>JAFEMH010000004.1:0-1200000 GCA_022495995.1 Adenophora triphylla var. japonica
TCTACCCTAAGACACACTTTATAAATTTTGAATATTATAAAGCCGCGATGAGTGAGGATAAAAACCTCCAACTCAAAAGTGTCTCCTCGAATAATCTTGACGCTACCTCGGTTTCCGAATCGTATATACCTCATTTATTTAAAAGTCTCTTTTACTGTGAAAGCATATGAATATAAAGAATAAATAAAGAACTCGTAATAATAAGAATAACTTACTTCTTTATTTATGTATCTCTTCGTAACTTACAAGAATCGTACGCTGGACGGTTCGATGCAAAGGATGGTTCGGGGTAAGGAGAGATATCTAGAGAGAAGGGGAAGATGTGGAAACCCAAAAACTATCCAAAACCAAAACCCGCCTCTCTAAGCGAGGAGAGTTTCTTATTTATATTACAAAGGGGAGCGATGGATCGCGCCACATGTTCGGCGCGCATTTGTCCTCTTTAAGAGTGGATCCACAACTTTTGACTAATACATATATTTACAAAATAAATTGTCATCCACCGGAAAAGCGGACTTTATTATGTCGTGGCTGCGCTTCACCGTGAGATGCCCCCGCCTTTGTCTTTCTTTGATTTGTCAATTATGGGCGGGGTCACCATATTGTTTTGTCTGTCGCTTTCCTGTTTTCACATCTTTTGTTTCGACGCCGACATGTTTGCCGTTGTAATTTATTTCAAAGATCCAGCTTCGGAGCTCCCCGGATTGGCCGAGTGAAATATGTCTTCATTGTGGCCAGAAATTCATCTTCTCGCATTGTTGCCGTATGAGAGCCGCTTTCCTTCACACGAAATGCCTCGGGTTCATTAATCTTTCTCTAAACCGTTCTGTCTTCGATTGGAACACCGAGCCATCTCGTGCCTTATGATCTGTCAAGTTTCTTTGAAGGAATTCTTCGTTTTTTCTCTGGATTTGTTTGGGTGGAACATTTTTTGAGGAATTTTTTGTGTTTCGCTTTGAAATAATCGTCAATGACCCCTCAGTCAAATCTGCATTTGCATATTTCGCTTTTCTCCCACCATTTGATCTTATGTTTTCGGATCAAAGTGGGAAGAATTGTTTTCCTTACACACTCACACTTTTGTTGCCCATGGGCACAGTCACATATTTGTTTTTCCTTTAGATCAAATTCCGTCATAAAAATCCAAGGGACATGGAAAGTATGACAGAATAAGGACCATGAGGAGATTGTTCAAAAGGTTCGGATATATGGAATTTTTTGACCAATGGTCGAAGGCTATCTCGTACATCATTAGGAACTATTGTTTTGTCCAAGCCAAAATTTTTCCACCATATTTGAAACCGTAATGGGGTAGGAAAGGAAAATTGTGGTGAGAAGTAGAAAAATATGATAGGGAAAAAGATTTGTTTTTGTTTAAGAAAAGCCCGTGACTGAAGCCGTAATATAATCCCAATAATTGAATCGGATGACCCATTTTGAAAATGCAAATCTTTAGCTTCATTGGGCTTTTGGCCCCATCCGATACGTATAAGATTTTTAAAACTGGACCTTACAATATCCGACTTCGACGTGTCTAGATGATCAACGAGTATTGGAAGGTGGCCGATTTTGTTTGAACCAAAATTTTTTCATAAAAAAATTGGGATTTGGTAAAATTATCAGGTAGATAATTGTGGGTTTCTGGAAGGAGGCATTGGGAAATTTGGTAAGGGTGCCAATTAGAATTATTTTCAAAATACTCGTTCAATGACACGATGAATTCTTCAAATGATTTGTAGGTATAAACAGGTTGGAGGAGTCTCGTTGGGCTAAATGGGAACTATTTTGTTTATAAAAAGGGGGTGTGTGTTAGTTTCTGTTTTGGGCTTGGACATGGTAGAGGTAAATGTGGGCTTGATGGTTGGGGACATTCTGCTTTGAGAGATGTTTTGTAAGTCTTTTGTGATGGTGTTCCTAAAGGGAATCCTATTGAAGATGAAGATGGTTGTGGCAAAGTTGCAAGAACTGTAAATTTGTTTTCTATTTTTGGTGATTTATCGTGATGAAAATTGGAGATTTTGTAGGAGGAGGAACAATGGTAAATAAGGGTTTCTTATCTTTATTTTTCTCCATAGGGTTTGAAAACATCCCCGCAAAAGATGATTATCCCGTAATATTTTTTAGCCAAATGAAATTAAGTTCAATATAAACTAATTTAAGACTTTGTCTTTTGTACCATAATGTATTTTGTAATGCTATCTCTAAAGAGGTCCAAATATGGTAATTGAGGGGATAATAGGGATCTCTTTTCCTTTCTTCTATTATTCTTTTTCGAGATCTTTAATTTCTTTTAGTAATCTATCTTCTTTTCTTTTCGAGTAGTTTAAAAGATTCCATATAATATATCATTGTGCCAATTCCCGCGAACATGAGATTAATCTCGGTATTAGTAAAGGATTTTGTCTAGTTCCTGTGTAATCACTTTCAATGCATTTTATTATCCTTTTTAATGCAGCAATATTCGCATTTATAGAGGGTTTGTATTTTTGAGCAAAATCATTTTCTAAGAGTTCTTCTAAATCCATGATATGCCATCTAAGTTCTTTATTTTACTAATTGGAATTTTTGTGCTTATGTTTTTACTTTCTTGAAGTAATACATCATTTTTTTGAAAACAATATTTTAAATAATTTATGTTATTCGTATATATGAGTTGGCCATCTATTTTCATATGCCATTGTACTGCTTTTTGTTGGTCAATAGTCATATGGATTGTATCTTGGTAGAATTTTTGTCTCGGTGATAATATTTGTTGGGATGAAGATCCTATTTCTAATTTTTGTTTTTTAGGGCTTTCCATTATTTCCTTGTAGGAATTCTCTAGTTAGGAAATCCGGGATTGAATTGTCTTTTCCTGCAATATGAATGATGTCAAAATCAAAAATTGATAATAATGCTTGCCATCCGGCAAATATTTGTTTTGCATAGCCTAAGTTTTTTACGTCTTTTGTAGAACATCTTTAGCGGCTTTACGCCTACTTTAACAATGTGAATTTTTGATTAAGTAAGTCGTCTTGAAATTTTGTTATGCATAATACTATTGAAAGAATTTCCTTTTTATTGTGGAATATTTAGATTGAGTTTCATTCCATATTCCCCGAATAATATCTTATTATATGGATTTTTCCATTAATTTCTTGAGTTAATATTCCTCCATATCCTATGTCCAAGCATGTAGATACTATCTTTGGTGCGTTTGGATCACATATTGTTAAACAGGTAATTGTTTTACATATAGCTTAATTTGTTTTATTACATTAGTGTGTTCTTTTGTCCAAGGTTTTGGGTTTTTCTTTAATCTGTCATAAAGAGGTTTGCGATTTGTCTTATCTTTGGAAGAAAATCAGCTATGTAGTTTAATGATCCTAAAAACCTTTGTAATTGAGTTTTGTCTTTTATTTCATCTCGAAATTTGTCCGCAAAGTCTATTGATCTTTGGATAGGTATTATTGTGTTATTGGTTATTTCATGACCTAAGAACCTTATTTTTGTTTGATATAACTTTATCTTAGGTTTAGATAAAACCACCATTTTTTATCATTGTTTTGTAAAATATGTTTAGATGTTTTTCATGTTGTCCTAAATCTTTACTAAAAACTAAAACATCATCTATGTAAACTATAATAAATGTGTAAGGGTTAAATATTTCATTCATGATTTTTTGAAATTCACTTGGTGCATTTTTTAACCCAAATGGCATTACATTCCATTCGTATTGTCCAAATGGTACTGTGAATGCTGTTTTGTATCTATCTTGTTCTGCTATTTGGATTTGCCAAAATCCTGATTTCATATCAAATTTTGAAAATATTGATGCATTGTGAAGTCTTTTTAATAAATCTTGTTTATTAGGAATTGGATATCTAATCCATTTTAAGGCTGTGTTTAATGGTTTATAATTTATCACTAACCTTGGAGCTCCTCTCTCAATCTCTGCATTTTTTGTGACATAGAAAGCAGAGCATGACCATGGTGATTTGCTTTTCCTTATTAATTTTTTATCTAATAATTCTTTTATTTCTTTCTTACAATATTCTAGTAATTCTTGGTTCATTTGGATTGGTCTTGCTTTAGTTGGAATCATTCTTTCATTAAATTCTTTTTCATATGGTAATGTTATGACATGTTTCTTTCTTTCCCAAAAAGCTGTGGGGAGGTCAGAACATAAGGTTTTCTCAAATTTTTCTAATATCTTTTCTATTTTAATTTTGCATTCTCCTGATTGCAATTTTTCTTCTAACTTGGTATTATGTAAGTCTTCTTTTAAGAATTCAATTTGTTTTTGTAATGAGTTTATTTTTGTTATGTTTGCTTTTTGTACATTATTAACATCATGGGTAGAAACCTGGATATATGAATTTAAATATTATTTTTTGTCCTAATATTTTTGTTTCTACTCCTTGTTTGGATACTTTAAAGGGATATAACATTTGTAGGAAAGGATTTCCTAATATTTCTCTTGTATTTAAATCTTTTACAAGTATTAAACTTGTTTTAAAACAAATGTTATTATTACATATGTGAGCTTCGGTATTTTATATTTAACTTTTAATAAGGAAGAATTTGTCACGAGAGGTTTTGTTTTGTTTTAATAAAATATTTAGAGGGTATTATGCCTTGTTCTATACGCTTTAGATCTGCTCCCGAGTCTAGCATGGCTATTCCTTCATATTGGAAGGTTCCTATGGTCATTTTTATGGTGACATACCATTTTTGAAACCTAACTTTATTTATTGCATATAAACTTCCTTCGTGTCTTCTTCCTCGTTTCGTTGAAGAGGATGTTTCGTTTCCGTATTTTCTCTAGTGTTTATTTATTATTCCTTTGTTTTTTGCAAAAGTGTTTTGAAATTGTTCATCCAGTTTTTTAGAAGGTTTTTTATCTAAATTTTTGGAGGGTTCTCCTTTATAAGTTGCACTTATTTGTTTTTTAATTTCATGTATTGTTATTTTTGCTTCTAATTCTTTTTGTGATTTTTGTAATTCTAAATTACTTTGTTTTAATAATTTTATTTCTTGTTTTATTTCTCTGATTTCTTTTTGTAAATCTAGTGAAGAAATTTGCTTCTTTGTCTTGGAACATTTGTACCACATCTTCATATTGAGATGGTGTCGAAGGTTCCGGTTTTTCCTCCTTTATGGTTTTCTCTAATTGTCTTAGGAATTTTCGTTTTATAACCGGTTCCTTTAATTTCTTTAATTTTTTCTAATATTTCATCATATTGTTCTATAGTATTAATTTTGGTCGTACACATACATACTCCTTTGCATCCATTTTGACATTCATTAATTTCTTCTTCATTATCTGTGAGGTCCGTGCTAAAAGAGGGGTCTTCTCCACTAGTTTGTTCGTTTTCTGTGGTTGTTACCTCTAGATTATCTATTTGGGATATTATTTGATCTATTTCTTTTATATTAAGGTTATTGCAAATTTGTTTTATTTGTTTTCTAGCTGGGCAGTCCCTAGCTATATGTCCAGGTTTTCTACATAGGAAACATTTTATTGTTTTATTGTGAGTGTTTGTGTATTTATTATTTTTCTTATATTTCTTGTTATTATATTTGTTACTATATCTTTTCTTGTGACTTGAATTTTTATAATATCTCAGTGTTTCTTTTGTGTATTTTTTATTTGTTTTCCTATGTTTTCTTCTATAAGTACTGTTTTTATAATAAGGATTGTGTTCATTTCTTTTCTTTTTATGAGGTGGTTTTAATTTTCCAAACCCAAATTGTTCACACCAATTTCCTAATTCCTTACGTGTTTGTGCACTTTCTTTCTTTAATTTATAATTTAATCTTTGGTCCTGACATAATCTTAGTCCTGTTATATTTACACTAGTGATTAAATCTCCATAGGTTAATTCATTATAAGAAATTTTTCCAAATTTTTGTTCTATTGTTTCTTTTACTTTTTCGAAAATAATCCTGGTAATCCGCATAAATTTTTCTTTCCAAGATATGTTATTTGGGTCGCTAGGTTAAAAACCCTTTGTAAGAAATTCTCTTTATACCATTTGAATTGTCCTAATTTTCGCATTTTAAATTTTGTAATATTTCTGAATTTCTTTCTCCGTATATAAATCTATGTCTCCTATGAAATGGGTTGTGATGTTAAATATTAGAGTTATTAATTGTGCTTTGGTGCAGCCTTCCAATTTCATCTATAAAGGTTGTCCTTGAGCATCATTTCTTACCGCCGTTAAAATAGCATTTTTTATTTCTTCTCCTAATAATTTATCCCACCAGTGTACGTAGCTGTCCCGTGAAACCTAGGATTATATTTTCGTAGCTTGTCTTTCTGTAATATTTTGTGTTTTGTAAATATTTCCTACAATTATCATTTCTTTCGTTTTATTAATAATTTCCATTTCACTTAGTCCATCAATGTTCCACTCATAAATATTTTTTGCATTGTAAGATTTTTGTTGATTTCCTATTATTTCTAAATCATCCGCCTCTTTTTATAAAAACCTTGAATGGCTTGTATTAGTTTATCCTTATTGTCTATTTCATAATTTTCGTAATCAAGGATGGATTCGATTCAGATGTTGATTGTTCATTATATTCGTTAATACTGATGGTTTTGTTGTCACTTGTACTGTTTCCTTTTTACTCTTATGTATGCATCTATGTTTTGCATTAAATTATTTATGGGATCATGTAAGGTTGGTCTAACACCGGACATTTTAAATGGGTTTTCCGAAGGTGGTATCATTTATTATATGAGGTTGATGCTTTTTCCTTTCTATTTGAAGGTGTTTTATTATACAATTCAAAGATATTACGTATCTTTTGGATATTATTCCTGTTTACGGTTGTTTATTAATTGGAGTGGGAAAATCTGTTTGTGTTGTAAGACCATCTACTTCTTCTTTTACCCTTGTTATACCATTTGTAACAATATCTATTTTGTTTTCTACTCTGTCTAATTGTTGTCCTATTGTATGTATTGATAAATTTGTCCAATTATTTTGCAAATGTAAGTCTTTCGTCAGTCTTTCTTCTATTTGGTCAGGGTGGACTATTGGTAAAATTCCATGTGTGATTCCATTTTTACAGAAATAGGCCGGTTCTAGCGGAGGTTTTTCACTTTCATAGAATTCATTACTTGGTAGGTTGTTTGCTGTTACTTTATACCATTTTTTAAGGTTCTGAGTTATTGGATTTAGTTTATATAGATATTTATTATTTAGGAATTCAAAGAATGGTATATGTATTTCTTGTATTTTACATAAGTCATAATATGCTTCTTTAATTATTTTTTGTTCTTTTTCGTTATATGTTTTAAAGAATAATTCTCTATTTTTATTATTTTCTTCGCTTTGGAACTCTTCTCTTAAAACCTTTTTATTTAATTTAAATTCATTTTTTATCATGTTTAATGTGAAATTACTATCTTCATATGGATGAGCAAAATTTCCATCTCTTTTTATGCCAATATTATTGGCTTCATATACATTTTCTGTTTCAATTTCTGATTCTAAAATTGGTTGATTGTTTTGTGAATTATTTCTCTGTTGGAATTCACCTATTCCTGAAGTAGATCTTCCGGGCCGGTATATTAAAATTAAGATTTTTGTTTCTGTTTAAAGATTGTGTTCTTTTGAATTTTAGTTCTACTGAACCATCTACGTATTGTGTGACTTGTTCTAATTCACTTGTCTGCTTATTTTTCGCACTTGTGTCTGGTACAGTTTTTGCCGGATAAGTCCATTTTTCTGGCAAGGTTATTTCACTCCATTTGATTGTTTTAGGAATAGTTATATTTGCTTTTGTATGATCAATTTCCCAAAAAACCGTTTCTCCGGTAGTCTTGCTCTTATTAAAAGCATTTGGACAAAGTCCAGTATTCATTACTTTGTATTGAAGTCTACAAAATATTTCATAAATATGAGAACCTACCTGCATATGATAATTATGGGTTAAAATATCTAGGGTTAATATTTTCATTATATGTGGATCTGTCAGGGATATTGTGAAATTAGGATATGTGTTAAAATGTATTGGTCCATTTGATAGGCTTGTTTCTATTGCTCCTAATAAAGAGTCTACATAATTTAAATGTCTTGCATCTCTTAAGGTTACTTGTATACTTGTATCTAGTCCTTCCATTTTGTAAATTACGAAGAGATACATAAATAAAGAAGTAAGTTATTCTTATTATTCTGAGTTCTTTATTTATTCTTTATATTCATATGCTTTCTTTTAGTAAAAGAGACTTTTAAATAAATGAGGTATATCGGTCGGAAACCAGGTAGCGTCAAGGTGTCCCAGAGACACTTTTGAGTTGGAGGTTTTTATCCTCACTCATCGCGGCTTTATAATATTCAAAATTTATAAAGTGTGTGCCGGGTAGAACAAAGACCACGTACCTTAGAAATAAAAAAGTCAAATTTACTATTAGAAAAAAGTCAAAATCACTGTTTTACTGTAGCAATAAGAAATGAAAATGATGAAGATAGAAGTAATAAAAGTATATTATCTAAAGAAATATCATGGGATAGTCAATTTTTAACAAACTGGAAACCTCCCTCGATTTCAACCTCAGAAATATATAAAGATAAAGGAATATTTGATTTCAAATCTAGATTAGCAATTAAAGTAAAAGAAAAAGTAATCCCTTTATATTCCAATAATCAAACCATGAGTCTATTTTCAAAATCTTCAATTAGAAAATATATATCACAAGGATATAGATTCCTACACATAGGACTAGTACAAGTTGCAATTAAACCATTAACAATGGAAGGACTAGATACAAGTATACAAGTAACCTTAAGAGATGCAAGACATTTAAATTATGTAGACTCTTTATTAGGAGCAATAGAAACAAGCCTATCAAATGGACCAATACATTTTAACACATATCCTAATTTCACAATATCCCTGACAGATCCACATATAATGAAAATATTAACCCTAGATATTTTAACCCATAATTATCATATGCAAGTAGGTTCTCATATTTATGAAATATTTTGTAGACTTCAATACAAAGTAATGAATACTGGACTTTGTCCAAATGCTTTTAATAAGAGCAAGACTACCGGAGAAACGGTTTTTTGGGAAATTGATCATACAAAAGCAAATATAACTATTCCTAAAACAATCAAATGGAGTGAAATAACCTTGCCAGAAAAATGGACTTATCCTAAGAAAAACTGTACCAGACACAAGTGCGAAAAATAAGCAGACAAGTGAATTAGAACAAGTCACACAATACGTAGATGGTTCAGTAGAACTAAAATTCAAAAGAACACAATCTTTAAACAGAAACAAAAATCTTAATTTTAATATACCAGCCAGAAGATCTACTTCAGGAATAGGTGAATTCCAACAGAGAAATAATTCACAAAACAATCAACCAATTTTAGAATCAGAAATTGAAACAGAAAATGTATATGAAGCCAATAATATTGGCATAAAAAGAGATGGAAATTTTGCTCATCCATATGAAGATAGTAATTTCACATTAAACATGATAAAAAATGAATTTAAATTAAATAAAAAGGTTTTAAGAGAAGAGTTCCAAAGCGAAGAAAATAATAAAAATAGAGAATTATTCTTTAAAACATATAACGAAAAAGAACAAAAAATAATTAAAGAAGCATATTATGACTTATGTAAAATACAAGAAATACATATACCATTCTTTGAATTCCTAAATAATAAATATCTATATAAACTAAATCCAATAACTCAGAACCTTAAAAAATGGTATAAAGTAACAGCAAACAACCTACCAAGTAATGAATTCTATGAAAGTGAAAAACCTCCGCTAGAACCGGCCTATTTCTGTAAAAATGGAATCACACATGGAATTTTACCAATAGTCCACCCTGACCAAATAGAAGAAAGACTGACGAAAGACTTACATTTGCAAAATAATTGGACAAATTTATCAATACATACAATAGGACAACAATTAGACAGAGTAGAAAACAAAATAGATATTGTTACAAATGGTATAACAATGGTAAAAGAAGAAGTAGATGGTCTTACAACACAAACAGATTTTCCCACTCCAATTAATAAACAACCAGAAACAGGAATAATATCCAAAAGATACACAGAATATGCTGAATTGTATAATAAAACACCTTCAAATAGAAAGGAAAAAGCATCAACCTCATATAATAAACAGATACCACCTTCGGAAAACCCATTTAAAATGTCCGGTGTTAGACCAACCTTACATGATCCCATAAATAATTTAATGCAAAACATAGATGCATACATAAGAGTAAAAAAGGAAACAGGTACAAGTGACAACAAAACCATCAGAGTATTAACAGAATATAATGAACAATCAACATCTGAATCAGAATCCATCCTTGATTCTGAAAATTATGAAATAGACAATAAGGATAAACTAATACAAGCCATTCAAGGTTTTTATAAAAAAGAGGCGGATGATTTAGAAATAATAGGAAATCAACAAAAATCTTACAATGCAAAAAATATTTATGAGTGGAACATTGATGGACTAAGTGAAATGGAAATTATTAATAAAACGAAAGAAATGATAATTGTAGGAAATATTTACAAAACACAAAATATTACAGAAAGACAAGCTACAGAAAATATAATCCTAGGTTTCACAGGACAGCTACGTACCTGGTGGGATAAATTATTAGGAGAAGAAATAAAAAATGCTATTTTAACGGCAGTAAGAAATGATGCTCAAGGACAACCTTTAACAGATGAAATTGGAAGGCCTGCACCAGCACAATTAATAACTCTAATATTTAACATCACAACCCATTTCATAGGAGACATAGATTTATATACAGAAAGAAATTCAGAAATATTACAAAATTTAAAATGCAGAAAATTAGGACAATTCAAATGGTATAAAGAGAATTTCTTACAAAGAGTTTTTAATCTAGCAGACCCAAATAACATATACTGGAAAGAAAAATTTATTACTGGATTACCAGGATTATTTTCAGAAAAAGTAAAAGAAACAATAGAACAAAAATTTGGAAAAATTTCTTATAATGAATTAACCTATGGAGATTTAATCACTAGTGTAAATATAACAGGATTAAGATTATGTCAGGACCAAAGATTAAATTATAAATTAAAGAAAGAAAGTGCACAAACACGTAAAGAATTAGGAAATTGGTGTGAACAATTTGGATTTGGAAAATTAAAACCACCTCATAAAAAGAAAAGAAATGAACACAATCCTTATTATAAAAACAGTACTTATAGAAGAAAACATAGGAAAACAAATAAAAAATACACAAAAGAAACACCTGAATATTATAAAAATTCAAGTCACAAGAAAAGATATAGTAACAAATATAATAACAAGAAATATAAAAACAATAATAAATACACAAACACCCACAATAAAACAATAAAATGTTTCCTATGCAGAAAAACTGGACACATAGCTAGGGACTGCCCAGCTAGAAAACAAATAAAACAAATTTGCAATAACCTTAATATAAAAGAAATAGATCAAATAATATCCCAAATAGATAATCTAGAGGTAACAACCACAGAAAACGAACAAACTAGTGGAGAAGACCCCTCTTTTAGCACGGACCTCACAGATAATGAAGAAGAAATTAATGAATGTCAAAATGGATGCAAAGGAGTATGTATGTGTACGACCAAAATTAATACTATAGAACAATATGATGAAATATTAGAAAAAATTAAAGAAATTAAGGAACCAGTTATAAAACGAAAATTCCTAAGACAATTAGAGAAAACCATAAAGGAGGAAAAACCAGAACCTTCGACACCATCTCAATATGAAGATGTGGTACAAATGTTCCAAGACAAAAAGAAGCAAATTTCTTCACTAGATTTACAAAAAGAAATCAGAGAAATAAAACAAGAAATAAAATTATTAAAACAAAGTAATTTAGAATTACAAAAATCACAAAAAGAATTAGAAGCAAAAATAACAATACATGAAATTAAAAAACAAATAAGTGCGACTTATAAAGGAGAACCCTCCAAAAATTTAGATAAAAAACCTTCTAAAAAATTGGAGGAACAATTTCAAAACCCTTTTGCAAAAAACAAAGGAATAAAAATAAACACTAGAGAAAATACGGAAACAGAAACATCCTCTTCAACAGAAGAAGACACAGAAGGAAGTTTATATGCAATAAATAAAGTTAGGTTCCAAAAATGGTATGTCACCATAAAAATGACCATAGGAACCTTCCAATATGAAGGAATAGCCATGCTAGACTCAGGAGCAGATCTAAACTGTATAGAACAAGGCATAATACCCTCTAAATATTTTATTAAAACAAAACAAAACCTTTCAGCAGCAAATTCTTCCTTATTAAAAGTTAAATATAAAATACCAGAAGCTCACATATGTAATAATAACATTTGTTTTAAAACAAGTTTAATACTTGTAAAAGATTTAAATACAAGAGTAATATTAGGAAATCCTTTCCTACAAATGTTATATCCCTTTAAAGTATCCAAACAAGGAGTAGAAACAAAAATATTAGGACAAAAAATAATATTTAAATTCATATATCCAGTTTCTACACATGATGTTAACAATGTACAAAAAGAAAACATAACAAAAATAAACTCATTAAAAAAACAAATTGAATTCTTAAAAGAAGACTTACATAATACAAAGTTAGAAGAAAAATTGCAATCAGGAGAATGCAAAATTAAAATAGAAAAGATATTAGAAAAATTTGAGAAAACCTTATGTTCTGACCTCCCCACAGCTTTTTGGGAAAGAAAGAAACATGTCATAACATTACCATACGAAAAAGAATTTAATGAAAGAATGATTCCAACTAAAGCAAGACCAATCCAAATGAACCAAGAATTACTAGAATATTGTAAGAAAGAGATAAAAGAATTATTAGATAAAAAATTAATAAGGAAAAGCAAATCACCATGGTCATGCTCTGCTTTCTATGTCACAAAAAATGCAGAGATTGAGAGAGGAGCTCCAAGGTTAGTGATAAATTATAAACCATTAAACACAGCCTTAAAATGGATTAGATATCCAATCCCTAATAAACAAGATTTATTAAAAAGACTTCACAATGCATCAATATTTTCAAAATTTGATATGAAATCAGGATTTTGGCAAATCCAAATAGCAGAACAAGATAGATACAAAACAGCATTCACAGTACCATTTGGACAATACGAATGGAATGTAATGCCATTTGGGTTAAAAAATGCACCAAGTGAATTTCAAAAAATCATGAATGAAATATTTAACCCTTACACATTTATTATAGTTTACATAGATGATGTTTTAGTTTTTAGTAAAGATTTAGGACAACATGAAAAACATCTAAACATATTTTACAAAACAATGATAAAAAATGGACTGGTTTTATCTAAACCTAAGATAAAGTTATATCAAACAAAAATAAGGTTCTTAGGTCATGAAATAACCAATAACACAATAATACCTATCCAAAGATCAATAGACTTTGCGGACAAATTTCCAGATGAAATAAAAGACAAAACTCAATTACAAAGATTTTTAGGATCGTTAAACTACATAGCTGATTTTCTTCCAAAGATAAGACAAATCTGCAAACCTCTTTATGACAGATTAAAGAAAAATCTAACAATATGTGATCCAAACGCACCAAAGATAGTATCTACAGACGCTTCAGACATAGGATATGGAGGAATATTAACTCAAGAAATTAATGGAAAAATCCATATAATAAGGTATTATTCAGGAATATGGAATGAAACTCAATCTAAATATTCCACAATAAAAAAGGAAATTATTTCCATAGTATTATGCATAACAAAATTTCAAGACGACTTACTTAATCAAAAATTCACTGTCAAAGTAGATTGTAAAGCCGCTAAAGATGTTCTACAAAAAGACGTAAAAAATTTAGCTGCAAAACAAATATTTGCCATCCATAGTATTATGCATAACAAAATTTCAAGACGACTTACTTAATCAAAAATTCACTGTCAAAGTAGATTGTAAAGCCGCTAAAGATGTTCTACAAAAAGACGTAAAAAATTTAGCTGCAAAACAAATATTTGCCGATGGCAAGCATTATTATCTATTTTTGATTTTGAAATAATTCATATTGCGGGAAAAGATAACTCCATTCCGCACTTCCTAACAAGAGAATTTCCGCAAGGAAACCATGGAAATTCCTAAAAACAAAAACTAGAAATAGGATCATCATCTCAAACCCAAACATTATCACTAAGAGAAAAATTCTATCAAGATATAATCAATATGGCAAATAGTCAACAAAATCATGGAGAATGGACCATGAAAATTAATGATCAAATAATACATCTAAATGACATAAATTATTTAAATTTTTGCTTCCAAAAAACAGAATTATTATTACAAGAAAGCAAAAACTTGCGCACAAATATTCCAATGAGTAAAACTGCAGAACTTAGAGTTCATACTTACGATTTAGAAGAAGTTTTAGAATACAGATTTGCTAGAAAATACAGATTATCTATAGATGCAAACATATCCGCCCTTAAAAGAATAATAAAATGTATTGAAAGCGACCATATTGGAAACTCTAGACAAAATCCTTTACTAATACCAGATTAATTTCATGTTCACAGGAATTGGCACAATGATATATTATATGGAATCTTTTAAACTACTCAAAAGAAAAGAAGATAGATTACTAAAAGATATTAAAGATCTCGAAAAAAGAATAATAGAAGAAAGGAAAAGAGATCCCTATTATCCCCTCAATTATCATATCTGGACGTCTTTAGAAATAGCATTACAAAATACATTATGGTACAAAAGACAAAGTCTTAAATTAGTCTATATTGAACTCAATTTCATTTGGCTAAAAAATATTACGGGATAAAAATCTTTTTTGCAGGATCAATTACAATGACACAATTTATGTCAATCTTCAGAGAGATTAGTCGAAAAGAGCAAAAACTAAAAAATGAAATTAAAATCCTTGAAGAAGCACTAAGAAATGAAAGATTAAGAGATCCATATTTTTGGAATATTTTAGAAATTGCAATTAACATTTGGCCCAATTTAGAAACCGCAATAGACAATACAATTTGGCATAAAAAGCAATTACTTATGTTACTTTATAGCGAACTCTATTCGTGCTTGCATGCTAATATTACAGGATAATGACCTTACAAGAAATTTTACAAATACCACAAATAAAAAAAAAAAAAAAAAAAAAAAAAAGATAAAAACCTTTTTTCCCCAACCATCAAGCCCACATTTACCTCTACCAAGCCCAAGTCCAAAACAAATACCACCTCCTTTTTACAAACAGATAACTCCTAGCCAAAAGCCCAATAAAACCAAAGAATTGGGTCATCCCTATTAGCTACCCAAAACCTTTTGAACAAACCCCTATTCAGACCTTATTCTGTTATACCTTCCATGTCCCCTAGTTCTTCATGACTGAATTTGATCTGAAGGAAAAACAAATATGCGATTGTATACAAATGGGTGCCTATGGGCAACAAAAGTGTGCGTGTGTAAGAAAAACAATTCTTCCCACTTTGATCCGAAAACATAAGATCAAATGGTGGGAGAAAACTGAAATATGCAGATGCAATTTGACTGGGGTCAACAATTATTTCAAACAAAACACAAAATTCCTCAAAAATGTTCCACCCAAACAAATCCAGAAAAACGAAGAATTCCTTCAAAAGAAACAACAGATCATGGCACAGATGGCCCAGTGTACCAATCAGACAGATTTTGAAAGATTAATGAACCAGCTCAGTGACGAAGGAAGCGGCTCATCGTCAACAATGCCAGAAGATGAATTTTACAACAATGAAGACATATTCACCCAGCCAATCCAGGAGCTCGAACTGGATCTATGAAAACAATTACATCAGCAAACATGTCAGCATCCAAACAAAAGAAGCACAGGGAAGCCGCCCCGACAAAATAATATGGTGATCCCCACCACATTTGACAAATGAAGAAAAGATAAAGAAAAGGGCATCTTACAGTGAAGCAGCCCCGACAAATGGAATCCACTTTCTCAGTGGATGACAATTTATTTTGTAAATATATGTATTAGTCAAAAGTTGTGGATCCCTCTTAAAGAGGACAAATGCGCACCGAACATGTGGCGCGATCCATCACTCCCCCTTGTAATATAAATAAGAAACTCTCCTCACTTAGAGGGCAGGTTTTGGGTTTTGGATAGTTTTTTCAGTTTCCACATCTTCCCCTTCTCTCTAGATATCTCTCTACCCCTGAACCATCCACTGTATCCAACCATCCACTGTACAATTCTTGTAAATTACGAAGAGATACATAAATAAAGAAGTAAGTTATTCTTATTATTCTGAGTTCTTTATTTATTCTTTATATTCATATGCTTTCTTTTAGTAAAAGAGACTTTTAAATAAATGAGGTATATCGGTCGGAAACCAGGTAGCGTCAAGGTGTCCCAGAGACACTTTTGAGTTGGAGGTTTTTATCCTCACTCATCGCGGCTTTATAATATTCAAAATTTATAAAGTGTGTGCCGGGTAGAACAAAGACCACGTACCTTAGAAATAAAAAAGTCAAATTTACTATTAGAAAAAAGTCAAAATCACTGTTTTACTGTAGCAATAAGAAAACCATGAATTTTCTTTCTTCAGAATTAATATATTTTTATTAGTCATCTTTATTATTCTCATGTTTTGCCTAAGTTTAAATCGATCCTTTGCTTATTTTGATATATATATATATATATATATATATATGTGTGTGTGTGTGTGTGTGTGTGTGTGTGTGTGTGTGTGTATATATATGATGGTCATTTGGAAATTAATTAAACTGTCAAGGTAATGCATGCATACCTGTGAGGGGAAAGCCTTGTAATCCTTAGCTCCAGAGCATCTGACCAGAGTTTTTTAAATTGTCCCTAACAATATTCTGAATCATGTACTAATCAACCCGGTCCAAACTTTTTGCCAAAAGAGAATTGTTAAATAGGCCCGTAAAATTGTTGAGTAAACCCGTAAAAACTTCAAAATTTCCGTCGAATGAAATGACTCTACTACCCCTAAATCCATACACCCATTCTTATATACTTCTTTTTAAAAACCTATTCCTATATACTTCTTCACTTTCTAACCATATAAATGTATTCTGTTTTCGTGGCAAAAATTCGGTCAGAGTTTAATGATTTTTTTTCCCAGAATCGGTCACACATGTCCGAAAAACAATAAAAAGTTCGGCCATACCCAGCCGAACCATTAATAAAATTCGGCAGCTACTGGCCCATTTTTGGGATTGGTTCGACCAGTACCAGCCGAACTTTTGTAATTTAGGCAAAAAAATTAAAATGTTGTGGCCTATTATTTGGGCACATAACATTGTTTTGACATGAGTTTAAAAAAAAAAAAACCCTAAATAGAACTTCCGACCAATAGTGGCCGAACAGAAGAAGGATATTCGATTGGAACTGGCCGAACTTTTGTTGTTTAGGCAAAAAAATAAAATATATTTTGGCCTATTATTTGGGTACATAACATTGTTTTGACCTGAGAATAGTGGTAAAATTGAATAGAATTTTTTTTTTTATTAAAAACATGTCAATTATTTTTGGATAGACAAGAAAATGTACGATATTTTTCATTAATTTACTTAAATAATTAAAATATATTCAAACATAATGCAAACATGAGAAGTTGTTCAAACTTTGAGAAGTTTTTCAAATATAATACAAATACCAAATACAAAACTAAAAATAATTGTTCAAACATTGTTTCAGTGACATAATACAAATTTAATGTTGTCTTCCTGTACCATGAGAAGTTGATGGCATAGATTGCCCTTAATTACGTGAGACTTCGTGTTGCTTCCTAGCGAAAGCAGTTGGACGTCTTCATGTAAACATCTGTTTAACTGCAAATAAAACATAAAAAATCAAGGGAATTTGCCCCATAAGTTCCTTTTGGAACAAATCACTTCCCACTAAGTTCCTCATTGTATTAAAATGACCCATAAGTTCTCATGTTGTATTATGTATAATACAACATTTAGTTATGCAGTAGTTTAAAATCATAATACTGCATCCGCACCACCGCCTCCGCCACAGCCCAGCTCCGCCGCCGCCGTCTGCTATCGCCGCACGTCGGATTCCGATCAATTTTTGCCGGAATTCGATCAATTTTCACCGGAATCCGGCCGCCGGTCGCCGGAGGTCGGAATCTGATCGCCGGTCCATGGGCTTCGGACTCCGGTCACCGGCGGCCGCCGGAATGCAGTATTATGGCCTTAATTGATGCTGTATTTTCGAAACATAATACAACATCATAAAAGGAACTTATTGAGCATAGATTTAAAAAAAAGGAACTTATGGAGCAATGACCCAAAAATCAAACTCAATACAATTTCACATCAAACTCAAACACTTCATCATTTTGAAACCATAAAATGATATTTACAAACTCAAAACATCAATATTAACATAAAATCCACATCTAAGCATTAATTGGTGAGTCATATCATATTATAAAGGTTCGGTCAGGAGTAGTTGATAATAGTAAAAAAATTCGGACAGGGGTCGCTGAAAAATGTCAAGAAATTTGGTCGGGTGTGGCTGTAAAATTACTCAAGAAGTTCGGCCGGGTGCGTCTGACTTTTTGAGTGAAATTCGGCCACTACTACTAGCCGAACAGATCTACAATTTGGGAGAATTACCAATGGATCCTTCAAAACCAAGTCAAATAATCAATAAGGACACATATTATGGAAATCAACAGCTAGTCCAATGTCCTAAATCAATATTACCATGAGATCCAACAATCATTTAATACTTGATAAATACCCAAACATACACTCATTTTGAAAATCTGCAGCCACCTACTTTCTCTCTCTACCTTACCCACCTCCGGCTACCTCTCCCCTCCCACCTCCGGCGACCTCTCCCCTCCCACCTTCGGTGACCATCTCCACCTACTCCGGTGACCGCATCCCCTGCTCTGGCGACCGTCTCCCCTACTCCGATGACCGCTGAACCTCTTTCAAAACCGATCTCATCTCCGGCACCATTCCACCGGTGACCACTGAACCTCTTTCAAAACTGGTCTCATCTCCGGCACCGGATAAACAATTTTCTCCATCTCTTGCTTAATTTTCTTCACTTGGATATGAATCGCAATGCCCAAATACTTATTATCATCTTCTTTCTCCATCTTCATAGTCATTAGAAATTAGAGAGAGAGAGAGAGAGAGAGAGAGAGAAATAGTGAAAATCTCTCACACTTATCGGAGCTCTCAACTCTCTGTGTGTGTGTGTAATTCTTGAATTTGGGGATTCTGTGCGTGTATTTATATAGGGCACGCTTTATTCATGAATGATTAAGGTGAGAATTACCAATGGATCCACCCTTCACCGGACCAAAGAAATTTCTCTTCTGGGTATTCGCACATCAGATTATGCATAGTTGAGATTCTGTCAATTTTCTTGCTTTGTTGGATTTTTATTTTCTTTTTCAAGAAAATGTAATTTAATTAAACAGAGATTGTGTCTGTCTCTGTGTGTCCATTTGTGCGTGTGTGTGTGTGCCCATTTTCACTTTTAGATTCGAGTTTGAATTTTATAAAATGTGCAGATATTGTATTTAGATGGCTTCAGGTATGATTTTGAATTTTATGGTTCAGATTTTGTTTTTAAACCATGAAAATTTTGGATTCTTTTCAAATTTGATGGTGGAATGGTGCTTAATAACGGTGGAAAGCTCGTGTTTAGGCAGTGGGTGGTTTGTGGTGGGGGAGGTGGTGGTCTTGTGTTGGAGATGGTCCAAGATTTGTTGGTGATGTGGTAATCAGACGATATAAGGACTACTAAAACAACTATGAACTTAACAAAAAACAACAGTGAACTTAAGTAAAAACAAATGTGAACATAACAAATATGTCAAATAATCTCATAAAATTGCAAAAATAAAGGACATAAAGGACTAAAACAAATGTGAACTTAACAAATAAGTCAAATAATCTCATAAAATTGCAAAAATAAAGGCTATAAAATTTTAAAAACAACTGTGAACTTAACTAAAACAATTGTGAACTTAACAAATATGTCAAATAATCTCATAAAATTACAAAAAATAGAGGCCATAAAGACTAAAACAACTGTGAACTCAACAAAAAACAACAGTGAACTTATAAATTGGACAAATAATCTCATAAAATTGCAAAAAATAAAGGCTATAAAATTCTAAAAACAAATGTGAACTTAACTAAAACAGCTGTGAACTTAATTAAAAACAACTGTGAACTTAACAAAAATGTCAAATAATCTCATAAAATTGCAAAAATAGAGGCCATAAAGGACTAACACAACTGTGAACTTAAAAAAAAACAACAATGAACTTAACAAATTGGTCAAATAATCTCATAAAATTGCAAAAATAAAGGCTATAAAATTCTAAAAACAACTGTGAATTTAACTAAAACAACTGTGAACTTAATTAAAAACAACTGTGAACTTAACAAATATGTCAAATAATCTCATAAAATTGCAAAAAGAGAGCCATAAAAGATAAAAAAACGACTGTGAATTAACAAATGTGAACTTAACAACTGTGAACTTAATAACTGTGAACTTAACTAGAACAACTGTGAACTTAACAAATATATCAAATAATCTCATATTGCTCTAAAATATATGTTGATGCTGCAAGTTTGATTCGTTTTGACGATACGAATAATACAATGGTCTCGATTTTTTTTTTTTTGAGTTCTAGATCTTAAGATATTTAATTTTAAAGTTTTAGTAGGAGAAAAAAAAACGAAAATAGAGGGGGAGAAAGGGACAGCGACAGCTGTCCCTTTTATGTTGAATGGGTGCCTTTATAAAAAACGGGGTGTCAATATAAATCGTGGACCTGATGAAATTTCTTCAAAATGTGTGTCCTTATTGGTTGTTTTCATTAGAATGAGGGACTATTTGATAATTGCCCCTTACAATTTCGGTCAGTATTGACCGAAACACCACAAACCCAGAATTTGAAACAAATTGAACCAAAAAATTCTCAAATTGAAAATTAATCGAACGAATTAAACCCTAGAAAGTAATTTTCGAACGAATTGAACCAAAATTACCTTGTTTTACAATGTTTGATATCTTTATTATTGAAGTTGAAATTGAAACACATCTTCTTCTCTTTCTCTCTCTAAAATTCAGATTTCTCCCCCACTCTCTCTAAAATTCATTAAATTTTGGTGGGCGTGCATGAGTGAGAGAGTTAATGTTTGGTTAATGGGTGTGGGTGTGGGGTGCGTGGGTGAGGGATAAGGGATAAATGGGATAAGGGGTATAAAGGGAAAGGGAGGGGTTTGTTTTAATTTTGAGGGGTGGGTTTAATGATACGGGTTTACTCAACAATTTTACGGGCTATATAACAATTATCTAGCCAAAACTAGGTTTATCAGAAGCAAATAAATGGTAAATACTAAATACAGAGAACGAAAAATACAGGGAACGAAATATTCCAATTTTGCCCTTCCGTCTCGTGTGTGTCTACACGAAATTTTCTCCTTATACCGTGTATATTCACACGACACACTTCGCAGGAAAATTCCAATCGTTCACCCATGGACACTGCGAACGATATCATCATCAACAACGAAGCAGGTCTCCAATGGTTGATAGGTTCTCCCTTCGTCTCTCCCCTCACAGTAATATCCACCTTCAGGTGCATTCACACCCACCCCTCCGACCCCTTTTCACCTGATTTCGTCAGAGAATCAATCAGGTAACCCTAACTCCCAATCATCTGATTCTTTGTTTGCCTGTGCGTTTGTGATTGATTTAGTTGAATTTTTTCCGTGCAGATGATTTGTGGACACTTTTGTTGAAAGGGTTTGAAGTAATTGGAGCATTGATTGTTGTAAAAGGAGGTTCTGATTTCAAAGGGAATGTTAGTGACGCCATTGATGCGTCCAATATAAGAGGAACTCTATTTTCAGTTTATCTCGTGTAATCTAACACGAGAAGATTCTCGTGTGATTTTACACGAGATTTATCTCCGTCCACCATTATAAGGGCCCTTTCATTTGATTGAATATTCAGGTTTTGGTAATCGGTTGTTTCGTGTTGATTATGATGATGGTTGTTGATGTTTTGGTAATGGGTTTTGCCTAATTCTTCACTCATCTCGTATGGATCCACACGAGATGTGTCTCGTGTGGATATACACGAGATGTATATCATGTGTATCCACACGAGATGTGTCTCGTGTGGATACATACGAGACACATAAAACCCTAAATACCCTAAATAATAGCACATATTTGTAACATCTCGTGTGGATACATACGAGACACATAAAACCCTAAATACCCTAAATAATAGCACATATTTGTAACTCAATTTCCATTTGGATTTTGAGGAAACTCATGTAGATGAAAAACATTTTAAATGTTATTTAGAATGTAGAAAAAAATTAAAAAAAAATAAACGAGGTAGCCGTATACCATTTTTGGCAAGATCGGGGACACATAAAACCCTAAACACCCTAAATAATGGCACATATTTGTAACTCAATCTCCATTTGGATTTTGAGTATAGTGATAAAGATTAAAAACACTTTAAATGTCATTTAAAATCTAGAAAAAAATTAAAAAAAAATTAACGAGGTAGCCGTATACCATTTTTGGCAAGATCGGGACACATAAAACCTTAAAAACCCTAAATAATGGCAAATATTTGTAATTCAATCTCCATTTGGATTTTGAGGAAACTCATGTAGATGAAAAACACTTTAAATGTCACCTAGAATCTAGAAAAAAATTAAAAAAAAATAAACGAGGTAGCCGTATACCATTTTTGGCAAGATCGAGACACATAAAACCCTAAAAATTCTAAATAATTGCACATATTTGTAACTCAATTTCCATTTGGATTTTGAGGAAACTCATGTAGATGAAAAACATTTTAAATGTCATTTAGAATGTAGAAAAAAATTAAAAAAAAATAAACGAGGTAGCCGTATACCATTTTTGGCAAGATCGGGGATACATAAAACCCTAAACACCCTAAATAATGGCACATATTTGTAACTCAATCTCCATTTGGATTTTGAGTATAGTGATAGAGATGAAAAACACTTTAAATGTCACCTAGAATCTAGAAAAAAAATTAAAAAAAAATAAACGAGGTAGCCGTATACCATTTTTGGCAAGATCGGGACACATAAAACCCTAAAAACCCTAAATAATGGCAAATATTTGTAACTCAATCTCCATTTGAATTTTGAGGAAACTCATGTAGATGAAAAACACTTTAAATGTCACCTAGAATCTAGAAAAAAAATAAAAAAAAATAAACGAGGTAGCCGTATGCCATTTTTGGCAAGATCGGGACACATAAAACCCTAAATAATGGCAAATATTTGTAACTCAATCTCCATTTGGATTTTGAGGAAACTCATGTAGATGAAAAACACTTTAAATGTCACCTAGAATCTAGAAAAAAATTTAAAAAAATAAACGAGGTAGTCGTATACCATTTTTGGCAAGATCGGGACACATAAAACCCTAAAAACCTTAAATAATGGCACATATTTGTAACTCAATCTCCATTTGGATTTTGAGGAAACTCATGTAGATGAAAAACACTTTAAATGTCATTTAGAATCTATAAAAAAATTAAAAAAATAAACGAGGTAGCCGTATACCATTTTTGGCAAGATCGGGACACATAAAACCCTAAAAACCCTAAATAATGGCACATATTTGTAACTCAATCTCCATTTGGATTTTGAGGAAACTCATGTAGACGAAAAACACTTTAAATGTCATTTATAATGTAGAAAAAAATAAAACAAAAATAAACGAGGTAGCCGTATACCATTTTTGGCATGATCGGGGACACATAAAACCCTAAACACCCTAAATAATGGCACATATTTGTAACTCAATCTCGATTTGGATTTTGAGTATAGTGATAGAGATGCAAAACACTTTAAATGTCACCTATAATCTAGAAAAAAATTAAAAAAAAATAAAAGAGGTAGCCGTATACCATTTTTGGCAATATCGGGACACATAAAACCCTAAAAACCCTAAATAATGGCAAATATTTGTAACTCAATCTCCATTTGGATTTTGAGGAAACTCATGTAGATGAAAAACACTTTAAATGTCACCTAGAATCTAGAAAAAAATTAAAAAAAATAAACGAGGTAGCCGTATACCATTTTTGGCAAGATCGGGATACATAAAACCCTAAAAACCCTAAATAATGGCACATATTTGTAACTCAATCTCCATTTGGATTTTGAGGAAACTCATGTAGATGAAAAACACTTTAAATGTGATTTAGAATGTAGAAAAAAATTAAAAAAAAATAAACGAGGTAGCCGTATACCATTTTTGGCAAGATCGGGAACACATAAAACTCTAAACACCCTAAATAATGGCACATATTTGTAACTCAATCTCCATTTGGATTTTGAGGAAACTAATGTAGATTAAAAACACTTTAAATGTCATTTAGAATCTAGAAAAAAATTAAAAAAAAATAAACGAGGTAGCCATATACCATTTTTGGCAAGATCGGGACACATAAAACCCTAAAAACTCTAAATAATGGCAAATATTTGTAACTCAATCTCCATTTGGATTTTGAGGAAACTCATGTAGATGAAAAACACTTTAAATGTCACCTAGAATCTAGAAAAAAATTAAAAAAAAATAAACGAGGTAGCCGTATACCATTTTTGGCAAGATCGAGACACATAAAACCCTAAAAATCCTAAATAATTGCACATATTTGTAACTCAATTTCCATTTGGATTTTGAGGAAACTCATGTAGATGAAAAACACTTTAAATGTCACCTAGAATCTAGAAAAAAATTAAAAAAAAATAAACGAGGTAGCCGTATACCATTTTTGGCAAGATCGGGACACATAAAACCCTAAAAACCCTAAATAATGGCACATATTTGTAACTCAATCTCCATTTGGATTTTGAGGAAACTCATGTAGATGAAAAACATTTTAAATGTCATTTAGAATGTAGAAAAAAATTAAAAAAAAATAAACGAGGTAGCCGTATACCATTTTTGGCAAGATCGGGGACACATAAAACCCTAAACACCCTAAATAATGGCACATATTTGTAACTCAATCTCCATTTGGATTTTGAGTATAGTGATAGAGATGAAAAACACTTTAAATGTCACCTATAATCTATAAAAAAATTAAAAAAAAATAAAAGAGGTAGCCGTATACCATTTTTGGCAATATCGGGACACATAAAACCCTAAAAACCCTAAATAATGGCAAATATTTGTTACTCAATCTCCATTTGGATTTTGAGGAAACTCATGTAGATGAAAAACACTTTAAATGTCACCTAGAATCTAGAAAAAAAAAATAATAAACGAGGTAGCCGTATACCATTTTTGGCAAGATCGGGACACATAAAACCCTAAAAACCCTAAATAATGGCACATATTTGTAACTCAATCTCCATTTGGATTTTGAGGAAACTCATGTAGATGAAAAACACTTTAAATGTGATTTAGAATGTAGAAAAAAATTAAAAAAAAGTAAACGAGGTAGCCGTATACCATTTTTGGCAAGATCGGGAACACATAAAACTCTAAACACCCTAAATAATGACACATATTTGTAACTCAATCTCCATTTGGATTTTGAGGAAACTCATGTAGATTAAAAACACTTTAAATGTCATTTAGAATCTAGAATGAAATTAAAAAAAAATAAACGAGGTAGCCGTATACCATTTTTGGCAAGATCGGGACACATAAAACCCTAAAAACTCTAAATAATGGCAAATATTTGTAACTCAATCTCCATTTGGATTTTGAGGAAACTCATGTAGATGAAAAACACTTTAAATGTCACCTAGAATCTAGAAAAAAATTAAAAAAAAATAAACGAGGTAGCCGTATACCATTTTTGGCAAGATCGAGACACATAAAACCCTAAAAATCCTAAATAATTGCACATATTTGTAACTCAATTTCCATTTGGATTTTGAGGAAACTCATGTATATGAAAAACACTTTAAATGTCACCTAGAATCTAGAAAAAAATATAAATAAGTAAACGAGGTAGCCGTATACCATTTTTGGCAAGATCGGGACACATAAAACCCTAAAAACCCTAAATAATGGCACATATTTGTAACTCAATCTCCATTTGGATTTTGAGGAAACTCATGTAGATGAAAAACACTTTAAATGTCATTTAGAATCTAGAAAAAAATTAAAAAAAAATAAACGAGGTAGCCGTATACCATTTTTGGCAAGATCGGGACACATAAAACCCTAAAAACTCTAAATAATGGCAAATATTTGTAACTCAATCTCCATTTGGATTTTGAGGAAACTCATGTAGATGAAAAACACTTTAAATGTCACCTAGAATCTAGAAAAAAATTAAAAAAAAATAAACGAGGTAGCCGTATACCATTTTTGGCAAGATCGAGACACATAAAACCCTAAAAATCCTAAATAATTGCACATATTTGTAACTCAATTTCCATTTGGATTTTGAGGAAACTCATGTAGATGAAAAACACTTTAAATGTCACCTATAATCTAGAAAAAAATATAAATAAGTCGAGGTAGCCGTATACCATTTTTGGCAAGATGACACATAAAACCACTCTAAATAATGGCACATATTTGTAACTCAATCTCATTTGGATTTTGAGGAAACTCATGTAGATGAAAAACACTTTAAATGTCATTTAGAATCTAGAAAAATTAAAAAAATAAACGAGGTAGCCGTATACCATTTTTGGCAAGATCGGGACACATAAAACCCTAAAAACTCTAAATAATGGCAAATATTTGTAACTCAATCTCCATTTGGATTTTGAGGAAACTCATGTAGATGAAAAACACTTTAAATGTCACCTATAATCTAGAAAAAAAATTAAAAAAAAATAAACGAGGTAGCCGTATACCATTTTTGGCAAGATCGGGACACATAAAACCCTAAAAACCCTAAATAATGGCACATATTTGTAACTCAATCTCCATTTGGATTTTGAGGAAACTCATGTAGATTAAAAACACTTTAAATGTCATTTAGAATCTAGAAAAAAATTAAAAAAAAATAAACAAGGTAGCCGTATACCATTTTTGGCAAGATCGGGACACATAAAACCCTAAAAATCCTAAATAATGGCAAATATTTGTAACTCAATCTCCATTTGGATTTTGAGGAAACTCGTGTAGATGAAAAACACTTTAAATGTCACCTAGAATCTAGAAATAAATTAAAAAAAATAAATGAGGTATCCGTATACCATTTTTTACAGGATCGGGACCCATGAAACCCTAAAAACCCTAAATAATGGCACATATTTGTCCTTGATGAAGAAGAAGGAATCTCACCAAATTCTCCTCCACATCAACATTCTCCAAGTTTCAATGATCCAAGCTTCTATGATCATAGCATGGATTCTTATGAGTATATTAACCTTGATGATATAGAATTTGTCCTTGATGAAGAAGAAGGAATCTCACCAAATTCTCCTCCACATCAACATTCTCCAAGTTTTAATGATCCAAGCTTCTATGAAGTAAGTTCTTAATCTTTTGTTTTGTATTGTGATCAAAATCGAAATCAAAATTCCATCTTGGACGGAGATAATTTCGTGTAAAAATACACGGCATAGTTGCTTACATATCGTGTACACTAACACGAGATGTACTGATCTATGTCGTGTATTTATACACGAAATGTATACTTACTGGAGCTTTGAAACTGACTGGTACTGTATTTTGTGGGGGACGGATTGAGCTGGCCTCGATTCATGATTTTTGGAAGAAGTTGGACATTGAAGTAGACAACCCTCCATCTGAGCCTTCAATAAATAAAGACAATTCTCAAGCTATGTTGAATAAATTTGAGAAAGCACCTGAACCGGTAAGGAGAAAGTTATTCAAAACGATGGAAGAAGGGCTAAATCACCAAACAAGAGATGCTTACGAGCCAGATCATATTTCAAAGGCGAATAAACCCCGGACCGGAAGTTCCAGAGAACCGTCAGATTGGGAGCATACTAACAACTATTTTCGAGTCCCCGTTACACCATCCTCGACTAGCAAAGGGTATAGATCTTCATTCATTTGTGGCTCACACAGTTGATTACGTTCTTGATGTATTTGATTTGCATGTTGATAGTATGAATGCTTCTCACTCTTTTCTTTGCCCTATTTCAGGTCTAGATCTGCATTCATTGCATCAACCCAAGCGAGTTCGGAGTCCATGCACAAATGGAAATCAGCTTCAGAACCCACACCATCTACCCCTGCTAGTACTCCTACGTCTCATCCACCACTAGCTGCTTCCGGTCGTGGGAGAGGACGGGGTCGAGGGCGAGGTCGAGGGCGAGGTCGAGGACGAGGACGGGATCAGGGTCAGGGTTGTGGAGAGGGAAATGGACAGCCCAATCACACTAGTATATACAGCTCTAAGTATTTGACGTCTTTTCCACCTTTCATTATCCCATATATTGGAGGCATCACAGATGTGGCATCTGATGGACATTGTGGCTATAGAGCCGTAGCAGCACAGATATTCGGAGATGAGGAGATGTGGGTTCGAGTGCGCTCAGACTGTTACCATGAGGTGCATGCTCGCCAAGACCTTTATCAAAGAGTTCTAACTTGGATAATGTAGATGAACTCTTACGTAGGATTGCTTGCTATGTCTGGCCGACGCCGGACGATACTTATTGGATGGACCTTCCAGATCTTGGGCACATCATTGCCACGAGGTATAATGTGGCATTCATTTCGTACTCGGCTAGCGGCGGCAGCTTATGTCTTCCAAAGGACTGTACCAAATAGAGTAGGACCACCGATAAACACAGTTGTGGTGGGACAAGTGGAAACCATTTTATATTGGTATGATACTTAAGCTGTCTCATCTATATTTGTAATATTTAAGTGTCTTACTTAAATTCGTTGTATTTAACTTGTTATTACTTTTACTTGTTTGCACATGTCAGGCAATGATTACCCAATTCCACCACCACCGAACACTTGGAGGGAACACTGTGATCCAAGCGCAAGTATATCCACACGAGACACATCTCGTGTGGATTTACACGAGATGTGTCTCGTGTGGATCTACACGAGATGTGTTTCGTGTGGATCCATACGAGACACATCGGATACAACACAACCAAGTAAACAACAACACCAAATAAACAACAATACAACACAATCAGACACAACAGCAACTATCCATTTCATACTCGCATCTGTCAATACCAAATAAACAACACCAAATAAACAACAGCAACAAATCCATAACTCCATATTCAGTACTACAAATCCATAACTCCATAAACAACAACAATACAATCAGTATACCATTACAACAACAACTATCCATTTCCTACAGAAAATAAATCCAACTCCATAATCAGTACTACAAATAAACCAAAACTCCATAATCAATAATACATAAATGCGACCTCCTACATAAGACGACCTAAACCCTCGTGTGCCCGTCTAAGTATATCTCTGGCGTCCTCGGGGAGCCTCGCATCTGTCACTAATGGAAGTATGAGATCTGCGATCGCTGCAACCCCAGGCTGCGGTGGAACATCAACTGGGGGAGGTGGGGAGGTGGAATGTCAAACGGGGGGATCGTGTATCGGATTAGATATCCGAACATGACTCCTAGCCAGAAACCACTCCATATAATCATCAGTCACGGGAGAAGATGTAGTATCTAGTGGTGGCCCCCATCGGGGAACGGGCCTGAAATCATGCATGTCGTACTCCACCCACGCGTCCCAAAAATCATCTCCGTCACCATACTCCTTTTGGTATCCCTTCTGACCCTTTGACAAAATACATCTCGTGGGAGTCACGGGGGCCGTGCAGGGATCCTCTGCGGTACCCGAGCTGCACAGTAACACGATCAGGCATATACGCCTTAGTGATGTCACAAAAGCGTATAACCCCCCTGAAGTGTGAAACCGGCAGAATCGAGTCCGCTCCGATACCATAAGGAGTCCAAACAACTTGTGAGTAGACTTTGTTAGGCAGAGTCTACATAATAACGGAGTGATAGTAACAATTTGAAACAGTTTTAATATGAATAACTCACCCTATTAACATGCATCCTGTCAAGAGTGCAGCGATACCGCACTAGATGATCTAATCCTCCCGGTATGTATCGGCCACGTGACCATCTACGGGCTCTCGGCTGCCCCTGCTGCCAGTGCGGGTCAGAAAGTCGCCGAAAATCCGGGAAGTACTCGTATATCCAGCCCTGAGATGTATGTAAAAAGTCTTAAATACTAATCAAATGCAACATGTAATTACGAGAGGGGGAGTCGACGAATAAAAGAAAATGAGTAGAGTAAGATGTACCTCTAGCGGTGTCGCACAACCACCCATCTGCTTGCATCCGGATCTGGATGCCTTCCCCAACTCTCGGTATAAATATGCGAATGTAGCTGATGCAAAGGAGAGAGTGGGGAGTCTCTCAAGATCCATGCATAGAGAAAGGTAGGCTGCGGGCACCTTATCCTGACTCTTGTCCACGAACATCGTGGAACCCAAGAGGTGCGGGATATACGCGAAGCTCTGTTGGGCATCGGTCATGTGGCCTATACGGGAAGAAAAGAGACGCCGGACATCCTTCAATAAGTACCCGGTGCCTCCCAAAACGAGGTGTTTAGTGATGCCTGATAGGTCGAGCCTTGGATCCGGATATCGAATAGGTGCACCTACCTGGTGATACCTGTAAATTGAAGATGAAATAACACATTTTAGTACAAGAGATGAATGTAGATAGTATAGTCTTGAAATTGATAATATATAACAACATACCCGGGATATGAAATACGACGTGTAACGTAATGGTCATCTCCCCCACGGCATGTGGAACGAGTTAGTCTCGTGGAGACCACCGTTCCAAAAATGCCGTCATCAGCGCATGATTAGGCCTCTGAATGGTGGCATCGTGCAGTGGCCGGATGCCCGATGCATCAACGAGGGTCGACCGGGCTCTATTAGTAGCCTCCGAGATCATCACGCTTGAACACAGTTTATTCCAAACAAAAAATATAATCAACACTCGAGATCGAGAAAAGTACGAGATGTATAATTAATGGAATATTTAGAGTGTGTGCCAAACAACTTCAAGATTTTAATAAATTTACATAAATGATTATCTTACTTTTGCAGATGTAGCAGTCTCGTATGAAAAGTCACCACTGACTCACTAGTGGCATCCCTCCAAATCTCTCGAGCTCTGTGATCACCAAAGCCGTATATAAGTGAAACATTCTCTGGGCCGCTACCTGGGTCACTCTGAATCTGCCATGATGGTGGCTCCTCCCCACCCGCACTCTGCCTCCTCCGTCCCTGCCCTCTAGCCACATCCCTCCCCCTCCCCCTCCCATGCCTCAAAGGTCTAACATCATGTACCTCCTCCTCCTCCTCCTCCTCCTCATCATCATCATCATCATCATCATCATCATCATCCCCACCCTCCTGCTCCGCCTCCTCATCCCCCTCACCACTATCATCAGAATCAGAAGATCCATCATCATCTCCTACATCCTCCTCACTACTATCATCGAATCGAAGATGCCTCATCATCTCCTACATCCTCCTCAATCTCATGCTCAAACCCAAGATCGTGCTCGCTTCGCCCGCTCAGCTGCAAAGTCCTATCATGATCATCTCCTACATCCTGCTCAATCCCAAGCTCAGACCCACGCACGATAGTCCTATCATGTATCCTTTTGCTGCGTTTATCTACCTTAGGTGCCGTCTCGGCCTTCCACTTTCTATTGGACGCAGTCATACGTTCACGTGCCTACAAAAAAACAAATAAGAGACAATAAATTAGCTATTTAACATTTATAACTGAATACGAACGATGTAAAGAAAAAGAGTGGACACTGGGCACAACTCGTGTAAAATCACACGAGATGCATCTCGTGTGAACTCACACGAGATGCATCTCGTGTGAACTCACACGAGATGCATCTCGTGTGAGTTCACACGAGATGCATTCTCCAGTTTGGTTAATATCAAAGAAAGAAAAATTACACGAGATGCATAAAAAGAAAGAAAAATGAATGATGTAAAGAAAAAGACGTCGAAATCAATTGAAGCAACCAGTTCATGAAAGACGTCCAAATCAATTGAAGCAATCAAACAAAAATTAGACATTGGGAATGTAAAATTAGTTTTAAATTACGTTCAAATTGCATTACCTTCTTTACGGGCACGGTGGTAGAAGCGGAGGCGGAGGCGGCGGCGATGGCAGTGGTTGTAGCGGCGGCGAAAGCTCCAGCAGGGACGGCCGGAATTTTAACCCGAGCCATGGCGAACGAACGGCGGCGATGGCGGTCGATTACGTGCGAGAGAGAGAGAGAGAGCGAGGGAGACGAAGAGCTCGAGCTTTGAATTTGAAATGAAAAAAAAATAAAATTAATATAAATGGGTAATTTCGTCAATTGTTAGCGGCCGGTTAGCGGCCGTGTATATTTGGGGCCGTGTATATAACTATATCCAAATAAACAGAAGGGATGAAAATTGAATTAGAAAAGTCAAATTAATGTTACCTGAACGGAGCAACGAGCAAAGTTGAGAAGAACGGAGAACCACAGGAGCTGATCATTACAAGGATCGACCATTTCTACGATTTTATGAGATTCTCCTTGGCGTGAAATCCGAAGTAAAGAAGGAATAATGCAGAGGGAATCAGAGAGATTTGATATCAGAATCGTCGTCGTCGGTTCTATGAGGGCTGAAGGTAGGAGAAAGATTTGAAAAAGAGTATTGATTGGAGTTAGTGGAAGACTGAATCGTGATTATTTTATATAAAGATATAGATGCACCCATGTAGAGAGATATTTGGAGAGGAAGAAAGCTAGAGAATTGAATATGGAGGACATTGGGAAGAATTGGGTGAACTGGTCCGTATGTTCCCGCTAAAATCTACTCTTGATTACCTTGATTACCTGAATGTAACATTTCTACCCAAGGATATTGGAGAAATGGGGGCATTTATTATTTTTTAAGAAAATATAAAAATTGTGGAAAAAAAAAACTCTTATACCTAAGTATAAGAGTAATTCTAGTCTTATACCTTTAGATATAGGAAGGTTATTGATGGATATGGTTTTACCCATTCAAAAATATGTTTTCAAGCTTTTTTGGTGCTCAAAACCTTGAGAATTTAATATGTTTGTTAGTGTTTTGAAAGTACAGGGTTGCATTGCAATTCGGCAGAAAATGAAAGAGTTAAGCTTGTTTTAAAAGTTCAGGGGCTAAAGTGTAAAATGTAGAAAACAGAAGGGGGCAGCTGAAATAAGAAGCTTGGCCGCACATTGCTGCAGGATGAGGCTGAGCGGTCACACGGAAATTAGGGTGAACGCGCCAAGGAAACAGAAAAATAGGGCGGTCGCTCGGCCAAGGTAGGGGCGATCGCTCCAAAGGTTTTGCAACGGAATTCTGTGACAGAATTTAATCTGTGGCTGGGAAGCTCCGATTTTTTTCTCAAATAATTCTTTTTTAGAAATCTATTTTCCAAAATAACTTACTTTTCAAAAAATTTCCCAAAATGATCATTTTTTTGGAACTCGCTACACCGTGTAGCGAGTTTGATTATGACCGGCCAAACTCGCTACACGGTGTAGCGAGTTTGGTGTAATTAGAGTTTGCAGTTTATAATTAATCACTGTAATTAAGTAAAGAAGAACTCGCTACACCGTGTAGTGAGTTTGACCGGTCACAGTCAAATTCGCTACACTGTGTAGCGAGTTCTCAAAAATCTCATTTCCCCTTTCCGACTTACAGTCTGTTCAAAGAAAAAAAAAACTAAGAACACAGCCGTCGATGGAAGAAGAAAGAGAGAAGAAGGAGAAATTTTGCCGTTATTTTCATCAAATTCAAGCTTTTCATCACCAAAATTTCGTTAATGTAAGTTTACATTCATGTTTTTTTACTTCATTTTGTGTTGATTTTGCTTTTATTTGAGTATTTATTTACTTGCAATTTAAGTTTATTCAACTCAATTATTGATATATTTTGAACTCAATGTTAGTATACTTTGATATTGAACTCAATTTTGCCGTTATTTTCATCAAGTTACATTCATATTTTTTACTCAATTGTTAGTATACTTCAACTCAATTTAGGTTGATATTGAACTCACTTAGTGTTGTTGTTGAACTCAATTTTTGGTATATTTGAACCCAATTGTTGGTATATGTGAACTCCATTTTTGGTATATTTGAACTCAATAGTTGGTATATTTGAACACCATTGTGGTATATTTGAAAGTTTGGGGTTTTGAACTCAATTTGTGACTCAATTTTGGAGAAGTAGAAGCATTTGCTATTGATGTTTCAAAGTCTCTATGTTTATATATGTATTTATTTGATATTGAAATTGGGTTTCTTTTGTTGAAACAAATGGATTCCTTCGTTGATCCTGGGCCTATCGATAACTCTGTTCTGATCGAGCATGTTGAACCACAGAGCTCGTTTTATTTGGGCCGGAGTGAAGGTTGCTAGTCCGCTCTCATTTCGTCAAGGCGCCACGTTGCCGGATAGACTATCACCGAGGATTTTATCGAGATTATCCGAGTGTTGCTTTGCTGGAGTTCATTACATAGGGAGGATTCAATACAATTTTGGGTTGCTGGAGGCCTTGATCGAGAGATAGCGTCCGGAGACCCATTCATTCCACCTCCCGGTTGGTGAGATGATGATCACCCTAGAAAATATCGACATGATTTTCGGGTTGCCGATTGATGGAGATGTTTTTACTGATGCTGACATCCCAGCACTTGTAGACTAGCGGGATGTATGTCAGCAGCTTTTAGGGGCTGTCTCATCTCCCGGAGATATGGATGGGAGTAGTCTAAAGCTACTGTGGATCACGAGCCAATTTCCACACTTCAATGACCTAGCTGATGATTCCCCCCATGACCTTGTTGATATGTACGTACGGGCATATATCATGCTCGCCTTGGGTTCTACGGTGATGCATGATCGTACGAACAACAAGGTTAAATTATGTTATCTCCCTCTGCTTCGGGAGGTTTCGAGGGTCTGCCAGTACAGTTGGGGAAGTGCGTCGCTGGATTTTTCTATATCGAGAGTTGTGTAGTGCGACTAACCCTCTGACGAAGCAGTACGAAGGATTTCTCAACATTCTACAGGTATGTTTATCTCATTTTAATGTGCATTATGTTGTTGTTTTAAGTTTGATTTCAAATTATCGGCATTATTTATAGTATTTGATATAGATTTTATTGATATAGATTTGGGCTTGGGCTAGGGAGCGGTTGCAATGTGTGCAACCGTAGACACCCCATTCTGAACCAATAATTACGTGATTACACTACTCTTCGTCTCTCTTTTGTATTTTGATGAAATCAAATTAGTTTCGTCATATTTCGTTAAGTTTCTAACTAACCTTGTTAGTTTTGGATCTAACTGACTAACGGAATAACTGAAGAGGACAAAATAGTCGAATGACTAGTTGTCATGCGCGGGACATACGTGTCTCGCGCGCGACAACTCCTCTGCAGAATGTGCAGATTCACTTCTCTTGCCGATTTCAACATCTTTTCTTGATAACTCTTATCCAATCCGGGTCTCTACTGATCTTAGAGTTCTGGAACCTTCTTTGGGAGGAGTCCTAATCCACTTGAGTCTCATAATCTTGGTGACCAAGTAAATCAACCCCTATAAATACTAGATGACTTTCAGTATTTCGGAGGACAGTCGACAGACAATTTACTGGTTTCTCTCCTTAAAAGATTTCTGTAAATCACTCATAAACAAACAGCCAAATTCGTCCATCAACCTTGTTGATTGACGAACAACAAGATTCAAGCCTAGAATCAAGGCGAAACTCTGTCCAAATCCTTCCTCGACCGAGAAGGAGACACTAGAACCACGTTCTCAAGAACATAAGGTAAACTCCTATACTTTCTTTATTCTTCTCAATCCCTCTAATTGCCTATAGAGTAGTGTAATCCCATCAAAAGGGGTTAGCTTAGAGTCCCTTCAATCCATGGATGCGATCTCGAAGCATACAACCCGACATTTCTAATTAAGAAATTAATTAGGGCTTTCTTGTTCTTATTTAAATATCAATTGTTTTGATGGATAAGCCCTCTTAAGCAAGATCGATCTTCGGATTGGGTGGATGCGGTGCTCCTTGACCTTCCAAATCCATCACTTACGCCCCGAAACGAAATCTTTCAAAAAGGTTTTTCTTATTGTTTTCCTAAATAAATAATAAGTGGCGACTCTTTGTTCATTAAAATCGCATTGCTACAGCAACCTGGAATTCGTAGGTGAAACAGAGATCCGAACTTCGAGCACATGCCACTGGGATGCAGATATACATATATCATACGTTATTTTCTCATCGTTATAGTTTTTTGTTTTTTTTTAACTTTTTCTTATAATTATTCTGTTTATGAAATTTCATGTGGACCCAGCCATCATTGTATTTCAAGGAGGTTACTGCCCATAACCTACGAGGCTATCGTGATCAGTTGGCCAAGCTAACAGATGATCAAGTTGTGTGGTAGCCTTATAGAGATAGATATGCTCCGGCCTACTACACTCAGGGACAGGCCTTATGGATGACGCGGGTCCCTCTTATATGCTTTGAGAGGATAGAGTGGCATTTGCCGAATCATGTTATGAGGCAATTTGGCATGCTGCAGGGTCCCAGAACCGTGCGACACTCGTTCGGACTTGCACAGATTTGATAGGCGTGGAAACAATCTCGTGTTTTGGATCGACCGCCATCGACAACACATTGCACTCTGGGATAGCGGCGACACTTTCTGGCTTCGGGGGTCCCAGGCTTTCACGATATGCATTACAGCGATCCATATATGATGTGGTATCGGAGCATAACGTGCATGTTTGTGCAGAACCCCATTCATATAGAGGACGTTGGATACCAGTCGGTTGCCCCTTGCCTAGAGTTTGTGATAAGTATTTACATTTTTCAATTTATTATTTCTAGTTTTTTTTAAACAAAATTTCAATTTATTAACTTATGTCTCATACTTATTTTATTTTTTTGCTATAAAAATAGGTGCAGAACCTTCAACGTTTGCATGTCCACAATGAGGAGGAGGAGCATGCCAGACAAGTTAAGATGCGGAGGATTATTAGACACACGCTCACGGGAGTTAGGGAGCATCAACGACTAGAGGCTGCAGCACCTCCCCCACCGGTAGATCGCGCACATGGGGTAGAACCTCGAAAGTGTCGTGTCAGACGTCGTGCACAGCCACAGCCACAACCTTAAATGGACTTGCACGATGAGCCAGAGTTCGAGCCTCACATAGACCCAGTGCCAGAGCCATAGCCTCAAGCCCAGACCCAAGATGATGGACTATTTGAATGGCCGTCACAGTGGACTCTGAGTCAATTTAGTGGTAGTGGGAGTGGGCAGTGTTCTAAAAAGCTGGCTAGGCTAGGCGGGGTCCAAGCGCCGCGACTTTTCACTAGGCCGGCGGTCAAACTAGGCATTAGGCGGTCTAGGCGGATTTAGGCGGTCCTAGGCGGGTCTAGGCGTTCTGGGTGGTTTAGGCGGTCTGGGCGAGTTTAGGCGGGTCTAAGAAGATTTATGCGGGTCTAGGTGGTCTAAGTAATTTTTTTTGTTGCTATTAAACGACGTCATTTTACAAGAATTGAAAATGAAAACAAATGACACAAGGTTGAATTTGACTTGACCTTAGTTTATGTTGTGGATGATAGAATACATTTATAATTTTCATATGCTCTATAATCTTGTGTCAAAATTCTTGGCCCTGCTTAGGCCTCGGCTAGGCCCCTAGGCGCTAGGCCCGGCTCCACCGCCTAGCATCCGCCTAACGCTTTTTAGAACTGATGGATATGTTTATATTTCCATTTTATATGTTCTAAACTCTATTTATTGCAAAATTTCCAAGTAAAAATGTAGTTTAATTGTCCTATTAGTGTTGTTTTATTTTCAGGTTGAAATGGTGGAAAATTGGTCGTTGAAAGTGAAGAAAAGATGAAAATATGGAGCGGAGCAGACTTTGAGGGCTTTAGTGGCATTTTGGAGCTGCAAGGACCTATTAGGAATTTCCATGGAAAGGGTTTGTAAGGAATTATTGAAGAAGGGAATCATTGCTAATTGGCTGGCCAACAAAGACTTGTGCGGCCGCCCTTAGCCTTCGGCATGCCTTCAGCGACCGCCCTAGCTGCTCTCCGCCCCAGCCCAAGCTCCTTCGACCCATCTTGCCAATTTCCAAATTTCCAGCTCCAAGACCATTGTCCAGCCAGATTGAAGTCAACCTTGGGCCTTTCCTTGTTATTTTTTTGCTGGGCCTTAATTCATTTAATAGCCTTAATCAATCTCTTCCATGGAGTATAAATATGAGAATGTTATATTTTTTTAGGGTTAAGTTTATTTTGGGGAGAAAAAGGGAGGCTACTCCCCCTTTTGGATTTCTTGATTTTTCTTTGTAAGTTTTTCTAATTTTTATTTTAGTATTTTATTTTTTTATCATTATGTTTATGTGTAGCTAAGTTCTTAATTTCATGGATTGGATAGTAATTTAGTCATTTATGTTATGTCATTGATTATTTTTATCTCATTAATTGATGTCTTGTTCATCTTTGCTCTTTTCATAAAAGTTTCTTGGATTAAATTGTGGTTGATTCCTAATTTCTTCATTTTAACTTTATGGGTGTCAATTTCTTATATTGATTTGGGGATTTTGACTTAGACTTTTGCTAGATGATGAAATCCATTGGTTTTCTTGATTGATACTACATGGGTTTTGGTTCATAAAATCTTTAAAGCTTAAAGCTTTCCTTTTTAATCACTTGGACTTGATTTGCGAAAAGCGATTGAATATGATTTAATAGATTGAAATCTAGTGGCCTTACCGTACCAATCTTGACTTTGGTGATTGAACCCAAGATAGAAATTAATATATTTTTCTAAATTAATGGCATAGTATTTTGTGATTAAATGAAATCCAATCCATGGAATCCTTTCTCATTATTGTTTTCATCTCTATTTGAAACTGTTATCTTTGTTTACTTGTTTTTCCTTGCTTTAAGTTTTACATCTTGATCCTTGTAGTTGTTCTTTATTTTTCAAAACCAACCCCCCCCCCCTTTGGTTACCTTTCCTTTGTACACAATTTGAATTAACTTGGTCATACACATAGTCCTCGTGGATCGACCCTTACTTGCACACACGCTACACACGATCCTTGTGCGCTTGTGAGGTTTATTACGAGTGGGTATTGAAAAATAGCCATCAAGTTTTTGGCGCCGTTGTCGGGGACTTGTGGTCTTGAACAAGTTAATTTTGTTAGTGTATTATAAATAATTTTCTTTTATTATTTTCTTTGTAGTGTAAATAGTTTTCTTTTATTATTTTCTTTTTTTTTAGTTACATAAAATTAGTGTGTGAGATACTCTTTGAGGATGTATGGAATGAACACCTATAATGTGCATTGTGCTAATTGTGGTGATTATTATCATACTACTATTAATTGTCCGTCTAGGACATATTTTCCTGAGTATTTCCCACAGGTACAAGAGATAAGTTCGTTCCAATCATGGCCACAACAATATTATTATTCCCCTAACTGTTATACACAAGGGTGGGGAAACCATTCAAACCATGCGTGGAACAATTATGAGCCACATTCTTATGACCTCCCGCTTCCTAAAATGCAACCATGGCAGGAGGCTTTGATAAGAATGCAGGAGGAAAATCTTCAACAACTACATCAACGAGCTACAACTTTAAATAGGCTCGAAGAACAGATAAGTAAGATGGTAGAGTTTGTAAGGGGTTGGGGGCAAGATACAAGTTCGGTCCCTCCGAAACAATATGAATGGGAGGATGATTCCAATTTTGATGAACTTCCAACTCTGATATCTCTGTCTGCTGCTAGTGATAATGTGGTTGTTGCACTACTAGAAACAGGGGCATTACCGACGGACTTTTACCGACGTCGGTAATACCGACGGAAAATTTTCATTTACCGACGGAAATTTAATTTAATTTACCGGGAATTAAAATTTTTAAAATTTCGTTTTGTCCGTCGGTAATTGATTAAGTTCCGTCGGTATGTCCGTCGGTAACAAATCCATATATATAAACGCGTTTCTTCCCCATTTTTAATTACGTATCATTTTTATTACGATCGATCCTCCGTTCCATCCTCAGTTCGCGAACCCTAACGTCGCCAACGCCAAGCCGTCGCCGCCGAGCCTCGCCGTCGCCGGTAAGTCTTCTTCTCTCTCTCAATCGCTTTCTCTCTCTCACTCGATTTCTCTCTCTCACTTTCTCTCTCTCTCTCTCAGTAATTCGCCGCCAAGAAGAACACGTCGTCCACGCCGTCGCCGCCGTTTCTTTCCATCGCCGTTGCTGTCGCCGGTACGTTATCTCTCTCTCTCGCTTTCTCTCTCTCAATCGTTCTCTCTCTCACTCGATTTATGCTGTAGTATATCCGTTTGCACGTAGAGGGCTGATTTTGTTACTTCAAACAATTTCGTTTTTCTGTATCGACATACAAAAATAATTAAATGGTAAATTCGGTGACGTGGTTTTAACAACATTCTACTTGGTTCATTATTTGAGAAACTTAATATATTGACCACGTGGCTCGGATTAGGTGAATCACAGAGTAATCTATTAAGGTTTGAGAAAATATGAAATGACCTACAGATCTTGTGTGCATTGAGGTGGTTAGTAAAAGGAAAACTTAATTGTATTGATATTTGAGATAGTATTTACTCCCTCCGTCCCGCTAATATTCGCACTAATACTGTTTGCGCGGGAATTAAGAAATATGATATTTTTTGATTGGTATTTGTAAGAACCCTAATTTGTTTTTGATTCTAATGTTCATGAATATTGATTGGTATTTGTGTGAATTTTCAAATATTTGAATGTTTGATGCTTGATTGGTCCTCCGATTTAGGTTGTTTGCATTTTCTAACTAGTTTATCAAGCTGGGTTTTGGAAGTGGCTCTTCATTATACCTAATTGGTAGTTAATTAGGCTTTAAATAGATTGAGGTACAACTCTATTTAAAATATAAATAAGATGAGAGCCTTTTTCACCCACAGCTATCAAAATTCGTCTTCTTAGACCAAGAAATACAGAGCAAACAAGTTCATTGCCGTTTGAGTCAAGGATTTTCTATTTAATAATAGTAAATAACTCTTATTAAACAGAAAATCCTTGACTCAAACGACAATGAACTTGTTTGCTCTGTCTTTCTTGGTCTAAGATGAGATTGGGTTTTGATAGTTGTGGATGAGAACGACTCTTATCTTGTTTATAAATGTTAATTTAATTCATCATTGTAAAATTTCAAATTTTACAATAAAGAATTAATATTTCAAATTATTCACAATATTAATAATTTAAAAAATATGATAGATGTGTGTGTTAATTAGTTATTGTAAAATTATGCATTTTACGGTAATGAATAAAAATTAATGTTACGACGTGACGGTTGAAACACAAAAGCTTAGAAACCCGTTTAAGAATCTTTAACTTATCATGTTGAGATCAACATGTAGTCATCGATTCTTAAATTGTCCGTGTGGAAAGTCTTGAAATGCACGATTATATGATTTGTAAATATCATCATTGTCTATTAAAATTGCTTGAATAGTCGATAGTTGAGATATTTCGGTTGCATTAATCCTATTGTTCTCTGAGTGTATACTAGACATATATGGTTGATTACACACTGTCGATTCTAATCGATAGTGTTTGATTGACCTAGTCTACGTCGTGCACTTGGAGACCATGGGGTTATCTTGTCAGAAATTTCTTGATTTCGATTATAAAGCAAGTAGACAAGGTGATATTTGCAATTCATACGTGTATTTCGGGATGGGATAGAAGCCAACCCAATTCTAAACCTAATGGACATGAATTGTCCTTTCATCATAGGAAATGATATACTTTACAACAAAGAATTAAATATTAATATTTAAAATATTAATAATTAAAAAAATGTTTAATAAGGTGTGCGATAGAAGCCAACCCCAATTCTAAACCTAAAGAAACATGTCTTGTTGCTTTTAAGTTTGTAATCCAAATTTAGGGAATTATAATGCGTTAATTACATCTAAATTGTTAATACATTATGAAATGCAGGAGTTAATTATGTCTGGAGATGATCGTAGTTGGATGGATAATCGTAGTAATCCCGGTAGAAGGGGTGTCAGAACTCAATTCTTAGAAGGTTTAGAACATTTTGTGGAGTTTGCTAGAGCGCATCCCGCGCATGCGTGGTGATAAGATTAGGTGTCCTTGTAAAAAGTGTAAGAATAGAAAATATCTGAGTGTTGGATGGGTAAAGAAACATGTTTTAGAGTCAGGGTTTGTTGATGGTTACAAGGTATGGATAGCGCACGGGGAGCGTTATGTGGTTGAAACAAGTGTTCGCAATCATCCTATCAGATCAAGTGGTCCGCCAAGGGAACCCGAACATTTGATTGATGAAGAGGAGCCGTCTCTGGCCGGCTTGGATGATATGGTTCGAAATGCGGCCGGCCCGTAGTTTGATTGGAACCCTAATCCAACAGAGGCACCAAATCCCGTTGCAAAGAAGTTTATGGATTTAATGGACTCGCAAATGAGAAAATTCATCCTGGTGCAAAGGCTACAGTGTTAGAGCAAGTGACTCGAGCTTCTAAATATTAAGGCTGATACAAATATGAGCCAGCATACTTACGATCGTATAATGTCATGGGGACATCGGATGCTACCCGAAGAAAATAATATGGTTCACAATTTTTATGAGACGAAAAAGTTGGTGGGGCAGATCGGTCTTGGGTATGTTAAAATTGATGCTTGCAAGAATCAGTGCATGCTTTTGTATAACGAAAATGAGGGCCTCGATACATGTTCAATATGTGGACTTAGTAGGTATAAGCCACAACGCCGTGGTAGTGCCAAGCACAAGAAAACGTGCCTCGGGCGCAGCTACATTATATGCCGCTAATTCCCAAGTTGCAACGAATTTATGCATTGAAAGAAAGCTCAGAAGACATGTGTTGGCACAAAGAGTGTCCTCGTGAAGAGGGTGTGATGACTCATCCTTCGACGGTGAAGCATGGAAACATTTTGATGCCACCTACCCTGATTTTGTTGCGGATCCTAGAAATATAAGGTCGGGATATGTACAGATGGGTTTTCTCCAATTGGACCAGGGGCAAAATCTTATTCATGTTGGCCTGTTATAGTCACAGTTGTATAATCTTCCCCGTGGTTATGTATGACTGATCCTTATATGTATTTGAGTTTGTTCATTCCCGGCCCTTCGAATCCAGGCAAAAACATTGATGTGTATCTTCGACCTCTGATGGATGAACTCAAACAGTTGTGGAATGATGGTGTCCAGACATGGGATGCTTTCAAGTGGCAAAATTTTAACATGAGGGCTGTAGCAATTAATGACTTTCCTGCTTATGGTATGATGTCGGGATGGAGCACACATGGGAGATTGGCCTGTCCGTATTGTATGGAAAATACAGATGCATTCACACTTCAGCATTACAAGAAGCAGTGTTGGTTTGATTGCCACAGACGGTTTCTTCCTAGTGACCATCCATTTCGTAAACAGAGGAATGCTTTCACCAAAAATAGAGTTGAGCAACGGGGCCCCCCTCCTCGTCTGAGTGGGGAGGATATTTTTTAGCAGGTGTCTGAGGTGTCTGATGTCGGGTGGGGAAAGATGTTTTCAAAGGATAGACCAGACGGATTTGGTAAAGACCATAACTGGATTAAAAAGAGTATATTTTGGGAGTTACCGTATTGGAAGACGAACTTGATAAGACATAACCTTGATGTCATGCATATTGAAAAAAATGTGTTTGACAATATTTTCAATACAGTGATGGGTTTTAAGACCTCAACGAAGGACACAGACAAGGGTCGGCTAGACCTTGAAGCGATTTGCAATCGTAAAGATCTGAACATTACTAAAGTTAATGGAAAAGATTTCAAACCAGCTGCTCCCTTTGTTCTGTCAGGAGAGGATAAGCAACGTGTTCTGCAAAGTGGTTGAAAGATTTGAAACTTCCCGATGGGTATGCATCTAATATTGGCAACCGTGTGAATGTGGAAGAAGGGACGGTATATGGGTTGAAAAGTCATGATTGTCACGTATTATTGGATAGGTTGCTACCCATTGCATTTAGAGACATTCTCCCTAATGAAATATGGGTTGCCCTAATGCACTGAGTGAATTCTTCAGAGCATTGACTTCCAAAGCACTCTTCGTGTTGAGGATATGAAAAGACTCGAAGAGAGCATTGTGGTGACAATATGCAAGCTTGAAAAGATATTCCCGCCATCTTTCTTTGATTCAATGGAGCATTTACCAATTCACCTAGCTTATGAAGCTAGAGTTGGAGGACCTGTTCAGTATAGATGGATGTATCCATTTGAACGATTTTTGGGGAGTTTGAAAAAGAAAATGAGCAATAGAGCAAAAGTTGAGGCATCTATGTCTCGAATCATGATTGTCGATGAAATTGTGTCGTTTGTTTCAACATATTTTCACCCAGAAATTGAGACAAGGTTCAATAAAGTGGGACACAATTATGATGGGGAGTCACCGATCCCGATGCAAAATTTCGTTTTCTTCTCCCGGTCGATTCCTTAGCAATAGAAAGTGCACGCGCATGCTAAGCAAAAAGAATTAGATGCGGCTAAACTCTATATTCTCCTTAACTGTGCTGAGGTCGAGGACTACTTGAAGTAAGCATTCTTCATTTGTCACTAAGTAATGTTAATCCTAATAACTTTAAGACGAACTAAGCAACTTTATGTTCTCCTTGAATGCAGTATGTTCGAAGAACAGGCTGGAGACATTGCGCCTGAATTGATTTCAATAAGGACAGACAACGAATTTCCCTCCTGGTTTAATAATTATGTAAATGCCAATTCATTAATTCAATGTTTTTAATAGAATTTGAAGTATGAGTTTTTTATTATCTATGTGTTTTTATTTAGATTTTGAACAACCTTGGAGATGCAAAAGCTGCGAGATTACAAGCATTAGCACACGGTCCGTCCTTAAGAGTGAATGTATATAAGGGATATTTTGTCAATGGCTACGTATTCCACACCGAAGAATATGGCCAAACGAAATCAACTTGGAATAGCGGGGTCAATCTCAAGGGAAATCTCGATTATTATGGCGTATTGAAAGAAGTTATTGAATTGGAGTACTTGCTTGGAAATTCTGTAGTTCTTTTCAATTGTGAGTGGCGGGACGCTGAGCGAGGCATTAATAAACATGGCACTTTTGATCTCGTTGACTTAAAGCATTCTTCTAGGCATAATGGTGATGATGTGTTCATTCTTGCATCTCAAGCACAACAGGTGTATATGACCCCTACCCCCGTCGACGAAGAGAGTCTAGCGGATGGTGGGCCGTATGGAAAACCAAAGCAAGAAGCACTTTTGATATACCATTGCGTGCAAAAACGTCTACTTCAAATATTGATTCATCATTACATGATTGTTATCAGGAAGAGGAAATGCCTATACCTCCGATTATTGACTTGAATGATAATGTCGAGGAGGATGAAGCATTAATGGCCGAAAACACCCGTCCACTAGGGGAGGAAGTCACTTTCAATGAAATCGATGATGACAATGTGGAGGATGAGGAAGGAGAAGGGTATATATCTGGGTCCGATGATGAAGATGAGGAAGAAGACGACGACGAGGAAACTAGTGAAGAAGAAATTGAATTTTGTAGTGATAGTGATCAAGATTGTAGTGAATGAATCAGTTTAGTTTTAATTCATATAATGTTTTGTATATAATGTTTTGTACATTTTATATCACTTATCACTGTAATAATAATAATAATAATAATAATAATAATAATAATAATAATAATAATAATAATAATAATAATAATAATAATAATAATGGACATAAATATAATAATAATAAATAAAAAATAAAATAATCAATAAAAATAAAAATAAAAATATACATATATGTATATATATAAATATCATTATTGTCTATTAAAATTGCTTGAATTGTCGATAGTTGAAATATTTCGGTTGCATTAATCCTATTGTTCTCTGAGTGTATACTAGACATATATGGTTGATTACACTGTCGATTATAATCGATAGTGTTTGATTGACCTAGTCTACGTCGTGCACTTGGAGACCATGGGGTTATCTTTGTCAAAATTTCTTGATTTTCGATTATAAAGCAAGTAGACAAAGTGATATTTCGCAATTCATGCGTGTATTTCGGGATGGGATAGAAGCCAACCCCACTACTATCACGTACAACCACTACCATGGGGTTATCTTTGGAGTGGAAAATCTCAAGTTTTTGCACAAGCGTTAGGCCCCAAAGATTGAAACTTTGATTAATTATTATAATAATAAATCTACTTTCAAAGTTTCAATCTTTGGGCCAAATGCTTGTGCAAACTTGATATTTTCCACTCATTTCATTATAAATGTAAACCCTCTCTCTCTCTATTTTAAAGAAAACAACAATATTATTTCAAATTCAAGCAGTCAAGTGAACTCCATTATTTTGCTTCTTTTTGTTTTTAGTAAAACAACCTTATCTCGAAACCACCGGTCCATGTGAACTCCATTATTTACCGTTTTCATATTGTCATTTCTATTTTAAAGCCGCAAGAAGTGCAATGTTTCGACAGACACCAAGTCCACACCGTTACCCACGTTTTGTTTACTTGGTTACTCTTTACATGCTATGTAATATTTAAATTTTGTTCTACTTGATAATATTTTCTCGTCTACATATATAATATACTAGTTTAGATATGTCGGGTCGAGGTGGCAATCGTTCAAAGAGAGGGAAGGTTGCGGGTTTTGTCCATCGTCTTGTTTCACCAAGGACGGAGGGAGGGGATCTACTTCTGGTTACGGACGTAGTGAACCATCCGAGCGGGTTAATTTGGACGCAATTATTAATGAGGAAGGAAAAATGGAAATATCTATCTCTCCCGGTGGCCGGTAAGTATCATTTAATTGTAAATGTCATATATATAATGTTTACATTTTATTATTGTCTTTTTATTTGTATATATATTGATATATTGTTTTTTAATTAATATCTTGATAGGTTTATTCATGCATGGTGGTGGTAGCGGTAGCAAAGTAATGGCAAAGCGCTCGTGGTTGTTAAACATGAATTTTCATTGACATGTAATTAAACAAACAAACATATGTAGTTTCTTTTTCCCTTTCCCTTTTTCCCGGCCTTTCCCGGCCGTTTCCCTTCCCTTTTCCCCTTTCCCCGGCCGTTTCCCCTTTCCCCCTTTCCCCGGCCGTTTCCCCTTTCCCCTTTCCCCGGCCGTTTCCCCTTTCCCCCTTTCCCCGGCCGTTTCCCCTTTCCCCTTTCCCGGCCGTTTCCCTTTCCCCTTCCCCGTCGCTTGATTTGGACAAACATATGTATTTTATTTGATGTACAAGCGAAACAGTTTGTTTAGCTGTGTGTTTGTAGTTTGTAATTGGGTTGTTTGTGTGTTTGTAGTTTGTAGTTTGTAGTTGTTTAAAACAGGTTGTTTGAACAGGTTTACAGCCTTTTACAGGTGGTTTAATAATAAAACAAAATTTTTTTTTTAAAATCTGGCCAGATTACCGACGGAAATTTCCGTCGGTAAACTAATACAAAAAATAAATAATTCAATTTTTTCGGCGGAAATATCCGTCGGAAAATAAAAAATAAAAAAATAATACTCAAAATACCGACGGACATATCCGTCAGTTCAGGGTTTATATTCCGACGGACAGATCCGACGGTAAATTTTTTGATTTCCGACGGTTATAACCGTCGGTTATGATTTTATTTCCGACGGATATTTCCATCGGTAACCTCCGGTATTGCTCCGGTTAACCGGCCGGCGTAACTCATTTCCGACGGACGTTTTCCGGCGGAATTTTTTATTTTCCGGCGGATAATCCGACGGAAATACCGGCGGAATTTGTCCGTCGGTATTACCAACCAATTATTTCCGACGGAATCCGACGGACTATTTCCGTCGGTAATATCCATTTAGCGACGGATTTGTAGAAATACCGACGGAAATTTCCGTCGGTAAACGGCCTTTTTCTAGTAGTGTTGATGATGATGAAATAAGTGGGCCGATTGAGGAGGTAGAGAAAAAATGGCATGACCATGTTTGTGATGAAATTGAGTTGACCCTATATGGGGTGGAAGAGAAAGTAAAAGATGATGAGGGCATTAATGTTGATGAGGTTGGGCCCGACCAAATTGACGAACAATGTATCAACGAAGATCTTCTCCATCCCATTGAAAGCGTGAAAATCTCCGTCATTCTTATGCCTCCACCTATTTTTGAGGGTGAAGAAAGTGGTGAAATTTTGGAAGAGGAGAAGCCCAAAAAGCTGAAACGTTCAAAATTTCATAGGGCACAAAATAATATCAAAGCTCGAGGAATATATATAGGGCATGAACTGAACATAAGGACCCGCGAAACCATGAAGTGGGCCAAAGGACGGAAGGTGAAGTCCAAACGTGAGTGGGGATCTGGTCGAGCTACCGACCTTAACCAAAGCGCTAGTTGGGAGGCACCCCAACATGGTATGACTTTACTTGCTTTTTGTTTTTAATTTCCTGTCTTTTATTTTATGTCTTTTACTTTTCATCTCGTCCCCTCCCGAATGTGAGTTTTGCTTTCTTTTGGTTTTCATGCCATGAGGACATAACACTATTTAGGTTTGTGGGTGGTAGTATATTTATCATGTTAGAGTAGGATGTCTTGTTTAGTTGTAAAAAAAATCGAGTCAAATTGTGTCTTCCTCTCATTTATTGAGGGGAAATGTTTGAACTACGGTGACCTGAGCCTATTTCAATGGGTAGTTCGCTCATTGTTTTGGGGACGTAGGCAACCTTTGGTGCGGTCAAGAATTTAAAAAAAAAAATTTGAAAATTGTGTTGTTCACTTTATAGTTGGGTTGTCACCCATGGTTTGTGATGTTGTGATAAGTTATTTTTGGTTCTTGCACCTTATGTGCCATCATATTTATAAAAGTAGAGTTGCATTAGAACATACTAACTATGCTTTTCTTTTCACCACAACACTTTGCTTGAACGGGATCATGGTCACCAATTTAGGTGACCGTTATGGGATTACTTTACATATTCGGGGTAGCTAGAACATGATCACACAATTGTCAATAACAAGTCAATAGTTATGAGATATTGGGCATGACTTAAGTGGTTAACTTAGGAAAATGGGATTGTAATGTTGAAAAGGGGCAAGTATCTTTGAGGTATTATTCATTGTAAAAAAAGAAGAAAAAAAATTGTGTCTTCGTAAAGAAGAGTCATGGAATGGCAAGGATCAAAGCACAAAGAAATGTCAAGTATTGAATCATGAAATTCTTGGTACCGATTCCTACTCCAAGATTGAATTAACTTTCTTGTACCTACGAAGGCACTAGTTTGTGCGTAATTGTTTAACTTGCCCCTTAATATGTCAAAGTTGAAATGGCCATGAAAGGAAGATGGTGAAGCTACATTTTGAGTGGAAAGCTTATTTGTAGTGAGGTTCTAATGTAAACTAGATAACTTCCTAAGCCATGCTCCCAATATGGATTAAGCGGATTGACAATTGTGTGAAAGTGCTTATGGAAACCCTTCTATGCTTTTTGCATCATTATTCGTGATTTAGGATATTTCTTTAGTGAATCCATAAATTATCTTACTTTGTTGGCAATGATCCCCCCTCACATTTATGCACGGTGAAAATAATCATAATTGGCATGTGTTAGTGCAATGGTAAATTTATGTTTATGATGGCACATGATTGATTGCAATTTTGGAAAGAATTTTGAGACCGATGGTGGCAAACTTTTTATATTGTGAATAACAAAAAAAAATATGTTTTTATTTGCTTAGCTTGGTCATCTTAGTTTTAGAATTTTGAGGTAGTATTTAGTATATTTGTGTTTTATTTTACTCGGGGACGAGCAAAAGATAGGTTTGGGGGTATTTGATGGATATGTTTACATTTCCATTTTATATGTTCTAAACTCTATTTATTACAAAATTCCCGAGTAAAAATGTAGTTTAATTGTCCTATTAGTGTTGTTTTATTTTCAGGTTGAAATGGTGGAAAATTGGTGGTTGACAGTGAAGAAAAGATGAAAATATGGAGCGGAGCAGACTTTGAGGGCTTTAGTGGCATTTTGGAGCTGCAAGGACCTATTAGGAATATCCATGGAAAGGGTTTGTAAGGAATTATTGAAGAAGGGAATCATTGCTAATTGGCTGGCCAACAAAGACTTGTGCGGCAGCCCTTAGCCTTCGGCATGCCTTCAGCGACCGCCCTAGCTGCTCTCCGCCCCAGCCCAAGCTCCTTCGGCCCATCTTGCCAATTTCCAAATTTCCAGCGCCAAGACCATTGTCCAGCTAGATTGAAGTCAACCTTGGGCCTTTCCTTGTTATTTTTTTTTTTTTGCTGGGCCTTAATTCATTTAATAGCCTTAATCAATCTCTTCCATGGAGTATAAATATGAGAATGTTATATTTTTTTAGGGTTAAGTTTATTTTGGGGAGAAAAAGGGAGGCTACTCCCCCTTTTGGATTTCTTGATTTTTCTTTGTAAGTTTTTCTAATTTTTATTTTAGTGTTTTATTTTTTTATCATTATGTTTATGTGTAGCTAAGTTCTTAATTTCATGGATTGGATAGTAATTTAGTCATTTATGTTATGTCATTGATTATTTTTATCTCATTAATTGATGTCTTGTTCATCTTTGTTCTTTTCATGAAAGTTTCTTGGATTAAATTGTGGTTGATTCCTAATTTCTTCATTTTAACTTTATGGATGTCAATTTCTTATATTGATTTGGGGATTTTGACTTAGACTTTTGCTAGATGATGAAATCCATTGGTTTTCTTGATTGATACTGTTGTGGGTATTTTTCAACATGGCGACATCTTCAGTTGATCCTGCATACCGAGATGTCATTACCCTGTAAGTATTATTCTAATATTTACTTATTCAATATTTCCTAATATTTTTATTCTTATTTTTCAGTAATTAAGAGAGGAATGCGGGATATTCTCCAGCACGTTCAACAGTTCTTCAACAGCTCGGGCGACTTGGTCTCACGGAGGTTGAAATGATAAACCAAAATCCCGAGATTGTAGGAACCGTATTGACTCTTTCATATCTACTTGTATTTAAGGGGAAATGGAGACGGAAAAAACACATTATTGCTCATACGCACACACTCGACACTCAAGCTCTTGTAATACTCTCCATTATCTTCCAAAGTTGTATTCGTGTTCATTATAGTGAAACTTTTAAGGTTGGAGACCTAACTCCCGGGGTTTTTTCCAAAGAGGTTATCACCTCCAAGGTTTTCCTCGTTAACAAATCGTGGCGTCATTATCTCTTTTTTATGCTTTTGTTCCATATAATCGAATTTCATAGTTCACTCCTTATTGTTAAATCCACACACTAAACTAAGTTAAGATTCTACTCTATTGTTTTTTCTACCAAAACAATTTGGCGCCCACCGAGGGCCTCGTGGTTTATCGGTTATTTGGATCATTTCTGATCAAGTTCACTATGTCTGCACCCCCAATGTGTCCTCCGCCGGCAAAGGTCCCGCCGTTGTTCCCACATCGGGAGGTAGAACCGGCTTGTTACCACCACCTCCTCGAGCCAGGGCCTCGGCCAACTCGGCCTACGAAGACTCCACAAAGGGGCAACCTCTTCCAATGCGAGATGCGACATCCGGAGTATCTGACCGGGTTGAATCAAAGGTTGGACCGGCAAGACAACAATTCGAAGGTGTTGACCAATTCCATGATTAAGATGCGAGAAAGACCAACGGCTCATCGCATCTCGGCTTGAGAACATATCACCACTGCGTGCAAGGGTTCTCAACTTTGACAACAGGAGGATCTACATTTCGAGTGAATTCATTCCAATGGGCGGTCCTCCTCAAACTCATCCGTGACATCTTTAATGATGTCGACATCTTTGCCTGAGGACACCCCATTGACGCCATCTTCCGCGGATTCACCCCATTCATCCCATTCATTGACAACACTACTGTCACGACTACTACGGACAACTCTGGTTTGCTAAATAATCTTTTCAATAATAATAATTTCAATCGTATTCCTATGGTGACCCTTTTGCGGGAAATCCGCTAGCCAAACAGATGCGAGGATCTCGTAGAGCTAATAATGAACGTGCCGGAGTAACTCCTCCAATTCAACCGGTGACCCAAAGCTGTTACAATCAATCCCGGTTTGTCCCAAAGAATTGCAAATGTCGACATCCCGAAGCGTTTCGGTGTACCATCTATGAAGTTGTACGACGGTACCACGGACCCGAAGGAGCATGTTGCACACTATCAAGAAAAGATGGACATAATCCATATTCCGCTTCAATGCCGGGAGGCTTGCTTATGCAGGGGATTTGGATCCACCTTGTGCGGACCGGCTCTCGAATGGATGATTAGACAACCCCTAGGTTCAATTGGTTCATACGCCCGGCTCATCAACATGTTCTACAACCAATTCTCATGCGATCGACAATTTGAAAGGTTGACAAGTGATCTTTACAATGTGACCCGGCAACCTAATGAAACTCTAAAGGATTACGTCCACCGGTTCAATAAAGAGGTGCTAGAAATTCCCAATCTTGACATGTCGACGGCCACGAAGCATTCAAAATGGGGTTGAAGAAAGATTCACGGTATTATCGGGATTTGGTGATGACTCCTTGTAAGCGGCTAGAAGAAGTCGGGAGCGGGGCATTGAGATTCATAAGATTGGAGGAAGATGAGGCTGCGAAGATCGAAGTCATCGTCCAAGATGTCGACATATGACCATCCGACGAGAAGAGCTGAATCGTCCCATCGCGGGAACAACCGTCCCAATCCTTATCCAGAAATTGACACTAGCAAAATTAATTCAATAGACGGTGAGGATGAAGATAATGATAATGTGCCTAACATTTCCGATTATTGTTTTTACGGTGACATTTCGGGTGTACTTTGTGCAATGGGCAGCACTTTGGGAGATAAAGCCGAGATGGCAGAAAACGGACAAAACCACGGGATGGCGTGACAAATCAAAATGGTGCGCTTACCATGAAGACTTTGGACACGTTACTAAAGATTGCATCGCGTTAAGAAAGGAGATCGGTTATTTGCTCTCGAAAGGACATCTTAAGGAGTTGTTGGGATCCGAGAAGAAGAAGAATTTGAAAATGCGAAGCTCCTCATGAAGGTGAAAGACCGGTTTCTCCCCGGCATCAACAAAGGTGATCAACTTCATTAGTGGAGGCTCGAAATATGTGGAACATCCTATTACGCCGCAAAACGACATGCTAAGGAGTCAAGAGGAGAAGCCGGAAAGACGGCCCGGGATGTCGACGCTGCGCTGAGATCCAATCACCTTTGATGAAAGCGATCGAGAGAACTGCTAGAACCTCACCACGACGGTCTAGTTATTTCTTTGCGGATCGCCAAGCTGCAATACGACGTATCTGGTAGATGGGGGCAGCTCAGTCAATCTTATTATGTTGGGTACCCTTAAGGAAATGAACATCCCGAGAATCGGAGATCGTCAAAAAGTCTTGATCTTTGGTAGGCTTCGGTGGTGAAGTCAAAGAAACGGTGGGGAGATCAAACTTCCAATATACTCAAAGGGCCTCAACCCATGGAGCGGTTACTGCGTAATTGATTGCGCAACATCTTACAATGTCATTCTTGGAAGACCGTGGATTCGTGGGATGAAGGCCGTACCCTCCACTTACCATCGGTGTGTGAAATTCCCAACACCTTGGGGTGTCGCTAAGATTTACAGTGATCAACAAGTAGCCAAGGAATGTTATAAAACTTCAATGAAGGCGTCGACATCTCCAAAACAAGCATAGCAATTACCGAGGAAAGTACGTGAAGTCACTGGAAGCTAGGGAGGATGATGTGAAAGAAGTATTGCTAGACCCTTCCAACCCGGACATCAAAGTACTTATTGGCACCGACATCCCGTCGAGATATAGAAGAGGAGCTTGTGAATCTATTAAGAAGCGAGAATAAAGAGTTTCGCTTGGAAACATGATGACATGTGAGGCATCGGCAAAGATGTCATCACTCACAAACTTAACGTAGATCCTAGCTTTAAACCGGTGCACCGAAACGTAGGAAGTTTGCGAAACCGGAAATCGAGATCATCAAGGAAGAGGTAGAGCGCTTACTCAAAGCCAACATGATACGGGAGGTCGATTATCCAAGATGGTTAGCAAACGTGGTTGTGGTAGAGAAGAGAAACGGGAAATGGCGAGTTTGTGTCGACTTCACCGACTTGAATAAAGCACGCCCAAAAGATCCTTTCCCTTTGCCGCACATAGATTCATTAGTTGATGCCACCTCCGGACATGAACTCCTCACATTCATGGACGCGTCCTCGGGATTTCAACAAATTCGGATGGAACCCTACGACCAAGAGGACACTTTGCCTTCATAACGCCCACAGGTATTTATTGTTATATTGCCATGCCTTTTGGACTAAAAATGCGGGTGCAACGTATCAAAGGCTCGTAAACAAAATGTTTAAAGATCGGATTGGGGACACAATGGAGGTATACATCGAAGACATGGTAGTAAAGTCCAAGAAGGCCGAGGATCACATAAGCAACCTCTCTCGAAGCTTTTGACATCTTGGATTGTTTCAATATGAAACTTAATCCCTAAATGCAACTTCGGAATGAAGGCCGGCAAGTTTTTGGGTTATATGGTTACTAAAAGAGGCATTGAAGCCGCCCCGGAACAAATACGTGCTATTATCAACCTGTCATCACCTCAATCTGTCGAGGACGTCCAAAGATTGACGGGGAAAAATTGCCGCACTCACCGAGATTCATTTCAAAATCCTCGGATCGATGCAAACCTTTCTACGACATCTTAAGAAAGAACAAAAAGTTCCAATGGGAGGACCAACATGAAGAAGCTTTTCGGGAGCTCAAAACTTACTGTCGACACCTCCACTTATTGGCCCGAACCTCGAAGGAAGAACATCTTTACATCTACCTAGCGGTGTCAGAAGGCGGCAAGCGCGATCTTGGTAACGAACGAGATGGTAATCGGCAACCCATCTACTATATAAGTAAGACACTCTTAGATGCGAGACCAGTATTCTCATTTACAAAAATTAATTTTAGCTTTGATAAGCTTGCTTCTATTAAATTAAGGCACTATTTTGAAACACATACTATAATTGTACGCACTAACTATCCTATTAAGAATGTTATGAGAAAACCGAGAGATGTCGAGGTCGAATGGCAAAATGGTACGTACAATTAAGCACATACGACATCAAGTACGAGCCCAAAGCGCAATAAAATCCCAAGCCCTAGGCGATTTTGTAGGCGATTTCGATCGACCACTAACAAGAGGTGGAATTGGAAGTACGGCAACTTCAAGATGATGACATCCTAAAAATTTGGACTCTACACGGACGGTGCTTCCAACATGAGAGGTACGGGTCTTGGAGTTGTACTAAAATCGCCGCGAGGGGACATAATACCACAATCTATCGGTTGCGGTTTCAAGGCTACCAACAATGAAGCGAGTATGAGGCTCTAATTGCGGGTTTAAGCTGCGGCCCGGGACTTAGATATCAAGCATATCCGGGTGTTCATGGATTCCTTGCTAATTGTTAACCGGTACAACGGGTCCTACGTCGCGAAAAATGCCAAGATGACGACATATTTGGAAATTGTAAAAATTATTTCGGCCAAATTCAAAACATTTTCCTTGGAACAAATCCCACGAGAAGAAAATTCTCAAGCGAGCGCTACGGCAAACTTGGGTTCGGCCTTCAAAAGCATCTCACAAACCGGTATCCCAATTGTGCATATTGACATCCCGAGCAATTGACCATCTTGAGATGTTCGCCCTAGATGTCGACATACCTTCCTCTCTGCGGCAACCTCTTGGACGGCTCCTATTATCAAGTATCTCTTAGATGATACGATCCCGATCGAGGAGAAGAATGCAAGAGCCTTCGGGGTAAGAGTATCTAAATATTTACTTATTGATAATCTCTTGTTTAGAAAATCTGCTGCGGTCACTACTTAAGATGTCTAGAAGCGAGATAGAGCCCATCGGGTTCTCAAGGAGCTACACGAAGGAGATTGTGGAAATCATACGGGCGAAAGTTTACATACTAAAGCTCTTAGAATGGGCTATTTCTGGCCCACAATGAGAAAAGACGCCGTTGACTACGCAAAGAAATGTGATTCTGTCAACGACATGGGGACATCTGCACCGGCCAGTGACTGCTACATCCTATCCTCTCACCATGGCCTTTTATGGTTTGGGAATGGACATAGTAGGAAAATTGCCCGAGCACCGGTGGAAGAGTATTTCTTTTGGCTATGACAGGACTACTTTTCTAAATGGGTAGAAGGCGAGGCATATGTGCAAGTTCGTGACAAAGAAGTTATATCTTTTATCAAAAGAAACATATTCAACCGATTTGGAATACCATCGAGAGATAATTTGTGACAACGGCTCTCAATTCATTAGCAAGAGAACCCAAGATTTCTTGACATCTTGGGGTGTTAAGATGGTGACATCTTCGCTGTTCACCCTCGAAGCCAATGGACGGGCGAGTCTAGCAACAAAATAATAATAAGCAACTTAAAAAAGAGGCGAACCAAAAGAAAGGACGATGGGCGGAAGAGTTACCAATGGTTCTATGGGGTGACGGGACGACATCTAAGAATGCTCTTGGTCAAACCCCTACTCACTTGTATTTGGAACCGAATCTGTTATTCCGGCGAAGTCCTTGTACCTACGGCAAGATACGGCTTGCGACATACGAACATAATAAAGATATTTTGATACATGACCTAGATACCGTGGACGAACTAAGGGACATGGCCAAAGTTCGCATGGCAGCATATCAATAAAGGGTAGCCCGATCATACAACAAAAACGTAAGGATTAGGAGGTTTCAAGTAGGAGACTGAGTCCTACGAAAGGCATTCCAAAATACCAAGGAACCCAGCGCTTGAGGCAAGCTCGCCCCAAAATGGGAAGGACCCTACTTAATAGATGCACAAGCCGGGAAAGGAGCATATCGACTTGCAACCTTGGATGGCCAAATGATACCGCGAAGTTGGAACGCCATTCATCTTAAAAGGTATTACGTATAAACAAAATTCCCCATGAACTCATCTTTCCAGGTATGGATCGTCTTTTAATTTGTTGCAACCTTTATTTTTTCCTATACACCTCTTTAATTCTTTACAAATTAAGATGTCACTAACGTACTTTGTGGAGAGACGTCAACCTTAGTTGGCATCCGTTTTAACATGTTTCTATCTTATGAGGTATTGACACATTTACATGGGGACATGTCAAATGCGCGCAAAGAACAACGATTTCTCCTCCGTTAGAGACTGGCCATCTCTTCTCAAGTAAAGGTACACAATCCCTTCTAAGATTTAAAGAGTTAATTACCTCTTTCTTAAGATGTTAGGTTACCACACCTTCGCCTGGAGCGCAAGTTATCTCTCTAATTGAGGTGTGGGGTGGGCCTATATGGGTAAACTCATATAGCTTACCCATTCCCACTCAGTTGGATGATTGATCTTACGTATTATTCTTATGGTTATGGCATGTACGTGTCATCTAAAGTATCTACGGTTTATGGCATATACGTGTCATCTTAAGTACCTATCGTTTTGACATACTATCATGTCACCTTATGAGCATAACATACAAAAAAAAATTATCCAAAAGAAACAAGCCTTGACATGCTTGAAAACTACTAAACTAACTAGATTAAAGCAACCATAAAGTATCCGAGCTACCAACAGTAAAAGTGCAAAAGTGTTGGACCAACCCAACACGTAAAAAAGATTGTCTTTGGTCCTTATGGACCCATTACAAACCAAACGAAAATAAAATTGTTTTAAGGGATTCCACCCCAGTAAACATCACCAAAAGACCAAGAACAAAATTGTTTTTTTTTTTTTTAGGTGGCTTCTGCCACAGGTGTTGCATTTGGGGTACCTTCTCCAAACTTCTGAAAATCACCCCATGTCAGTATCCTCACCAGCCTGTTCCAGATCCTTGAAATCATCGATTGCTTTTTCCTCGTGAATCCGCTGCAAAGCCATTTTCTCTTCATTCAAGTTCCAATTCACATGCTCTCCTGCCTGATATTCCTCAATCATTTGGATTCTAGTTTCAAAAGGCGCTTTTGCGGTCTCATGCACCAAATCATCCCGAAATGCTTCCATCTCCCTTTCATGGTGATGTCAACGCTTGCAAGCCTGGACCGCCATTTTAATATCTCTTCATTCTTGTCTCGATTTCCAATCCCCTTTCCCTTATTATATTTGCGGCTTCTTTCAAATCCTTCTCATATTCAACCCTACTCATGTCATAGGTATCACATTTTTCCCTCAATGTCCTGATTTCTTTGGACATTAATTTAGCCATCGAGACAATCTGTCATCAACAAGAAGAGGTATTTTACTAAAAATAAAAGAGGATCAATGTGTCCACGAATCAAAATTAACTCTTTGATTTTCCAACACCTCTTCATTCCAAATTTGTTTCTCCACGCCGGAGATTTGTTCCACCCTTTTTCTTTTCGGAAGTAATCTTATCTAACTACTGTATGTTCTCTTCCGCTTTCGTCTTACCTTTGTATTTGGCCACAATATCACTTGTCGTCAAGCCGGAGAGAGTCACTGCATATAAGGATATATGTTAGCAGGGGTTCAATAAAATAGCCAAATGATACGTTGATTCTGACTTACTTCTTTGGAGAACGCCGGAAGGATAAAAACTGCACACTTTAGAAGATTACTCTCCCCATAATATAGTAGGAGACGTCTGATTTGGATAAAGAATTTTGAGGAGATTGGATAATAACAATAGTTATCCAGAATTGCGGTTATCAAAACTCTTCCTTTTTAGTCGCCTCGTATCCCTAACCGTCGCATTGAAGCCAGTTAGAAGATGAATGGTTAATCAAAGAAAAAAAAAAAAAACATTTTGCCTCTTCAGTTGCCAACATAGTCAAATGTTTTTGGGGACAAATTGTTGTGGGTATTTTTCAACATGGCGACATCTTCAGTTGATCTTGCATACCGAGATGTCATTACCCTGTAAGTATTATTCTAATATTTACTTATTCAATATTTCCTAATATTTTTATTCTTATTTTTCAGTAATTAAGAGAGGAATGCGGGATATTCTCCAGCACGTTCAACAGATCTTCAACAGCTTGGGCGACTTGGTCTCACGGAGGTTGAAATGATAAACCAAAATCTCGAGATTGTAGGAACCATATTAACTCTTTCATATCTACTTGTATTTAAGGGGAAATGGAGACGGAAAAAACACATTATTGCTCATACGCACACACTCGACACTCAAGCTCTTGTAATACTCTCCATTATCTTCCAAAGTTGTATTCGTGATCATTATAGTGAAACTTTTAAGGTTGGAGACCTAACTCCCGAGGTTTTTTCCAAAGAGGTTATCACCTCCAAGGTTTTCTTCGTTAACAAATCGTGGTGTCATTATCTCTTTTTTATGCTTTTGTTCCATATAATCGAATTCCATAGTTCCCTCCTTATTGTTAAATCCACACACTAAACTAAGTTAAGATTCTACTCTATTGTTTTTTCTACCAAAACAGATACTACATGGGTTTTGGTTCATAAAATCTTTAAAGCTTAAAGCTTTCCTTTTTAATCACTTGGACTTGATTTGCGAAAAGCGATTGAATAGGATTCAATAGATTGAAATACGGAGGCCTTACCGTACCAATCTTGACTTTGGTGATTGAACCCAAGATAGAAATTAATATTTTTTCTAAATTTATGGCATAGTATTTTGTGATTAAATGAAATCCAATCCATGGAATCCTTTCTCATTATTGTTTTCATCTCTATTTGAAATTGTTATCTTTGTTTACTTGTTTTTCCTAGCTTTAAGTTTTACATCTTGATCCTTGTAGTTGTTCTTTATTTTTCAAAACCAACCCCCCCTTTGGTTACCTTTTCTTTGTACACAATTTGAATTAACTTGGTCGTACACATAGTCCTCGTGGATCGACCCTTACTTGCACACACGCTACACACGATCCTTGTGCGCTTGTGAGGTTTATTACGAGTGGGTATTGAAAAATAGCCATCAAGAACCTTTGGAGTGGGTGAGGGGATGGGAGTGGGTGGGGTGGGTGGAAGAGTGGGAGTGGGTGGAGTTCCCAGCCAGACCCTCCCCCTGGACCCACTATGGGTTTCGGAGTATATTCGGGGAGTGGAAGTGGCTTAAGGGTTCCTCTATCTACATCACAAGCAGGGATCCGACCCTTCTTCGATCCAAGTTCGACTTCTTCTGGCGGGACTCACTTTGAGGGCACTACACCCTTCTCTGATCCGGCTGCGACTTCATCTAGTGAGTGGGGTACGACTTACCCCTGCTCAATGGGCGGAGTTGATTAGAATAGGGTCTCGGCAGCGGCAACCGACGAGGAAGTTCACCCCGGCTGACTATGAGAGGAGAAATAGGTGAAACTATTTTTTTATTTAGATGTAATAAAACTTTGTAGTATTAGTTGTTATTTGGATGTTTTTATTTGTAATAGGTGAAACTATGATTTTTTTAATTTTTATTTGGATATTTGTATACTCCCTCCGTCCCAGCCCAATTGATACTTATTTCCTTTTTGGTCCGTCCCAGCCCAATTGATACTGCCCAAAATGGAAGGGAATCTTTACTATTTTCCCCATTCATTCTCTCTCCTATTTTACTTTTACACTCACAACACCAATCAAATCACTATTCATCCCATTCATTCTCTCTCTTATTTAATTTTTCATACTCACAACATTTTCTTCCACTTTTTATCTCTCTTACTTTTCCTTAATATGTGTGCCCAAAATTTTGGTATCAATTGTGCTGGGACGGAGGGAGTATATTTTTTTTACATTTTAGTACATGTATGTAGATGTGTGTTATGGTGTATTGTACAGGTTTTACAGTTTGATATATTGGATATTGGATATGGGAATTTTTGTGTGCATGTGGGTTGACTGAAGTTTGTTGCTGCTGTGGAAACTTGTTCATGTGAACTCGCTACACGGTCTAGCGAGTTTAGTGAAATCGCTACAACATGTAGCGAGTTTACTTGAACAGGGTTTTTTGGCAGAAACTTTATAAGCTTTCATTCAAGTTTGCCATGGACAGAGAATATCAACTCAAAATTGAAACTAACTGTTATTTTTCCAAACATAAACTTTCATATTACATATAGTTTGAAAAAATTCAACTCAAATAGAAATTACATTCAAGTTTTCAAGTTTAATGAAAATTACATAAACTGAAACTGAATCCAATTCAAACCAATATAAATTATATGGAAAACATTCTTATACTCCCTAATGTTGTGGCATCTACGACGATTGTGGCCTTCTTGTTTGCATGATGAACACAGAGTCTTTTGTTTATCTGCTTAAAAGTCCATACAATTGCGGAAGCGTCTTGATCTCGGCCGTCCGGACTTCGCAGAACGTTGAAGGTGGGGATTAGGGAAAAAACGTGGCACCAAACCATCCACACCCCAATAGTCCTCATGGTGTAATGGTTCAAATGTCCCCTTCCATGTCTTGTAGTATTCCCTAATGGTGTAAAATCAAGAAACGAAATCTCGACCATCAAGATGTTGTGCATGGCAACATGTAAGAAGATGGGAACAAGGCATGTGATAGGCAACCCATTTACCACATGTGCAGGTACGCTCATTAAGTCGGACAATCTGGATATTTTCCCCTTTATCACCCTGACGTGCGGTTGTCACTTGATACACCCCCATTTCATGATTGTTGAACCTCCTTACCTGATGTGTTGCCCCTTTCTCGCTATTCTTCAAGTATCAGTAATGAACTTTCTGGCTGAATTTGTGTAGGGGATTGATGTTAGGGTTATTAGGATTACCTCCTAAGGCATTAAGTGAAAATCCATATCTTACTTGAAAGTACTCCACACAATGGTAGAAGGCAGTTTCAACAATTGTTGTGATTGGCATCCCACGGGCTCCCTTCATGACACCATTGAAAACCTCAGACATGTTAGTAGTCATAATGCCATATCTGTAACCACCATCGTGTGCCAATGTCCATTTTCTGGCCTCTAAATTCAGAAACAATGCAATTGCCTCGGGGTTAATTGAACGGATACTCTCTAAGGTAGATTTCAATTTTCTATCTTGAGTTGCTCTACCTGCTCTCCAAAACAGATACTTCAAACCTTCCCCTCTATGCTTATCCAAGAAATTTGCTCGCATATGTCTCAAGCAAAATCGATGATGCACATTTGGCCACCACGTATCTTCAGCTATAGTCTTAAGAATGCCGTGATGACGGTCAGATATCAAGCATACTTCACGACTCTTTATAATATGTTTGCAAAGAAGATATAAAAACCAACGCCAGTTCGTCCAGTTCTCTTTTTCAACAACAGCAAATGCAAGAGGAAGTATACTGTCTTGGGCATCAACACCCATGGCAATCAGTATTACCCCTTTATATATACCATGTTCCATCAACAGAAATGACAGGCCGACAATGAGAGAAAGCTTCAATGCAAGGCCCAAATGCCCAGAACACCCATTGAAACATGTGTAATTCACCGACAGGAGGAGGAGGATGAGTATACCAATAATTGTGTTGGGGTTGTATTTTTGGATGGCTTCTAGGACGCGGGGTAACCTTATATAAGATTCCTCGCAATCTCCAAAAACCTCTGCAATGCCCTTATGCTTTCCACACCATGCCTTCTTACAAGTAATTTCCTTTCCAAACCTGCTACTGATGTGTGTAATAATAACTCCAACCTTGACATCTGAATCGACCTTAATAAGACCAACTACTTCCCGACCAATAAACTTGGCATCTAGGTTGGGGTGATCTCGACTTTCTCCAGAATATAAGCAGCAATGAGGAGCCTTATACTTGGTCACTTCCCAATAGTCAAACTTCCTCATACTCACACGAACATAAAAATTGCATGGAAAATTTTTCAATAGACATTCAATTATCCATGTGTGAGTTGTGCTCTTTCTTACCCTGAACCGGCGATTGGTGCGAATATGGTACCTTTTTATATCAAATTGCGCCTCGTAAGCGTATCCCTTTAGCAATTTCATGGTTATCCGGATCCCAAACTGGAAAACTAGGTGCATTATGGTAATCAATGAAGCCTTCTTCTTGTCGAGCAGAACTACCAATATCACTGTAAAAGGGATAATCCGCTCTCTCATACCTTCAATTTTCCGGCACTTCATAATGAACAAAAGGTGTTTCCACTTCATCATCAATTGACCCATCATCAACCTCTCCCAAATCGACATCAAAATCACTACTACCTTCCTGATATTCATCATCATCGTCTAGCATTGCATTTACATCAGTGTCTTCTTCTTCTTCTACATAATCTACATCATCTTCAGAATTATCGTCATGAACAAGATCATTTTGGCATGCCCCATCATCATAATTTGGTGTTTGGGCTGATACATGTGTTAAAAAAAATGATGGCAGGAAAAATTGCAACAAAATCAAACACAGAGTGTATCAAATAATTTTAAAAAACTAAAATAACATTAAAATAAATATTATCAAGTTAGTGACCACATCCCGGTCACATAGAAAATCTTACATTAATTCATTCAAACATTTAGGAAATTCATGTAAACCAAATGAGCTTAGCATTCACTTAACTTCATTATTCTTAGGAAATACCTGCAAACCAAATGAGCTTAACATCATTTACTATATGATTCCAACAATTCAGCAAAATTAAGAAAATTTGTACCTTGAAAACATTGTTGAGTGTGATGTTAAGATAACGTGCTGATCGTGTGGGGGCAAAAACAACAACCTAAAAATTTCAAAACAAACAATTAGATGGAAGTATTAATGACGATTCCAAAGTGTACTGACTTCCACTATTTAATATATCATACCTTCTGAAGTATCAGAACAGAACCGACAGATATATCACTTGCAAATTCACCTCACTTAGCACTTTTCCGATGAATTGAAGCATCTATGGTATCCGCAGGATCCTAATAATTTTATCCCAATTAGTAACTCAAAACAAATTTCACCCATGCTAGAAAGCATACTAAGCTCATATCCTAACCTTTAAAGTTACCATAAGATCACCAAGACCATTTGGTCTGCGTGACTTGATAACAGCAACAACCTAATAGAACATACATAAATGTAAAAAATCAATTATCTTTACACACATTTAACTATAATTAATCTTGATATTATACATGATCCATCGTGTCAATATTATGGCATTTCTTCTTGATAGAGCTCAACGGATAATATGTACCGGCTTCAGTGAGAAATTCCATTGTAGAGAGCCAAAGACTGTCTTGGAAATCTTCATCCTTCACCGGATCTTCAATCGCTCTCCGTATATACTCTTGTGTTGCTATCGGGGATTCCTGTGAGGATAAGCTCTGACGGTCGAGGATTTTCCGGCGCATGGCGGACTGTACGACACAGCCAGGATCAGGAATAAGAGGCGATGAAGAGGAGAATTGAGAGAGATGGGATTGAGAAGATTGAGGGGTGGAGTATTGGTCGGAGGAATTGGGACGGAGGTTCATATAACGGAGGAGAGATGGATCCATTTTTTGGGTTTAATTGAATTTGGATTGAGAAGAAGATTGAGGGGTGGAGGCTGAAAATTCAGTTCGGAGGAGGGATACGAGAGAATGAATGAATCTGTTGTGATGTGGGAAAAACCTTATCTACTGGAAAAAAGAGGAACTCGCTACACGGTATAGCAATTTTGATCGGTCAAACTCGCTACACAGTGTAGCGAGTTCTTCTTTATTAATTATAGTGATTAATTAAAAATGGCAAACCCTAATTACACCAAACTTGCTACACCGTGTAGCGAGTTTGACCGGTCATAGTCAAGCTCGCTACACCGTGTAGCGAGTTCCCAAAAAGTGGTCATTTTGGAAAATAGTTTGAAATGTGAGTTATTTTGGGAAATAGATTTTTTAAAATGAATTATTTGAGAAAAAAATCAGAGGAAAAATCTTATATATATATATTTCTTTTTAAAGTAATTTACTTGCTGGAAATTGCAGCTACAACCGAACTGATACTTTTTTTTTCAGCTTATTTGGTTGGCTAGTCACAGCTCCTTTGTCGGAATTCCATCACTGTCGTGCTTGGTAACTACTTGTAGCTTCCAATTCACTTTACTTTTGTCACTTGTACACCTATATTATTTTTATGAACCGTTAACAGGTTGATCAAGTGTAACATTCTTATCGAACAATGCCAATTTATCCTTTGTTCGCCCATCAACTTCTTCGCATCGACCAAAATCTTTGACGGAGCTCAACGTAACTTGCCTAAAGAAAATGAAGGTCATTGGGGTATCTTGAAAATCAGAAGTTGACCGAAGCCCTTGATTCTTTAATCTTTGCTGGAGCTCGACACAACTTGCTCGTAGACTAACACATTTAGTGGGCCTGATTGTAGATGAAGGTTATGGTGGAGCTCGAAAAGCAGCTGTTGACCGACACCTTTGGGTTTTTAACCTTTGGTGGAGCTCAACATGTCCTGATCGTAGACCGACACCAATGGTGGACCTAATTGTATATGAAGGTCATGCTGGAGCTCGAAAAGCAGCTGTCAACCGACGCCTTTGGTTTTTTAACCTTTGGTGCAGCTCAACACGTTCTGCTCGTAGATCGACAAATACGGTGGACCTGATTGTAGATGAAAGCCATGGTGGAGCTCGAAAAGCAGTTGTTGACCGACGCCTTTGAATTTTTTAACCTTTGGTGGAGCTCAATATGTCCTGCTCGTAGACCGACACCTATGATGTACCTAATTGTAAATGAAGGCCATGGTGGATCTCAAAAAGCAGCTGTCGACCGACACCTTATGTGAATCTTAACGTCTCAAGAAACACGCCAAAAAATATATTTAAAATAACACTCATATGCATTTTTTTATGTATATTTTTTTCGTTGTTACTATTAAGGAAGTGACTCTTTTTTTTTTCAGGACAGTATGGTGTTCTTTAAGAACACTACGATTGCTAATCGGCCCTACTTGGTGATCTTGGATAGTAAAGATGATAGCATCACGGATGGAACTCAACTCATGTCACGTACTCCTGCCAAGGTTTCAACCCCCAAAGTATGCCTAAGTGGTCTACGGATGTGAACCAACCTAGCGCTTGTAAGAAGAAGATGTTCTCTTTGTGTTCTACCCATCACAGCGGCCCTTCCAACCTTTCACGATATCCAACGCTCGGCCAAAGAATTGTAGATGGAGAAACAAGTTGGGGGCAATCTTTTAAGCTCAATGGTGAGTTTCTTCACATCCCCATGTATTGGGAATGGCTGGAGGATGTATTTGATCGCAGCAAGGATATCTTGAACAAAGCTCGCATCTTCAAAGGGGTATATGCTTCCCTCTTTCCTTATGCTCGAGATGCTAACGTGTTCAAGGCACTTTGTGAGTCTTGGTCATTAACCACCAACACTCTCCACATAGCTGTAGGCGAGGTTTCCATATCTTCATAGGATTTATATTATATTTGTAGACTCCCTATTGATGGTGAGTTCTATGATGAGGTAGTACCGTATTATAAAGATTTTTCGCCTATTGACAAAGCTGGTGGAAAAATCATTTATAGGAGCTATCGGAACCTCTTTGTTGCCTACCATCGCTTAATGATGTCCAAGGATCAATTGAAATGGGGAAAAGTTACCATTCAGGAGTGGATCAACTTTTGGTATCGAGGATCCGCTAAGTACTCTCGTCCCCTAGGAAGAATATGAAAAAAGGTGTTAGTGTTGATCCTGTGGATACTTCATCTGGCGACATTCCAGATGCCAAAGATTGGACTAGTGATATTCATGGTGCTTTCTCTGATGTTATTGTTGATGATGATAACAGACTTGAGACTTATCTCACAACATTTCTTTCATGTTGGCTATGTGCGTTCGTTCTTCCAGTTAGGGATATGCTGAATATACGTCCGGGAACTTTCCGAATGGCTAGTATGATGGCTAAAAGGACCTTGTTAGGTTAGCGGTGCCAGTGTTAGCGAGTATTTATCGTGGCTTTAGTGGGATTCAAGCCTCTTCTGAGCCCGACAAGAATACCGTTGGTTTCCCGGCACATTATGTCAACACATGGATTGCTGAATATTTTGGCACTCATCAATCTTCCAAAGTATTCCCTTATCGATGTCCTATGGCCATGTATTCTGGAGGGGCTAATGCATACTCATTCGACGAGATGGAAGCCCGGAAGTTGATTATGCTTGCGCGCAAATTTGCATGGAATTCATCAACTTTACATTTAAAGCGTTAAGAGGAACTCATCGATAGTCATGCTTTGACTTTATCCGAATTTGGTTATTTTGTCAGCCTTCGATCGAGCTATCTTGTTTTAAGATGTGAAGACTTGTATGTAGTAGAACACTATAGTCCCTATCGATTTGGCAGGCAATTCGGCTTTTGCCAAGATTTTCCTAGTGAGCATCGAAGAGAAATTCCTCTAGCTTATGCTTTTGACTTTCCAGCTTATGCTTTTGACTTCGGCGCTCGTGTAACCAAACGCTATGTCGCCTAGTGGTCTCAGCTTTATGATGATCATTTTGAGATAGAACTTGAAATTTTAGCAATGTTGTCCTCGCCGATCACATCGGAACCAGAGCCTCGACTTCATGAAGAGAACTTGGCATCAAAGAACGGGATAACCAGAAAGAGATCACTTAAAGAGGACACGCAGAACAAATCTCAAACTACCCACCTCTGCAAGAAAATAGCTTATCCTAAGTAATTACTATTGCCGGTTAGCCAGGATCTGAATCAGTGCAATCACTGCCCCCCGTGAACGAACCACTTGTTGATGCTACTCGTAACCTTGATGTAGAGGCTAGCAAAGGAAATGGGTTAGTACATCGTAGGAGATGTTTGGTGATAAAGGGTCCCGTTGCTGCTAATCCAACTAATCAAGTGAATGTAGATGAGGAAGGTACCGCTGATAGTGATCATAACTGACGCAGCACGGAAGCGATATTCGCGAATAGCAAGCGCTAAACACAAGAATTCACCAGCAATGAACCCTAGAAAATGATAAACTGGAATCCACCAGGAAATAAGAGAAAACTCTTCAAAATTATATTATCAAAAACTCAGTTTAACAAAGTGATAAGGATGTTTAAATACTCCCTTCAAAACCCTAAAACGAATTAGCAAAACAAAGACTGAAATACCCTTCTTAATTAATCTTTAAAACAACAGTAAAATCATTAAACGCAAACTTCAGCATTCTTCCCGTCAGTGAGGCGCCCGCCTGGGATCTTTCATGCGGCCGCCTGGAGTCCAGACGCTGGTGGGTCTTGCTGCGGCAGTGGGGCGGCCGCCTGGTGGCTTCTCAGGCGCATGACTGGGCTGCAGAGTCCTTCCTCGGTTCCTTCTACATCAGTCACCCACTCTTCAAAAGAACTTGACCCCGAGTTCTCATCCGATGTTTGGAAAGGTCCGTCCCACTAAAAAATATATTTCGAATAAATCTTCTTTTTAAGCACCCATAGACGTAAGATTATCACTTCCAGATATAAAATTATTCCATCCATCCCATCCTCTTTATGTTGATCTTCCACCCCTTCCTCCCCTTGATCAACAATGATCAATAAATCTTCAAAAATAACTTCTTCCTTGTTGTGAACAATACCCAAATTTTCATCAAATATTGGGGGTTTTGAACAATCAATACCAACCTCTTCTTTCTCCTTGAATTCAACTAGGACATTATCAGGTACTATAATATTTGAAGTAATAATACACCACAAACCCGAACAATGCTCAAATCTTCTTTGAACTCACAAATAACCTCATCTTCCATGAAATCTTTGTTCAAAGTTTTTGGGTCTGGAGTTGATTTGGCTTCATCCACACGCCTAATCTAAGCGGATAATTTTGCCTCCAAACGTCGAATTCGCCTGGAATAAAAACATGCTTTAGAATAATACAAATCAGATTTCGCCCAATATTTATCCCTAGCAATCCGATTTTCCTCTGCATCGGATATATGCAGCTGTTGAGCATGATTGTATCCCTTCTCTGCAAATTTTGCCTCAATTGCAAAGAAATATTCTTCTTGTTGTCGAGCATGTGTTAGACGAACATTGATGTCTTCAAGAATAGCATAATGGTCTTCTCCACCATTGTTAGTCATCTTCTCCATGGATCGTTGAACTTGAGGAGGCACTGCCCTGGCCTCACCTTTATCATTTTCCGAAACATCCCCCATAATGATTCAGCGATGGAAAGATATGATAAAACCTGCTCTGATACCAACTGACGCAGCACGGAAGCGATATTCGCGAATAGCAAGCGCTAAACACAAGAATTCACCAGCAATGAACCCTAGAAAATGATAAACTGAAATCCACCAGGAAATAAGAGAAAACTCTTCAAAATTATATTATCAAAAACTCAGTTTAACAAAGTCATAAGGATGTTTAAATACTCCCTTCCAAAAAACTAAAACAAATTAGCAAAACAAAGACTAAAATACCCTTCTTAATTAATCTTTAAAACAGCAGCAAAATCATTAAACGCAAACTTCAGCATTCTTCCCGTCAGTGAGGCGCCCGCCTAGGATCTTTCATGTGGCCGCCTGGAGTCCAGACGCTGGTGGGTCTTGCTGCTGCAGTGGGGCGGCCGCTTGGTGGCTTCTCAAGTGCACGCCTGGGCTGCAGAGTCCTTCCTCTGTTCCTCCTACATCAGTCACCCACTCTTCAAAAGAACTCGACCCCGAGTTCTCATCCGATGTTTGGAACTTCCTCTCCCTTGAAATATTCGTTCAAAGTTTTTGGGTCTGGAGTTGATTTGGCTTCATCCACACGCCTAATCTCAGTGGATAATTTCGCCTCCAATCATCGAATTCGCCTGGAATAAAAACATGCTTTAGAATAATACAAATCAGATTTCGCCCAATATTTATCCCTAGCAATCCGATTTTCCTCTACATTGGATGTATGCAGCTGTTGAGCATGATTGTAGCCCTTCTCTGCAAATTTTGCCTCAATTGCAAAGAAATATTCTTCTTGTTGTTGAGCATGTGTTAGACGAACATTGATGTCTTCAAGAATAGCATAATGGTCTTCTCCACCATTGTTGGTCATCTTCTCCATGGATCGTTGAACTTGAGGAGGCACTGCCTTGGCCTCACCTTCATCATTTTCCGAAACATCCCCCATAATGATTCAGCGATAAAAAGACAGGATAAAGGCTGCTCTGATACCAATTGACGCAGCACGGAAGCGATATTCGCGAATAACAAGCGCTAAACACAAGAATTCACCAGCAATGAACCCTAGAAAACGATAAACTGGAATCCACCAGGAAATAAGAGAAAACTCTTCAAAATTATATTATCAAAAACTCAGTTTAACAAAGTCATAAGGATGTTTAAATACCCCCTTCAAAACCCTAAAACGAATTAGCAAAACAAAGACTAAAATACCTTTCTTAATTAATCTGTAAAACAGCAGCAAAATCATTAAACGCAAACTTCAGCATTCTTCCCGTCAGTGAGGCATCCGCTTGGGATCTTTCATGCAGCCGCCTGGAGTCCAGTAGCTAGTGGGTCTTGCTGCTGCAGTGGGGCGGCCGCCTGGTGGCTTCTCAGGCGCACGCTTGAGAAGGTGGATTCCTTCGAGAAGGTGGATTCCTTCTGTTCTTCGAGGGTTCATTGCTGGTGAATTCTTGTGTTTAGCACTTGCTATTCGCGAATATCGCTTCCGTGCTGCGTCAGTAACCTTTCTTCTCCTTCTTGTTTGAACTACGATATGACTTGATCCCATTTCGGGTACGTATGCAGCTTGGATTCTTTTTCCAAGTACAGTCTATTAAAATATATGTGTATATATATATATATATATATATATATATCGTGCGAAGGAAATAAAGCAAAAGGTCAAGAACCTAAGAGTTTTTTATTTCATAGCAAAATATGGTTGAACCATTATAAGTAGAAAGTGAGAACGTAATGAAGTACTAAACACAAGAGGTCAATAAATCAATTTCTAAGACATCCAAACAAGCATAATGATGTCTTTACAATCATCCTCTAAGACACTCTTTAGAGCCTCCAACTTCAAAGCATCCGCTTCAGAAATAGTTGGGGTCTGCTTTATCTCCTCATATCTAGATTTCAGGTTGGATACAATGCTTTGGCTTGAAAGAATGTTTTCTTTAGTTTTACCAGTTTCCTCATGAAGTTCTTTACTCATATGATCCAACTGCTCGAGCTCACTAAACAAAATAGCACGATGAGACTCCGTTGAAGAGAGTTCTTGAGTGAGGGTGGTGCTGCGAGAGATTTGCTCCGTCTCATAAAGCGTAGTTTTTTCTATTTCCTTCTCAACATCAACTAGTTGTTCAGCATGAGCAAAGGGTGTCAGCTTGCTAGAATGTTGGGAATGTAAATCTTGAAACGCCTTAGCATGAACCATAAAAGTATCAACTCTAGCCTTGAGAGGAGAAGGGTCCACACCATACTCTTCTTCAAACAGTGAGAAAATAGCAGAAAATTTATCCTCCGAGCGCAAAAGTTCTTCAGGAGTTGACCTCGCAAAATGTTCGACAATCCTTTCACTCATAGCGGAGGCGGCTTGGCGTTGAGCATGGGATTTGACATCACGAACACTAAAAGAAGGAGCGGCTCGTGCATTCACATGAGGAATGGTCAATACAGGGGGCATCATAGCATCTTTCTGTCCTTGCACCAAACTCAATCTCTTTTCACACACTGCCTTCTCACATGGTGGTTGCTTAGGAAGCACTTCCAATGCACATGAAGACGGGACAACATCAACTCCTTTTATGAGTAAGTCAAAAGTGGAAGGGCCATCAACAGAGCTTCGGCTATCTTCGTCATTGATCTCTATGGTATGACCATCAATCTAAAAAAATTAAAACATATAAAAATGTATATACGTAATTCTCAAATAATATGAAGAGACCCTTACCCCATTGACATCTATCGGAAGTGATGAACTAAGGAAACTATCAAATATATTATCAAAGTTGGATAGTGAACCAACATGCTTCCAGTTACGATCACTATCAGCGGTACCTTCCGCGCCTACATTCACTTGATTAGTTGGATTAGCAGCAACGGGACCCTTTATCACCAAACGTCTCCTACGATGAACTAACCTATTGCCTTCGCTAGCCTCTACATCAAGGTTACGAGTAACATCAATAAGTGGTTCATTCACGAGGGGCAGTGATTGCACATGATTCGGATCCTGGCTAACCGGCAATAGTAATTGCTTAGGAGAAGCTATTTTCTTGCGGAGGTGGGTAGTTTGAGCTTTGTTCTACGTGTCCTCTTCAAGTGATCTCTTTTTGGTTATCCCGTTCTTTGATGCCAAGTTCTTGTTATGAGTTAGGGTTGGTTTGGAAAGAGGGGTGACCGTTATAATCAAATGTGGGGGTAGGCGGCGTCTTTTTATTAGTCGGTTAGTTTTTACCTTATACGATGTCGTTTGGTTGTAAAGCATGGGAAGTTTGTTACGCCCATGTGCAGGCGTAGCCATTATAGGCATGCTTGGCATTTCTTCCCCACTCATTCTAATAATAACAAATTTCTCTCTCCAATTCTGAATTCTCTCTCTCTTAATTTCCTCCCCAATTCCCTGCTATCTATTTCTCCCACAATTTCTACGATTCTGTCTTTTGTTTACTAATTAATCCAAGTTTTTGGTGAATTATTGGAGATTGTAGAATCTCTGATAATCAGATCATAACAAATCTGGTATCAGAGCTTTCTCGTTCCAAGGGAGAGCTTGTGAAGATGACGCTGAAGTTCCTGCCCAAGTGGGCAACCGCCCAGGTCTGATGGGCGACCGCCCAGCATCAAAAACAAACAACGTTAATCCTTTTGTACAAGTGGGTGACCGCCCAAGCCAAGTGGGCGACCACCCAGGACCAAAACCAAACAACGTTGAAGCCTCTGTGCAAGTGGGCGACCGCCCAGGCCCAAGTGGGCGACCGCCCAGGAACAAAATCTGACGAGATTTTGTTCCCAAATTCTGCATGTTTCTGATTTTCTTTCCCTTTCCCTTTGTTTTTGGTTTTTCCTTTTCAGTTTAGAACTCTTTTAGACCAGGATTTTATTGTAACCTATATATTTACAAGTTCATCAATGAGAATTCAAGTTTTGGGAAAACCCTAAATTGATTTTCTACATGGTATCAGAGCGGCATCATACACAAGTCTGAATCCATGGCGGGAAACGATGTTATTATCGATAATCCTCCTAAAATCAAATATAATTCTCCCTTCTACTTAGGTCCTCAGGATAGGCCAGGCAATTTTATTACTCCTTCTACTGCTTCATCTTCATCGTTCACAGCTGAGCGATGGCAGGCTTTGGTAAGCCTCGTCGGCAATTCTCAAAACTCAAATGATCGACTCCATGGTAAGTTTGAAGCAACTTCATGGATTATTGATACAGGTGCATCAAATCATGTAACTGGAAATGCCTCGTATCTCCTTGATTCTCGGACTATACAGGCATGTCCAGTCGGTTTACCTGATGGATCTTCTGTGTTGGCTCATACAGAGGGATCCGTTTGTCTGACAAACACCATTACTCTCTCTCATGTTCTATTTATTCCAAACTTAAGCTGCAACTTAATTTCAGTTTCTCAACTTTCTGACGATATTCATTGCACTGTCCAATTTAACTCCTCTGTGTGTGCTATACAGGACCTGTCGAGGAACCTGATTGGAGTAGGTGTTAGGCGGGATGGACTCTACTACCTTTGCGACACATCTTCAGCATTTAGTGTTTCTGTTACCGAATCACCTTCTTTGTTGGAGATGTGGCATAATCGCTTGGGGCACCCCTCCGAGAATGTGGTAAAGCTTCTTACCGCAGTTAGTCGTAATTCTGGCAGTTTGCCTGAACCTTGTGATACTTGTTTTCGGGCCAAACAATCTAGAGATAGTTTTTCGGTTAGTGATCATAAGTCCACTAGAATTTTTGAGAAGGTTCATTGTGATTTGTGGGGTGCATACACTCATTCTTCTTCTTGTGGTGCACGATATTTTTTAACATTGGTGGATGATTTTTCCCGAGCTGTCTGGGTCTACTTATTGGTTGATAAAACAGAAGTTTTTCATATATTTATGGCTTTTATTGCCATGGTAGAACGTCAGTTTTCTCAAAAGATTAATGTCGTCCAATCGGATAATGGTACCGAATTTAATTGCATGCTTGATTATTTTTTTTTCTCTGGCATTACTTTCCAAACATCTTGTGTTGGTACCCCACAACAAAATGATAGAGTCGAGAAAAAGCATTGTCATATTCTAAATGTTGCTAGAGCTCTTCGATTTCAGGCTCATTTACCTATCTTCTTTTGGGGTGAAGCAGTTCTCACTGCTGTTTATTTGATTAACCGGACTCCTACACCCCTCTTGGGTAATAAGACTCCCTATGAGATTTTATTCAAAAAATTACCTTTCTTTGAATCTCTACTTGTCTTTGGTTCTTTGTATTATGCTCATAATCAGAGGGCCAAGGGAGATAAATTTGCTAGTCGTAGCCGAAAATATATCTTTGTGGGCTATCCTTTAGGCAAAAAGGGGTGGAAGTTGTTTGATCTAGAAATAAAGAAATTTTTTTCTCCTGGGATGTGAAGTTTTTTGAGACCATTTTTCCTTACAGTGATTTATCAACAGTGCCTCATACCCCAGATTCTGTAGAGATTTTTAACCAAGAGGCTGATTTTGCCTTTGTTGATTACCCGGATATGGAAGATATTGTCCCTGAACCTTTGACAGTGGCTCCTGCGGATGTTCCTGAACCTCTTACTGCAGTATCTGCCGATATTGCCTCTACGGAGGTCTCATCTTCTTCTATGAAAGAATCATTTCAATCTGAGCAAGAGGCTTTAGGGAGGGGCATGCGTACGAAAGTTTCCTCCGTTCTTCTTCGGGACTACATTGTCGCTACAGTCACTCCTGCTAGTCCATCCCCCGATCACTCCACTCCATTCGGCTCCTTAGGTACTCCTTATCCTATAGCTCACTATATAAATTGTGACAGATTTTCTGTGAAATATCGTAACTTCCTTGCAGCTATTAACTTGGCTAAAGAGCCTAGGACTTTTCGTGAGGCAATGACACAGGATGGGTGGAAGGAATCTATGCAGGCTGAAATTCGTGCCTTGGAAGATAATGACACATGGACTATGGTTCCTCTACCCCCTGGTAAGCGTGCTATGGGTAGCCAGTGGGTTTATCAGATTAAATATAAGTCTGATGGTACTGTTGAACGACTTAAATCTCGCTTGGTGGTTCTTGGTAATCATCAGAAAGAAGGAATTGATTACACGGAAACCTTTGCTCCTGTGGCCAAAATGGTCACCGTTCGAGTCTTTCTTGCCATTGCTGCCTCAAAGAATTGGGAACTGCATCAAATGGATGTTCATAATGCTTTCATGCATGGTGATCTTCAGGAAGAGCTCTACATGAAACCTCCTCCGGGCTTTCATTCCAATCAGCCCAATATGGTTTGTCGCCTTCGCAAATCTCTTTATGGCCTGAAAGAGGCCCCGCGTTGTTGGTTCGCTAAGCTGGTGGCTTCCTTAAAGCACTATGGATTCTTGCAGTCTTATTCTGATTATTCCCTGTTCACGTTCACAAAAGGTACGATTCATATGAATATACTTGTGTATGTTGACGATATTATTATAGCTGGGAACGATTCCGCTGCCCTACAGTCTTTCAAAAAGTATCTGAGTGAATGTTTCAAAATGAAGGACCTTGGCTCCTTGAAGTATTTCTAGGGCATTGAAGTTGCTCGTAGCTCCTCTGGTCTATTTCTGTGTCAACGCAAATATACCTTGGACATTATATCCGAGGTTGGGCTATTGGGTGCAAAGCCGTCTGGCTTTCCTATTGAACCGAATCATAAACTCGGTCTTACCACTGGTGATCTTCTGGATGATCCAGAATGTTATAGACGCTTGTTTGGTCGTCTCATTTCCTTAGCAGTAACCCGTCCAGACTTGGCATATTCGGTTCACATTCTGTCCCAATTTATGAAGGAACCTCGCAAGGATCATTGGGATGCAGCACTGTGAGTTGTTCGTTATCTCAAAAGCACACATGGTCAGGGTATTCTTCTCCGTGCTAATAGTGAGCTCACGCTACAAGGGTGGTGTGATTCAGATTGGGCCGCTTGCCCTATTACTCGACGCTCTCTTTCTGGATGGCTTGTGTTTCTTGATCATTCTCATATATCTTGGAAGACGAAGAAACAAACCACTGTGTCTCGTTCGTCTGCCGAGGCCGAATTCCGCTCTATGGCGGCCCTTACCTACGAATTGAAATGGTTGAAGGGATTACTATTGAGCCTTAGTGTCAATCGTCTGAAGGCAATCAACATCTTCTGCGATAGTCAGCCGGCTCTTGATATCGCTAAGAACCCCGTATTTCATGAACAGACAAAGCATATTGATGCACGCGGGGTCTTAGCCTGATGGTTAGAGTTCATGGCTTCCAACCTGGAGGTCATGGGTTCGATTCCCCCACCAGTGGTTAGAGGGAATGGCATTGCCCTCCCTAGCATAGCTAGGCGCCTCTGTGAAGTGCATCAAGGGGGGAGCGGTGAAATGTGTTGATCCCCTTCTTTTTAAAGAAAAAAGAAAAAAAAAAAAGACAAGGCATATTGAAATTGACTGCCACTTTGCTCGTGACGCCATTTCAGAGGGTCTTATTTCTCCTTCCTATATTCCTACTAAAACTCAGCTGGCAGATATTTTCACTAAAGCTCTTGGAAAACAACAGTTTGATTTACTGGTTAGCAAGTTGGGCATTCTTAATCCCCATGCTCAACTTGAGGGAGGGTGTGAAGATGACGCTGAAGTTCCTGCCCAAGTGGGCGACCGCCCAGGTCCGATGGGCGACCGCCCAGCATCAAAAACAAACAACGTTAATCCTTCTGTACAAGTGGGTGACCGCCCAAGCCAAGTGGGCGACCGCCCAGGACCAAAACCAAACAACGTTGAAGCCTCTGTGCAAGTGGGCGACCGCCCAGGAACAAAATCTGACGAGATTTTGTTCCCAAATTCCGCCTGTTTCTAATTTTATTTCCCTTTGTTTTTGGTTTTTCCTTTTCAGTTTAGAACTCTTTTAGACCAGGATTTTATTGTAACCTATATATTCACAAGTTCATCAATGAGAATTCAAGTTTTGGGAAAACCCTAAATTGATTTCCTACAGAGCTCTAGAACCATGGTGGATACGTGAGACACACGCCTGCAGGCACTAGAGACCAGCTTCAAATCCTGTGATGAGAGGATTAAAAGTTTAGCAACAGCCACCGAAGAAGCCATCAGAAGCGCCAGGACGGAGTTCAAGGAAGAAATGACTGATTTGAGATCAGCATTTGGAAAGGAGTTTGATAGCTTGAAGACCTTGCTCATTGATATGCAGCAATCCAGAACTGGGAATGATAAGGGCACGGAAGATGAACAACAAGCTACCAAGGGAGGAGGATCTGGATCTGGTTCGATCCTTGGAGCAGGACCTAAACCCAGGGCTTCAACAAGGCCTCAACCAGCTGGAAAGGATCCTGACTACATTTTCGTGAAGGACAATGAAGAAGAAACTCACGGATTAAGGTACGGTGATGCTGTGAAAACTGATAAGGGAGTGAATGAGTTTTATAAGAAAAATTTGAAACTAGATTTTCCAAAGTTTAATGGCAGTGATTACAGAGGATGGCTTAAAAAGTGTGATAAGTTCTTCAAATATAGATCTGTCCCCCTTTATGACAGAGTTGAATTAGCTACTATGCATCTAGAGGGTAGTACAGAATTTTGGTACCAAAACTATAGTGAGGAGATTGATTTCATGTCCTGGGATGAATTCACTAAGTTAGTGAAAATTAGATTTGGTACATAGGCTTATGAAAATATAGAAGCTGAATTTTCAAATCTTAAACAAGATGGTAGTGTTACTGACTACCAGGATAAGTTTGAGGAGCTAAGAGCCCTAATGAAGGCTGAAAACCCCACCCTGACTGAAAAAAATTATGTGAATAAGTTTGTGGGAGGATTGAAAGAAGAAATTCAGTTTAGGGTCCAAGTGCAATTTCCTGCCACCCTCACCCAGGCTATTAGTATTGCCAGGATTGAAGAGTCTCACTCTGAGGTGCAAAACAGGAAGTATAAGAACCAGATTATGAAGGGTACCCCTACCTTTTCTAATGCCAATAAAACCAACTCAGCCACCACATATTCCCTATTCTCCAAAGTCAACAATACCTTCAGCAGCATTGGTAAACCACCCATCACCAGTTTAGCCTCAGTTAACCAAACCCCCAAATTCCAGCACACAAATACCAAGCCCAATTATCCTATCAAGCTATTGCCAGCTGCTGAAATGCAAGCTAGGAAGGAAAAAGGCCTATGTTATAACTGTGATGAAGTGTTTAAAGTTGGACATAGATGCAAGCATAGACAGATCTACATGTTGGGGGCAGAAGGCACAGAAGAAGGAGAAGAATGGTATGACTCATTAGATACTCCCACTGAAGAAGTCATTGGAAAGGAGGAACCACAGGGGGAGTTCAATATTTCATTGCATGCCCTGATTAGAAGCACAGGACTGCAGACATTAAAATTGGTGGGAAGAACAGGAAAAAAGGTCTTCACTGTGTTAATTGACAGTGGTAGTACACATAACTTCTTGAATGAAGGAGCTGCAAAAAGGTTGGGATGTTTTATTGAGCCCACTCACGAGGTACCAGTAACTGTGGCTGATGGTAGCAACATTACAAGCCAAGGTAAATGTAAAGGGTTCAAGTGGGAAATGTAAGGCATAAAATTTGAGACTGATATGAAGGTGATTCAGTTGGGGGGGGGGGGTGTGTGATGCAGTTTTGGGCATCTAATGGCTTAAGACCTTGGGCCCTGTGACTTTTGATTTTGCTAAAATGACCATGGGTTTCTACAGGGAGGGTAAACATTGGACACTAGAAGGTGTGGAAGATGTAATAGTCCTAAAATTTATGAATGCAAACACTGTGGGAAAGGAACTAAATTCTCATCCTTGTGAGGCTTTTATACAACTGTATTCTATGACAATTCAAGAAGAGGACAAGGAAATACATCCTGCCATTAACTCTATTCCGGAAGAATTCTCAGATGTCTTCAATGAACCTATGGGGCTACCACCAGAAAGAGAACATGACCATGCCATTCCATTGAAACCTGGGAGTCTACCCGTCAATAAAAGACCATATAGGTGTCCATTTTTTCAGAAGACTGAGATAGAAAAAATTGTGGCTGAGCTGTTAACCAGTGGAGTGATACAACATAGTTGCAGCCCCTTTGCCTCTCCTGTGTTGCTGGTCAAGAAAAAAGATGGAACCTGGAGGATGTGCATTGATTTCAGAGAACTCAATCAACTCACAGTCAAAGATAAGTTCCCTATTCCAGTAATTGATGAATTACTTGATGAATTGCATGGGTCAAAGTATTTTACTAAGCTAGACTTAAGGTCTGGCTATCATCAGATTAGGGTGAAAGAGGAGGATGTGCATAAAACAGCTTTCAGAACACACAGTGGACATTATGAATTCAAAGTTATGCCTTTTGGTCTCACAAATGCTCCTGCCTCATTCCAAGCTTTAATGAATTCTGTGTTTTGTGATTACCTAAGGAAATTATTATTGATCTTCTTTGATGACATTCTCATATACAGCCCCACTCTTGAAGCTCATTCTAACCATTTAAGGCTAACACTGGAAAGACTAAGGGAAAATTAGTTGTATGTTAAGAGGAGAAAATGTACTTTTGGGAAGGATAAGGTGGAATACTTAGGCCATATTGTTACAGGGGAAGGAGTCTCTATAGATCCTGCCAAAATTGATAGCATGTTGTCCTGGTCTACTCCTACCACCATTAAAGGATTAAGAGGGTTATTAGGCCTTATAGGGTACTACAGTAAGTTTATCAGTCACTATGGGATTATTAACAAGCCTTTGACTAGGCTATTACAGAAAAACTCTCTTAAATGGGATGGAGAGGCAAAAAGGTCATTTCAGAAGTTTAAGGAAGTTATGACCACAACCCCTATTTTGGCCATGCCTGATTTTTCACAGCCTTTTATTCTAGAAACTGATGCATGCTATAGTGGGATTGGAGCAGTTTTGATGCAACAAGGTAGACCCATTGCATTCATAAGTAAGGCTTTAAGTCCCATACATTTGGGGCTCTCTACATATGAGAAGGAATTCTTAGCTATCCTTTTAGCAGTAGAGAAATGGAGACATTACCTCTGTGAACAACACTTTCAGATCAAAACTGATCATGAGAGTTTGAAATATTTGATGGAGCAAAAGATTACCGGTGTGCTGCAGCAGAAGTGGATTTCCAAGCTATTAGGTTATGACTACACCATAACCTACAAAAATGGAATTGAAAACAAAGCTGCAGATGCTCTTTCAAGGGTGTTTGAGCAGCAAGAAGAGGCAAGTTGTGCTGCAGTAACTATTGTGCAACCTAATTGGGTAATAGAGTTGTTATCCACCTTAGAAGGGGATATGGAAATGCAGAAGGTAATGGCAGGAATCATCATTAACAAGGTGACTTCCTTGAGTATACCCTACACAATGGAGTTCTCAGATATCAGGGTAAGATTGTTGTGGGTAGTACAGGAGATCTCAGGGAGAAAATAGTCAAGGAATTACATCATTCCCCTCTTGGTGGTCATTCAGGAATTCAAGGCACCCTCAAGAGGATACAACAGCTATTTCATTGGTCAGGCATGAAAAAAGATGTGCAGAAGTGGATCTCTCCATGCACTACCTGCCAGGAAAACAAAACGGAAACCACCCCTCCCTATGGGCTTTTGCAACCACTTCCAATTCCAAATCAGCCTTGGAAAGATATTGCAATGGATTTCATAGAAGGGTTGCCTCTTTCAAATCATGGGATTCTATTTTGGTGGTGGTTGACAGACTTACCAAATATGGACATTTCATTCCCCTCATACACCCTTATACTGCTTACACAGTGGCTAAGGTATTCTTTGATCAAGTCTATAAATATCATGGCTTGCCTGCTTCTATTACCAGTGACAGGGACAAGATTTTTCTTAGTCAGTTTTGGCAGTCATTGTTCACACTCATGGGTACTTCTCTCAATCTTAGCACTGCCTATCACCCTCAAACAGATGGTCAGACAGAGAGATTGAATAGATGCCAAGAACATTACCTCAGATCTACTACAAGTGCCAAGCCTAAACAATGGTCCAACTGGTTGACCTTGGCAGAGTGGTGGTACAATTCCAATTACCACACAGCCTTGAAAATGACACCCCATTTGAAGCCCTGTACGGATATCCACCCCTACAGACCTTGTTTAGCCATGGACAACACACCAAGGTGGAGGCTGTGTCATAATTTTTAAAGGACAGGGACAGGCAGATTAAGACCTTGAGGGAAACTTTACAAGAAGCCCAAAACAGGATGAAACAATATGCAGATAAAACAGGCAGGAAAGAACATTCCAGGTGGGTGATCGGGTGTATTTGAGGTTGCAACCTTACAGGCAATCCTCCTTGGCCCTGAGAAGAAACATGAAATTAGCTCCTAAATTTTATGGACCATTTCAGGTTGAAGCCAAGGTTGGGTTAGTGGCTTACAAGCTCACCTTACCCCCCACTTCAAAAATCCATCCAGTTTTTCACGTTTCCCTGCTCAAACCCCACATTGGCCCTCATATTAACCCCAATCCATCTCTTCCTTATACTGGTGAAGAAGGTCAATTTCTAGTCGAACCAATGGCCATTTTAGACAGGCGTTTGGTGAAGAAAAATAATTGACCTGCAACCCAAGTGTTAATACAGTGGACAAACACCCTCCTCGAAGATGCGACATGGGAGGAATGGCCAACAATTGCTGTTAACTTTCCTAATTTCAATCCTTAAGACAAGGATTGTTTGAGGGGAAGGCAATGCTATGAGTTAGAGCTGGTTTGGAAAGAGGGGTGACCGTTATAATCAAATGTGAGGGTAGACGACGTCGTTTTGTTAGTCGGTTAGTTTTTACCTTATACGCTGTCGTTTGGTTGTAAAGCATGGGAAGTTTGTTACGCCCATGTGCAGGCGTAGCCATTATAGGCATGCTTGGCATTTCTTCCCCACTCATTCTAATAATAACAAATTTCTCTCTCCAATTCTGAATTCTCTCTCTCTCTCTCTCTCTCTCTCTCTCTTAATTTCCTCCTCAATTCCCTGCTATCTATTTCTCCCCCAATTTCTACGATTCTGTCTTTTGGTTACTAATTAATCCAAGTTGTTGGTGAATTATTGGAGATTGTAGAATCTCTGATAATCAGATCATAACAGTTCTCTTCATTGTAGTCTTTGGCATGATGTTCACAGCTGATCCGCAATCAATGAGGATTCGATTGATCTTCTCTTCTTTGATGTATCCTGTGACAAACAGAGGACGGTTGTGCAATTTCAAGCCTAGCTGGAGGTCCTCATCAGTAAAAGTGATTGTCGTGCAATACGAGGCACAAGGTTGGGACAGAGGTTTCCCGTTGTCTTCTTCGTTAAAACCCCCTAACTTCATTAAGTTTTGTGGGGTCTTAATCACCTCTGTCTCTTCGACGTCTTCATCATCTTCTTCATATGTAGACACCATGAAAACTTTGACAACAAGTTCTTCCGTAGTCGCAAAATTAGTGAGGATGGAGATGTAATTTGATTCTACTAAGTCTTCGCTGTTAAGGACAATCATTCCTTGCTTAGAGAGATTCATAATCAACACTTTAAGTATAAAACATTTTTCAGTCGCATGACTAACGAGTCGATGGTACTTGCAATATTTTGCCTCATGTGTACGCCCACTCTCCTCGGGACGTTTACACTCTGGAATTTGAATAACCTTTTTTTCGAGCAAATACTCCAAAATACCTGGAACGTCAGAATCTGGAAAGGGATAAACTTTTTCCTCTAGCTCTTTCAGTGTTGGGCGTTGTTTTTCTACTTCTCGAGGTGGTTCAACCTTCTTATAATCTTGCTTCTTGCTCTTTGCAGGGATCTTTATTGGAGCTGTCGTGACAACCATTGCTTCCTTAGACCCTTTGTTGAACTTATCAACTTTCTTCGCTTCATTCTTTTCTTCTCTAGACTTGGGAATGAAAGCACTACCCCCTCCATGGGCAGCAATGTTCATCTCCATGTCATGAGCCCTTGCAGCTAGTTCTTCGTATGACTAAGGCTTAAGTCCTTGTAGAATATAAAAAAGTCCCCAATGCATTCCTTGCTTGTATAATTCAATTCCTGCATGATCTGAGATCTTCTCCTTGAAATCCAGGCTTAGCGCACGCCACATGTTGATGTAGTCAACTACAGGTTCATCCTTCTGATGCTTGGTATTGGTTAGCTCTGTCATGCTCACTGCACGACGAGTGCTATAAAACCGTGTCAGAAACTCCTTCTCCAATTGTCAATTGACTCTGGCTCTAAGTCGGTGTACCAGTCAAATGCACTTCCCTTTAGCGAACATACAAACTGTTTGGCAAGAAGCACGCGGGGTCTTAGCCTGATGGTTAGAGTTCATGGCTTCCAACCTGGAGGTCATGGGTTCGATTCCCCCACCAGTGGTTAGAGGGAATGACATTGCCCTCCCAAGCATAGCTAGGCGCCTCTGTGAAGTGCATCAAGGGGGGAGAGGTGAAATGTGTTGATCCCCTTCTTTTTAAAGAAGAAAAAAAATTGTTTGGCAAGAAGGTCTCACTCTGTACCAGCATTGTTGCATGTCTCCACAAAGTGCGCAATATGTTGTCTCGAATTCCCCTTCCCATCAAACTGTTGTAGCTTGGGCGGTTGGTATCCTGATAGAGGTCTGATTGTGCTAGCTATCATATCCTGCAACTGCTTAATGGATATCGATCCGAGTGAGGATTGCTGGAAATCCTGATCCATTGGTTGCTTTAATGTTGATCTGCTTCCGTGGTTTCCAACTGGATGCTTTAAAATGTGCTCATGAAGGGTTTCATTTTCCGGCTCTGGGTTGTTCTGGCTCTCCAACTTGTTCATAAGGGAGGCAATCTGCAAATCCTTGTCAGCCACCATTTTGGTTAATTTCTCGATAGACTGAGCCATAGTTGCAATTTGTTCTTCCAGCAAAGTTGCATCAGCCATCATCACATGCATGATAGCGGTGGACGACTCAGAGTACTTTGGAGAACTACGCAGGTTAGATGCCCCAGGAGAAGAGCTCGAGCTTGAACAGGTACTTGACTCTTGTGAACTTGCTTGTGAAACGTGTGTGACCGCTTGCTTTGGCTTACTTTAAACGGTTTCCATTGAACTAGTTTTTTTATACTTCTGAGTACTTCCCGGCACCGAAGTAACCTTGGCCTTGACTTTTGGACAGGCCACCTTTGGCTGTGTAAGCTTCATCGCTCGTAATCCCTTCTGAGACGATCCCGACGACCCGAACATACTTCGTGTTCTCGGACCAATGGGCAAGCTACATGTCGCCTCAGCAACCATACCTTTCATCTTTCTAGCTTGAGTGTTGTCATGCTTCAGTGCCATCGTTGTTAAAGTCTTCTTACGGAGATAGAGATGAGATGTAGAGTCAGTCCCACCGGGCGTGCCAAAATTTGTACACACTAATTTCTCGTCGAACACATGTACACGAAATTAAATGCACAACAATTTAAATTTTATTATATTCAAACGAAATGGATTACAACTTTAAGACATTACCAATTACAAGGTAATAATCCTCTTATTCTATGTCTGATGTGGCTGGAATTTTGAGAGCCGAATGGGCTTGCTTTCAAACTTGAACGATTGTAGTGTAGATGTGGTTTGAACGAGGGCCGTTGGGCTTGATCTCGAACAAGGCTTGTAATCTTCTTCTTGACTTCGACGAAGGGCCGTGGAGGCTGGATTTTGGGCGAAGTTGACGAAGACGTTGACGTTGAATGGCCGGTGGCTTGTGTTATTCGTCGAATGATTTGTTGATGTTTAAAGGGTTGAATTGATGTTTCGACTGAGATTTAGCGGTCTTTGTAGAGAATTTTCCGTCCCCTCCTCATTTGCAATAGCATCTTATTTATAGGCTAGCCATAGGGGAAGTAATTTTGGTAACCCCGAGAGATGGGCCATTATTGGGTTTTTCACTTCAAATAGTCCATTTTGTAATATATGGGTTGTCCATTTATTTTGTTTGAACTTTGTATCCATTTATTAACAAATGAAAACATTTAAATATTTATGAACTTTGACATTTTAATTTTGACTAGTCAATATTTTGACTTCCCGCTGAACCAATCAAAATTAACAAATTCATGATTAAAATTTTAGAGCATATACATCCATGACTTTTACAAAAGTCATGGATGATTTGGCAATGTTGCCATTCCCCATTCATGGCAATGTAAAAGTCATGGGATAACTTTTATTTTTTTTTTGTTGCCAGAAGCCACGCTTCACGGCGTTGGTTGGCTTTTTTTTTTCGACCAATTAGCGGGTGACACGTGTCATATTTTTAAAATTATTTGTTTTTTTTTTTTTACAAAAATTGCAATTAACATATAAAAAATAATAAAAATACAAGAATATTGAAAAAACTACCATTATTAATAAAAAGTAGGAGAGAGAAACGGATGACTTTTGTCATGAATGAATGGAGATAAAATTGTTTGGAGTTGTGTTTTTGATGACTGATGACGTGAAGCTGAGGTGGAGGAGAGAGGGATGGAAATGAAGTGGTATTGATAAAGATGCTCTTAGTGTCTACATGAACATTGAAACAATAAGAAAAAAGATTAAAAATAAAAAGGTTATTGTGGGAATTCGAGCTTATGAGGCTTACTTTGCCACTGCAACAATATGCTTCCGGCCACCAGCAAGATGAGAAATGTAGACCTTATACCATCCTCTCCCAATGTCATTGGTACTTCCGCCTTGTTCTGAGTCCCCTCCAAGTTTTCAGGAGTCTGAGAGCGAGGCAAATCCCCGAAGGTCAAAGCCTTTGACATTGAACAACTCAATACTATTACAACTGATCTGGCGAAGATTATCTTGGTATCAACAATAAAAAAAGTAGGAAGATCATTTCGGGACGGACGGAGTTAGTATATAGAAAAGGTCTATGGAAGTGGAGATATATTTATTAACACCATTAGGTACAACACTATATGCATAAAGGTATATAAAAAAGAAAAGAAGGAAGTATGATATGTGTTGTCATGAAACTAAACTACAAGAAGAAGAAATGATGAACATAAATCCTGGCAAGTTACTGATCAATTATGTAAAGAATATAATGAATCTGTACACTCTTGAATGATCTTTAACAGAAAAATATCGTGACGGAGTCAAGGAAATCATCAACTGGAGAGTAGACTGAGGAACGATTCGTGCTTATGATGATTGCTTTCGACCCACCATGGATTCAACTGATCAATGCCACTACTGCTACTGATACTGATATCTTCTTCAACCGAGGCAGGCATGTTTAGATCAAACAAGTCTCGGATTTCGCGAATTGGCTCTTCAATCACAATGCTAGTACTCTGACTGAGTTTGACCTCAGCTATCATATGTGTTCTCTTGTGACCTCCCAAAGCTTGTCCTGATGAAAAAACTCTAAAGCAAATTGGGCATTCATGTGCTCCTCCTCCCTTAGAACTAGTCTTCTTTGCACCAAAACAAGTTCTCTCAGCCGCTTTTTCTGCAATAATGGCTTCAGTAGTCTCAAAACAGCCTTTCAACTTCTTGTGGCTTGCCTTATGGCCTCCAAGAGCTTGGTAAGAGTGGAAAGCCTTATTGCAAGTAGTACACTCAAATTTGCTCTCCTTTGGGTCAAAGTCCTTGATGTTAAAACCCAATTCAGGGTCAAGTAAATTAAGAGTACCCTTTCTCTTTCTTGAGCTAAAATTTCCATCTTGATGACCAGTTTCACTTTCCTTGATCAAATTATTCTTTTCGGCTTTCGGCTTTCCAAGAAAACCACCAACTTTCTTGGACCCATTTCTTGCAACGTCCGAAGCACCAAATTCCTTGGATTTTAAATCCTCAAAGGCCAAAACATTTGACTCCAACTTCCCATTTCTCAGCTTCTTGATCCTCACAACCTCAGCAATATTGCAAACAGTGTTCTTACCTTCAATCTTAGCATTAAACTTGACCAAATCAGCTTCCAAAACAGCAGAATCGCAATTAGAAGCTTCCCCAACAGAATTCAACCCACCCCATTGGCTCACATCCCTAGAAAGCATCATTAAACACATAGCAATCTCTTCTTGTTCTTGCTCAATCCCAGAAACACTTGTTGAATCAATATTATTATGATTACTATTAGCATTTATCGAAATCGATATAGAAGAAGTTGTAGTGTTAGTATTATTAGTAGTAGTAGCATCAGCAGTCATGTACCTTTTCATTCCTCCCCTTCTTGATGATCTCTTTTTTCGATTTTGGGTCAAATTTTCATTATCTGATTGGCCATCCAAGACAACCTTTTGATTGGCATTAGTCCAAGAATCTCTTTCCAAAGTAACAGCACTGTAGTTTGTAGGCACTTTATCAGAGTGACATTTCATGTGTCCAAACAAGGCCTTCCAAGATAGAAAGCCTTTACCACATTCCTTGCATAACTTATCATGAAGCAAAGTATCTTCATGGTTTGAATCTTTAAACTTGCACGTCTTCTTCGGATTCTCTCTAAGTCCATAGGCATCCGTATCGATGAAATTAGAAGATTTACTATTAGCTCCTGAGCCACCATTGTTGATCAGAGTGGAGAGCTTCTTCTTCTTGTGAAGCTTTGGTGGTTGATCATGTTCAGCTGAATTGATCACGTGAGACCTCATGTGACCCCCCAGTGATCTACCACAAGGGAAGCTCTTGTTGCAGAGCTTGCACATGTATTTTAACTCTTCTTGATCTTCTCCTCCCATTGAAAAATTCAGATCAGGAAACTGAAATCGAAACGAGCTCGAGAAAAGCTCACAAAAACAAGGGAATTCAAGAAAATGATGGAATACCCGGATCAAGAAAGATTCAAAACAAGGATCTGAAGTGAAAATGCAAGTGGGTTATGAATGTTGTTGATTATTAAGATGCTCAAAGAAGAATCCGTACCAGATTTCATTGAATTGGTGGAGAATTAAAAGAATAAGATCTGGTTTTTTCAAGAAAAGCAGGGGAGGGGAAGGCCAGCTACTCACTTCTAGCTAGCACTTGGGTAGTTGAAATTTGGGGGAAAAATATCAAATTTTGAAGGAGAGGGGGTCAGTTACCTTTGTTGTTTATAATGAGGAGGATGAATAATCAAGAAAAATGTTTTCTCTCTCCTCAAATATTTTCTCTTTCTCACTCTAAAACAAAAAGAGTGACAAGAGAATGCAGGGGAGAGTGGGGAGGATATATTTGGAAGGAGGAGAAACCCATGCATGGAATGGAAGCAAAGATAAAAAGAGGTAAAGGAAAGATGACACCAAGTGTACTCAACTGAGAATCCTACGCCAACCTAATCCTACGGCTCATATTTGTCCTAAATAACCTGGTTGGTTAAGAAAAAGCGAAACTGTTGTAAAGAATACTTCATTGTCACCTGGTTGCAGGGGTGGACACAAGCACACCCAAAGGGGTGGCTGTGAACCCCCAAAATTAATGTTGACATGTAATAAAAAAAAAAAAAACTACTAAGTACACCCCACTTACCAACTCAAGACACTCCCTGAAAAAGGAAGAATCGATGTAGGTAGTCATGTATAGCAAACAATTATTTTTTGAAGTTTTTGGTTAATATAATTTTGTGAGCATAACCCCGTTTGACCTGCAGGGTCCGCTTGGTTCTAGAAAAGCGAAACTGTTTTAATGGAAATTTACTACCAGAGAATAAACTTAGTATAGTACCCTATCCTCACTAAAACTATTCTTTCCTTTGTCTTGCTACTAGGGAAGCCAAGTGAAAGGTTCCCCTCTCTGGCCATTTTTCTTTTGGACACTTTCTCTCTACTCCTCTGTTTTTTCTTCTCTTTCTTTCTGTTTCCATAATCAACTTTTTATTCATTTAGAATATCACATAGATCCCACAATGTGGGCCCCTTTAGTTACTTCAATACACCCCTCTTTGAGTAGTATGTGAAAGTATGAATCTACAAGCCTGCAGTTGAAGATTTGTGTATTTCTTTTTGGCAATTTTGTCAAAGAGATCCTTCCAAATACTTAGCTCTTGCCTCTCTATTGTTAGTTGGCTAACCACTTTTTTTTATAGTGTTTTACATTCCTACTCCACTTCCTACTTGTTTTATCTTTTCCCTCTTTACCCTTTTCACTCTCCAATTCTTTCTCCTACTTCTAATTCAACTAACAAGAAGCAAAGACCAAACAATGTATGGAGATGCTTTCGCTTCGGTCATATATTGATTTAAAATAATTTTATCTTTATCTAGTTAGAGCGAGGTCGCGTTTGATTTGGTTAGCTAACCTCTCTTTGTCACGTTAATAGTCCGTCACTTGTTTTTCGTCTCACTCACCTATCTTTCCTCTTTTCGCTACTTCATCTAGTCATATAAAGAGATAACAGTGTACGGGACTTCCGCCATTTTAGTATAGTAATGTTGTAAAATATCTATAATTTCACCCAAATAATGAGGAGGTAGACCCCAAATTTGGTTAGTCAACATGATTGCATTAATTCAAGTAGCCATTGATGACTAGTACTTTCACTTGCTCATGAGGTACCTTTGCTTAAAGAGATCATGCCTCACAAACAAGTTATACTTTTTCATCTTATTAGTTGTCTACAGGTAAAAAGAACTAACATCTCATTCATTTACTTACCCAGCTTATTGATCAAAATTAGGAATAAACAAGTACAACTATAAAGTTAACAACTATATATATATATATATATTGTTAAAATAATTGAGAGGAGCTTTTGAGTTCATGTTTACTACTATAACCTTGTCATGGATTAGCTTAGCAAACTTAATTAGCTTAGAAATCGACGGCCGAGCTTGAGCCGGCTAGGACCATTGCGCTAATCGCAAACCGAGTGTCTTATTAGCTAACTAAATACTTATCACATTTTGAATATCCCTTCATTGTGCCTTAATTAGCCGGCATATTAGTACAATGTTTACCTGTAAACACATCAAACTTAGCTACTTACTTTTGTTGTTATGCAGTGGAACAGAGACAAGTGATTACAAGGAAGAAACTACATAAATTAATTTAGTAGTTTCTTTAAATTTTGATAATTATTCTAATAGTTGACATGTGCATCCACATTCATCGTGTCTATCGGCCGGTGATCTTGCGTACATCATAATGCATTAAAGTCGTCGCAAGATCGAATTATGAATACATATTTTTCAGAATTTACAAAAAACAAACTTCACCAAGCAAGGACTTTCAAAAACCACAATAATTACCACCAATTATGTTTAATTTTAATATTAAAAGACTAATAATTGTAGGGTAATTTGACCTTAAGGGGTGTGCTTTTCCATCAAAATTGGCTTTCTGATGCTTCTTTTTTCCTTGTTGTAGTTGAGGGTTGTCCACTCACTACCCTTTCATGTTCTTTAAATAAGATCTAATAAATAAATGTTGAATTTTAAGGGAAAATACTTTTTTACTGGGTCGTTTTATTAATAAATGTCTTAAGCTATTACAATAATGACACTTGAAAGTGTCTTTTTGGTGGGGATTGAACCTTTGACGTTTCTTATAGAAAGGGATACAAGATGCCGCTTGAGCCAGAACTCTTTGGCATTTCAAGGAAAAATACTACAGCACTTGAAGTGAATAGGCTAGCTTTTCCTTTCCAAAAGTAAAAATATGCTCAAATTGACAAGCAGAAGATCACCTTACAAGGAAAGTATTGACCACTCACTATTTTTGCTTTATGTTATCTTCAAAGCTCTTTACTCACCCATTGCCATGGCCTAAACCTTGGACAACCAGCAAACATGGTAAATCCATAAGAGCATTGGACTTCCACTTGTTTCTATCGCGAACCGCCCACTCTTTTTGACCTTGTATATTTGCTCTGTCGCACCCAAAAAAAATGTTTTTCTTGTGTTAATCGATTGGTTTAACCTTTATGTAGTGGGATATTCCGTTTCTCTATGACGCCAAAATCTGTAAGAAATTGAGGGATGAACGACTTACTTGTTCAATCGTAGTGCGGAAGACTTGATCGATGCCGTGGATTGATCACCGAATATGAACTACGTACGTTGATCGGGAGCGAAATCACGAACGGAAATAGCCCACTATTTCACAACACTTGTTTGCCAATTTGATCAGCCATGGAAATTGTGGAGAAGGGAGTATCAAGAAGAGAGGGAGAGCAGATTTCTTTGTGAACCGATTTCACCAAAAGCGTTGTCTCAAAAAAACTGATCGGCTTACCCTTTTGTAGTTGAAAACTGTTTTCAACTTCCCGTAACCCCCCACGACTGATTTACCGATTTTGTTTTCTCAAAAAACCAAACGGGCTAAGGTTTGGGTCGGGCTCGGGCCATCTTGGGCGGACCCGTTTATTTCCAACATCTCCCACTCGCACATGATGGCTTTATCATCCATGGTCTATCATTCTAGCAAATGTGTCGTGTGACCAACGAGCGTGCATGTACGTGGTAGCTTTATAATTATGCACCCGTTAGGCATGACATAATAGCTACGACCACTACAAGTTCAACTTCGACTCGCTATACCCCAGACTCATTTTGATTAAATCAAGTCCAAACATGCCTTAGTCCCTTAAAGGTTATGCTTGACCCTTAAGATCGTAAAATGTATTCATAGCTATGTCCGTGACATAACTGGTCGACCTATGAATACAATCATTAGATTTAATCAAAAATTGTCTTCCTTTCTCACTTATCACTTTTAGATCATTAAGGCAATCGCTTTCCTAGACATGTACCGTCCAACCGAATTATTCATGGCTCTAGGTAGCATGCTAAAGTAGCAGACATTGACTTAATACCCTTTAAGTATAGTTGAAAGTCACATAGGGAATCTTGCACAATAAATGGCAATTAGAGACTTCACACAATGAGCAAGGGGACATGTTGCTCATTTCTCTTGGTCAAATGCACACTTGTTATTTAAACAAGTGCTACAGTGGTATAACTCTTTTTACAGAGCGTATGTCATTAATTTAATTCGAAGAAAGCTTGCCGATGATGACTTTCAGTATTATGACAATCGACCTAATTTCATACCAAGAAATGAGCACGAAGATTCTACAACGACCAACCCATCAGCCGCCCCTATTATAGGCACCGAAGATCCAGAAATAGATAATTTTAAAAATAACATTTGTTTTTCAAATATATAATGGTCAATAAATTTTGTAGAGTGATACAAATTTATTCTAAGCCATTTTGATTACTAACATCAATAAATATCATTTTTGTCTAAGAATATTTTTAACTAATATATCTTATTTGATGTAAAAAAGGAAAAAAAAAATAATTTAATTATGTTAATAAATTCAAAAAAGGTATATTTCAATTCAACACTAAAAAAATCAATTTATATTGTTTAAATGTAAGATGGATTGGCATACATCATTTACATATTTAGGGTCTTTTTGGTACAACCGAAAATAAAGATCTGAAAATATAGAGCTGAAAATATTGAAACAATTAAGTTGCTGAATAGTAATACTTGAGTTTGTTTGGTAATGACAAACCAAATACATCTGTTATTAACCAAAATTCAGCTCAACACTAAAAGAATTATTTAAATAATTTTAATGATTATATGATTTAATAAAACCACCATTGACATGTATGCCACCATTATTATAATTAAATCATGCTTATAATTATCTAACTTTCCTTAATTGCTAGCACAATAACTATCTGGAATAATTTATTTATATATCGTTGAAGTTTATTCCAAACATTGAGATTTCACTACAAGGAAAAACCATTTTAGAGACGGCAAAATCCGTAGCTAAAATGAAGATTCCGTAGCTAAATCGTGTTTAGAGACGGATTTTTTCCGTAGCTATTCCGTGGGTGCAGGTTCGTCGCTAAATTGGGCGTCGCTGTTTTGTAGCTATTTTAGAGACGGATATGTCCGTCTCTAATTTAGAGACGGATATGTCCGTCTCTAAATTAGAGACGGATATGTCCGTCTCTAAATTAGAGACGGATATGTCCGTATCTAAATTAGAGACGGATATGTCCGTATCTAAAACAAATACAAAACAATGACACTAATTTTAGCGAATCAACCCGCACCCACGGAATAGCTACGGAACAAATTCGTCTCTAAACACAATTTAGCTACGGAATCTTCATTTTAGCTACGAGAATTTGCCGTCTCTAAAACACATTTTCCTTCTAGTATATATATATATATATATATATATATATATATATATATATATATATATATATATATATATAATAATAAATTTTAATACTACTAAAATACACTTATAAATAACCTTATATTGAAAAAATTGTCATATACATCAATTAACAATGTCAAAATACCACTACTAAAATGTAATAAAATTTCCTAAATCAAAATTTTTAAAATCAATTACAATTACAAATGGGGTTCAATTATATAACCAAAAACAATAGTATAATAATTAAAACCTGAAACAAGTCCTAATTAAGACTAATCCAGGCCAAGCATAGGCAGAAACAAGGCCCAAATCAAACCAACCCAGCTCACCATTGAGGCGGCCGCCTAGGCCATGATGAGGCTGGCGCCTCACTTCCAGCCTTTCGACCCCAAAATTCCCTAGTTCATGCGCCCGCATGGATTATGCAGCCTCACCTCTAGCTGAATGAGGCGGCCGGGCTGTTTTGAGGCTGGCGCCTCGGCCACAGAAGTCTCCACATTTTTGCTGCTTCTTCAACTGCCACTTGGTTGAGCCAAACACACAATCTGTCTACAAACCAAGGCCATTCATATGAGCAACAGACCACCATACAAACACCAAAAACAAGATATTCATTGAACACATATTTTTGAGCCCTAATTTGATCAGGAGAAATAAAGATTGTAATTTGAATTATGAACCTGAGAGGAAGGAAGGTTATTGATCTCTGCCAAGGCAATTTTGTGGCTCCTTATCTGTACATTAGAAATCAATAAATTCAGTGTCATTATCCAATTCAATTATGTTACACACATAGAGAGATAGAGACTTGGCAATTGGAAAACCTGTTTGATGAACTCAAGAGTAGCTTGAACCAGCCTGGCCAACGGCTAAGGAAGGCGTATCTTTGCTATTGAATTGTATAAAAAAAAAAAAAAAGCACTTTCAGAATGTCAAAAAAGTAGGGACAGTACGAGCAATGAATTATGCTTCGGTGAGGTATCCTATATTATTGTCGGTTGAGCTCCAACTCAAACTTGAAAACATAGATTTTTTCCCCAAACAGAGTATAGCAATGTATGTTGGTTGAAAGCATTTTTCAGGACCCCCACTGTTAATGTTTTTCCAATTTGAAAATGGATTTCTAATAGGATTTCTAATAGGATGTCAAAATGGCTCATATATAACTCCAGTTGAAAACCAACATGTGATTGACTTTCGAAGTTTTGCACAATGTTCCCTCTAAAAGTGATTAAAAAACAATAATTTGGAAATCTGAACAGGAATTGGGGTTTTAACTTTTGAGCAGGAAATGCACATGAGCCTCCTACTCCCCCTATTTTTAGCATATGGATCCCGTTAACTTCTCCAAAGTTCAAATATTTTCAAAGTGATCTTTTGCTGATAGGATAAGAAGATAAACACATTTAGCATTGCTTCGATCGCTCATTAGATCGTTCAAGCAGGAGGAGGATTTTGGAGAACCAATAAAGGTATGCCAACAAATATGTTATCTAACTATGCATTCATCAAGATTTATTTTAATCTACTAAATAATCCTTTTCTCAGTTTACTCTGGATCCAAGTGGTAGCTATGTTCAACTGAGTATGACCAAAAAACCAAGCCGAGTATAACTACACATGAGCATGTTTTATAGGAAGCTTCTAATTGCATCATTACACGAGAGCAACTAATGAAGATGTATCTTTGCTATTGAATTGTATAAAAAAAAAAGCATTTTCAGAATGTCCCGTCTATAAATTTTGTTCACTGCCGGGTTGAACAAAAAAATTATATAATACAACAAAAATTGAAATTTCTCAGTGGAAGGGGAAATCGTAACAATCAGATCATTGACTAAGAGCACAAAATTGAAAATAAATTTAAGAATTAAGATTGAATTAAACCTATACCAAGAGCGGGAATGGCCGGAATCTCGCCGACGGTTATGGTTGTCGCCTATGGAGGAGTTTGACGGCGATCTTTACACCGTTGTCTTCGTCTTGCCATTGCCAAGAGCGGTAGAGCAGCGGCGTAAGGAACGGAGGGTGAGTGGGTGACGGCGGCGTATTGTGAGTGGCGTATTGTGAAGAAAACAGAGAGGGAGAGGGAGGAGTATTGTGAGTGGCGGAGGGCGAAGAAAATGGAGAAAGTGAGAGTGATGGAGGGCGGAGGGCGGAGGGTGACGGTGATGGCGGCGTAAGGTGCAGAGAGAGTAGGGAATGGGCTGTTTGCGTTTGTTGGAGAAATAGGGTTAAATACTTAAATGAGAGGAATAGAGGAAAGGTAAGAGGTTTTGTTCAAATTAATATGGACAGTTGGATTGAATGCAGTGAACGGTTAGAAGTTGCTTTGCTCATGATCTGCGTGAAATTTTGATATCCAATCAAACAATGCCACATCATATACTTATATTTATTTCACACTATATTATACACTAACTAAAATATTTATGTCTATTATTAAGAATAATAATATTTATAATTAATAATATTTATTAATAAATTATTAATTATATAATTAATTAATTAATATTAATTATATAATCATTAATAATAGTATTAATAATAATTAGAAATTTTTATTATTTTTTATTGAATAGGAAAAAAAATTTTAAATTTTTTTTATTACTGAAATTTACAAAAACTTATCTAAAATATTTACATGCTTTTATTTGATTTACCCAAAATTTTAGTTATAGTAATATGCCTAATATCAAGAATAATAACATTATCATATAATTAGTAATAATAATTAATAATAATACTTAATAATAAGACTAATAATGATGTTATTGTTAATTATTCAATTATATAATTGAATATATTAATAATTATTATTATATAATTAATAGTAATATTAATAATAACTAGTAATAATACATAACATAAAAAATAATAATGTTATTAATTAATTAATAATAGAGTATAGGGTATAAGGTTTAGGGTATAGGGGTTAGGGGTTAGGGTTTAGGGTTTAGGGTTTAGGGTTTAGGGTATAGGGTTTAGGGTTTAGGGTATAGGGTATAAGGTTTAGGGTATAGGGGTTAGGGTTTAGGATTTAGGGTTTAGGGTTTAGGGTATAGGGTTTATGGTATAGGGTATAGGGTTTAGGGCATAGGTTTAGGGTATAGGGTATAATGTATAAGGGTATAGGGTTTAGGGTTTAGAGTTTAGGGTTTAGGGTATAGGGTATAAGATTTAGGGTATAGGGTATAGGATTCAGGGTTTAGGGTATAGGATTTAGGGTTTAGGGGTTAGGATTTAGGGTTTAGGGGTTAGGGTATAGGGTATAATGTATAAGGGTTAGGGTATAGGGTATAGGGTATAGGGTATAGGGTATAGGGTATAGGGTTTAGGGTATAGGGCTTAGGGCATAGGTTTAGGGTATAGGGTATAATGTATAAGGGTATAGGGTTTAGGGTTTAGGGTATAGGGTATAGGATTTAGGGTATAGGATTCAGGGTTTAGGGTTTAGGGTATAAGGTATAGGGTATAGGATTTAGGGTTTAGGGTATAGGATTTAGGGTTTAGGGGTTAGGGTATAGGGTATAATGTATAAGGGTTAGGGTATAGGGTATAGTGGCATAGTGGCTTGTAGGGTCTTGGGGTCGGGTATAGGGTATAGGGTTTAGGGTTTAAGGGTTAGGGTTTAGGGTTTATGGTATAGGGTATAGGGTTTAGGGTATAGGGTATAGGGTATAGGGTTTAGGGTTTAGGATTTAGGGTTTGGGGTTTAGGGTTTGGGGTTTAGGGTATAGGGTATAGGGTTTAGGGTTTAGGGTATAGGGTTTAGGGTATACGGTATAGGGTATAATGTATAAAGGTTAGGGTATAGGGTTTGGGGTTTAGGGTATAGGGTATAGGGTATAGGGTATAGGGTATAGGATATAGGATTTAGGGTTTAAGGGTTAGGGTTTAGGGTATAGGGTATAGCGTTTAGGGTATAGGGTATAGGGTATACCCTATACCCTATACCCTAACCTTTATACATTATACCCTATACCCTAACCCCTAAACCCTAAACGCTATACCCTATACCCTAAACCCTAAACCCTAAACCCTAAACCCTATATCCTAAACCCTATACCCTAAACCCTAAACCCTAAACCCCAAACCCTAAACCCTATACCCTATACCCTAAACCCTATACCCTAAACCCTATACCCTATATCCTAAATCCTATACCCTATACCCTAAACTCTAAACCCTAAACCCTATACCCTTATACATTATACCCTATACCCTAAACCTATGCCCTAAACCCTATACCATATACCCTAAACCCTAACCCTAAATCATAAACCCTAAACCCTAACCCCTAAACCCTATATAGATGAAAAGTCAAAAGAGGGACGGACTACCCTATATGTATTTTTTATTTTTTTTAAAATTTTTTATTGACTAGAAAACAATATTTTATCCTTTGTTAATCAGTGGTTTTTTTTAGAAAAAGTTATATAAAAAAAGATAGAAAAAAACTAAACAAATGAAAGTATATAGAAGAAAAGTCAAAAGAGGGACGGACTACCCTATATTTATTTTTATTTTTAAGTTTTTTATTGACTAGAAAATAACATTTTATCCTTTGTTAATCAGTGGTTTTTTTAGAAAAAGTTATAGAAAACAAGATAGAAAAAAACTAAACAAATGAAAGTATATAGAAGAAAAGTCAAAAGAGAGACGGACTACCCTATATTTATTTTTTATTTTTTTAAAAAATTTTTATTGACTAGAAATCAATATTTTAGCCTTTGTTAATCAGTGGTTTTTTTTAGAAAAAGTTATAGAAAAAAAGATAGAAAAAAACTAAACAAATGAAAGTATATAGAAGAAAAGTCAAAAGAGGGACGGACTACCCTATATTTATTTTTTAGATTTTTTAAAAAAATTTATTGACTAGAAAACAATATTTTAGCCTTTGTTAATCAGTGGTTTTTTTTAGAAAAAGTTATAGAAAAAAAGATAGAAAAAAAACTAAACAAATGAAAGTATATAGAAGAAAAGTCAAAAGAGGGACGAACTACCCTATTTTTATTTTTGATTTTTTTAAAAATTTTTTATTGACTAGAAATCAATATTTTAGCCTTTGTTATTCAGTGGTTTTTTTTAGAAAAAGTTATAGAAAAAAAGATAGAAAAAAACTAAACAAATGAAAGTATATAGAAGAAAAGTCAAAAGAGGGACGGACTACCCTATATTTATTTTTTATTTTTTAAAAAATTTTTATTGACTAGAAATCAATATTTTAGCCTTTGTTAATCAGTGGTTTTTTTAGAAAAAGTTATAGAAAAAAGATAGAAAAAACGAAACAAATGAAAGTATATAGAAGAAAAGTCAAAAGAGGGACGGACTACCCTATATTTATTTTTTATTTTTTTAAAAAAATTTTTATTTTCTAGAAAACAATATTTTAGCCTTTGTTAATCAGTGGTTTTTTTTAGAAAAAGTTATAGAAAAAGATATAAAAACTAAACAAATGAAATTATATAGAAGAAAAGTCAAAAGAGGGACGGACTACCCTATATTTATTTTTTCTTTTTTTTTAAAATTTTTTTTGACTAGAAATTAATATTTTAGCATTTGTTAATCAGTGGTTTTTTTTAGAAAAAGTTATAGAAAAAAAAGATAGAAAAACTAAACAAATGAAAGTATATAGAAGAAAAGTCAAAAGAGGGACGGACTACCCTATATTTATTTTTTATTTTTTTAAAATTTTTTATTGACTAGAAATCAATATTTTAGCATTTGTTAATCAGTGTTTTTTTTTTAGAAAAAGTTATAGAAAAAAAGATAGAAAAAACTAAACAAATGAAAGTATATAGAAGAAAAGTCAAAAGAGGGACGGACTACTCTATATTTATTTTTATTTTTTTTTAAATTTTTTATTGTCTAGAAAACAATATTTTAGCCTTTGTTAATCAGTGGTTTTTTTTAGAAAAAGTTATAGAAAAAAAGATAGAAAAAAACTAAACAAATGAAAGTATATAGAAGAAAAGTCAAAAGAGGGACGGACTACCCTATATTTATGTTTTATTTTTTTAAAAAAAATTTATTGACTATAAATCAATATTTTAGCCTTTGTTAATCAGTGGTTTTTTTTAGAAAAAGTTATAGAAAAAAGATAGAAAAAAACTAAACAAATGAAAGTATATAGAAGAAAAGTCAAAAGAGGGACGGACTACCCTATATTTATTTTTTATTTTTTAAAAATTTTTATTGACTAGAAAACAATATTTTAGCCTTTGTTAATCAGTGGTTTTTTTAGAAAAAGTTATAGAAAAAAAGATAGAAAAAAACTAAACAAATGAAAGTATATAGAAGAAAAGTCAAAAGAGGGACGGACTACCCTATATTTATTTTTTATTTTTTTAAAAAATTTTATTGACTAGAAAACAATATTTTAGCCTTTGTTAATAAGTGGTTTTTTTTAGAAAAAGTTATAGAAAAAAAGATAGAAAAAAACTAAACAAATGAAAGTATATAGAAGAAAAGTCAAAAGAGGGACGGACTACCCTATATTTATTTTTTTATTTTTTTAAAAAATTTATTGACTAGAAAACAATATTTTAGCCTTTGTTAATCAGTGGTTTTTTTTTAGAAAAAGTTATATAAAAAAAGATAGAAAAAAACTAAACAAATGAAAGTATATAGAAGAAAGGTCAAATTTAGAGACGGATAATAAATCTGTTCTAAATTTTAGAGACAGATGTTGAATTGTCACTAAATTAGAGACGGATTCAAAATCTGTCTCTAAATTAGAGACGGGTTAAAATCGTCTCTAAAGTTTAGAGACGGATTCTCCGACCTGCTCTCAATTTGCAGACTGATTCTCGAACCGTGCTCTCTACTCTTTAGAGACTGGGATTCTTAATCTGCCTCATTTTAGAGACAGAATACAAAACCCGTCTCTAAAATTTAGAGACAATCCGAATCCGTCTCTAAATTAGAGACTAATCGGATTTCGTCTCTAAATTAGAGACGGATTCGGATTCCGTCTCTGAATTAGAGTCGGATTCATATTCCGTCTTCAATTAGAGACTAATCTCGAATCCGTCTCTAATTTAGAGACGGAATCCGAATCCGTCTCTGATTTTTGGTTCTGTCTCTAATCTGTCGCCAAATTAGCTACAGATTTCGTCCGTCTCTAAATTTCCGTCTCTAAATCCGGTTTTCCTTGTAGTGTTTACAATTTGAAATGAGTTTGTAACATTGTTTATTTGACAAAATATTGAAGAAAAATTAATTATGATTCTCTGTTAAAAATATTAACATTTTTAATATGAGAATAATTAAATTTAATAACTCAGGATTCATGTTAGCCGATCCCAAATTATTTTGGGACTAAGACTTTGTTGTTGTTGTTGTTGTTGTTTGATCAAATCTAATTTATATATGAGAAATTAAAATATTTCAACAATAGAAAAAGTAGCAATAAATAAATAAATAAAATACTCCCTCCGTCCCAAAATGTTTGTCCCATTTGACATTTTTGTTGAACTTTGACAACAAATATATGACAATTTAATTATGTTCATGAAATTTTAAAAATTCCTATTGATTCACCATTAATAATATTATCAACAACAATTTTAGAATTTCATGAATATGATTAATCTCTCATAAATTTGTGGTCAATGTTCAAAAAAAAAAGTCAAATGGGACAAACATTTTGGAACGGAGGGAGTATATTAACAGATTGTAATATCTAGGGTTGGACGCACTATTGTAAGCTCTACTGTTTTGGGTCGAGCTACCGACGTATGTGGATAGTCGACTACTCTCTATTTGTCTTAATGAAATTTCTATTACCTTCAAAAAAAATAAAAAAATGCCAACAATATATATATAGAGGTTTGAAAAAAGTATGTAATGTGAAGGAATTAACACCAGTAAATAGATACAAGCAGTTATATCTTATACAGCCTGCTTATTACGGAGTGACCGACGGGGGAGTATGTATAACTTACAATATGATTATGGAAACTCAGATCAGATACAATTTTGAAATTCTGTACAACAGAGATTTAACATTTGCTGGCATTACGGAAGAAGCGTCAGAGGTCAATGCCCTCATCGAGACCTTTAGAACTTATCATCACGTTTGAATCGATCTGCTTGTCAAACTTCTTTTTCCTTCTAGCTTCAAATTCTTGGAATCCTTCCATCTGAAAGGAAAGTCGGTTAATTTTTTTTTATTATTTTTTTTTAATATATGACTCTGACGTTATCCGATGAATTGATGTTGATAGTATGTGCATATGGGAAATAGAATTTACCTGTTGGAATTGATCCATGGTAATGGGATTTTCGTGCAGGGAGATATTCTGTAAGGTCCTGCATTCTTTCAATATACTTGGAGGCATCTGTACAATGAAAGATGACAGTACAACATCTGTAAATTAAATTTAATTCCCTCCTTCTCATAATAAATGTTACACTTCTTTTTTTGTCCGTCCCAAAGTAAATGTCATGTTTCCAAATAAGGAAATGGTTTCAGTAAAAGGAAAATCCATAAAAATTGCCTATGGAAGATGTATACCTGTTTCACATTGTTATGGTTTAGGGAGAGCGACTTGAGGTTAATGAGATTGCAAACTGATACAGGAAGTTCCTCAATAGAGTTTTCTGAACAAACAGAAAACCAAATCGGTAAACCTTAAGTAAATGAAATGTGAGCTTGGAGCAACATAAAAAAAAAAAAAGATAAACAGTGAAACAGGTGTTAGTTAAAGAGGCTAAATAATATTTCCAAGTAATGAATTTTAACAATGTCTCTTCACGTATATATTAATGCCCAAAGTTCCTATAGGTGCATGCTTCTCTCTAGCAATAACTGTTAAGGTAAAGACGAGATGATTTAATTAATATTCAAAAAAGAGCTTAAGAATGATAGTAAAGAAACAGGAAATCAAGAACTTAACGGTACCATTTGCTTGTAGTTCTTCCAAAGAAAAGCAACTCCCAATAGATTCTGGAAGAGACTTCAACTTATTATTTGACACATTTAGCAGCAACAACTGCATGAACAGAACATCATAATGAGTGAGTGCTAACCCGTGTTCATACCAGCAAAATGACATTTGTCATACTCCCTCCGTCCCAAATTGAATGACCTTTTTTGTCCCTAAATGAATGACATTTTTAAACTTTTTCTTCAAAAACTTTGTTCACAAATGACCCTTAAATGAAAAATGGTCATTCATTTTGGGACGGAGGGAGTACATCACTTGTGCTTTTGACTTGTTCAGGAGCAAGAATTCGTCCAGAAATACAATTCGATAAGACATCAATAATGGCACTCTTTTCAATAGAAAATTGAACTATTGTCCTTGAGCACATTCACCAACTGAAGGAAAAATAAATAAAAAATTGTAACCACAAGATGAAGCTACTTACATTGCGTAAGCTTCCAATGGTTTCTGGCAAGCTGGCCAACAAATTTCCTGAGATGGATAGTCGCTCAAGTCTCACCAACTGACCCACTGAACATCATAAAGCAATAGGTTGTTTTAAATAATACGGAGTAGAAAAGTATGTTTCACAAGGAATGGTGGGCATATAGATAACTATAACTGAAGTGAAATCACATCTGACAATAGATGCTCTTACTTAGAGAATCAGAAAATTACATTCATCAGGCAAAGTAGTAACTCTATTCCCATCAAGTGTCATAACCTTTAGCGACTGAAGTTTCCCCAAATTCATTGGAAGCCGCTCAATTATATTATCAGCTAAAATCTGAAATTAAAAAAAAAACAAGGAAAAAGGAGAGATTACTTGTCAGAAATTCATGTTTCAGACTCTCAATCTCAACTATCAAAATAAAACCATACGCCCTCCATCCTATAATAAGTTCCCTATTACACAGGTTTTAAGAAAGTATTCGACTCAGGGGACTTTTCCCTTAATGCCTTTAAATTATCCATATTGGCTTCACAATGGCAGGACCATCTCTTTTAAGAAAAGAAGGGCATTATAGGCAATTGGTTTAGAAAACCTTTCCGGAAAAGGAAATGGTGCACTTATTACGGAGCACCAAAAAATGAAATTGGGGACACTTACTATGGGATGGAGGGAGTCGTTATCACCAACCACACCAAATCCCACATGCGAGAACATTTTTAGATGCAGAACTGTTACAAGAATACTGAATAAACACTATGTCCAAAACTAGCTGTCTACCAACAAATGGATCATAATTTTTCTGAACAAAATCAGTTCAATCATCTGTAGAAGAGTCATGATGCAGTGGCATAGAGAAGCTAATCCTAAGATCCTATTTGCATAGTTTTTCAACTGTTGGAGATCATTTTCTCAATTACCATAATTATTTGATTATCAAGTGCCATTACTTCCTACAAAATAATCATAAAATATAATATTTAAACTCAAAGTCATGAGACAGAGTTTAACCAGAACGGAGATTTATTTATCAGGAGGAATAGCTATTTAAATGTGGTACAGCCTACAGCCTAATATTAGCAAAGTGTAGCTTTCTGCATAGATGCTATGGACAGTATGTCCCCTCTTACTTGAAATATTGAAGTGCGTTTCAACATAAAAGATGAACGGTAGATAGTTAAAAGTATGTTTACTATAGAAAATGATTATTTGGAGTGTAAGTTTAGCAGAGTTGGAAGCAGGGAGGCAGGGGTGATCATATTCGAGGAAAAGACTGTCCAAGCTTCAGAGTTTTTTCGCTATCTTTGATCTATTATCTAAAAGGATGGAGAATTAGATGGAGATGTGGCTCATAGGATTAAAACAGGTTGGTTGAAGTGGAATAGTGCCACAGGACCCCATAGATTAAAGGGAAAATTCTACCGCACGGCAATTAGGTCGGCACTGTTTTATGGCACCGAATGTTGGGCCGTGAAACAGTGTCACGTTCAAAAGATGAATGTAGCGAAGATGCGTATGCTACGATGGATGTGTGTGTATAAAAGGAATGATCGATCGAGTAATGAGGTGATCAGAGGTAAAGTAGGAGTTGCGTCAATTGAGGATAAAATAGGGAGAATCGTCTAAGGTGGTTTGGTCATGTGAGACGGAGACCGAGTGATGCACCGATTAAGAGTCTTGAAAAGTGGAGAAGTGATAAAATGGCGAGGGGTAGGGGAAGACCCAAGCAAACTTGGATTAGGGTGATTGAAAACGATATGAGTTTACTTGGATTTGATGAAAATATGGAGTTAAATAGGTTGGAGTGGAGGGCAAAAATTCATGTGGGTAATAAGGGTTGATGGTTTACCTATCTATTATATATTTATTCTTTTACTGTCACTATTTTTTTCTTCTTCTCTTCTTTTCATTTTTTAATTTTTTTCCTCCACCTATTTCTTCTTTAACTTATTTTTTTCTTACATTTTTTCTTACACGATAACATATGAGGATTCATGTTAGCCAACCCCAAATTATTTTGGGACTAAGGCTTTGTTGGTCTTTTTGTTGTTGTATTATAAAACTAGTTACTCCTATAGAGGAGAAAACTGAAAAAGGTTAAAGGTCACTAGATTTGGTATTCCAGGAAGGTAGAAAATCATGTTTAGGACAGCTCATACCAAAATCCAATTCTAGTGAGTAGTGTTTTCTATACATGAGATAAAACAAAAGCAATAATCAGGACTCACAACAAGTAAAGAGTACTACATTTTCAATAGGAAAAAAGAAAGGTTGCTACTAAGTCGTCTATTCCTAATTATGGGAATTCTTATACTGCTCATGCTTCCATCATTACTTCAAGCAATTAATCGGACCAAAAAACACAAATAGCAGCCAAGACACGTAGAGATTAAGAAAGATGCTAAAGTTCAAACTTGAGAGTCTTACCAGCCGCTGCATGTTAATTAATTTGCTGATCCCCATCGGAACATCAACTGCAGTAACCGCAGCATAAAAAAAAGTAGGGAGGGCAGAGATATCAGATAAAAATGTAGATGTCATCATACACAGGAAAAAAATGAGCATATTACAAAGAAAAATTATCTACCATCCAATCATCAATAAACTCATAGGGTCAGATGTCTAGAGCGTCTGAAATATAAATTGCAGAAAGGAAACAACTAGAGTTATTAGACTATTTGATTAAGAATAATACTGAAAAATGAGAAAAAGGAGTTGAGGAAATAAAACAGTTTTTATGGCTATATAAAGGATAGGACTGCAAGATTTTGATAGGTTATACTCCCTTCGTTCGGGAAAGTTAGTCCCACTTTTTGTTTGTTAACTTGAGTTGACATTGAACAATAATTTAGGTTAGTTTTAATTATCCTAATAAAAATCTAAAACCTGTTCTTAATAGTAATTATAATGGTGTATCAATAACAATGTTTATATTTTCATTAGGATAGTTAAAACTAACCTAAATTATTGCTCAAAGCTGATTCAAGTTAGCAACTAAAAAAGTGGGACTAACTTTCTCGGGACGTAGGGAGTAATAATCTAAGTCTCTAGTAACATCCTTAATCTCCCCTAGGTTCCTAGTTAAAACCAGCTTGTTATACTTGCATCCATTTTCTAGTAGGTATGTAACTCACCTGAAGCCCTTCACAACAGAGTAACCAACCAATTCATCGGCTTGTAATCTGTCTTTTCAGTTTAAAAGTGAATCATCAGTTGACAGGCTACATAAGAATAAGTTTTTTTGGTCACTTCCATCATCAGTTCAGATCTTTATCTCCTCTATTCCTCCTTCCCAATATTTACTTATTATTATTATTTTATGAATTCAACATCCCAAATCTTCTTTCTGATCACCTTTCCTTTGAGGCAACACGTGATTACAAACTTTCAAGGCCACGGCACATTGACTATTTTCTACTCAAATGAATGTACAAATTTTCAAAAAAAATATAAAAAAAAATTGTCCCAAAATGAATGTCCAACTTTTGGGATAGTTACAAAATCCTCCCTCATCAAATAACAAGTCCTAATGCACTCATGATGCAATATGGTGAGATCATAAAGGGTTTTTATGTACGTATACAACTAATAATGCTTAAAGGTAACCTTTTTGCAAATGTCTCTCAAAGAAAAAATTGGGCATTCATTTAGGGACGGAAGGAGTATGTAAAAAAATATAAGAAGAGAGTAAGATGCGCCTATACAAATGTATGGACAATATGGATATGCAGTTTTTGACAAAAACAATGATAGATAAAGAAACGCAGGTACTTTTAGAAGCTAAGGAGGTTACCTAATTTGTTATGCGTCAAGTCAAGAGTTCTTACGGATCTTTCCAGATCGAGAACTTCATCAGGAAACGTCTGTGTAACAAATTGCACATTGTCATTTTACTTTACATAATATATTCTGTGAATACAAAAAATGGCTCTCCACCAATGGAACATCTCAGTACTAGCCTCAAACTTCTAACCAGATCATTAATGAAGTTACAAGCAGGAATAGAAGTAAGAGAAATTTCATAAACGTTGAATATCAACTCAAAGAAACCCTTAACCAGATTTAAAAAGGTCAGCGTAACTTTCTTTTCTTATGAGACCCGATGGGCATGGGTACTTACCCCCTCTGTTCAAAACTTTCCACTACTGCGAATTTATTAAATTCACGGTATTTTGTTTTACTTTAAGAGAACTTTCTCCTCTTTCCTTTAAGAACGAAATATTGCCGTTTTGTGTCATTTTCCCCATAACTGTAAGAATAACTCTTCAAAGTCAAATAAATTTTGTCTATATTGATTGTAGGAATACTACTGAAGTACTGATGCACTGAAATATACTCCCTCCGTCCCACACCTACGTGCACACTTTCCATTTTGGGCGTCCCAAACCTACGTGCACATTTCCTAAAATGGAAAGGAATCTTTACTATTCCCTCCACTCATTCTCTCTCCTACATTATTTTAATACTCACAACACCATTATAATTTACTATTCCCTCCACTCATTCTCTCTCCTATTTTATTTTCACACTCACAACACTTTCATTATAATACTCTCTCCTTAATTTACGTGAAAAGTCAAAGTGGGCACGAAGGTCCGGGACGGAGGGAGTATGTGTTTAAATAATACAATTCACTTCGCAAGCGATTATTTCTTCTTTTTAGTCATGAAGTTACTTACTTTCTTATGAATCATATTCCCATTAAGGCTACAAATGAAAATAAAATAAAAAAGAAGTGGCACATTGTCACCTCCAAGGTACCTCATCCTCACACCAAATAAATTTTAGGTTAATTTTTCCTAAAAAGAATATTACTTTGAGTTCAAAAATCTCAAACAAGTTTGTTAAATTCCCATTATTAAGATGCTATGCCCCCCCCCCCCTATCAATTCACATCGTTTGCAAAATCAATTACCAAAAACCAAAAAATAAAAATATGTAATTTAATATATTCAAAGATAAACATGAAAGGGAGAGAGGGGGATGCCTTCAATTTGGAGTCGCGCAAAGCGACAATGCCGGTGGAGCGCCACCGAGACAAGCGGCTAGCTTTGGAATCAGCGTTTTTGCTGGCAAAACAACCCATCTCAGACCTCCTTCCGAGCTTTCAAAATTGAGCTCCGTTCTCCGGCGATTGAAATGTTAGGGCGGAGTTGGTGATGATGACGATGATGTTGATTTGAGAAGACTTTTCTCAACGCAGAAACAGAAACCGCGTTGGGAACAAACTTCTCTTCTTCTTTTTTCCTTTTCTTTTTGTTTCTTTTCCCTCCTTAAAAAGCCAAACTAATTAAAAGTTTTTTTTTTTTTTTGTCTGGATCAAATTAATTCAAAATTTTCTTAATTTATTCTTGCTACAAAAACATAATTTTTCAGTTATAAATGTCATTGTATACTTCTATAATATAGTTTTTTTCTATATATATATTTTTAGACCATCTCCAACACTACGCCATTCATCTGCGCCATCGCCAAATTGACGAAAAAATCAGCTCCAACGACGCCAACTTTATCGCCAAAATAGCATTGCCTCTTTCATGAGCCAAATCTGGCGCACGTAATTCTTTGCGCCATCCGTCTTTTTTTCTTTCTTTTTTTTTTTTTGTTGAATGTCGTCTTCTACCCAAGATCTGGCCTACCGAGACGCCGACGGTCCACAGAAGAAACAGACCGTTTCAAGGAAGAAGCGGCGGCAATAGAAGCCGGCATTGAGTTTCTAGAAACTAGCGCCGATGAAAATCGAAGGTATATAAGTGGGCAAGGAAGAATTGGAAGTAGAAGGTGAAAGGGAAGGAGAAAGAGACAAGTACCTTGATTTAGGTCTTTTGATGTTGGCGGTGGCGGCGGTGGCGATGCCATTTTCTTCATCGCAATCTCTCTTTCTCTCTTGGGCTTCAACGAATTGGAATTGAAATTGGAATTGAAATTAGAAGTAAAAGTAAAAGTAATATTTATTATTTATATTATGGAATTTGTATCATTAATTTGTACCATTGATTTTTTAAATAGAATTACAAAACTTTGAAAATATGCTAAAATATTTGAACGAAATAAAAGTGACGGGCTAGGCCCAATGACCAAAGCCTATTTATTCCGACATTATTTCCACCACATCCTTAGTGGGTCGGCCCAATTATTATCAGGCTCAATGCCCAGCAACAAAGATCAGTCGACCTAGCTCATTATCCGACCTCCATGGTCCCGACCTAGCTTTGTCCGACATACGATCTCCATCTCATACGAATATCAACTGGCTACATCAATCAGTCAGGTCGACCTAAACTCCTACAAGCGACCTCGACCTACAAACGTACGTCGACCTACAAAGTCGTAACGTATCTACAATTCTTTTTTTAACAGACTCCCTACAAATCAGGAGTTATATATGGACACGATTATTTCCACGATTTGGTCCGTGATTTTAGGGATCTCATGCAATCCTACTACAATTATATCACTTATCAAGGTCTATAAATACTTCACAATATCAACGGTTTTGAGGTAATTGCTATTTTTTATTCTGAATACTTCTATTTATTATAATTTATTAGCTCTATACACAATACTTACTCTCACGCCCGAGGGTCTAAGCCGGAGATCATCCGGCTAGTCGTTGGTTCCTTGTTCCAGGTCAATCAAAACCAGTTGATCAACCTAATTGCTGGACGTAGGCTGATTCAATACGTTTCCTGCAGCATCAGTTTGGTTCCATTGCCGAGAAACGAAGCTTTTTGACCTCGAAACTTCACACCAATGTAATGGCATCTGACGGTCATGTTTCTGATGCCTCGGATGAGCCTAATCAAGGAAACGCCGATGGAAACACTGACGCTTGTGCTGGAAATCGTAATGCGAACTTGCCTCCTCCCCCACCACAGGGCCATGCCAGGAGGGCGACACGCTTCAATAGCGTGGCTGATGGAACTGGATTGTCGGATAATAGGAGGCAACAAAAGAGGCCTTTACCCGAGCCAGAAGCGCAGCTACAGCCAAAACGACTACTGGTAGGTCGAACAGTTGTAGGTAGACATGGCCAAATCTGGGTACGGGTACGGATCCGACCCGCCGGGTCACGGGTCTGAAAATGAAGAACCGAAACTGAACCGTGAGATGCACGGATACGTGTACGGTTTCTGCACGGTCCTACTGCACGGGTACACGGTTCCCACGGGTCCAAAATAATTCTGTTTTTTTTCAAAAAAAACAAAAAAAATCAAATTTAGTTGTTACGTAAAGAGAAATGATAATTTTATATAATGAATTAACAAAGTAATAATGTAAAAAAAAGGGACGGTACCATTTAAATTTTATTAATATAAAGAAAAATCCTCAAAGGACATTTTTCTGAACACAGAAAAATCAACAAAATCCACACATGTAGGTTCATTTGCATTTTAAAAAGCACACAAGAAATGATTGTGCAGGATCATGGGGACGAAAATCAACAGATTAATTCTAACATAAAACAAAGGCATATTGGTTTATACTTTATATACTTCAAATAATCAGAACCACATCAAAATGATCTCTTAACCTTGCAGTCACTGACCGTTCTGACTTATGACGCGTCTGACGCGGTTCCTGACGCGGGTCTCACGGGTACGGTTCCATGGGTTGGATCCGCCGGATCACGGGTTTTGAGAAAGAGGAACCGAAACCAAACCGCCAATTGTACGGGTACGGGTCCAACGGTTCACGAGTCTTACACGGTTTCGGTTCTGACGGGTCAAATCCGGGTACAGTTCCACGGGTCCGAACGGGTACGGGTACGGGTCGCCCATGTCTAGTTGTAGGAGACAATCCAGGTCCCTCAACTAATCACCTCAGTAGGAGAGAAATCTTGTTGGAACGGGCAAGGTTGCTCCAAGGTTTGTTGGATGTACATGAAGAGTTACTCGACACTCCTGAATCTCCAAAGGGCGATGGAAGATCTAAGCGAGCTGATCCCTCGGTTACCTCCCACAGGCAGCCTAATGGATCTGCCAGATCGAATGGGAGTGCTAGGCAGAATGATGAGCAGCAGAGGATTGTACAACATGTTCGTTCCCACATATCTGTTCTAAGTGACGATCTAAGGGATAGGCTCAACCAGAATAGGGAGCAGGAGGCAGAGTCAGACTTGAGGCGACAAAGGGAAGCCGAAAGAAATTTGCGTGGGTCGCCGGCCAGAACGAAGAGATCGCGATCTCGTCGAGAGGAAAGGAATAGGCACAGGTCGCCCAAGGCCTGCTAGGTCTCCCGCAAGGTCGCCCAGTCGCTATCTCATCAAGAGAGAAATGAGCACTGTGTCGCCACCGAGAAGAGATCGAGCAGTTTCTCACCAAAGAAGGAGAGAAGCAACTCCACCTAGGAGTGAACGGCAGAGTTCCCACTCTAGAAGGGAGCCTCGTCAAGACGAAAGACAGAGATCCAACAGCATCTCCTATCAAAGGAATGACCCAGATGCTAGGGAACTGCTGAATCTAAAGAGGAGGTTGGAAAAAATGGAGGCCGACAGAAAAGAAGACAGTGGAAAGGACGAACGAAACTATAATACTCTTCGACCCTTGTCCAAAGAATTGCTCGACCTAAGGCCTCCAGCTGGGTTTCAAGCCGCTTCGCTCGACAAGTATTCGAGTGCGGCCAACGCCCTAAACCATATGCAACATTTTGAGGCAACCATGTGTTTGGTCTCCTCCGAGGATGATGTGATGTGCAAGGCACTAACCAACACCTTCACAAGTGCAGCACTGACTTGGTTTCGTGGTTTGACCGCTAGTTGTATATCCTCATGGGAGTATATGAGGAAGAAATTTTTAGATCGATTCTCGACAGCCGGAGCACGTAAGAAGACGGTTAATGACTTGAACAACGTGACTCAAGGCAAAATTGAAAGCTCCATGGATTATTACACCAGGTTCAAAGAAATGGTTGACCAAATAGAAGAAGACCTAACAGATAGGGAGGTGATAAACTGCTTCAGAAATGGAGTGTTCTCGCCCGACATAGATTACGAGCTCCAAGTAAGAAGGGCAACCACGAGGCAAGAGTTGTTTGAGAGGGCCTACGACGTGGCCGTAGCTAAAGAGAGGAAAGAAAGGAAGAAAGACAAAGGCTTGAAACATTTGGAGGGTGGAGAGTCAACTAAAGAAGGTCAAGCCAAGTACCACGACAACAATAACAAGGGAAAGAACAGGATGAGGGCGACCGAAAGAGTGCCTGAAAGTTTCACCCCCCTGACTGTAAGTCGAACAGAAATAATGAACACAGTCGACCTGGACCCTCCTTGTCACGACCCTAAACCTAGGCACAATATTGGTCACATGTGAAGCACGTGGGGTTGGGTATGCCTTGCATATCATCCTTGGTTTGCTAGCATTTGATTTGCTTTCATGTTCATTTTGGCATGTTTTATGAATTATGTGAGTTTTAGATGTTATAACTTGATTTAATGCTATAATGTCTAAATAAAGAAAAGTTGTGTAGTTCCTTGGCAACACTTGAAACTTGATTGAAAGTGTTATAAAAAGTATGAGGAGCTTAGTTGTAATTCTAAGTTCAAGGTAGTTATAAGTTGAATTTCAATCTTGGAGGAGCTTCGTTGAAAATTGTGTTATGTAAATCCTTTAAGGCTTCTTCAAGAAGCCATAACACGTTTCTTCAGATTTCTTCTTCTCCTCTCAGCCTAGAAAGATCCTTAAACCCTAGTTAACTTCAAAAATTCCCAGAAAATCAGAAATTACGTGGTTGTTGATTCCTACTTCAAATTCTTGCTAAGGGTGGTGTCAAGAACAAGAATAGCCAAGTATCTCTTCCTTTTATTTTGATAATTTTTGGTAAGTTGTTATGGTTCCTTCCAATAACTGTTCATAACCTGTTTAATGATGTTCTTATGATGTTTTGAATCAGTTTGGTAAAGGTTTGGATCATTCCCTTGAGGTTTGGAATGAAAAGAAACTAAGTGGGTGAAGAACATGGGAAAAGGTGGTATAAAATGGGTTGAATTGGATGGGAAACTTGTTATAGATGGGTTAGGGGGTATGAAGGGAGTGTAATAGGATATAAAACATGTGTATAGGCTGTTATAACCTGACTTGCAGTGGCTGGGAACAAGATTTGTAGTTGCTGATGATGTTGCTGATGTGCTACAGCTGGGAAAATCTGCAGCCTTGAGCCATTTTCTAGGCTTTGAACAACTAGGTTAACTAGCGTATATTGGAACACTCTTTGATCCTGAGTGTACTACAACTTTAGTACTACATTATGAAACTTGAAATGGTCCAAATGGATAATGGCAAGTGCTTTAAATAGTGGCTTGAAAATGCTTGCAAGGCAGTTTTGTCACTTGAATTATTTCAATCTGCAGCTTCGATCCTTTTTCTAGGTCTTGAAAACCTAGGCTAAACAACTTGGAATGGAACACTTTTTAATCCTGTATCTAGTACAACTTTATTACTACATAATGGAGTTTGAATTGGGCAAAAAAGATATTGATAAGGTCCTTAAATAATGTCTCAAAAATGCTTGAGAGGCGATTATGAAACTTGAACCAAAGTTTATAAAACTTGGTATTTGAACTTGGAACCAAAAGGGAAGTTGTTTAATGTTGTATTGTGATGGCGTAGGGCTACTTATATGCTATTGTACCCCTACGTGATGACCTATATAGGGTTATTTGCTCTATAGTGCCTAAAAATGAATGGGGCATTACTTCCTTGGTTTGAACTAGAGGGATAACACCCTGTTTCTGGTTTCTATGGCTTGGAATGATTATGTAAGACTTATGAAATATATTTGGTGACATAAGTGCTTACTTGTTCATAGTTGATTGTGTACAAAGTGTTCAAATACTTGTTGCACTGTTTCTTTGGTTGAACATGAGTAATTAATACCATGTCATTGCATTATGTTGTTATTCAATAGTGTTGAAATATATGTACACTATTGTGATTGATTTAACATGAATTATAGTTCCATGTTATATATATTGATGTCCCATAGGGTGGACTTATGTTCAAGTATCTGTTATGTGCTTGAGTATTGGTGGTATCAGCTGATCCTGTAGGGGTATATGGGATACTATCACTTATGGGAAGATATCTCATAAGGTGTTAGATTCTCATATATCTGTGACCTCTCCCCCTTCTGTGGCCACGGTCTGGGGGTGCGCAGCTTCTATGGATATGTGCAGTCATGCCATACGAATGCTGATAACTTATATGGATCTCCGTTAGAGATTGTATAAGCCGTGAAGATGCACCAGCAGTTCACGAGAGGAGTATTACTCCCACCGTTATCCTATGCATGTGATTTAGATGGGAAAGGTATCATAATGTGTTTACTGTTTCCCAATGTGTTCTTGGCAACCTGATTGTGTGTTGCATTGTATATGACTTATTGGTCAGAAGGAAAAGGTAACGTAATATGTTTACTGTTTTCAAATGTGAGCAACCTGTGTATGTGTTGCATATTGTATGGCATATTGTTGCATACATAATAGCTTGCTGAGATTTTATCTCACCCCTTCTCCCTTTATTGTTTTAGATCCCGCTGACACAGGTGGACCGGACCAGTGAGGCCGGGGGAAGAGTTTGGACTCCTTTTGGGTTGTCAGGGTATGAGTTATTTTGGGAGTTGGGGCTGGATTTGGTTGTTATTCTTTTGGGGAATGTATTGTATATAAAGTTTTACAACATGTTTCAGTTGTATCGTGTTGTAAGTAACTTAAACTTGGTTTGTTTATGGTTGGCTTGTGTATAGCCTTTCCAGTTGTATAGTTTGTTAAAACAGGTTGTGTTTGGTTTGAAACAGGTTTAAATATCGCCTCCGTGTAGAGAGGTTATTTTGAAATGGTTTTTAAAACGTGTGGTTTACTTTTCAAGTTAAAGTAAAGAAAAGTTTTTTTGAAAATGGTATATTTTGGGACCCTTCATCCTGGGATACGGTTTATAGGTCCGGGAGTTGGGAGGCGCCCACACTCCTGCTCCAATGAATCCTCAAAACAAATTCAAATGAGATAACAGTAGATATTGTGAGTTCCACAAAGATACTGGGCACACTACTGAGGAATGCAAGAGTCTGAAACGAATCATTCAAAAGTGGGTTGATAGTGGAAGGCTAGACAGATTTGTGAAAGAGGTTCAACCTGCCCAGACCCAAGGCAGCCAAGATTGGATTTGGGATGATCAAGACTCTATGGTCGGAGCCGATACAGTTATGCTTGATCGAGCCAGCATGAGCGACCTAAGCCTCCAGATCAAACATAACTCGGGGGCCACCAGCGAGGATGAAGAAACTACAGCTGAGTTATCATATATGATTGTCAAGCAAATTCTACTTTTAGATACTACTTTTTGAAGCAAATTCTCTATGTAACCGATCTACTACATCAATAAAATGGCAGTTATATTCAAACGAGTTGTATTATTTATATGCTTCATTCAAAACAAGTCTGACTCTTAGTCGACCTCGTTCTAACAGATTCGACTCTTAGTCAATCTCGTTCCTTAACAGACTCGACCGATGTCCTAAGTTGACCTACCCATAAACAGGTCCGACTGAAGATTTAGGCGCCTTGTTCCTTAACCGTACTCGACTGATGTCCTAAGTCGACCTCGTTCTTAAACAGGTCCGACTGAAGATTTAGGGCAGTCTCGTTCTAACAGATCTAACTCTTAGTTGATCTCGTTCTAACAGATTCGACTCTTAGTCAATCTCGTTCCTTAACAGACTCGACCGATGTCCTAAGTCGACCTCGTTCTTAAACAGTCCGATCGAAGATTTAGGCGCCTCGTTCTCAAACAAGCTCGACTATAATCTCGGCCGCCTTCGTTAAGTTACCAACTGTTCTCTATCCATCACCTTGGTCGATCTTCAAATCAATATTAGCTCGACATAACAACAAGTATATGGATCAAGGCAAAAAGATTCAAATAAGTCAACTACGATCGAATAAATAAAGTTCCCCAAATCGGGCTAGAACTTGAGCAAACTATTGGGAGTTAAATGCCTCCCAAAAAACTGGGCCAAGGCATAGGTTACAGAAATAAAAATATCAAAATGTTTGGAACTTGTTCGTTGCATCAACAAAAACTAAACATCTTGATCATAAGTAGCTCGATCCTGCTGATCCTTGGCGACCTCCTCGTCCTCATCTTCCTCCATCTCATCAGCTTCCTGCAACTCTTGGACCAAAGTATCAAAGTTCACTTGATTAACTGGAGGGGGGACCCAAGGCTCATCTCCCTCATCCTCATCTTCTTGAGCTAGGGCAGTCAGGTCGTTAGCATTGTAAGGGACGAGTGGATGGCCACTGCAAGCTTGCATATCATATTGATCTTCAGAGGCCCACTTAGCCAGTTGTTCAACTGATAGGTCGACAGAAGGATCAACGATAATTCGGCGAGCCATGTGTCGTCGCCCAACATCAAAGAAGCTCACAGCTTGATCAGTAATAAAATTGAGGCACTCATCGCTATCCTTATAAGCCTCCGCTGCTGCCTTGCTAGCAGCTTCCTTGGCAGCTGCTACAATGACCTCCATTTTGACTCGTGCCTCCTCTTCCCATAGTGGTCGAGCTGCTTTATGGTCCTCAGTTTGTTTGACCAGCATATCAGTGCTTTCTTCAAGCATCCGGGTTGCCATCTCAAGCTCCTGCTCCACCCTCTCTTTGCCTAGCTGGGCTGCAACGAGCTCCTTCTCGGTCTCATCCTTGGCCTTCATGGCATCTTTTTTTACTAGCTTCAGGGTCTCATAAGCAACATCCAGGTTGGCATTCTTTTCCTCCATCTCCACTAGCTCGGCAGATTTTTTATTATATATCGTCACGACAAGCTTTCCTTGCTCCTCAGCAGCCTTCCAGCTACTCTTGGCCAACTCTACCATAGCAAGTGCCTACAGAAGTAAAAAAGTAAAGGGTTAGATCGAACAATTTTTAAGTGAATGTATAAATAAAAGGGAGAGCAAGAAATATGTAAAAGCTACAGGGTTACCTCAGAATGAACCATGCCCGACCTAGCGCTAAACTCCTCAGCACTCAGGCCTTTCTCAGCATATTTGGCCACCAGGTCCTTGTTAGCAGATTGCCTCACCACTACCTGCTCATACTCCAGCTCTGGATATTCCCTGCTGGAGCAATCAATTCCAGTGAGTGGAGTGACCTCACTTAGCTTGTCCGCACGAGCTTGGACGAGCTCGGCGTATGAAGCTTCGAGAGTTTGGGGCAGAGGGCTTTTAGTAGCAGCGTCTGAGGCTCGAAGGAGATTATCTTTCTTGGAACATGGGTTGAGTTTTGTTCTCTTCATCTTGCTGGTAAGAGGGCGATCACCTTCATCATCTTCTTCTTCGGCATCCAGGTCGACGATAGCCGGGTTAGCCTTATCGTGGAGAGCCTCCTGCATAGGCTCAAGTGTTTGCTCGGCCTCTTCCTCAGCTCCAGCAGTATTACTTTCTAGGGCGCCACCCGTGGTTTCCTCCAGCCCATCTTGTTCGACCCCCTCCTCAACAGGGATCATCTTCTCTGTGTCTTCATCAACTAACTGCAACAACTTATGTCGCTCCTCAGTTTCTTTTTGCCTGCTAGCTCGGACGTTAGCAGCACCATGGACCTTCTTGCTCTTTAATCTCGCATTTATTTTTACAATTCGCCCCATATTGGCCCCCTACTTCGGGGTAAGAACTGCACAGAAAAGAAAAAGTGTTAGCTCGAGATAATGGCCACAAAAGTTGACGAGTAAAAACGAGTGCGAGCAAGAAATGACGAGCTAAGTAAAAAGACAAGTAAGCACTTACCACCAAAATGGTCTTTGTTCAGCATGCAGAAATTTCTGGTCTTTTTACAATCGTGACATTGGTTTTCGAACCTACATCTATCTCCCTCATGGATAACCCAGTCGGGGTACCTCAGACTCCTAACTATTGGAACTAGAGGAGCTACCTCACCACTACCCAACATCATCCCAACTTGGATATAGTTGTATTTGGTGGTCCCTAAGATCTCCCAGCGATTGGACCCCTATGAGCTACCTCTACCAGCTTCTTATACAAGGTATCGCTCCAATCTGGCACCCAGTAATCTTGCTCCTGGACTATATCAGAGGTATCATCAGGTAGAGGGAATTCCCAACCTCTTCTGCTCTCCACTACGATCACATGGGATTTCCACCTAGAGGCCTTACTGGGAAGGTTTATGAAAAGCTTGGGGGCATGAGGTCTGGAGGGGGTGCTAATACCCATGGTCGACTTATCTACTGTGATCTTGAAAAACATCCTAAAAATGTGCAAATAGGGCTTAAAACCTAGGAATCTACATATCATGGCAAAGCACACCAAAACTCTATAAGTATTGGCTCCCAGTTGAAGAGGTAGGGCGTTCATGCATTCCAGAAATTCATCGATAAATGGGTCCAAGGGAAGTCTTAGCCTGGCCACGAATTGGCCATAGAAGAAAGCTACCTTAGTGGGATCCGTGATATAAGACGACCCAAACTTGTTCATAAACTCTTTTTTGGGGTAATGTGTTAGCTTGAACTCTTCTCTGTTGACCTCACAAAAGCCATGGAGGATGTTCAGCCGGGATTCGAAGCCCTTTTCCCAGCAAGTGGCTTGGGGGCCACATAGCCCTTTTTGTTCCTCCCTTGTGCAACGGAGGAGTCAAATGCATCCACAATCCTGGGGCTCGACGACGTGGAGGCGTTAGCTTGCCTTTGATCCGCCATATCTACAGAGGAAGAAACAGGGGAATCAATCCTACTTACAGACTCAAGCGACCTACTTAGGGGCGACCTAGATTCCCCTGGAAATCCCTTTCTATTTCTAAGGAAGGAGGGTTTGTTGGGTCCCCTAACATAGAACAAGAAAAAATGGTCGAGCAACTCATGAAAAAAATGGAAGGAAACAACCCTATGGTCGTCTATATCCAAGTCACCCAAGTTATCTCCTACAGGAGTTCTAGCTCGTTAAAGCTCAAGCCCCACCTGGTCAAGATGGAAGCACATTCATCCATGCTCATCTCCTTCCATACCCCACCTATGTGTTTGTATACTCTACGATTTACGGTGCAGTACCCATACCAGACCCCATATTCGCAACTAAAAGTCCTAGCCATGGCAGAAATCGAAGAAAATCTCGAAATAAAAGCTAAAGATAAAGAAATTGGAGGGATACCTTAATTAAATTGAAGACGAGGGGTATGACGAATGAAACGGAGGACGAGGTACACCAGAAATCAGACTTTTCTTGCCTTTTCTCTTGATGTACACCTGAGATCTGGGGGTTTGTAAAGTGTGGGAAGGAAAAGAATTTTCCTTTTATACAAATGATAATCCTTTCTTGAATTGGAAAGGATGGGGGTTTCAAACGGTTCAATCTCATAATTAATGCCCCAGACGGTTCCCAAGGCAGTTGTCTAAGCGTCAAACTGAGCAATGATTACGAAATTACGGCGCTCCTACAGATCTGACCGTAAACAATCAATGGTCGAGATTAAGCCACGTCATTACCGTTCGACCTACTAGCGGTTCAAGCATCTATCAGCGATCTACTCAAATCTTTATCAAAATTCTTATAACTTCCTGGTCGACAAAGCCAACTCAGAAAGTTGTGGGCCACTGAATGGAATAAAAGTGATGGGTTAGGCCCAACGAGCGAAGCCCATTTATTCTGACATTATTGCCACCACATCCTTAGTAGGTCGCCCCAATTATTATCAGGCCCAAGGCCCAGCAGCAAAGATCAGTCGACCTAGCTCATTGTCCGACCTCCATGGTCCCGACCTAGCTTTTTCCGACATACGATTTACATCTCATACGAATATCAACCGGCTACATCAATCAGTTAGGTCGACCTAAACTCCTACAGGCGACCTCGACCTACAAACGTACGTCGACCTACAGAGTCGTAACGTATCTACAATTCTTTTCTTAACAGACTCCCTACAAATCATGAGTTATATATGGACACGATTATTTCCACGATTTGGTCCGTAATTCTAGGGATCTCATGCAATCCTACTACAATTATATCACTTATCAAGGCCTATAAATACTTCACAACATCAACGGTTTTGAGGTAATTGATATTTGTTATTATGAATACTTCTGTTCATTATAATTTATTAGCTCTATACACCATACTTACTCTTACGTCCGAGGGTCTAAGCCGGATACCATCCGGCTAGTCGTGGGTTCCTTGTTTTAGGTCAATCAAAGCCAGTGGATCAACCTAATTGTTGGATGTATGCTGATTCAACACGTTTCCTGCAGCATCAATATTGAAGATGAAATAAAAACAAGAATTAATTGGAGAAACTCACTTGAAATACATTTTTAAAATACAAACACAAATAAAAATACATTCAAAGTGAAAATACAAACTTTCTGTTGAAATTGTATTTTGAAGCATTTTATGTTAATTATCTACTAGCAAAAAGCCCGTGCTACGCACGAGTTCAGTAACTCCGAGGCTTTTGGGATATTTAGGCTTAATGAAGGTCTCGTATGAAATTTACCAATACTGAGTTTAGATAGCGCATGGTTTATTTGATACCCATGAAATAAAATTTAAAAATACTACTAAAATTAATTATTTATGCTTTCTTAGTTTCCCTAGTAATATAACAAACTTTTATTGATAGCAATTGAGACAATCTTTTTGGGACAGAGAAAGTATTATTTTTTTAATTAAAGGGTTAATAATAATTATAATTTATATATAAAACGGATATTCTCTTGAATATTACATAATGAAAATGTACATATGTAATAGTAAAATAATGAGTAGTAATTTTATGTATATGAACTATATTATTAATTAATTAATTATTATTATTATTATTATTATTATTATTATTATTATTATTATTATTATTATTATTATTATTATTATTATTATTATTATTATTATATCTTCTATATGAACACATTTCAATAAAATGAACCTTATGAAATTATAATAATATTTATTAATTAATTTTCTAAAGATGTTTTTTTAATAAAAAAATTCACAATCTTTAATATTCTAGTTCATTCACACATTTGTATGTATCATTTCTAAATGTCTTTTGATCATGCACTTTCTTGACTTGTCATGCTTTCACATCTTAAAACTCTTGACATTCAATTAATAATTCGTATTCTACCTCTTTATTAATAGACAATATTAGTTCAAATAAGTATGTGAAGAAGTGAATTATCTGGGAATTTTTACCAATAAGATCTTGACATAGAATGTAATTTATCAATAAAAACAGTATATCTCAAATTCTATAGTAGGATCCAATATTTTAAATCAAAACAAAAGTAGAAGTAAGTCCTGACCAAACTAACCCCTGCTCATTCTCTTTCTCTCTCATGCGCAATATCCTTTTCTCTCTATGGGCGCAATTCCAATTTCAATCGATCTTCAATCATCAATCGAGCAAGAACAAAGAAATCTGGAAATCTGTCCGACCTCCCTTAATTCCGGCCAAGTTGTGAAACTGCTCTGGTTCAAGCTACTCAATTCACAAGTTCTCTCCTCTCTCTCTCTCTCTCTCTCAGCATTCGAGCCCTAACCCGAAATCCCCCTTCTCAACTTTGAACTAATCGAAATCCCAAAATTCGTCACTTTCCAATTTTTTCCAGTTTGGGACTATTTGGTTATGATAAATTTGGTTAGTGAATGGTTGAAATGATGAGAAGTGGGTGGAATATTTGATGATGGGGTCGAAGAATCGATTGGTTCAATTATTTTCTCACAACTCTCCCGTTCTTGTCAATTAAGGTCAGCAAAAGCAATTCCTCTTTTTTTTTTTTTTTTTTTTTTTTTTTGTAAATTCTATAAATTGAATTGATGTAGAATTTGATTGATCTGGAGGTGTTGTGTATCACTTGATTGGAAGATAAGTCTCGCGGATTTTGTATTAGGGTTCTGCAGACAAGGCGATCTATTCATGATAGCAATGTAAATACTTGTTTGGAAATGGTTGCTGGTGGTAATGGTGATGTTACTGGGCAAGAAAAGTTTTAAAGAAATCCCTGTCCAATTATGGAACTACCAAGTATGCCTAAAGAGCGAGTATGACAAGAAGGCTCTGATTGTTACATTATTAGTGTGTTGGTGCAAATCTACAGGGAACTTGAAAGACTTGAGATATCTCTAAATAAGAGGCTCGTGGTTGCTGAAAGCAAAATTGCTATCAATATAGGCCAATAGAGATTCAAGACTCAATCATCGAATGAATCCGAGTAATCAAGAGAATTTCACTCACGGTAAAATTCGGCAAGAATCATCAAAGTCTAAAGAGCAGCAGCAGTTTCTCCTGCATAGTCATCATAACTGCTGATGCTTTGTAAAATAAGTAAATGTGCTCATGTGTCCAAAATTAATAGCAACATGAAGTGGTAGGTCGCCATCGTCATTCCTAGTTGACAGCAAAGACGGATTTCTTTTCATCAAGATTTTTATAGCGCCAACATTTCCAACCATTGCAGCAACACTTAGGGCTGTGTAACCAGAACTACTTTTTAGATTCAATGCATCTTTGGCAAATGTTCCACTAGCTTTTCAACAAAATTATTAGCCTTCGCGGTCCCAACAGCTACGTGGAGAACTGTATCGTTGTATACTGTGATGATGACTAATAATTTTGTTGAAAGGCCGGTGGAACATTTGGCAGAGGATGCATTGAATCTGAAAAGTATTTCTGGTTACACAGCCCCAAGTGTTGCTGCAATGGTTGGAAATGTTGACGCTATAAAAATCTTGATGAAAAGAAATCCGTCTTTGCTGTCAACTACTAATGACGATGGCGACCTACCACTTCATGTTGCTATTAATTTTGGACACATGAGCACATTTACTTATTTACAAAGTATCAGCAGTTATGATGACTATGCAGGAGAAACTGCTGTTGCTCTTTTGACTTTGTTGATTCTTGCCGAATTTTACGGTGAGTGAAATTCTCTACGGTCGTTTTGATTTCAACTCTTGGATCCTACGGTAGAATTCGAAATGTATTGTTTTTATTGATAAATTTCACCATATGTCAAGGTCTTATTGGTAAAAATCCCTTTTTGTTGTTGATTTGAATGAACTTTGAGCAATAATTATAGGTTGATAAATGTGAAAACCATTATACCGTTATTTCAATACACTTTATATATGTATATATCACCTGCCTACTTTATAGAATGAATGTAAGTTTGTATTGAATGTGCTGTTATACTGAAATTTGTATTGAGTGTGTTATTGAGTTTTATGGGTGTTTTAAGAGCATTGTGTTATGGTGTATAAATGATTATATTGGTTCTTATTTGAAATGTGATGTCTCTATAGGCTTTATTTTACAAAAGTGCAATTGGGTTCTCCTCCAAAGGAATTTTATGTACAAATCGATACAGGAGTTATCATTCTTTGCCAATTTAGTTTGTTTCTTATTCATGCCAAATTGGGGAGCTTGGATTCCGGTGAAAGATGATGAACTAGCTCTCTCTCATCTATACTGAATAATGGGTTAATACATTTCACAACTTTATATAACTGTGAAATAAAATTTTCAGTTTATAAATGTGAAAAACCATTGTACAGTTATTTACATCAAAATTGTGAAATAGAATTCTCAGTTTATAAATGTGAAAACCATTGTACAGTTATTTACATCAAAACTGTGAAATAGATTTCAAACTTTAACCAAAATAACTGTGTAATACACATCACAGTTATTTCAATACACAGTTATTAAGCTCATATACATGTCAAAACCATTTCACAACTTTAAATAACTGTGAAATAGAATTCTCAGTTTATAAATGTGAAAACTATTATACGATTATTTACATCAAAACTGTGAAATAGAATTCTCAGTTTATAAATGTGAAAATCATTATACAGTTATTTACATCATAACTGTGAAATAGAATTCTCAGTTTATAAATGTGAAAATCATTATGCAATTTAAAGCAACATTTAGTATGTAAATTAGCAAACAAAAAAATAATTAAAGGCAAAGCAAAAGGTAAATAAAAATTAATTATAAAAATAAAAAAATATGTGAAAGTGAAATATAATTAAATTTAAATAACAGAATAAATATTAGCACGAAAATAGAGAAATAAAGTTAAGAATGAAATAAAACCAAGGGATAAATCAAAACTTTTATACTATTAAAAAACAATTTGAATATAAAATCAATAATATATTTTTAATCCAAATTATTCATAGTATTAACACCAAAAATTATAACAAATCTATAGTATAAATTAGACCCTCACTATGAACAGTAGTATGAATAGTTCCAATCGCCGAAATTCCCATTTTGCCCTTAATTTTTTTTTAAATAATTAAAAAAAAAACGTGTCCTCGAACACGGGCTTAAAAAAAAATTAAAAAAAAATGTGTCCTTGGACACGGGCTTATTCTAGTACAATATAAAACTGGGACTTACTAAAGCCTTGGCATGTCAGCATAAATTTTCCATGAAAGTTGATATAATCCACGACAATGGCGGCAAATGATGAAGAAAATAGGAAAAAGAAATCACAAAGGATGTGGGGGAGGAGGAATGGAAGTATGATGAACAACAAAAGAGAAGAGCCAAAAGAAATTTAATCAAATTCGTCATTAAAAAATTAAACATCTTTTCGCTTTTTGGATTACTAAACTATTCTGTTTCACACCTATTAGTAAAGTTTTTTTTAACTATTATCATATTCCCAAGCAAAACTATATATATTCCATCATAAATACTGAATCTTTGTATATGAAAAGTCGAATTAGGATGATCAATTCATAAGGAGTCGAAAAGTTGGAAAATGTATCAATTTATTGGCATTTTAAGCAAAACTATATGTATTCCATCATAAATAATGAATTTTTGTATATGAAAAGTCGGATTAAGATGACCAATTCATAAGGAGTCTAAAAGTTGAAAAACGTATCAATTTATTGGCATTTTAAATGCACGACCTACCTAGTATATACTTATATTCTATATTTAAGAGTATATGTCTATTAGGTATTAACATATTCTTCAAGAATATTATTCTCTTTATATTTATTTCTTATACCTCTCATATCTTGTATAGAGTACTTTGTCACATACCTAAATATATCTCCTTTTACTATCAACTAAGTAGCAGAAGCCGAAATGTCATAGGCAATGAATGATCAAGATGATGTGGAAGCCTTAAAATCAAAATAAACCTTGTTTTGGCTTATGTGTCGTGCCCTTGTTAAGTTTGGCCAACTTTAATATACTATAAGTATAGATTTTAATGTTTCTTCTAATAATTTTTTATTTTAAATTCATTTATTTATAGTTATTAATTGTCTTATTTAAGTTTTATAGCATACTATTTAATATAATGTAATTTGAATAATATTAAATATGATTAATGAAAAATATTTTAATTAAATGAAATAATAAGCATATACTGTAAAGATTCTTATTTGGTGCAAAATTTGAAGCAAGCTATTGGAGATGGTGTAAGATATTTGGTGCTGAAATTGCACTATATTTTGGTGCAAAATTTGAAGCGAACTGTTGGAGATGGCCTTAAATCTATACTCCCTCCGTCTCATTCAAATTAGGATTTTCTCTTTCGACACACGGTGATTAATAAATATTAATATAATAAAAGGAGAGAGAATGAGTAGATGAGGTATTTTGAGTATAAAAAGTAAAATATGAGAGAGAATGGGTAAGAGAAATAGTGAAGGAATTTTTGTTGTTTGTATAACAAGTGGGTCTCATTATATATAAAAATAATATAAACTTGTCATTTTGGGACGTTACGATTAAATAAAAATTGTGATAAGTCGGGTGGGACGATGGGACGAAGGGAGTATATTTCATGACGGACCATATATTATTTTTTTTTTTAATTATTTTTTAAAGATGGGCAGACCATTTATTTATTTGTTTATATATTATTTTTATTACGATAAGATTATATCAAAATTAGTTAATTTATTTGGAAATGTCATATTTATTTGGGCAAATTGTAATTTTGTACTATTAAGTTTACATGCCGTTGTAATGTGGTAAATAATGTACCAAAAGTTGCAATTTGTGCCTTTAAATTCACACAAAAATGCAATCCGATGCAAAATTGGATGTCTGTTAAATTTATTGGACGAAAGTTAAAAAAAAGTTAACGATATTTACGAAAACGTTAACAAGCTTCTTTAAAACTTGCATTGGACACCCATGAATTCAAGAAATTTTCAATTATTATAATTTTGTTAATTATATTTACAAAACACATAAAAAGGTTGCAATCCAAAACTTAAGAACTAACATGTCATTTAACCATCAAAAACTCTCTACGTCTTCACCACCACCACCATCAAACTGTCGTCACTGCTGCTGCCACCAACATCAAACTACCGCCATAGCCACCACTGTCCATCAACAAACTACCGCCATAGCCACCACTGTCCACCGTCAAAGCACCGCCATAACCAACCACCATAAACAAAATCAAACACCAATTTCAGTTTTTCCTCCTCAATCGTTGTGAATCCAAACAACAAAACAATGAATTAATCTTGATGTAACCCCAAGCAGCAATCATATCTGAAAATCGAAGTTCAAATTTGAAAAGAAAAAAAAAAGATCTAGGTTCTTTGAATTAGGTTCTGCTATGGTGTGTTCGTTCTTCAACCACAACTCCAAGAATTTAGCTTAAAAAACCCACAAATTTTGTAAAATCACCACCCCCGTGGCCCTAATTCATGACTTTCAACTCCGAAAATCCGAGTTTATCCAATATTAAGATGGGAACTTCAAAAATCGGGTTAGGGCTTAAGTTTGAGAGATAAATTAATTTTGGGTTAATCGAAGTGAGGCTAAGACTACATACAGCGGGGATGAAATCCCATTTTATCCAGCTGGACAACTGCAATGGTGGGTTGGATGAAATGAGGGGTTGAAACTTTTCATCCGGGTTGAAAGTTTTTCCTTTTTTTTATCCAACACGTATCAGCATTTAATTGGTCCGTTGGATTTTCGAAAAAAAAAAATTATCCCAAATCTTTGAGTTGAATTATCACCTAGTAAATTATTATTTTTTTAATTTTTTTTTTTCACCAAAATTCATCATTTTTTCCCTACAAATTGATATAAGTTTCATTTGATTTGAACACAAAAAAAAAAAAACACTTAGTTTTCAATTTGAGCTGAATTATCACCTAGTAAATTAATTTTTTTTTTAATTTTTTTTCACCAAAATTCATCATTTTTTTCCCTACAAATTGATATAAGTTTCATTTGAAAAAAAAAAAAATACTTAGTTTTCAATTTTAGCTGAATTATCACCTAGTAAATTAATTATTTTTTAATTTTTTTTTCACCAAAATTCATCATTTTTTCCCTACAAATTGATATAAGTTTCATTTGATTTGGACAAAAAAAAAACACTTAGTTTTCAATTTGAGCTGAATTATCACCTAGTAAATTTTTTTTTTTAAATTTTTTCCCCAAAATTCATCATTTTTTTCCCTACAAATTGATATAAGTTTCATTTGATTTGGACACAAAAAAAAATACTCATTTTTCAATTTGAGCTGAATTATCACCTAGTAAATTAATTTTTTTTTAATTTTTTTTTTCACCAAAATTCATCATTTTTTTCACTACAAATTGATATAAGTTTCATTTGATTTGGACACAAAAAAAAACACTCATTTTTCAATTTGAGCTGAATTATCACCTAGTAAAATTCAACTAGACATTGCATGTACTTTCATTGTGACTTTCTTTCCCCTCCGTGAATACATCTCAATTTGTCACCTAGTAAATTAAGTTTCCTTCTCAATTTTTCAGGAGGGAGAGTAAGTGGCCATGTGATGATGTGACTTGAATGGACTTTCATTGTGACTTTCTTTCCCCTCCGTGAATACATCTACACAATTTCTCTATAAATAATTCACACTCACTGCAGCAACAATCATCCTTCTTTATATCTCAATCTTCCCTTCTTCATTTCTCAATTTTCCCTTCTTCTTACACCAATCATCATTTGAGTGAAATGAATTCCAATAATAATCCTTTCAACCCTCAAAATTCAAGCAATTTTTCCCCATTTAATTACAATCCTAATAATTATTATTATTTTACTAATCATAAAAATAGAGAATATAAATAAAATAAAATAAAAGTAGTGAGATATAAAATGATGAGTTGGAGGGAGTTGAAATTTAATTTAAATTAGCCATTGTAGGGGGTAGATGAAATGGGTAGATGAAATATTAGGTGGATAAGAAAAAGTGTAAAAAATGTTAGATGAAATGGGGAGAGGGTATTAAACCATTGTATGTAGTCTAAGGAGCATAAGGGGTTTGTGGTGTTCAGGCGGGAGAGACAATCGGTAAAAGTGGGATGAAAGGAGGAAGGCTGTTAGGGAAGTGGGGGTGGGTTACATGAAGGGGAAGAGGTTGGGGAAAGGGAAAGGGAAAGGGCTACATAAAGTTAAATATCGTTAACTTTTTTTAACTTTCGTCCGATAAATTTAACATACATCCAATTTTGCACTGGATCGCATCTTTATGTGAATAATTCAATTTTCTAGGTGATCATTAATGTTTGTACAAGAGATAAGTAATTAATAAGGATATAATTGACACAAATAAAAGGTAACGATTCCTTGATAGCATCTTTAAACAAATTTTCATTTCTAAAACGACAAATATTTTGAAGCGGTGGGTGGGACAAAAGGATTATCAAACAGTCCAAAACTCCACAAGACAAAATGCGAAACAATTAAGTGTAGAAACCGATGTAGTTTTTTGTCAACAAGGAACTCAATTCAAACTCAACGTTACTTGCAAAGCATTATTTGCACACACAGAATCTAAAACAAACAAAAAACATAAACACAGTACCTCTAAAAATTTATCTGCAGGCAGGAGATGGAAAATGTTTCAAGCGGTACGGAGAAGAAGCAATCAGGCAAGACTCCCTCCTCCTATCTCACTAGCCCTAACTGGGAGCTCAGCCCTACTAGGGACAAGGCTAGCACCCTCTATGATTCGTTTGAACTCCAGGCTGTTGCAAAACAGCTCAACCGGGCAATCCAGGGGTCCAACCGTCCCTTATCACCTTACTCTCGATATCTGAATTCATCTCCGTTTTATAGCAAGCAGCTCAATCGCATTTGGAGGAGGAATGCTAATACACCAAAGAGGATTTCATGCACGCAGTTGGAAGGTACGGCAAACAACACTAAAGGGTTCATCATTCGGCTATGGATGAAGGTCAAGCACGGGTTTACTGGAGGCAGAGGCAGAGGCAAAGGCAAAGGTTCTTAATTTTGGATAAAAATTAAATTCTCGAAAAATATCACTTTTTAAAAAGAAAATGTACCAGAAAATATTTACTAAAATATGCTAGTTTTTTAAAGCAAGGTTGGGAACCAGGTTTTAGGGTTTGCCAAACTAAAAGACTTGGTTGGGAACCACGCCTTTTTTAGTTTGGCAAACCCTAAAAGACTTGAGAAAAACTTTAGGAAAATAAAAGACGTCGTTCCCAATCACGTCTTTTCTTTTAGTTTGGCAAAACCTAAAGATGTGGATCCGACCCACTTCTTAAAAAAAACTAGCACATTTTGGTAAATACTTTTTGAAGTACAGACAGTTTGGTACATACTTTTTTAAAATTTGACATGAGAAAAAAATCCTTACTTTTGTGGCTCTGTTTCACCAGGTATGTAAATACACTTCCAAGTACCAGTGGCTAATACTCGATTATAGATAAAGTTGTACAAAACCTTGTATGTATAATAATGGCGGTTCATGTATAAGTGTGCTTCAGGTAGCAGGGTTACCTAAAGAGCTGTCATTTCTTTGAAAGAGACTGCAGCTAAGAACCTCACAAGTATAATCTATTAACTTTCACATTGAGAAATGAAAGGATAAAAAGGGGTAGAAAACCTCTAAGATAGCTTAAGTGCCATTTCTTGAAGAAGAGCTCGCTTCTGTGATGCATTTATTACGCTATTAGTTTCAGCATTCTCCAACACATCGGCAATCATGGCTGCAGCATGACCAAGAGGCTCCTCTGCAGCTCTTTTCAGCATGAAGGCCTGTAAACCAACAAAAACCCCACACACACAAACAAAAAAACAAAATCCTAAAATAAGTTAATCATAACGCGCTATAAGTATTTTACAAATACCAGCTCATATAAGAGCTTGGAGGAAGGATAAGTACGTGTGCATCATAAATCAAACACATTGCCAATCTGTACATCCACGATTCTGGGAGACACATACAAGTGGAAAGATTCGAACCTAAAACTTTGGGTCACATAACCAAATGCTGACATGATACTCACTCCTCTCCGGATAAAAAAAAAGTTTTATTCTATTTGACAGTCAAACTATATAGTTAATTTTACTTGCTTGTACCTTCTTGAAATCACAAAATAATTATTTATCACCTTTTCCAGTAATAGGAATATCTTTTTCAGGCAAACCAAAAAGGAAAAGGAAAGTGGGACAATATTTTTGGGACGTGGAGAGTAATGAAAAACCAATCCATCTACAAGCTAGCACATTCAAGGAGAGACCCAAACTATGCATACCATTCCTTAACATAGATAGATAGTCTATATGCAGCAGGACACAATTCGATCTCTAAAAGAGAGTATTATGCTATGTTGCTATCAGAACAAGCTGGCTTCAAAGTTCTCTTACTACAACAAACCCTTCGGAAAGTGTTAATTTATGACAGACTTGTGACAATATCTTAGCCCCTATATTTTCAACCACTGGACATAATACCAAATATGTTTCGTTAACAGCCAGAGGCCCATGGCAGTATGGAGCAACATAAAGGTATGATGATGATGATGACGTTGAAGTTGCCTTATGATTAATGATCCTTTTGACCTTCGCCAATAATAAAGCTTATGCCATTGTGACTCATTTAACTTCCATGTCAATATCCAAATGCTTTCTAGGACGTAGGATCTTTTATGCTTGATCAACAATTTCAAGAAATAAACAGCACAAGTGTATACCTTAGTGAAACGTAAAAGCCAACAAGGAAAACATGAATGACCTCAAAATCTGTGCGGGAATATTAATTATAATACAGTACTATTATTGATGTTATTCCTAATAAAATCTTCTTAACCACCAAAATTTTCAGATTTGAAGCCCATTCATGAGAAAAGAGAGAGAGAGAGAGAGAGAGAGAGACAGAACCTGCCCATGATGCGATATGGTCAAAGTACAGGGTGATTGCAACCATGGCTCCCCATCAATTTGAACCGGCAATGGAGCAAAAAGTTGAATGCTGATAGTCTGCCCCTGTGCAAGCCTTCTAGCTCGAGACAGCCCTACCTGTAAAATCAGACAGCCCCTGAAACATGTTAAACAGTACAGTCTAACAGGGAATAAGACAATGACGCCCAAGTCCAAGAGAGTAAAAGATACTTTCAGTAGACTAGTCAAGTACTATTATGTGAAAAAAAAATGACTCCCTAAGCAAAGGCCAATCAGTCTGAATATTATTGTCAACTTTTATTTTGAGATGATTTAGGCCTCAGATGTTACCCCTGCAACATTGTATGCAGTAGATTCCAGTGAAAAGGCACCAGGTGGGTTGGGTCCAATGGTTTCTAGCCTTTTCCTGGAACTATGAGATGAGAATGTTCTCAATGCTGAACTATACTTGCTAAGATTGACACTGAAAATCAAGGACCCACAAAAAAATTATTTCATGATATCAATTTCAAACAAAATCTTTCGATAAAGACCATACCTGAAGCTTTCCAAGATGCCATGTGCCTGATATGCTCACAACCTCCAGCATCTTATCATGCATAGATTGAGGATCAAAATTATCGTAGGTTTCATCTTCATTTTGCCACAAGTCCACTCCACCCATGTAGCTTCCAATATTAGCAACAAGAACACCTTCAGCATCCTGTGTTCACTCAAAACCACATAGCATAATGAAGAACTGTTTGTAGCAAAATATGTAGCATGCTAGAGACAGCCTACACACACCTCAGGGACCTCCACCTCAATGCCATCTACTACAACTCGAACTTGCCAAGGAAAATCAGCAAATGTCCGATCCATGATACTCCTTGCACCTTCTCTTGCATAAAGAACTTTATTCATAAACTACAGTCATAAAGATGTTTTTTTCAGCTAAAGGAAATGAAAAATGACTGCTTAGACAAAAATCAACCCGGTCACAATCAAGTACTAGAATCATAAAGAAGAACACCATTCAATTATCCTATATGTTCGATTAGCTTCTTAAGAAATGCCCAACATTCCCACAAACAGCACATCTATAAATCAACAGCATCGCTTTGAACAATCTCACAATTTTATGTGAAATACACTATACAGCCATAAAAAGTGAATTACTTTTTCCAAGCCATGAGGGGTACTTCACTCAAAAATGGCATTTGTGGATGTGAAAAGCATGTTCCTCCAACTCTTATACGTAAATTCTAATTGGGTGGGGTTGAAGGGGAGCGTTGGGGATGAAGGAGGGTGTTGCGTGAATATGCACATCTCATAGCTTTGACTAGTTCTAACAATTTTCTTTGAAATTGATTTTGCAAGTATTTGAAATACCTGGTTATAGAACTTCTCTGGATTCTCCTCCCTTAGATTGTGTATATCCAGAGCAACTTTTGCATCGCAACCGACCCCTGCAGCAAGACGATCTCAAGGTCGTTTTACAGTGATGAAACGTGAACACAAAAAAACCTGTGGGTCTCATAAGTTACAATATAAAATTAGAGAAGAGATTTAACAATAAGAAACAAGCGCTAAAAATTATGCCCGGCTTCACCCCCAAGATGAGAAAAGGCTTCAACTTGATGCCACCATCAGAATTATGATTCAATTTCAGGACTGATAATGGATCACTACTCCATAAGGCCGACCAAATCAAGGAGCCGCTATGCTACAAAACAATCCACCATGACAGAAAAAAACTCTCAATTCACATTTTGGCTCATTTCCCCGATCAGAAGAATCGGATGGTAACAGAAGGTCTGTTAGCTTAATCTTCTGAAAGTGGGAAACAATTGCAGATAAACCAAAATGGGTGGATAGAGACTAGCTTTAGGCCGCACACTTCTAGGGACCCAACCACAAGTGCCTAAGAGACCAAGCCATACACAGCAGGTAACCAAAATCTTCACATTTGGAGCACTGATTGCCAGTGACTATTGAGAACAACCATTATAAAGATTAAGAGGTACAGTATTAGATCAAAGAGTACAAAGCCATTGAAGTACTAATTAAATTATCTGAAATAAATACCATAACTGCAATTAACCAAGTGCTTGGAAGATTTTGGTAGCTAAAGATGGTATTATTGACCTGAAGTAGGCCAATCCCAAGGGAAATAAAATTCAACCCAAAAACATGAGAAGATAAGAGTATTAAATGAAGTGTCAAAACTCTGTTGATAGTGCAGTGATATGATTATTGACAAAAATTCACCAATTTTTTCAAGATTTCTTTGACACAATGTGGTCAATCATGGACATTGAAGTGAAGCAGCCCATGTAGGGCACCAAAGCAAACGTAATTTAGTGAATGTTCAAGAAAGCAAATGGCAAGCAAGGCTATGCTGCTCAATCAACCAAACTCTCATATCATGGGAGTTACTTTTGAACATAAAGGGTGGGTGGATGGGGGAGAAAGAGAAGAAAAGAAACTTGTGAGCATACCAAGATAGTTGTTCATAAATTTTGCCAGTTGAAGTTGCTTTCCCTGTTGGTTCGAAATGGCAACCTTCCAACGATCAAGTATAGTGACAGCAGCATGTTCTATGTGGTGCAACACTGTGTAAAGACCTCCCTGCCTCTCCACTGAGCCCAAACCACCTCCCCAAGATAAGACCCGAGCCAAGTCATTTCCAGTTCCAGCAGGAAGAATAGCTACTGGAGGAGGAGAAACAAAATTTTGCTTGTCTATGGCATCCAATACCCAACCAACAGTACCATCTCCACCACACACGAGGACTCTGAAATGGGGCACTTTCCTAAATAAGTAAAGACCAACTTCTGGGCCCTCAGTGGAGCTCAACTCAAACACCTATTAATAAGCAAGAAACTGAAGTTAAGAAATAGACTCATCACTACAACATGTCAGAGGATACCCGAACTTCACCACTAAGAAAATGCTAGGTAAATCCAATTCCACAAGTATAAGCAAAGAGATGACACACGGGTCATGACTAATTCAGTAATCAGTTGTTCAACTACAAACTGGGACTTACAGAAGTCTAACAAGCAAGCATCTAGCTAAGGGACTCATAGGTTTATACCTTTTTGGTTAGTCGCAAAAGAACAATCCCATTTTTTAAAAAGGATAAAAGTTCAGCGCAGGTTACAAGAAGATACGAGCAAATAAGGCCACATTCTTTTGAAGTTTGACCATTCAAATGGGTCAATTTATATTGGATGTGGGGGTATACAAAAATTCTTTTATAATGAAAAAAAAAGGTGGTTAATCTACCCTTGTCTCGTCTAGGTTGAGTGGTAGACAATATAGTATATCTAGTACTGCAAACATGTAGGAGGGCTGTATCCCTCAGCCTAAGATCCAGGTTGACCAACTCAGAGCATGTTAAGCTCTTTCAGAAGGTATGGCATTGACCACAACCAAATTCTCTCTACGTCTATGGTATCAAAGGTATACACTCTTTCCAAAAATATGTCCCTTTTAAGTCTGATTGCAGTTACCATGTGGCATTACCTATGTACTACCAATAAATTTTTGAATCAATCATCAGATGGCATGGCATTGAAAATTGAAAAAGTGAAGATTGATTAACTGCTTTAGTGGTCAACCAAATAAAGATTTAAAAAAAAAGTTAGCTTTTACAGTAACTTTTTTTTCTGGTGAAAAATCTAACCTGAACAGGATTCAAAAGAATATTCATGCGTAGCCTAAGTGAATCCCCTCGTTGAGCGCCACTCTTCTTGTTAATAAAAACCAAAAGAGGCCTTGAGTCAGGAGGCAAATCACTCAACTCATATCTCTGCCTCATCCTCGCAGTCTGGAGCTCGTCCTTCTGATTGATTGATGAGCTTCTTTTGAAACTCGGCTTTGAGCCCAGTATCCTGACTACATCACCATCTTGCCGTTGATCTGGACTGTCCATATTGATGCTACCACTACAGTTCTCCTCTGTCTTATGAGAACCATTAACTGTTTGAGTGGTGTCTGTTGAACTTTCTGTAGATGACTCGCAAATACTACTGCTATTACTAGTGCTTGCAAAGACTTCTTTTCCCTTCTTGTTTTTCTTACCTTGATTCCTAATACTAGCCCGAACAGAAGAAGCAATTTCGTTGGCTCCGTGAGTGATGGAACTCAAAATTCCCCCGGATGAAGTTGGTGTCAGTTCCTTAACATAGAGAGGTGATAGAATCAGCCTTCTAAATGAGCCCAAATCACAAATATCACCAGTTTCGTAAGACATGCTGCCATGGCAGTCAACATGTACCAGGCGTTGACACCACAAGCAGCACCATATTGGGGATCCCCCAAGAAATGAGTCACTGCAGGCCTCCTCACAATGGCTACAGTAAGAGGTTTCATCGGGTTGATCTGCGACCTCTGTCCAACGGACAGCCCATTGGTGCATCACGTGCTCAGACCCAATCATAGACACACATTTACAGTCTTTGAGAGCATTCAAGGAACAACTCAGGTGAGCTGCTGCACCACAGATGCTGCAATGGCGAATAGAACTCTCTGAAGCCACCGTGGGCCCAAGAGTTTGAGAAGGTGACATAGACTTTAAGCATACACAACAATTTAAGCTTTTTCCACGAGACACAGACTCTAAAATCCAAGTATGAGGAGCCACAGGAACTTTATCCCTTGCTTTTGGGTTCTTCTTTGACCTTGCAATGGCTTTCATCCAGCTGAGACTGATGTTTCTTCTCCATTGAAAGGCAGTGTAGGTGATAGTTAGGATTCCAACAAGTCCAGCGATAAAGCAGGAGAACAAGAAAAGTCGAGACTCTGCCAATTCAGATGGATTTCTGCTAATCCAGCTGGCAAGCAGAACCTCAGCTTCTCTAAAGTCGTCCATTCTTTATAGTTTATTTTTCTGCATTCTGCATAATAATCTGCATCATACCACTAAATGACAAAAAACAAAATCTGAGTTGACTTGAGAGCCAATGTCTTAATACAATCTCCACTATTGAACCATTTTGATTTAGAGTGGTGACTTTCAGTTCATGGTTCAGGTAGAAACGGAGGTTCACATTGGACCTTCGAAAATCGTAGAAAGAGATACCGAAAACCAATATATATGACCTTCTGTATGTCTTCCTATACTGCAACAAAACCGCAGTTTATAGTCTGGCCGGTAAGGCTTACACTTGTGAATCAAGTCATAAACCTCGTGCCAATCTTCCGTAGAAGGTAATAACAATATACCTGCAAAACAGACGACTTATATGAGAGGGAGAAAACGAGTCCAAGCTGACAACAGGATCTACTTGCGTAAAAAGGTTTTCAGTTCTCACTAGCCACATAATCAATAACAACGCATAAGTAGAAAGATAAACATAGATAAGTTTAGTGAGCTACTTATGTAAATGCCGACATCTATCCACGGGCATTGGTATTAACTATTAACGCACCCAACTGCAAATTTTGATCCAAAATCTGATAAATCTTCCCACAGAGTACCCAGATAGAGGGACTTGTTTATAGCGCACAATTTTGGTAACTCTCAACACCAAATCAGATCTTTATTTCTTGATGTGTGACCGAATAATAGCGGTAAAAAAGGTTGAGATTAAATGTCTTCTGCTCCGACACCTACAATATGTTTCTATGATAAACTATCATCAGCCTGAATTGTTAATTGTGAAGCCGATCAGTAAATCATGCAGAATTTACGAAGCTATCATAAGCGCAAATTGACCGTCGAAATTCTAAAGTATAACAAGTGTGCTACAAGCCAAAAACCACTCTTATGAAAAATAGACTAAGGAGTGAGACATTCTTAACCATAATCGGAACAAGCATGAAACAGAAATTAACACTAAAATGCCATAAAAGACCACAGTCTATGAAAGGAACAAACAAACAAACAAGTAACTATTCCCTCCGTCCCAAAATGAATGAATATTTTTCCAAAAACCTTTGTCCCAAAAAATGAAAATCCATATTTTTTGAGAACTTACCAAATCATATGTCATCAAACAACAAGTTCTAATTCACACTAACACTAATGATGCAACATTGTAAGATCATTGGTTTTTATGCCCTTATACTACTAAAATTGCTTAAATCTCAATTTTCTTAAATTTTCCTCAAAGTTAAAATTGGACATTCATATTGGGACAGTAACAAAAGAAGAGAGTAAAAAACTGAATCTATGAATCAGTAGTAATGGTGAAAATTACAGAATCAAATGAGGACGCCGGAGATTCGATTGATTTGGATCATGTCGGTATGAATAAAACCCTGGGGAAGAAGAAGAAGGTGCCGGAAACAACGAATCGAATACCTCCTCCGGGAGATCTTCTGTCCTTTCCAACTCAAATAAAAAATTGTTACAATATCTCTCTCGATTTGGTATTTGATAAAAAGGTGAAAGAGATTCTCTCCTGCTGCTAAATTAGCTTGTGGGGGTGAAAATGCACTCTCCCAACTTCAACGTGGCGTTTAAGCTATAAACAAAGGGAAAGGGCGAATGGAATGGCGGGGGCCTCTTGGTCCGCTTAGTAAAAATTTCGTCAGCTCCCTTGTCTCAAATCTTTATATAAAGGTTTCAAAAATTAACGCTCAAATAAACAGACACTCAAATCAAAATTCCGTACAAATTCAAGAGTGACGTGTATGAATAATATGTAAGCGTTATTTTTTGTGAAATTTTACATATCATTTGGGCTTTTATGATTTGTACGAATATAAAAGCAATTTTTATATTAAAATATGATGTAAAAATCAAATAACATCATATAAAAACTGTTTTTTACATTATGTTGTGCATTTTTTACATCATAAAAAATACTTTTTACCTTTATTATCCGGTTTTCATTCACCTAAACGTTTGGTTGTATTGTTTTGAAATTCCTCATTGGTTTTATTGTTAACGTCGTTGTCAGACTTGTGGTCAATATTTCGTGACACGCTATGCCCACGTGATCATCATATTTTGCTTTGTTCAATCCTTTAGTACTCACTTTCGGCTCCGCCTTTCATGGATTTGGGCATTTTCGGTTCATTGTCACTGACATATAAATGGAATACTTATGTTCCTTTTTTTAAGAAATAAATGGAATATGCTAATTACTCCATTTATGTAAACGGACTACTTAATTTGATGATCAAGTAGATGGATATTATTTATTTGCTACAATTTGGTAAGCCAAAAACTTATAAAAAACGCGTTTTTTGTTAAGTTAACAAAAAACGTGTTTTAACACAGTCTCTTTCTCCTCTCTCTCTCTCTATACGCAAAGAGGAATTCTGCGTCTTCTTCGTCAATTGCAATCACCGTCTTCTCCTTCTCCGGCAACACCAATCCACTCGCCGATCCCAGAAACCAATCGGCGACCTCCTTTAATCGCAATCGCCGTCTTCTCCTTCTCCGGCATTTTTGTAAACGGTGACCTATTTCCCCTCCAATCAAACCGAATAGAAAACGTCTTTTTGACGAATAGAAAACGAAGAACTCCCTCGGGGCAAAGAGATTGAGAAACGGTGAAAACGAAGAACTCCCTCTAATCAACCGGCGACCTATTTCCCCTTTGTCGGCGACAACTTTGCTCGAGTTTGCTTGAACAGAAGATGGAGAGATTGAGTGACGGTGAAAATGAGGGCCAATTGCAATTGAAGACGGTGAAAATAAGTACCAGTTTTGTGATTTAATGAGTGTCAGTTTGTGATTTAACAAGTGCCCGTTAGTGTATAATAGAATGCCCGTTAGTGTATAATTGAGTGCCCGTTAGTGTATAATCAAGTGCCCGTTAGTGTATAATCAAGTGCCCGTTAGTGTATAATCAAGTGCCAGTTCATGTATTTTGGAGTGCCCGTTAGTGTATAATAGAGTGCCGGTAAGTGTGTGGCGAGTGTCAATGTATTTTTGAATGCCAGCTTCTTGTAATTTTGAATGCCAGTCCATGTTTTTTCGAATGCCAGTTTATGTTTTTTTGAATATCAACAAAAATAATTATCAGTGTTTTTGAGTGCCAGTATATGCATTTTTGAGTGCCAGTAAATGCTTTTTCAAATGCCAGTCTATGTATTTTTGAATGCCAGTGCTTGTATTTTTGAAGAGATGCCAGTTTATGTATTTAAAAGTGCCCGTGTAAAAAGTGTCAGTTTCATGTTTATAAAATGCCAGTATGAAATCACTGGTCATTTGTAATATTAACACTGACATTTATCATGGTTGCCAGTAATTACAAAAATGCCACCGTTTATTTTGAACATGGTTGCCAGTAATTACAAAATTGCCACCGTTCATTTTGAAAACACGTTTTTCCTTATCTTAAGAAAAAACTAGTTTTTTATAAGACCAACTCATTTGGTAATGTATTTAAAAAAAATAAATAGAATTATAAAACGATTTTTCTAACATATATAGTATGCCATATTATATTAAAAAAAAAACTACACATTCATTAGTTCTTCACTTCTTCATCCCATAATAAAATGAGTTGGTCTCCTGTGAGAACAAGGGGATTCGTCTCATGCATGAGACGGGTCGACCCATGGGTGGCAGCTCATGCCTTTTAAAACAGGTATTACATTTAGAAAAAGTAATAGTTACCATCTCTTAATGTAATGACTGTATACATATAAAGTAACATTGTTCATAAGTAAACGTAATACCTGTTTTAAAAAAACAAAAACTCGTTTTTACCCATTTTTTCAAATGTAATGCAAACTATATGTATTACATTTGAAATGTAATAACTTATGTATATGAATGTAATAGTTTATACAAGTAAATGTAACAATTTGATAGATGAAACTGTAACATATTTCTATAGATAATGTAATACTTTTACATGTATCATGATAAATTTAAACTCATTGTAACTTATTGTTTGAAAACATATAGATATCTATACATATGTGTTACAATTATGTACAAATACTATTACATATAAATAACACGTTTGTTACATTTTAGTTATAATAAGTATTACTTTTGCCAAACGAAGAAAACATAGGGAAAAACACTATTACTTTTCTGTATATATGTATTACTTTAATGTATACAAACTATTACTTTATATGCATACAATCATTACATTATGTTATAGTAACTATTACTTTTCACAAATCGAAAATTCAAACTTAAAAATTGTTTAAGTCGAACAATAAATAATGACCTTCCTCTTCCAATCAACGCCAACCGTATCACCTTCCTCTTCCAATCCACCATTCATCCCCTTCCTAACCTTCACCAATTCAACCTCCCTCAACCTCAATTTAACGAAGAACAGCCTTCAACGCCGAGCCCCTCTCTCTGTACCAAATCGGCGTTCACTACCACCGGTCGACCTCCCATATCCGGTCACCCTCACCGTCTTCTCCGGCCAAATCTACACTAGACCTCTCCCAATCACGATCCGCCGGTGAATGGGAGAGAGGGAGAGCTTGGGTTGGACTTGAGCTTTGCCGGCAAGGAGGAGGTTGTTGTTGATTGAGAGGGAGATTGGGAGAGGTTGGATCGGTGAGGGATCTAATTGAGGTAGGGAAAGGTTTGACGGTGGTGAAAGTTGAGATTGGGGAGGATTCCGGTGAGGAGAAGCTAGGTGAGGACGAAGATTGGGGGGCTCGTTGCCGGAGAAGGATTTGGTGAAGAAGCTTGGCCGTCGGAATTACGCCTTCTGCGTATAGAGAGAGAGAGAGGAGAGAGAGAGGGGTGAGGTCTGTGTGATAACTGTGTGTGTGGATTGGGTTTTCTGAAGGTCTTCTACGTGGTCGGATCTGGTTCAATGGGCTGGGTCATTGGTCAAAAATGACCCGTCTCATCCATGAGACGGATCATAGTGTTCTCACATGAATTTTTTTCTAATAAAATGCTCCCTACGTCCCATTAATAACTTCACTTTTTGTCAAAACGGGTGTCCCGTTTAAAGCTTCACCTTTCCTAAAATGACAAATAATCTTTACTATTCCACTCACTCATTCTCTCTCCTATTTTACTATTACACTCGCAACATTTTTCAAATTTACTATTTCCTCCACTCATTCTCTCTCCTATTTTACTATTACACTCACAATATTTTCTTCACTCACCAATTTTCTTAATTTGCATGCCGGAGCCAAAATGGTGAACTTATTATTGGGGCGGATGGAGTATTGTATTCGACTTGATGACGTTTTCAAAGGTACACTAAAAGGGAGAAATATACTCATACGAGGTATCTAACACTTACAAATGTCTAAGTACTCCGTACAAAAAACTAAAGATTTTCCTCACTTTTTTAAGGGGTAACCACCACAATCCTTCCAGCCACTTGATCAAGATCTCTCCGTCCACTTGATGTGATTTTCCTCCCACTGATCAACAAGAATGTACAAGTTAAGCATAATTTCATATCTTTAATTACACACATACTCCCTCCGTCCCGAAATGATCTTTCTACTTTTTTCTACTTTTTGTTGTTGTTTACGCGAAGGTATCTTGAACAATAATTTCAGGTTAAGTTAATTATCGAATGACCATCAAAAAATTGTTATTGATAGTATATATACTAGTGTATCAAAAACAAGTTTAAATTTTTCATTAGCATAAATAAATTAGCCTAAAATTAATGCTCAAAGTAGCTTCGCGTTAACACCAAAAAAAGGTAGGAAGATCGTTTCGGGGCATAGGGAGTATATACTAATTCAGACACATACACGCATGTCAAAGATTTTGGGTGATGGAAATGAAAGCGATTAGCAGGAAAAATCACAATAGCATGCCCAAAGATTGTAGCTAAGAACACAAATATTAAAGGGCCTAATAATATACGAGTAGTAGTGGTGAAGAACAGAGGACCCCACAATAGAAACATAAAGTGGGGACAACATGTAGAGAACTCACCCATTGTCATCGAAATCAACGATGTTTATGGTCTGCAATTGCTGTAGAATGTGACGTGCAACACCTCCGCTGCTCTTGCAGAAATGTGGTGGGCGACTTCCGTTCCTCTTGCGACCAGGGGCGGATCCAGGGGGGGCAGGTGGGTCAATTGCCCCCACCGGCGGCGAAAATAGCACTGAATTTTTTTATTTATTTTTTTTGTTTTGCCCCCACCGGAGTTAGGGATTTGGCCGGAGAAGACGTTTTGCCGGAGAAGACAGAGTAAGAAACATTTTTTTTTTTTTTAAAGTAATCAAAACGACATAGTTTTGATAAGTTTCTCACTTATTAAAACTACGTCGTTTTAGTTTTGATTAATAAAAAAAAAAAAAAAAAAAACGCTCATTAATTGGAAAAAGAAGAAACAGAGGTCTTATTCCTCATTCTCTCTCGACAGTCTGCGTCGAAAAACCCTAGCCAACGCCGCCGCTCCCTCTCCGCCCCTGTCCGCCGCTGCTCCTCCTTGCTGCTGCCGTCTCTCTCTCGGTAATTTCCTCTCTCTCTCTACAAATTTGAATGGAGTTTACAAATTTAAATGTGTTTTGATTAATTTTAATTTCTTCACAAATTGATAAGTTTTCAATTGTATTTTTTGTTCGTTTAGGTTTATCAATGGATAGATTTGAACATGATTTTGTGTATGAAATATTATGACATTTTTCCTTATTTATTTGTTTTTCATGGATCCGACCCATTTTTTAATTGTCCGACCCGAAAATTTTTTTTCGGGGACGCTGCCCCCGAACCCCCGTATAATCTTGCCCCCCCCCCCTCCGGGAATTCCTGGATCCGCCCCTGCTTGCGACCACCATAAATTCTCTGGAAAGCACCAACACCAATGCCTCCCCTCAAATAGCTTTTCCTTACCATTGATGCTGTCATCCAAATACAAGTACGAGGAATGACCAAAAACAAAGGATACAAGACAAACTGTGCCAAATAAGAAAGGTACAATAGATGTGTGCCAACTTACCAGCTCTAATATAGTACCAATCAGAGTCATAAGGGGCAAGCTCCTTAAATGTACCAGTCTTGACAATATCTGTCCAGTGCGGAAGCTCCAACTGTTGAGAAAACAAAGATGGAGTAAGACTGCATCCAATAGAACCAACTAAAATTTACGTAGTACTTGAAAAGAAATTTTATAGAAACCATCATCTGATCTCCCCCACTCCCCGCCCCTCCAAAAAAAGAAGACTTTCAAATATCCAAGTAGTACTGATAACTAATCCCTACGATAGGCCAATAAGAACATCACTATAAGTGATCTAACTATTTACCAATAGTGTAATAGATATAACTGAACTCCTTCCCTGTTCAGGAATCAGAATATAGAGCTTAAGCCTTTAACATAATGCTCTATCCAGATTTCCACATCAGACTTGAGACAATCTTTCAATAAGAAATTAGTAGGGTAGCAATTGGCCGTAAATATATTTAATTTACGACGCAACGCTAATCAGTTTAAGAGCAAAAAAAAAAAAAAAAACTATAAACTCTATAAGAACAGGTAGCCTAATGACAAATTGACAACAAAGCCCTGACCATCAATTGAGAATTATATGGACCTACTCAAAATGGACAAATAAATAAGTGAGACCCGAGAACGAGAAGCAACATATCTTTAACAGGAACAGATATATGAGGTCAATTTCTGACAGACAGACAACAAGGTAGATAAAACCATATAAACACTGAGTTCTCATACTTACACTACTGAATTTCAAAATGCACAAGATCAGCACTATAAATATCATCATTTGTAAAAATAAGAACCTGGCAAGCTAATTGACCAGCTAAAGAATTTCTATAAATGCAGCTAGCAATCAAATCTATTAGAAATATAAGAAAGGTTCAAATGAGATACAGTTACTAAACAGAAAGTATCAATATAAGTTAAGATAACCCACAAGGGCCATAACAGTACGTGAGATCGAATTGGGACTACATCTAAAATCCTACTACAAAATATAAAACATTTGTTGTCTATGTAATGTAAAACATTTCCATATATGATATATCTATAAAAAAATTTACTCCGCATATTATTATGTGCACTACTAAATGTTTTACAGTTTTACATTATGTAAACTACAAATGTTTTACATTTTGTGGTATGTGATGATGCAGGAAATCGTCCGGATCAGCTATTGAAGTCCAGCAAAGATATGGGCTGACTTGGGAGACCTGCACACCACAAGAAAGTAACCGTGAACTGCGCCGGGGCTTGTCCGGCAAGGCCCTTCGACGTGAGAACCAGTGTTTGGGCTGAAGGTGGTAAATTATGGAGAGAATTGTGTGGGTGTGTATGTGTGAATAGTAAATAGAGCATTACCTTAGCCCAAGACACTGTTCATGTATTTATAGTGGATGAGGGGAGCTAGGGTTTCCATCTCGACCGTTGGATTGATTTTGTCCCCATATGTCCACGTGTCGTCCTGTGATTGCTTCGTACGAGCAAGGACACTGTTGTAACTGTCACCGATAGTGGATTGCCTATAATGGAAAGTTTCGCCTGCACAATTCGGCGCCACTGTTAGTTAGGTGGGAACATATGCAGAGTGGGCCAGTGGCAGCCTTGACTTTAGTCAAATAGCAAAGGATGGCTTGTTGAGCAAGCCATGTGAATCGACGACCTGGAGCTGCATGTCTAGTAAGGTCGTCACTTGAATGGATGAACCGACGAGCGACTGCGTGGGTGATATGCCTCGTCATCGGATGGGCTTGGTCGCTCAATGGCGACAACGGCCATCCATTTGTTCGACGGGACAAGCAAGGAGATCAAAATCTGGAGCTAAGTTAGGATTTAATTTTAACTATTTTTATTTGTTATTATTTTATTATTTTCAGAATTTATTTTAAATAGATAATATTTTTATGATTAGAAGTAGATTATAGTTTTATTTTAATGTTTTATTGATTGATTAGGTTAATATATAGACTAAGGTTATTTTGGAAAGTTTTTGACTTGTTTTTCAAGTCCTAGGGTCACTATATAATTAGGCCTAATTGTAATTCTGAAAATTAGAGTTTTTGATTATTGAATAAAGAAAATAAAGGAAAAACTAAGGCTTTCTTTATCTAGGGTTTGTAACCCATTGTTTCTGGGCCTTTCCGTTAGGTATCAATATCAAGGCTTCATTCGACATCATTTGGTATCAAATTCCTGGACGAGGGTATCGATATTGATGGCCGAACGAGGGCGTAGAAAATGATAAGCAGATCCAAATTATTTCATAACCAGGTGTATGCGCCATAATTACTAAAACTATATAACATGAATACAATAGATTGTGATCAGATCTTCAACAGTAAATAATTACTTCGTTATAAAAGCGGAAACAAATAAGTGATGTTGTCTAATAATAATGGTTGGGCCTGGCCCAGGTCTATTGGCGAGAAAATAGCAAGTGGGCCCAAAATCGAGATAAGATCCAAGAAGAGGACAAAAGCAGATGCGGCCCAAGGAGGGTCATAAGAAAGCGAGACGGGAGGTATCCCGCTAGAATCAATGAGAAGGGGGTAGATGGAGACATTAAATGGCGAAACAGTATGAAGAAAGCCGGCGATAGAGATTAACTGCGAGATATGGTGGTGAGGCGAGACAGGATAGTTAGCGACTTTATCCGGCGAGAGAGGGATCCCAATTGATGTTATTCACCAGAGGCGGCATATAAATATCTACAAAGTGGGACCCAGGAGACGGTTATGCATTGGGATTGATGATCACGTGTTAAGGGTTTACTTTTATAAAGGACAAATGGAATGGTGACACGTGGCAGGAGGCATGAAACGTGAGGATGTCACATGCAAGGCACGAGGGTAAGGGGTATAAATAAGAGAGGAAGGCTTCATTCAGAGGTACGTCCATTGTTACACACACAAACACCTCCTTTGTTGTTGGTTTTCCCCTTTATCAAGCAAATTCTTATCCTCACGCCGGAGGGGCTTACGCCGGAGCCGCCCCCGGCTTAGTTAACGTTTGAGTGTGTGTAGATCAATCGGAGAAGAAGGAGCTGGAGATATCAAATTTGGACTACAACGGTGAGTTGCTGCTTGAGGAAGATCTTGGCAACATCAATTGGTTCCGTTGCCGGGACTGTTTTCTCTTCAAGGATTGGAGTTTCATCGGCGGTAGCTTGATACCGGCGGAGTTCTGTTTTGGAGATCTAGAAGGTGGGTTTGTGTTGTGGGCGATTCAATTGGTGTGTTGAATTTAGTGGTTGAGTTGGCTTTATTTGCAATTTGTAAACTGAGGATTGTTGTTCTTATTGTTGTTGGAATCGATTGGTGTTGTATTTGTTGTTAGAATCAATTGGTATTTTTGGTCTGAATAGTTGGAGAGTTTGATATTGTTTGATTGGGTTGATATTAATTGCTGATTGCAAAAGTGTTTGTGTGAAGTTGTGGTGGATTTGAAGGTGTTTGTTCTTATTTGTTAAATCTGGGTTTGATTGTGGAGGTTTGAAGTGTGAATTTGTGAATTTGTTTTATTTCGAGTAGCTGGGATTTTGGTGTTTTTGGTGGTAGTGTGTAGTTGAAGTAATTGTTGAGATTTTAGAAAGTTTTGGTTGGTGTAGAAGGGTTTTATTGCTGGGTTTTTATTAGTTGTTTCTGGGTTTCTGGGCAAGATCTTCAAATCTTCATAAGATTTGCAGATTTCATATTTAAAGTTCGTCAGCTTGATTACGTAGGAGAAATGATGGCAACACCTGAGAAGAGTATAGTGGGTTAGAAAACTGTAGCTGGAAGGAATCTCATTACACCAATGTCGGGGTATGGGAGTATAGGAATGGGCGGGGCGAGAGATACTTCTTCCTCGCAGCAAATGATTCCAGAGGAGATGGAGCGAGATACTGGGGATGAAAGAGAGAGAAATATAGTGCCGCCACCCCAAGAGGAGGAAGCAGAGAATGAGGAAGAAAGTCTGAGGATCCATAATAATTTAATATTACAATTGATTGAGAATAACAAGAGGCTAAGGGCAATGAAGAAGAAGCCTACCCCCATCCCGCAGGGTTTGCTAACGGTAAATACGGAAGGAAATAAGGGAACAAGCAAGGAGGTAATTGTGGTAAATGATGAGCGAGATAAGGAAGTAGAGCCTGAGAAGCCAAAGGAAACAGAAGCGAGAATTGAAGGGTCGCAAAAGCGAAAGGCGGGAGAGTACATGGAAAATGGACGAAAGATTAAAGTTTATCATTGGCCACACACTTCTCAAGTGTCGTCCCTTTATTGTGAAGAAGAAGATGGTGATACTGCGTCGAATGAAGCTGAAGATGGCGAGAGAGAGATGAGAAGTTTCAAAGATAGCGAGAAACCTAAGGCGGTAGAAAGGGGAAAGGGTGTAGGAGTTAGTCGTTTCGGAGAAGAGGATGGGTTAAAGAGACAGATGGCCGAGATGGCAAGAAGGTTGGCAGAGTTGGAAAGGGGTGGTACAATTGATAATGAGAAGGACTCGTTTGTCGCCCCATTTGCCCGGTATATCCAGGAGGCTGAGCCAGCTCCGGATTTTCGTTTGCCCGCTCTATCCAAGTATGCAGGAGTAACTGCCGCCAGAACTCATGTGGCGGGATTTGAAGTCACCATGGCGATATTAACTAAGGACGACGCTTTGTTATGTAAGACCTTTGCTAGTACCTTAGAACTTCAAGCTTTGGATTGGTTTGTGCAGCTGCCAGTTAATTCTATATTGGGGTATCAAGACTTCAAGAGAAAGTTTTTGGCAAGGTTTGGATCAGTGGGAGCTCAACCGGTAGCTGCACAGGAGTTGATTGGAATTAAGGCGGGAGAAGGCCTTGTCACCTATACAAATAGATTTTTGCTAATCGCCAATCAAATCTCGGAGATTGATCCCAAATATGTCATAATGATGTATATGTCGGGCTTGTTGTCCGAATCTTTTAGGAGGAGTTAAGGATGAGGCTACCTCGCGACTTTAAGCGAAGTTACACGAGCGAGTCAAGGCATATTGTGGTGGAGAGGATATTGAGGAAGGAACTTCTAACACTGGAAAGAAAAGTGTTAAGGATAGGATTGAGTATGTGAAGGAAGGAAATGCAGTTCAAGGAGGTGGTAGAGGAAATCCCGCCGGCGGTAGAGGAGGAGGTCGCAATGGAGGTCGCAATGGAGGTCGTGGAGTAAGTAGGATAGTAAGATTCACAAGGTTGACCGCTACACCAAGTGAAATTTTGCGGGCCGTTGATTTGCCGCCGCCTTTTGAAATGAATGATCCGGGAGGATTAATATGAACCAAGATCGTAATTATCATCGGGATAGGGGGCATGATACGGATAATTGTTATAATTTGAAGAAAGTTATTCAAGGGAAGGTTGAAAGAGGTGAGCTGCAGGAGTATGTATGGCAGGAACCGAATGTAGCGGCTCAAGGAGGAAATGGCAATCGGAATGAAATTATGGTGATTCACGAGCCAACAAGTATTACTTGTTTAAGTAACCAGATCATGTCGCTCTCTCATACTTGCCACATTCCCGCTTACCCACCCAAATGAGGAAAGGATGATCGCTTTTTCTAGACGAGAATTGGCTTTAACTCCAAGCCATGGATGCCAACCGGTTGTGATTTCTATTGCTCCAGGAACAAGATTTTGCATAGAGTATTGGTGGATTCAGGAGCTAGCCGGAACATCCTTTATTATGAAGCGTTTAAAAAGATGCGATATACAGAGGCTAATTTGGTGCCGTATAAAGGATTTTTGGAGGGGTTTACAAACCACACTGTGCGGGTTAAGGGGACAATTTCTTTGGCGGTGGAAATAGGAGAGGATGAGAAGGTGAGAACTCGCACTGTAGAGTTTATGGTTATTGATTTAGTGTCGCCATACAATGCTATTGTGGGCATTCCTTTTATGCAAAGTTTTGAGATGGTGGTGTCTATCCCGCATCAGCGGGTCAAGTTTCCCACGACAAAGGGAATAGCATGTTTGAAAAGCGAGGTAAAGGAAGTTATTCAGAAAAAGATTGAGATGCAAACTGTGAGGACCCCGACCCGGAACCTACACGTGTCCCGAGCTGGAGCGTCCTCAAACTAACCCAAAGATCCTAAACTTTAAAAACTTGATTTAACTTTCAAACATAAACACAACCATTTTAAAATAACTATACTCCTTTCCACATTGGAGGAAGAGTTGACCAACCTTAAAAGTAACAAACGGTTTTATTTACAAAAAGATATCGAATATAAAATAGAATTTAAGTTATGAATACAAACTCCTTTAAAAGAATTATGCCAGCACACACTTTCTATACCAATCTATACATAACCCGACGATTCCCAAGATACCACTTCTAAACTCCTTTCCGCCCTCACTTGGTCGGTCCACCTGTCTCGGGATCTAAAACATTAAAGGGAGAGGGGTGAGAATAAATCTCAGCAAGCTATTATGAATGCAGCAATATGCCAAATAAGATGCAACACATAACAAGTTGCATATAACACATTGGAAAAGCTGTAAACACCTTACATTACCTTGGTTTACCTTTTCCCGTCTGAACAATAGTCGTACAACATTGGGTATAATAATACTCCAATCTTAGTGAGCTGCTTAAGCAATACTCACATCTTATAAGACCCGTTTTTCGGGGAACCAAATAAGACAAGAGCAACTCTGTAAGGCTTTTGACTCAATACAGATGCTATAACCCCAACCCGCGGCCACGTGAGGGGATCCACAGTATAACATAATCCGATCACATTAGGTCACACTTCCATAATTGATCGTATTATGTTATACCCCCAATATCAGCTGATTAAACACATTATCAAGCACATAATAGTTACTTGAAATATAATCCACAAAGGGGATAACCAACATAGCCACATGGTAAAATATACTCATGCTCAACCAACATCATAGTGCAACATTTAAGTAATACACTATGCATAACATAATCAATGAATATGTAATCAAATGAGGTAACAATACTGGATAATTCACACTTGGGATAATATAATAACATGCTAAATAATCCACAAAGGGGATAAGCAATATAACAATATATCATACACAATTCCTACGTAGTATTTACATAACCTCAGATAACCTCGATAAGAGTTCATGATTTACTTCCCAAGTTCGAACCACATTGGTGAAGTACGAATCAAGCTTAATAATCATTTCCCGGACAATATTCTATATTACAAAGTTTCTATGGGGATTCAAGCTAATCTTATCAAGTGGGAGTCACGATTTATAAGTGACCAAACAAGATTGCTAAACTAATTCTGGTTCAGATTTGAAGTTAGGTTTCTGGGGTCTTGGGCGACCGCCCATACCACTTGGGCGACCGCCCAAGTGGATTTCCAAAGTGACCCAAAGCTCTGCCCTCTTGGGCGATCAAGATAAAGACCTCTCGGGGCGACCGCCCAAGAGGATTTTCCAAGGCACCCTAGTTCTGGCCGCATGGGCGGCCGCTCATGCCCCCTTGGGCGACCGCCCAAGGCATTTTCTAGCAATTCCCAGATTTCAATCCTTTTACACTTAGCTTCTTTTCCTTTTCTTTTTCTCTACTTTAAATTCAAGGACACCCAAAGGACTTCTTATCCTTACCAAGTTCATCCTAACTCATGTAACCCAAGATAAAGTAAACCTAGATTATTTATCCCTAAATCTTCCACCCATTTCATTTCCTCTAAATCATCTTTCAAGAACATTATCTTCATTCCATTTCCTTTACCAATCACTCAACTCTTATAAGGTTCCCAAGGCATGAAATAAACATCACTATAACAAGAATAACATCTAAGAGTTTATGAACATTCATAAGAAAGGAAATCATAACAACTCACCTCAGGGTTTTAGAATGGAAAGTTGAATCTTCTTAGCTTGATTTGTTCCTCTAGATGATCCAACCTCAAGGATGCTCTTGAACTTGAAAATGGTGGAGAAATGGCTTAGCTTCAAGACTTGGAGTTGGGAGCTTCCATGGAGGTTCTATGACCTTTGCTAGGGGAAGTATGAGAAGGAAATGAAGGAGGGAGGAGGAAGGAGGGAGTAAAAGGATGGGAGGGTAAGGGGAGGACACATGGCAATCTTAGGGAGTGGAAGACTCAAATGGCCCCCCACCCAAAATATCTAGGCTTTCACCCAACTTAAAATTAACCCTTCCCCTTAATTATTTATTCTACCCATTTTTAACCTTCTCTTACTATTTATTTATTTCTATTTTTATTATTTCTCAAGGTTCTTTATTTAATATCCAATGAATTCTTAAAAGATTCTAAATTTACTTCTCACCCAATTTATCTTAAATTAAGAATTTAAAGACATAATTGAACACATAAAGCTAACATAAATATTAAAAGCATATAATATAATATTTAAAATTAGTGCCTAGGGTTGGGGTCGTCACACAAACAGCGGCTAGGGCCAGTACGAGTTCACTTTCTACGGCTTTGACAGTGCGGGATGCGAGAATAAATATGATCACCGACTTAGGAGGATGTGAGAGTTGGGAGGAAACTGAAAGCATGAAAAACAAGTCGGCGATCATTGTTATTGAAGAAAAGGTAGAAGATGAAGTTGTGCAAGGAAGAGGTGAGGAGCAAGATGTGGAGACAGAAGTGATGCAGGAGAAATCAGAAAGGAATTTGATGGCATTATTGGTGATGCAAGCCGAAATGGCCTGGTCGAGATCCGCAGAATTTGTCAAGATGAAGGAACCCCTTATTGAGGAGGTAGTGGATTCCGAAAGTGAAGAATGTGATGAAGAGATTGTAATGGAAACACCTGAGGGTGTGTCGCTTGCCGGGAGAGATAAGGGAGAAAGCAGCGACAAGAGAATAAAGAGATGTGTAGAAAAGAAAAAGGCGGCTGAAATGGAGGTAGATACATTGCAAATGCGGGATGAGCCGGATATTCAAGCGGCAGAAGAGTTGGAGGAAGTAATTATTAATGGCGAATACCCAGAGCAGAAGGTTAAAATTGGGAAACAGTTGAAAAAAGATGAGCGGGAGATGCTGATTGATTTTTTGAGGGATAACATTGATGTATTTGCTTGGAGACCTGAGGATATGTGCGGAGTTGATGAGAAAGTCGCCCTACACTGTTTAAATGCCGATCCAAATGTTGAGCCCTTCAAGCAAAAGGTAAGATACCTGTCGGCGGAAAAAGAGAAGGCAGTGATTGGAGAAGTCGAGAAGTTATTAAAGGCGGGAATCATTGAAGAAATCACTTACCCAGTCTGGCTGGCTTGCCCTGTCATGGTGCTAAAGGCAAACAAGAAGTGGAGGATGTGCATAGATTTCACAGATTTGAATACGGCATGCCCCAAGGATTGCTATCCTTTGCCGAAGATAGATAAATTGGTAGACTCCATTGCAGGACACAAGGTGTTTAGCTTCATTGACGCTTATTCAGGGTATCACCAGATCAAGATGCTTGAAGAAGACAAGGCCAAAACAGCTTTCAGAACTCCCCTTGGAAATTTTTGTTATAAAATGATGCCTTTCGGTTTGAAGAACGCTGGGGCGACATACCAAAGGATGGTCAATAAGATATTTAAATCGCAGATTGGGAGGAATGTTGAAGCTTATATTGATGACATGGTAATCAAAACCAAGGGGGAGGATCATTTGGTGGATCAGGCTGAAACTTTTGAGAACTTGAGGAGAAATTTCATGAAGCTTAACCCAAGTAAATGCACTTTTGGAGTAACGGCGGGAAAGTTTTTGGGATTCTTGGTAAATCGCCGCGGGATAGAGGCAAATCCGGAGAAGATTCAGGCGTTAATTGATATGAAGTCGCCCAGGACCATTCAAGAGATTCAGAGGTTAAATGGTAGGGTAATAGCTTTGAGCCGTTTTGTGTCGCGGTCGGCTGAAAAATGTTTGCCGTTCTTCAAGGTACTAAAAGGAGATCAGAAGTTTTCTTGGGATGAAAAGTGTGAAGAAGCATTTCATAAGATAAAGGAATATTTGGGAAAGCCGCCAATTTTATGTAGCCCGGAGGAAGGAGATTGTCTGTATGTCTATCTGGCGGCTTCAGATTTAGCAGTGGCAGCGGTATTGATAAAAGAAGATGGCGGCATGCAGAAGCCGGTGTATTATTGTAAGTACCCCAATCTGGATCACTCCCTTTCAAACACACGGGAAACACCGTAGACTCATCCACGCAGTCTCAGGGACCTCTCTCACTCAAAACCCTCTCAAAACCCTCTCAAACCCCCAAACAAACCAAGGGAGGAGCCTTTCTGGGATAAAAAGGGACAAAAGGACCTTTTGGGAATTTTCAGAAATCGTAGCAATTAAGGTCCGTACGGACCTCTTTGTTTCAATGATTACTAAATCCCCTTAAAGTCCACAATATTCCTCAAATCCCTAAGAAATGATGACTTCCATGCAGAGTTGGTCCGTACGGACCTCTTTGCATGCAAGATGGTCCGTACGGACCTTATTGCATGGGGACATCATCATTCCGTAATATTCTCCATCATTGCGCATTCCCTCAAATCGAGGAAATCCAAAATTCGATAACCAAGAAGGTCCGTACGGACCTCTTTGCTCCGAAATTTTTACTATAAATAGAGGGCTCCCCCTCCTCATTTTCACACACCTCCCACTTCTCTCTTCCTCCCTAAGCCTTCTCGGCTCCCTTCTAAGACCTTTCGAGGCATTCCCGGCCCCTTCGGATCCTTCCGAGGCCTTCCGAGCCCCCTCGAGGTGCTCCGAAGCCTCTCCGAGCGCTCCCGAGACGCTCCCGCGCCGCCCCGAGGCACTCTCGAGGTACTCGAGGCCCCTCGTGGTACTCCGAGGCCTTGCTCGGTCTTTCCCACGGTGTCCCGCTCTTTCCGAGTCAAACCGGCGATCCCAAACCTTGCCGAACCTCTCGCCCGAATCCAACCAACGATTCCAACGCACGCCGAACCTCTCGCCCGACCGATCCCGACGATCCCCACGCACGCCGAACCTCTCGCCCAAACGCAGCCTACGGCTTCAACTCACGCCGAAACTCGTCCGCGGACAACCGGCATCCCCGAAGCAATCCGAACGCTACTCCGACCTCAAACACTATTCCCCGCGGAAGACAGACACGAACCAACATTGGTAAGGCTTCCTTCCTATTCTATTTCAATACATTTCAATACAATGTAGACATCCGATACAAAGCATGCATTTTTAAAAGCACACACACACACACAACTTTTTAAAGGATATTAGGGGTATCCGAAAGACTCGTTTTTACGAGGCTACTCTCTAGTGAGCTCTAATATTCTAATATTCTCTTCCCGAGGAGTCATCTCGACCTCCGAACTCAAAATCTCATCACACAAAAACAGCTTTAAAATTTATCTTTAAACTGATGCCCTTTTTCAATGTTTTGGGCTTAATAAAAACGGCGTGGCGACTCTACAAAATGCGAAAGCAAAACGGCGAGACACCTCCAACGCGCAACGCTAAAACGGAATAAGCCAGATGCCGGGGCGCGATTGTGCTGCCGCTCTCGATCCGGCGACTTCCCGAACAGCGACGAATGCGAGATGCCGGGAGCACGCGCGAGCCGGATCCCTGTAATTTCGGTTGGCGACTCATTGGGACATTTTGTTTTAAAAACTTTTAAACAAAACAAAAGATTTTTAAAACGATGATGAGGGTCAAACTTTCATTTTACCCCTTCCTTTAACTGTTGTGTGTGTGTGTGCACGTGCTTCGTTTTTATTTTACAAAAAAAAATAAAAATACAAAAAAATGCATCAATATACATCTCGCGCATACATTTAAAATTCTTCAAAAATTTCTATTTTACTCGTAAAAGAATTTTAGAGACCGCACACTACGCGCACCGCCGCCTCGGTTACACCGCACTCTACTCACACCGCCGCCTCGGTTACACCGCACACTACGCGCACTGCCGCCTGATACACCGCACACTACAACCCTTAACCCGGAGTGGTCTCGTTGCAGTCCGTTTGGTCTTCCTAGGCCTCTTGGGCGCGCACGGGATCATTCCAAACATCCCATCCTAGCCAAGCGTCAACCCCGCACGTTTGAGTCTTGAGTCACACTCGTCCAGACTCGGTTGGTTTTTACCCAGCCCGTGTCATACACTGGATACATATACCATGCCGGCCATTTTCTCGAGTCAAGGCTCTAACTCAAGATCCATTGCGCAAGCAAAGCGATGAAAGGTCATGCTAAAATCTTGACCTGATCTTGATTTCCGAAGCTACACCTGCACGATGTTCCGTCCCGGATATACATCCATGCTCGCATGACACCATGTCATCACGCCTTTGATACGTCGCCCATGACAATATGACCCACCAACGCCTAACGTCACGCATCCCTTGCGCAAGCAAGGTAAAGAGAGGTCATGCCGAACTCTTGACCTGATCTTGACTCAGCCGGCTCGGTTCACTATTCACATGGCTAACGCATCAAAACGAACATGACAGCTCGGTCCTTAGGTTCGATTTTTCTTTTAGGCCGGTGGAAACCGCTTGCACTATAGGACCCTCGCCTGGGGCCGTCCACCCCGGGATGTCGAAATACAGGTGCAAAACGAGGGGCTTATAGCCGCACGTATGGTCTCCATCGACCCAGATCTAGCATAGTTGCGAAAAAGAAGAGCAATCTTTTCCAACCTACCTAGGATTATGAGAAAACATGTTTTAAGTAAATTAAAACAACAAAAAAATCAAAAATAAAAGAAACGGAAACCGCATGCCACGTGAGCTTTCCCCTTTTATCCCGTTAGGCCATTCCCGTGTCTAAACCTTGCCCATCACCCTCCAGCCTAACAGAGTGGTCGAGAGTACCCGGAACCCGTCTCCCAAAGTGTCAAAACAAGAAGGTCCTACCTTCTTCCCAGCTCCGTCACCAGACACCGTCAATTCCCCATGGCCAAGTCAAGGATAACAACGATGGGAACGGGACCTTACCCCCAAGAAATTTCCCAACACCGGAAGAAGTTTGGCAGTCCTCATGGCTATTGAGAAACGTCAAGATGAGCAACAAGCTCGATCGAAGGTGCCATGCACCACTTCGAACCTTAGCCACCCAACCACCCTGGGCTTCCTAAGCCATGATCCTCCTACAGCCTCTAACGTCTCTCATTGTCTCCCGTAAGTCAACCTCGTTACCCTCGTACGAGCCATGCAGCTATGACGTAAGGCCACAAGACCTTCCGTGAGGAAAGCTCGCCCATCCAGCCTCCCGAGGTCCCAGTACTCACCGCCGAACAACGAACACATCTCGGTGGGACGCTCGCGACAGCAGTGCTTGTCCTGGAAATGGAATTCCAGGATGCAATGAACGAGGGCCGCCCTCGACGAAAGAAGAAGCTATCTTCTCAACAAAACCGAAAAGAGGTATGAATCCGTGATCCCACGCCGGAACCCTTGGAGAACCCTCAGAAAGTTTGACTACTATGTCATCTACTCCAAAGAAATCTCCCCTGTACCTAGTTCTCGCACAGTGGCCACGGCAATGTTTGCTCCATGATCACCGGGACGAGCTTCGCACCGCCACCGAAGGCCCGAAGGTCCAGATAATCCAACCCCGTCTTGGGAAGATCTCAAAGCCACTATTGATGCTTCAAGAAAAGCCATGACAAAGGAACGAATTGAAATGCGCAGCCTCGCCTTACGCCAATCGTGCACCTCCCACTCCGTAAATGGGAGAGACAAGCAAAGCCATAAGTCCAGAGGTGAATGTTCGACACGTTCCTGGCCAAATCCCCAAGAATCCTCCACGGACAGACAAAAGGCCACCATACCCGAGCCACGAATTGAAAAGGGGCCCTACGCCAAAGAAGCCGAAACCTTGGACCCAAAGGTTGAAGATCCTGCCTTGACACAGCCTCAAGCGCACTCAGCTAACATCTCACTCGTCCTTACTCACTTCATCTTACCCGCACAAGCTCAAGTTGGAAGAAAGCCTGGCCTGCACTATGGTTCCCATCACAAAGAACACCCGATGAGGCAGCCGTATGATTGGCAACGTCAATTACAAAGCAATATCATCACCTTCACGAACTCGATCTTCCAAAATTTGGGGCCGACCACAACGAGCCTCTCTACATAACAGCTCAACCGGACGAGCGCCGTCTCCCTCGGGTGTTGGTAGATGGGGATCATCCATGAACGTCCTTCCACCAAAATGATGGATTTGCTAGGGATCAAAGCAACCGATCTAAAGCCCTCGACTGTGCAATCAAGGCATACGACTCAACATCCCGCCCAGCCTGGGAATAGCCACCTTGAACCTTTGGTTTGGAAAACAAATGGTCCCGACAGACTTCCAAGTCATCGACATCCCGATCACATTCACCGCCATTCTGGGACGCCCTGGCTACATCGCATCAATGGGGTGGCATCCACTCTCCATCAAGCGTAAAGTTCGTCCAAGGAACAGATATGACCATCATCTACGGCGACAAGATAGTCACCGAAAGGACCGATACCAACGGCGTCCCGGCCTTAGAAATCAAACCCGACGATGATGGCATGATGTTAACAGTGGTTCACCATCGAAAGCCCAAAGGCCCAAGTGTGCCACATCGACTCTGCCTTTGATTTGGGACAAGATCCCTCCCCGATGAAAATGATGAAGCACATGAACTACATCCCTGGGCTCGGCTTGGGAAAACGCCATCGTGGCACTCACCGTATCATCAATATCAAAGAACGTAATACCTCGCACGGCCCGGGATACTCTCCTACTCCCGAACACATTGCGGAGGACAAGCGAGCCGCACGTAAACGCTCCACGTATAACAAAAGAGGCTTGCACGCAATCTCCGATCTTCGTCCCATAGCCTTCGACATGACCAAGTACTTCACAAGGAAGGCCGGCAACTCGAAGAAGATCCGTAAAAGGAACAGAGCCGATCGCCGCCAAACAAAGCCGGCCGACAACCATGGACAAGCTCCAGCAGTAACCTCGGCAAGATTCAGAGGCCTCAAGCCAAATCCCGTCCGAAGAGCATTCCTCGACACACCGCCCCCGCCGGATCCACAACCACCACTATTCACAACGAATTTTGGTTCGGGAAAACCCCTTTCGCGGAAGAATTCGAAAACTCTCTCACAACACTCCCGCCTTCAACAAGCGGGACGAGTCCGCATTCGAGCTAGTAATGCCCAAGACCAAAGCAAGAGACTCCGCAGACGATGCTTGGGACGAACCACCGCTACACTCGCTTCTTCAAAGAAGAAATCGAGATGCCGGATCTAATCGATTTTGTTTCGATAACTCGTGATAGCAATGATCGGGAACGGTGACATAAAGCCTTTCAAGCCCCATCTCCTATCAAGCTCATTGCCACTCAATAACCGGGCCACATTCTCCTGACCTACCGCCAAAGAAAAAGGACATGATCGAACAACTTGGTCTCGACCCTCGAGTCCTAGAGTCTAGTGTCAAAACTCATCCCGAGTCCATTAGCTTTGAATTTGAGTCTCTCGAGTCATCTCGATGGCCTCACGCCGTAAGATTACGAACTCATTGCCAATAATGTATTCCCGTATGCTCTTAATGAATGCTTCGATCTTTCCGAGTATCCTCTCATTGCATCTTTAACAACCGATAAATTAACTAACACACAAACAAGTTAATAACGATTCACTTGATAAAGAAGCGTACACATTAAATGAACAATACATTAAGCACATCTTTAAGCATGTTGTCAAACGAGAGAAAACCGGGCCCAAGCCGCCGAGGAGGTTTTAACCAAAGTGAATTTGGGAACCGCCAAGAGCCAAAAGAGACGCAAATCGGAAGTTTCTTCACCGCACAGAGCAAGACGCATTGATCGCACCGCCAAAGAGTTCGTGGACGTGTTCGCTTGGTCTTACCGAGACATGCCCGGATTAGATCCTAACATTGTAGAGCACCGGATTCCCTTAAATCCCGAGGCTAAGCCCATCAAGCAAAAGCTACGCCGAATCAAGCCGTAATGGTCTTTACAAGTCAAAGAGGAGATCGAAAAAATGCTCCGCGTCGGCTTCATCGTGGTGATCGAGTACCCCACATGGCTCTCCAATATCGTCACGGCCACCAAGGCCAATGGAAAAGTACGCCGTTGCGTGGACTTCCGAGATCTCAACAAAGCAAGTCCCAAGGACGATTTTTCCACTACCCAACATCGACATGTTGGTAGACACTACACCCAATTTCGAAGTCAAGTCCTTCGTGGACGGTTTTGCTGGCCACAATCAGATCAAGATGGCCGAAGAAGACCAAGAAAAGACATTTTCACAACCCCTGGGAACCTATCGCTACACAATGCCGTTCGACTAAAGAACGCCGGGCTACTCTACCAACGGGCAAAGAACCGCCCTCTTCCACGATATGATCCACAAAGAGATCGAAGTGTACGTCGATGACATGATCGTCCACTCAAAGGGATCGACGGACAACACCTCGCTGCACTCCGAGAAAATTCTTCAATCACCTCCGAAACACTCAATGAGGCTTAACCCCGCCAAATGCACATTCGGGGTTACCGAGGCAAGGTTTTGGGATACATGGTCACCGAGAGAGGCATCGAGGTGGATCCTCAAAAGATCAAAGCTATCATCGAAATGAGACCACCGCAAACTCGCAGCAGGTGAAAGCTTCATGGGCCGCCCGCAATATATCGCCCGCTTCGTCAACCAATTGACCTCTATGTGCGAGCCAATCTTCAAGCCGATGAAGAAGAACGCCGACATCGAATGGAACTCGTAATGCCAAGATGCCTTTGAAAATAAAAGCATACCTTGTGAGTCCTCCGATTCTCTCGTCCTCCCCACGAGGAAAAGCCACCGCTGCTATACCTAATCGTGACCGACACCGCAGCTGGAGCCATGCTCTGTCAAGAAAAGAAAGAGTCACGGTCGAAAACGCCATCTACTTCGCTGGCCGAAAGTTTCAAGGCAAATAACTCAATTACTCACTCGAGAAAACCTCGCGCAGCTGTATGGGTTGTCGGAAACTACGGCACTACATGCAACCGCACACGCACACTTGGTTTCCAAAATGGACCCAAATAAGTACCTCTTCGACAAACCATCTCTCACAATGAGGCTCGCCAAATGGTCTTTCTTCCCGGCGGAATTTGACATCAAGTACGTAAACCAAAAATCAATCAAGTGGACGGGCCATGGCCGAACAACCGGGCCGATTTCCCAACCGACGAGGCTCGAGGCCCCGAACCACAATTTCAGACGAGGAATCTTCGCAATCGAAGGCGAAAATCGATGGCAACCGTTCTTCGACTGAGCGGCCAACCAAAAGGGAAACGGCATCGGTATGCTCTGGTGGATCCCAAGGACGAGCACACCCCAATTGCTATAAAGCTCAATTTCGAGGTAACCAACAATGCCGCCGAATATGAAGCTCGCGCCGCCGGACTACAAGCCGCACTCGAGAGGAATGTCCGTAAACTCGAAGTTTATGGGACTCACCTTGATCATCAACCAAGTCTCCAACAAGTGGAAAACCATAGACCCGCTTGCAAAAATACCATGCTCGCATAGAGGACCTCATCACACAATTTGAAGAGGTCACCTTCCATTACTTGCCAAGAGACCGAAACAGTTTGCGCATGCCTTAGCCACCTTGGCCTCCTTGTGGAAATCCCCGAAGGAAAAGCAATCAAACCCTTCAAAGCTCTGGACGAAAGGAAATTCCCGCCACTGTTGTGAGATCGAACCGTAACCTAAGCCCGTCAATGAGCCATGGTACAACCGCATCTTCCAATACCTCAAGAACGGGAAACCGCCTTCATGAACAAGGAAGGTCAACACACGTAAGGGGTCAAAACCAAGAGCATCATGGCCCTAAAACGCCTTGCCTCTCACTTCGTCATCCTCGGGACATGTTATACAAGAAACGCTACCACGGGCCACTCCTACGCCGCGTCGCCCAAGAAGAAGCGAACAAGTTCATGAACGAAGTCCACAATGGGGCTTGCGGTCCCCACATGAATGCCAGAGCCCCGATGCAAATCATTCTCAGATGGGCTACTACCGGATCTCCATGGAGGCAGATTGCATCCACTTTGTCCGAAGCCGCGACAAGTGCCAACGGTTCTCCAACCTCAATCATCTCGCCGCCCCACGATCTCTACCGCATGACTACACCTCGCCCTTCGCCACTGGGAATTGACGTCATCGGGAAAATCGCTCCGCCAGCAAAGAATCTGGCCACGAGTTCATCTTAGTAGCCATCGACTACTTCACCAAATGGGTCGAAGCCAAGTCCTACAAGGTACTCACCTCCAAGAAGGTCGCACATTTCCTCAAGGAAAACATCATATGCCGATACGGCATCCCAAATGAGGTCATATCGACAACGGCTCACACTTCGAAGGGGAATTCGACAGCATCGCCGGGCTGAATTCAAGATCACACGTCACAAATCTTCTCCCTACCGCCACAAACAAACGGCGCCGTGGAAGCAAAGAAACAAAACCCTCGAACGGATCATCCGAAAATGACCACCCGAGGACGAGATTGGCCCGAGAAGCCGCACCTTGCACTTTGGGCTATCGCACATCGCCGAATGTACCACGGGAGAAACCCCATTTGCCCCGACATACGGGATGGAAGCAGCTCTTCCCATCGAGCTAGAAATTCCTCACTCCGAGTGCCGCTGAAAATGACATCAACGAAGTCGAATGGCTCCGGCCGACATGACGAATTGGCTCGCTAGACGAGCGACGACTAAAGGCCATGGAACACGTCCGAGCCTATCAAAGCAGATGGCTAGAGCTTTCGACAAGAAAGTCAAATCCCGAGACATCGTGGAAGGTGACCTTGTACTCAAAGAAAAGCCTCCCACTCGAACCAACCCATCGGGAAAATGGGAACCCACATGGATCGGCCCTTTCGTGGTTCAAAAGATCTTCTCCGAGGCGCCATGAAGCTACCGTACCTAGACGGCAATCCCTTCATGAATCCAAATAACTAAGCAAACTTCGCAGATACTTCGCCTAAAGAAGAACAACAGCATCTCGCACTCCATGTAGTGTCGAACTACGCACTGAGCCCTCTAGTCCGGGGAACGTAGGCAACCTTAATTGGTCCTAGCCTAAAAATACACAAAAAGTCAAAAGTTTGAATGTCAACCAAGACCTCCATCAAGCTCCGCACTTTTCAAGAACACGCCCCAAATAGCCACCTTGACCAAGTCAAACGACGGCGGCAACATCAAAGGACATCCGAGGGTCACTCAAAGATCAAACGACCGACTCATGTCTACTTCCAAGCCGGGGGCTTGTCTTCGCCCTCACGCGCTTCAAAAAAAAAAAAAAAAAAAAACAAAAAAAGAGAGCTCGAGCAAGGGCTCACAAAAAACAATAAATAAAAGAAGCTCAAGCGTAAGCCGCGAAATTGAGGTCAAGAGCCCGACGCCAACAAGAGGCAAGGAAGCTACGAAAAGACCGTCAAAACGACTTGTCGTGGGAGCATTCAACCTCTCACCAAGCACAAAGCCTCAAAGAAAGGGGATTGCCGCTGTGGCCTGCATCGTCTTCACCCGCGAATGCAATGTAAAAGTCCAAAGATGGACGCCGACAAAGCGCACAAATGTAAGCAAAGGCAAACAAGAGATCTTGCGTCTCGACAAAGCTTTAAAAGTAAATCACAAATCACTAACGGTTACAACATTTCTTGATGAGTTCAAGCACGGTCTACTCTCAAGTTCACAACATGCTAAAAGACAAACTTTAATACATTTAACTAATAATGTGTTTGCAATGCAATGAATGGATACCTAGGAGGTCATTCCGCGCCATCTCGCGCTTGTCCCTCGCCATTCTTTCCTTTCTTCCCTCGTCCCCGACGAGTCTTCTTTCGCTCCACGTGAACCAACTCGCGTCTCTCGCCCGAGATCCGGGGTCCTCCCCGTAGAGTCAAATAATCCAGTAGCTCTCGTGGCTTCATTCGCCCGTGCTTCGGCTCGGATCTCCTCCCCGCGAGTCCGTAAAGAGGACCTCTCCCCGTCGGCCTGGTCAACTCTAGTCTCGTAGTCAAACAAAGCGTCTCCCGTCACATCCAAAGTGGTCGACTGTGCTTCGGCACTCCTAAGGCAATAGCTACTACGGCAACCGGATCCTGTAATCGCTACACGCCTCGCTTCCAAGACCACTGGGACCGCCCAACACGCCGCTCATACCAGCCGTATACCGAGTCGTCAACACAACGCTCCCGACGCCTAAGGAGTACCACAGAGGGAAAGCGGAATACTTCCATACCTCGTAAAATACAAGAAGGCACCCGAAGCCGCCATACAAAGAGGAACTACCTCCGCAGCAGCAAGGTCATCCTGCCTCAACAAAGGCTCCTCGCTTCATCCCAAACCGCCGGAAACAAGCGACGGAATATAGAAGGAGGACCAAGACAAACCCGGGAACTCGACAACGTAGGACCCTTCCCGCAAGATCCTCCCGGTCTCAATCCTCCAAAGGAACCCACCAAATGATCTCGATGCGTACCAAGCCGTGCCATCCATCTCTCCCAAAGTGACCGATCCATATCCAACACAAGAGGTCGCTGAGCAAATGACCACGGCAACGACGCCGGAGCCTCGGGCATGGCCTCAAGTCTCTCTCGCAGCCACAAGGTGAGCAAAGCGGGGCTTCCCCTCTCATAAAACGATCCCTGGGCCGCGACGGCCGATACCATGAAGAGTCTCCCCAAAGACCAACGGGACAATATCCTCTCCACTCTCCGCGTGCTCTACCACATCTAGCAAAGCGCCATCACAAATGCCAAGGGAACTAACTGTAAAAGCGTCGCCATCACGCACAAGGCAAATACATCCCAAGAGACGCCACTCTCATCATCAACCATGAACCGCTCCAGCAGCCTCGTAAATGTCGATATGACCCGAATCAAGGATCATGCCCGCACTTCTTCCAACGAAGTACGAAGAAAGTCTCGCAAGCTTCACGCTCACAAAGCAGACCACCAACCAAAGGAAGCGAGATGGCCTCCACCTCCGGCCCTCCAATCAAAGCCCGAAAATCTTCAAAAGTGGGCACCATTTCATTGTAGGAGAAACAAGACACGTGCCTCCTAACATCCTGCAACTTCGCGGCACCCGCAACAAATCCCAATCAGAACCAACTCCTTAAAAGACCAAACCGAGCAAAGACGAAACCTTACCTCGAAAGCCCGTCTCGATGCCTCATACGGCGCCGCATCCACGTTTTCAACCGCTCAAGGAAGTGTGCTTGCCTCTCCCGCGAAAGCCTCGGCAAAATTCTAGGGACATACGAAGAATCCATGGCAAAAATGGAGGTTCCTAGAGAAAATGGGGAAGAAAGCTCGAAAATGGCCGCAAATGGGGAAATGAGGAAGAACTGTGCACCGGAAAGCATTTATGTCCTTCCCAAAGCAAGGTTGGTCCGTACGGACCTCTTTGCATGCTAAGTATGTCCGTACGGACCTCCTTGCAAACAGAACCCATTTCCCGTAAAACAAGATAAAAACCACCGTCCTCAAGAAACCTTGCTCCAAATCCCAAACACTGCCAAAGCCATTTCCGCAAACCAACACTACCCACAAACGCACTCTCACCACGTGGCATGTACAAAAATAAAAATAATAATAGCAACAATTTCTAGGACAATTCCCTGAATCACAAAAATAAATGACATTACATCTTAAAATAAAATACTGTTTGCCATGCAAATACATGTGTTTTATTACAGTACCCAAAATGTCTCATGCTAAACAAAAAAAAAAAAAGAGAGAGGGATATGAAAAGAGGGAAAGCAAATGAATACTACTCGTAATCCTCATCATCATCCTCCTCGCCAAGATCCTCCAAAGAAAAGTCGGGCATCCCAAATAACTCGCCCGTCACATCCTCATCGTCTAATACCGAGCACCCGCCCGAGGCTCCCACGAGAAGTACTCGAAGGATCAAATCCGGCGAAAGGATCAAAGAAAGAAGGCTCGAGGAACCTCACCCCGCGCGCCGTGCGGAGGCATGAACCGATAAAAGTGGCCGCTCCTCGAAGGCCCCGCAGCCTCCCGAAGACGCCCCGCATCCATGCTATGCCGCCTCAAAGGCCCTCCCCGCCGCGGCTCCGCCGGCTCTAGGCGGAGGAACGCCCACAATGCCTCGAAGGCATAGGCTCGTACGCCGCACACGACGCGAAGACCGACAGACACCTTCGACGCCATCTTCTTAGCGAAGGAGCGCATCGCCACGTAACGGCGAGTCGCATATCGTAGGCTCTCCCTGACTCCGCACCAACAAGAAGCCAAGGAAACGCTCATCAAATGCGCTATACTCAACAACAAAAAGAGAAAAATACGCAAAAGATGCCAAGATGGAAAAGAGTCAAGCACACTCACCGATCTGTCTGGGTCCACTTATATGCAAAGCAGAGCTCAAGCTCCGAACGGGCATGCAGACACCCTCCTCCTCGATCCGTCCCCGCGGACGTACGTGAAATCCGGTCCCGCATCGGAACCTCTCGGGAGCTCGCGGGCCGCCTCTCTCCGCGCCGCACTGGGCGTCCTCGCCTTCCTCCTCACGAAGGCCCCGTACTCCCTCGCCGTATAAAATGAACTCCTCGGCGCCGACACCGCCAAGGTACCTCTCGAAGTCAAGCACGTCCATGTCCCGGAGTCAAGCATCCCAAAGTGGAGGGTCCCTGAGCCACGGAAGCACACCGGCCATGCCGCGTAAGACTCGCTCCCCTGTACATGGCGTCACAAGTCAAGCCTCGCAAAGCATCTTCCGCCGCGCCGTCACTCCTGGAGCCCCTCGAACTCATCTCCTCATACCGAGTCCACGGGAACAGAACGAACCCTCACGGCTATCCCGCTCCAAACGCTCCCGCACATCCCCGTAGCGATGGTGAGCTTCCCCCGGCCGGTCCTCCTTCTTCTCGCCGTACGAGCCCATCCCAAAGATAGCAGTGGTACGCAAAGAATGTACTCCCAGATCTCTATCCCACGGAAGCACCGGAAAACCTCATAAACCACACCTGACAAAAACAGAGAAGGCTCAAGCAAAAGACAACGGAGAAAAGACAAGTTGCTAAATCAAAAACAAGAATAAACTCATACCTCCAAAGCAAAGTCAAAGCAAAGCCAACGAATCACACCCCCTCGCTAAACCGGTCCAAGGAGAAGTAGAGCTCAGCCAAGCCTCGCTCGCCCCAAGCAATGTCGCAGACCCTATCCAGATCGCCCAAGCTCTCCAACAGAGCAAAGGGAGCCGCGGTCGCGTGGTTCGAGAACAAAGTCTCTGACAGGCATACCACAAGAAGGAGCGCGCCAATCGCTCCGTTGCCACCTGGCCGGTACTCTGATGTAGGCCCCAATACCGGCCGTGATCCTCATCTCTACGTCGCGTACAAAGATCCCTGTGCCCTCGCGAGGACGAGGCTCAAAGCCCAGCAGCTCGGCCAACACATCATCGCCTATCATATCCTTCCACCGCACCCTCCTTTCAAGGAAAGCCCGTGATCGCAGAAAATCAGCTGGCGTCACCGTCACCTCGCCCACTCAAAGTGGAAGGTGCGGGTGGTATCCCACCAATACTCGGATAAACCCGTGAAGACACTCTTGTTCTTCCTCGTGTCGACACTCCACCTGTGTTCTCAACGAACACACCTAGGCCAAGCATAAACCAGCCTCCTGGACTCGGCCACCGCCCACGGAAATATCAGCATCCGCCGCCATAGCTTCCACAACAAATTTCTCGAGCGATCCCCGAAGTCTTCATCCTCTCGCCTTCCCGGCCATAAGCCCCGCATCCCGCAGTAAACACAAAGAAAGGTACGTCAATCACAAGATTTTTAATATAAAGGCACATATAACCCGTCACAAAACACGGCACATATTGCACATAATTTTCACATACATTATACATATAATTTTTCCATGTAACCCGTCACAAAACACTTATGACACAATGCACATAATTTTCACATATATCATGCATATAATTTTTCCCACAAAGTCCGTCACAAAACACGGCACACACTATATAGCACATTCTAAAGAAAATCCGTCCCAACACGGCACATATCGCACATATTTTCCCCACAAAGTCCGTCACCCAAAAACACGGCACACACTATATAGCACATTCTCAAAAGAAAATCCGTCCCAACACGGCACACACTTTCACATATAACCCGTCACAAAACACGGCACATGTCACATTTTTTCACAAAAATTATCACTACACGATAATTTTTCTCATAATGTACATACATAAATAGCATACGGTACAAAACACCAAAGCATGCAATTCACTAGATAGGCACTTTATTTTCACAAATAAGAGCTAATCTACACATTTCTGCACAAAATACACATACCCACAATTTTTACATGTCCATTTTCAACAATTCATCAAGAATTTCACAAAAAGGCATAAAATAATTCAAAAATGCGAAAAACTAAAACCTAGTTCTAGCATTCAAAAATTCGAGCAGGGAATCAAACTAATGTATTTCTTACCTCCCCAACGTTCATGGAGCGACGATTATGCACTCCTGATTCGGATACAAAACATCCGGTTCTTCGAAGATGGAACGAACGAAGTCCAATTCCTTTCAAGCTCCATTCGCCGCTCAACCACCTCGATCAAGGCTGACGACGACTCCTTCGAGATCCTTCACCATGGCAAGAAATTCAAGCAAAAATTTTTGATTTTGGTTAACAATGGAGGAATTTTTCTCTCTCTCTCGCCCGGGTTCACGAAACCGGAAAATGAGGAAGAAGGAAATGGGAAGGGCCTCGGTCATTTAAAGCCCGGTCAAACCCGGGAACCGTAAACAAGGTGGTCCGTACGGACCTCTTTTGCAACCCAGGTTGGTCCGTACGGACCTCTTTGCAAGGTGGCCAAATTACTTTCCCCGCCCTTATAATCTTTGCCCCCGCCGTCCTAAGGCCTTTTCCAAAGAAATAAGTGCAGTAATGGTCCCTAACCCTTCAATTCAATCCCCATTGCCGGGCCGTAAGACCGGTCCTCGCCCACTTCAACGGCAACTCAATCCCCGCCATCAACGTAAGACCGACCACGCCCATTTCAACGGCACCAACCACTGCCATCAACGTAAGACGACTCGCCCACTTCAACGGCAAATCAACCACCGGCTAGCCGCTGTAAGCCCGATCCTCGCCCACTCAACGGCAATTCAAGAAGGAGCCAACACCTCCAAAGACGAATATCAAGGCACGAGACGCTCCAAAACGCCCGACGGCACTCCAGAAGGAGCCAACACCTCCCAAGACGAATATCAAGGCACAAGATGCCTCCAAACGCTCAACGACAACTCAACCACCGGCCCTCAAAAGAGGTCCGAAGTCATCTTCCCAATGTAAAGTGGCCCCTACAAGGTCACGCATCCTCAAAGCAATTCAAGCACCGGCAATGATGTAAGCCCGAATCTCGCCCACTTCAACGGCAGCGCAAGCACCGCCATCAAAGTAAGCCCGAGCTCCTCCCCCAACAAGTCAAAAGGGAAGTCATGCAAGACCGCATATCCCTCAAAGACCGACCATCATCCTTGCCCACTCAACGGCAAAACAAGCACGCGAAGGAGCCAACACCTCCGAGTACAAGTCCCAAGGCACGAAGCGCCTCCCAAAACGCCAAATGGTGAAGCAATCATCGGCCATCATCCTCGCCCACTTCAACGGCAGCTCAAGCACCGGCAGTCATCGTAAGTCCGACCTTCTACATCAACATGCAAAAACGCAAATGGCATCTACGCCTCTCGAATCACAAGGCGCCCACGCCTCCACACTCGCGCGATGACGATTCAAAGTCCTCCAACAGTGGCACCAACCGCCGCCGCATGACGATTCAAAGTCCTCCGGGGCAGGCACCAACCGCCGCGCATGACAATTCAAAGTCCTCCAACAGTGGCACCAACCGCAATCGAAGACGATTCAAGTCCTCACAACTATCTCCTGCCCGAAGGCCTTAAACCACCCGATTAGGAAAATCGTAAAATTTCCATCCCAGACGCCACCACGTCCTCACATTTGACCTATGCGGTCACCCAGACGCCACCACGCCCTTATCACCGACCCATGCTGGTCACCCAGACGCCACCACGCCCTCACATTCGACCTACGCGGCCACCCAGACGCCACCACGCTCCTTACCACCGACCTACGCGGCCACCCAGACGCCACCACGTCTCTACCACCGACCTACGCGGCCACCCAGACGCCACCACGCCCTCACATTTGACCTATGCGGTCACCCGTGACGCCACCACGCCCTTATCGACGACCTACGCGGCCACCTGTGACGCCACCACGTCCTCACATTCGACCTATGCGGTCACCCAGACGCCACCACGCCCTTATCACCGACCTACGCGGTCACCCAGACGCCACCACGCCCTTATCACCGACCTATGCGGCCACCCAGACGCCACCACGTCCTTATCACCGACCTATACGGCCACCCAGACGCCACCACGCCCTTATCACCGACCTATACGGCCACCCAGACGCCACCACGTCCTTATCACCGACCTATACGGCCACCCAGACGCCACCACGTCCTTATCACCAACCTATACGGCCACCCAGACGCCACCACGCCCTTATCACCGACTCTATGCGGTCACCCAGACGCCACCACGCCCTTACCACCAACCTATACGGCCACCCAGACGCCACCACGCTCTTATCACCGACGATGCGGCCACCCAGACGCCACCACGTCTCCATCACCGACCTATGCGGCCACCCAGACGCCACCACGTCCTTATCACTAACCTATACGGCCACCCAGACGCCACCACGCCCTTATCACCGACCTATACGGCCACCCAGACGCCACCACGTCCTTATCACCGACCTATACGGCCACCAGACGCCACCACGCTCCTTATCACCGACCTATACGGCCACCAGACGCCACCACGCCCTTATCACCGACCTATACGGCCACCTGTGACGCCACCACGTCCTTATCACCGACCTATACGGCCACCCAGACGCCACCACGCCCTTATCACCGACCTATACGGCCACCTGTGACGCCACCACGCTCCTTATCACCGACCTATACGGCCACCCAGACGCCACCACGCCCTTATCACCGACCTATACGGCCACCAGACGCCACCACGTCCTTATCACCGACCTATGCGGTCACCAGACGCCACCACGTCCTTACCACCAACCTATACGCGGTCACCCAGACGCCACCACGTCCTTATCACCGACCTATACGGCCACCAGACGCCACCACGTCCTTATCACCGACCTATACGGCCACCCAGACGCCACCACGCCCTTATCACCGACCTATACGGCCACCAGACGCCACCACGCCCTTATCACCGACCTATGCGGCCACCCAGACGCCACCACGTCCTTATCACCGACCTATACGGCCACCCAGACGCCACCACGCTCCTTATCACCGACCTATACGGCCACCCAGACGCCACCACGTCCTTATCACCGACCTATACGGCCACCCAGACGCCACCACGCTCTTATCACCGACCTATACGGTCACCCAGACGCCACCACGTCCTTATCACCGACCTATACGGCCACCCAGACGCCACCACGTCCTTATCACCGACCTATACGGCCACCCAGACGCCACCACGTCCTTATCACCGACCTATACGGCCACCAGACGCCACCACGCCCTTATCACCGACCTATACGGCCACTCAGACGCCACCACGTCCTTATCACCGACCTATACGGGCCACCTGTGACGCCACCACGTCCTTATCACCGACCTATACGGCCACCCAGACGCCACCACGCCCTTATCACCGACCTATACGGCCACCCAGACGCCACCACGCCCTTATCACCGACCTATACGGCCACCCAGACGCCACCACGTTCCTTATCACCGACCTATACGGCCACCCAGACGCCACCACGTCCTTATCACCGACCTATACGGCCACCAGACGCCACCACGCCCTTATCACCGACCTATACGGCCACCCAGACGCCACCACGCTCTATCACCGACCTATACGGCCACCCAGACGCCACCACGTCCTACCACCGACCTATACGGCCACCCAGACGCCACCACGTCCTTATCACCGACCTATACGGCCACCTGCGACGCCACCACGCTCCTTATCACCAACCTATACGGCCACCCAGACGCCACCACGTCCTTATCACCGACCTATACGGCCACCCAGACGCCACCACGTCCTTATCACCGACCTATACGGCCACCCAGACGCCACCACGCTCCTTATCACCGACCTATACGGCCACCAGACGCTACCACGCCCTTATCACCGACCTATGCGGCCACCCAGACGCCACCACGCCCTTACCACCGACCTACGCGGTCACCTGCACGCCACCACGTCCTACCACCGACCTACGCGGGCCACCAGACGCCACCACGTCCTTATCACCGACCTATACGGCCACCAGACGCCACCACGTCCTTATCACCGACTCCATGCGGTCACCCAGACACCACCACGTCCTCACCACCGACCTCGGCGGTCACACAACACCCTGTGGCACCACCACGCCCGCATTCACGTAACACTCACCCCACACCCGAACTACGACTGTGCTTGATTCCCGCCAGGGATACGTAGGAATCCTATCACGTGGTCCAAATTTATCGACCTAAATGGGCCACCCAAAAGGACACCACCACGTCCTCACCTTGACCCTCACTTGTCACTTCCTCTCCCACGCGATCCAGACAGGACCCTTATCTTATCGGCGACCCCACTTCTTTCATAAGTGACGTCGTCGAGGGGCTTCGTAAGTACCCCAATCTGGATCACTCCCTTTCAAACACACGGGAAACACCGTAGACTCATCCACGCAGCCTCGTGGACCTCTCTCACTCAAAACCCTCTCAAAACCCTCTCAAACCCCCAAACAAACCAAGGGAGGAGCCTTTCTCGGGATAAAAGGGACAAAAGGACCTTTTGGGAATTTTCAGAAATCGTAGCAATTAAGGTCCGTACGGACCTCTTTTGTTTCAATGATTACTAAATCCCCTTAAAGTCCACAATATTCCCTCAAATCCCTAAGAAATGATGACTTCCATGCGGAGTTGGTCCCGTACGGACCTCTTTGCATGCAAGATGGTCCGTACGGACCTTATTGCATGGGGGACATCATCATTCCGTAATATTCTCCATCATTGCGCATTCCCTCAAATCGAGGAAATCCAAAATTCTCGATAACCAAGAAGGTCCGTACGGACCTCTTTGCTCCGAAATTTTTACTATAAATAGAGGGCTCCCCCTCCTCATTTTCACACACCTCCCACTTCTCTCTTCCTCCCTAAGCCTTCTCGGCTCCCCTTCTAAGACCTTTCGAGGCATTCCCGCCCCTTCGGATCCTTCCGAGGCCTTCCGAGCCCCCTCGCGGTTCTCCGAAGCCTCTCCGAGCGCTCCCGAGACGCTCCCACGCTGCCCCGAGGCACTCTCGAGGTACTCGAGGCCCCTCGTGGTACTCCGAGGCCTTGCCTCGGTCTTTCCCACGGTGTCCCGCTCTTTCCGAGTCAAACCGGCGATCCCAAACCTTGCCGAACCTCTCGCCCGAATCCAACCAACGATTCCAACGCACGCCGAACCTCTCGCCCGACCGATCCCGACGATCCCCACGCACGCCGAACCTTCCGCCCAAACGCAGCCTACGGTTTCAACTCACGCCGAAACTCGTCCGCGGACAACCGGCATCCCCGAAGCAATCCGAACGCTACTCCGACCTCAAACACTATTCCCTGCGGAAGACAGACACGAACCAACATTGGTAAGGCTTCCTTCCTATTCTATTTCAATACATTTCAATACAATGTAGACATCCGATACAAAGATGCATTTTTAAAAGCACACACACACACACAACTTTTTAAAGGATATTAGGGGTATCCGAAAGACTCGTTTTACGAGGCGACTCTGTGAGCTCTAATATTCTAATATTCTCTTCCCGAGGAGTCATCTGACCTCCGAACTCAAAATCTCATCACACAAAAACAGTTTAAAATTTATCTTTAAACTGATGCCCTTTTTCAATGTTTTGGGCTTAATAAAAACGGCGTGGCGACTCTACAAAATGCGAAAGCAAAACGGCGAGACACCTCCAACACGCAACGCTAAAACGGAATAAGCCAGATGCCGGGGCGCGATTGTGCTGCCTCTCGGATCCGGGCGACCTCCCGAACAGCGACGAATGCGAGATGCCGGGGCTCCGCGCGCGAGCCGGATCCGGGTAATTTCAATTATGTATCTAAGGCATTAAGTGAAGTAGAGGCGAGATACTTTAACGCAGAAAAGTTGGCTTATGCTTTGGTGATTGCGACGCGGAAGTTGAGGGCCTATTTCTTATCTCATCCTGTTACTGTTTTGACCAATGCACCCTTACGAAAAATTTTACAGCAGCCTGATTCAGCGGGAAGGCTCTTGAGGTGGTCAATTGAATTAACGGAGTTTGATATTCAGTATGAGGCGAGAAAGGCGATTAAGGCTCAGGCGTTGGCGGACTTTATTCTCGAAACGTAATTTACGTATGAAAGAGAGGAGATAGAGACTCCGGGGGCCAAGAAGAGGAAAGCCAAGTCGCAGGACCCTGAGGTGGAGGAGGAGCGAGAGAGACCAGCAGGATGTTGGGAGTTGTTTGTTGATGGATCCTCAGCTAAAGACAAAGGTGGAGCGGGAATTTCGTTGAGTTCGCCAGAAAAGGATTGCATATATGAGAAAGCCTTAAGGTTTAAATTCAACATGACAAACAATCAGCGTAATATGAGGCGTTGGTTGCGGGATTAGAATTATGCCGAGATATTGGAGTGAAGGTGTAGTCGCTCATTCTGACTCTCAATTGATTGTCAACCAAGTAAAAGGTAGATATGGGGTATTAAGTACAATTTTGGCGAAATATTGTGAAATGGTGAGGCAAATTTTGCAAAGCTTCGATTATTGGGAACTGGTGCAGATTGACAGAGAGAAGAATGTACGGGCTGACATGTTGAGTAAAGCTGCCTGTGACAAAATTGAAGAGTTGCCCAAGAAGGTGATGGTAGAATTTATTGAAGAGCCGGCATTTGACAGGCCGCTAATAATGGAGATTGAAGTGGGTGAGAAAGATTGGGTAAGCGAGATGAAGAACTATTTGGAAAAGGAAGAGAGCTGCCTCAAGAAGAAGACAAGGCGAGGATCGTTAAGAAAATGTCGCCCAGGTTTACTGTACAAGATGGGATCTTATACCGCAAGTCTTTCTCGCGACCTTTGATGAGGTGTGTAGAGCCGGGAAAAGTTGATAATGTTTTATTTGAAGTACACGAAGGCGTTTGTGGAGGCCATCCAGGAGCAAGAACATTGGCCAATAAAATCATGTTTCATGGGTATTATTGGCCAACATTGAAGAAAGACGCGGAAGAATATGTGAGGAAATGCGACCAATGCCAGCGACATGCTAACATTCCTAGGCAACCGGCGACTGAGCAGACTCCAATTATTGCGGCCTGGCCTTTTGATATGTGGGGAATAGACCTTATAGGACCTTTCCCTAAGGCCAAAGGAGGAGCTCAAATGGTGGTGGTAGCTGTTGATTATTTCACTAAATGGACAGAGGCAAGAGCACTAACTCTACCACTGAAGACCAAATTATCGATTTGTAACGGAGGAAATCTGTGTCGCCATGGAATGCCGCGGGCAATTATTTCGATCACGGGCCACAATTCAGAAGAAGTTTCATGGTTTTTGCGAGAATTTGAATATCAAGCATTGGCGAGTCCCGCAGCTTATAGGCCGCAGCAATGGGCAAGTGGAGGCCGCCAACAAACAAGTTCGAGATTTTATGTAAAAACTTAGAAAAAGAGGAGGGGCTTGGTTGGAAGAATTGTCCACAGCTTTATGGTATGTTAGAACAACAGTGAAGGGGTCGACTGGCGAGACAGCTTTCGCATTGACTTATGGATCAGAAGCTATGGCTCCCGCTGAGATGGGTTTGCCTACCCATAGGGTAACTTATTATGACAAGATAATGAATGGCGACAGGAGATGTTTCGAGCTGGATTTAAGTGATGAAAAAAGGCTCAGGGCGAGAATGAGAATGATCAATTATAAAAGGATGAAGGCGCAGCACGACAAACGGGTGAATAAGAGATCATTCAATGTAGGAGATTGGGTGTTGAGAAGTCGTGAAGTTAAAGGAGCGACAGCGGGATTTGCCAAGCTAGACCCGAAATGGGAAGGTCCCTTCCAGATTGCCAAGATTGTACGAGAAGGGACATATCATTTGAAGGAAGAAGGCGGCAAAGATGTTCCAAATGCATGGAGTGTAGATCATCTAAAGAAGTATTATCATTGAAGAAATAAGGGTAATTTGCTTATTTTATTTTTACTGAAATCTTTTTCATAGTAATTGTGATGAATCTATGAATTTCTCAATCATGAATGAAAGTCATATATATCTTACCACTTTGAATATAAGATATACATATTTGAATATGTGTTGAATATGTTTTGAATATAATGAAAGTATGAAATTTTATTCCTCATATGTATCTTACATGGATTACATTCTATTTTACGATTATGATAATGTGTAACTAGTCGCCAATAACATGGTAAATAAATCGCTTAGAGTAAAGTTGCCTAAAGACAACTTCACTTTTTCGATGGGAGTATATGTGTATGGTGATATCTCGCCAAAGGTAAGAAGGTAAAGAGTTTTTGATGAATTATCAAAACAATATTTGATGAATTATTGAAACAAGTGGATAAAAGATGTGAGTCAAGAAAGTCTACGGGCTATAAAAGATGTGAGTCAAGAAAGTCTACGGACTATAAAAGATGTGAGTCAAGAAAGTCTACGGACTATAAAAGATGTGAGTCAATGTAAGTCGCAAAGAAAGTCTACTGACTATAAAAGATGTGAGTCAATGTAAGTCGCAAAGAAAGTCTACGGACTATAAAAGATGTGAGTCAAGGTAAGTGTCAAAGAAAGTCTACGGACTATAAAAGATGCGAGTCAGGGTACAGGTTATAAATGATGTGAGTTAGTCTAAGGACTATAAACATGAAAAGTCTATGAGCTATAAAAGTGAAAGTCTCCGGACTATAAATGGGGAAAAGCTCCATCTCGCCTTAAGGGCATAAATGTAAGTCGTTATAAAAGAGATCTTTATCTCGCTGGAATGACAAGGGGAAGGATATGAGACAAAAAGAAGGAAATTATTCTAAATAAGAAGCAAAGGAAGGAGTTAAAGTCAGCGACAATATAAGTCGCATAGTATGTATTATAAGTAAAGTCGCCTAAAGACGACTTCACTTTTTCGATGGGAGTATAGGTATATGGTACCTGTCATGCAAAAAGAGATTTTTGATAAACTATCAAAACAATGAATGACTAAATAAGTGAAGCATAAAAGTAAAGGGGCAAGCACAAAGGCCGCGAATATACATTGTTTATAAGCTCGCAGGCCCCAAAAGAAAAGAAAGTAAATTGTTTAGCCACCATGGCAAGTTACAAAAGTTGTTTGAAGTAAGCTAAATATTAAAGGAAAATTAAGCTGAGGCATTGGGATCATCAGTTGGTGCGGCTTGAGTTGAACTTGAAGTCGCGAGGGCAAGAGCTTTAGCGTCATCTAAAAGCTTGTGTTTATGATCGAGTAAGTCACCCCACAAAGCAATGGCATTTGGGTTCTTAACAGAAGGAGGAGTCCAAGGCGACTTACCCAATAAAGCATCTTCATCAGCAAGATCTTTAAGCTCTTCAGGAGTGAAAGGAACCAAGGAGTGACCGCGGCGACATACCTCGCTGAAAATGGGCTCTGAGCCCCAATGGGCAAGCTTTTCAATAGTAATGGCCGGAATATCATCAACATCAGCTGCTGCGGCCCGCATAACTTGAAGGGAAGTCTGGTTCCCAATATCAGAAATGTCATCGGTTAGTTGAGCCACGTCAGCATTAAGAGCGCACTTCTGCGGCCTTCCCAGTCAGCTCCTCTTTAAGCCTAGCAATCTCGTCTTGTAAAGATTGAGTGTCGGCTGCATGACTTTCCTTTAAAGCTTCATTCTCGCTCCTCAATTTGGCGGTATTCTCCTTAGCAGAGTTGAGTTCATTGGTGGCAGTGGCGAGATCAGATTTGGTGGCATTAAGATCAGTCAAGGTACGATCAAGTTGATCTTGGGAAGTAGCCAAGTCGGACTTTAATTTGTCGCGCTCTTCCTCCAAGTTTTTGATTGTGGTTTCCCGCCGAGTGACCCTGCCCTTGAGGATGTCTTTATCACGCTTCAAGATTTGGTTTGTAGCCTTTAAGCTCGAGGATTCGTTATCGAGATGAGTATTTTGCTCGCTCATACCCATGATAGAAGATCCAAGCTGAAAAAGGTAACAAAGGAAAGTTAAAAGGAAACTGAAAATAAAGAAAATGTTAATCAAGGGAAAAAGAGCAACGTACCAATGAAAAATAGAGTCCAGCCTGACAAGGGGCATGGTCGGGATCCATGTGGGCGATACGTTGAACTTGAAGTTGATCGCTAGCTCTGATCAAAGCAGAGCTACCCAACATGCATTCCTCCGCGCTGCGAGTTTCCTCAATAAGTCCCTTTATGTGGGGAACTTTAGCAATCTCCTTGCTTAGTTCGAAAAGCCCGGCGAAATTAGTGGGCTTTGAAAAGTTTTCTTGAAGCCAGCTGGGTGGAGGAAGAGTGGATGAAGTGTTTGGGTCGCGAGGAGTGGGAGGAGAACTGGAAACGTTGGTAAGGTCGCAAACTTCCATCTCGCGGGAAGGAGGAATTACAGTTTGATTGTGCTCATCATTGTTGATTTCCAAAGAAGGAGAATTAATTGGGACAGGTTCAGAAGGGAAAACCTCGACATTTTCTGGCAAAGGGGCGATATTAGTGAGCGGGATGACATTGGGTGCGATATTGATATCAGATGTCATTGAGGTAGAGATTGGCGGGATAACAGCTTCAGTAGATGGAGAAGTTGAAACAATGGCAGGATTAGGCGGGATGACTTCTTGTGGAGGTGGGGCGATACTTGTTGATACGGAAGCAATTCTCTTTTGTCGTTTGGCACGAGCAGCTGCATTAGTAGGCCTAGCTCTGCTTTTGGCTGTGTTTTGAGACTTTTCCAAGGCTATCTCTTCTGTGTCTTTGCCATCGCGAGATATGGGCAGAGGAAGATTTGCAGGAAGGGCGGCAAGAGCAGCGTCGCGAGCGCTCGCAAGTCTTTTCCGTCTATTGTCAGTTTCAAGGTTGGCAGCTTGGCGACTTTCCATTGATTTCACTCTATGATCTAGAAAGAAGGAGAACGGAGGATAAGAGTTAGAAAAATGACAGTATGAATTAAATGTGAAAAAGAGCCAAGTTCAAGAAGGAACATACAAAGAACAGTATTCATGGCGGAACAGTGACGAGTACCCTTGCATGACTGGCACTCATAAGCATATTTATTTTCTGTATGTCGCTCCCACCCATCAAAGTGAACATGGCTTATGGGAACTCGCGGTTGAACGCGGGGTAAGTTGTCAGCAATGCCCACTTGGTTGAGCAACCCTCTATCTCGTAAAATGCCTCTCCAAGAAATGAGAGGTTGGGGAGTACCAACAGGAGAATTTTCAGGAAGAGTGGCTAAGGCGCGAATGGCGGCAATAAGGGCATTGTCTCCAACCACGGACGCAGATTTTGATTCAATTTGAGGATTTATAGGGTAAAGATCGGCGGGATGAGACCACCCCACACGAGAAACAATGAAAAGAGGATCGTCCATCCAGTCATGAACTTTTGTAGGAAGGGGAGTAAGGACCTTGGGACCTCTTTGGTATTGTAGAGAAAGACGGGTTTCAACTACATCATCTTCAAGTTGGCTGGTTTGTTTATAGCCTTTGAATAAAGTGAGTAAGGCAGTAATAGAGGGTTCTTTGCGAAGGGAGCGACAAATGACAATAAAGGCAGTAATGATTCTAAGGGCATTGGGATGAATTTCGGTGATCAGGGCTTGGGCTTTGAATAAGATTTCACAAAGGAAAGGGTCAAGAGGAATTCTAAGTCCTGCTTTGAGCTGGGAATTGAAAACTACTATACCATCACGCATTTCTCTTAAATGGGCGAGAGATAGGTCGCCTTGATATTCAGAAATTTGGTAAATGGAACTATCTATGTGGTATAGTCTGTGCCAATCTATAATGGGGTTGGGAATGAGGGAACTGTTATCTGGTGCAAGTGAAGATCCCGCCTCAGCATGGGCGGGATTGGTGAAGATGGTACCTTCAGTTAAGCGGAGATTTTGAACTCTTGAAGAAGAGGGATTGCTGGAGGCCGCCGCGGGAGAAGAAGCCGCTTGATCAGTCATCTCGCGGGATTCACTGGAAGAAGAAGAAGAAATGACTGATTTATAATGCATCCTACGCTTGGAAAAAGGATCAGCGACACAATGGGATTCAGATGAGTCGCTTAAATTGGGTTCATACTTGTCCTTGATAAATCGAACTAATTCTGTGTGTGAAGTAAAAATACGGGACATAGGGGCTGAAGGTGAAAGAAAGAAGCGGCCTTGGATTTCGAGAGAGTCGATTATCGAAGGATCCACCCAATTCTCAACAAGTAGCCTAGTTATGTCGGCCTTGGGCAATCTCGCCCAAGTGGTTCGCAGGCGCCTATATAGACCGCCTGAAACCTGGCATAAACCGTATCTAACCCGCCTAGCACAAGTTTTATATCTAGCCATGAAGGGTAGTTTGGGAAAAATTTTATGGGGCAAAAAGAATAACAAGATTCAAGTAATTGGGAGAAAAATGGAAATCAAAACTAAGGGTTTAAAGAATGTGAAGGGTTTTGAAAAAGTTACCTGATGATGATTAAAATCTTGGTCGGGAAAGATGAAGAGTCGCCGGAAAAGATGAACAAGCGCCGGAAAAGAAGGTGGAATCCTGAGAATTGAGGAATAATGCACCAAATCACTTCCAAGATGGGTAGAGATGAACAGAATAAAGGTCAAGAAACAATTTTGGGAAAGAAATCAGTGAATGAACGGTGAAAAATGAAGAAGAATAGCCGGAATCAAGGTTGGGGTTCGCCGGAGTTTGGGAGAGCTCGAGCCAGGATGAAGAAGAGTAAAAAGAGGAATGGGGGAAGTAATTTGGGTATTTATATGAGAGAGGGTTTTAGGGAAATGATTGATGTGACGTTTGGGAAAAATTTTAAATTTTCCCTCACAATTTGGCACGATTCCCAAATGACGGCCCATTAAAATCTAAAAGGATACCCGGAAAGGGACACGTGTATGGATGTGGATTTCAATGGTAGCTTCTTGAATAAGGATTTATGTGTCGCAGAGGGAGGAGGCAGTAATCATAAAGTTTTTGGCGAGACCATGAATGAATCTCGCCATAAACTTAGGGGCTTCTGATGTTGTCTAATAATAATGGTTGGGCCTGGCCCAGGTCTATTGGCGAGAAAATAGCAAGTGGGCCCAAAATCGAGATAAGATCCAAGAAGAGGACAAAAGCAGATGCGGCCCAAGGAGGGTCATAAGAAAGCGAGACGGGAGGTATCCCGCTAGAATCAATGAGAAGGGGGTAGATGGAGACATTAAATGGCGAAACAGTATGAAGAAAGCCGGCGATAGAGATTAACTGCGAGATATGGTGGTGAGGCGAGACAGAATAGTTAGCGACTTTATCCGGCGAGAGAGGGATCCCAATTGATGTTATTCACCAGAGGCGGCATATAAATATCTACAAAGTGGGACCCAGGAGACGATTATGCATTGGGATTGATGATCACGTGTTAAGGGTTTACTTTTATAAAGGACAAATGGAATGGTGACACGTGGCAGGAGGCATGAAACGTGAGGATGTCACATGCAAGGCACGAGGGTAAGGGGTATAAATAAGAGAGGAAGGCTTCATTCAGAGGTAAGTCCATTGTTACACACACAAACACCTCCTTTGTTGTTGGTTTTCCCCTTTATCAAGCAAATTCTTATCCTCACGTCGGAGGGGCTTACGCCGGAGCCGCCCCCGGCTTAGTTAACGTTTGAGTGTGTGTAGATCAATCGGAGAAGAAGGAGCTGGAGATATCAAATTTGGACTACAACGACGAGTTGCTGCTTGAGGAAGATCCTGGCAACATCAATAAGCAACCTCCGGTAAAACCTTAACTGGCGATACCTAATGTCTGCAAGCATTGTAGCAATATACATTACAGAGAGACAACGAAGATAGAGAGAACAAACCTTGCCGGAGCGCTTAAGGTGGGCAGCGTAAGCCTTGACGAACTCATGAGGCGAAACATCTTTCACCGTTCTCGACGTCTCCATAGCTCCTTCTGCTCCGGCTGCAGCGGCGCTGAATTTGTCTGTAGCTCGGGGTTTACGACCTTCCCTGTAAATGCGCGCGTACCAAAAGAACTGAAGTTGAAATGGACGCTAGGGTATATGGTCTTCTTTGTTTGTTGGACGAATTGCATTTTATTAGTTACCTGAGTTTGTGACGTTTTAATTGGTTATCGAATTTACATTTGTTATAAGTCAATTATTAAGTTTGTCTTTTTATTGTAATCAGGTGTAATTTTGAATGAATCGTTAAAAATTTAATAAAAAGCATAACATGTGTCGCTGACATGAATTATTTAGGAGTATTTTGATATTGAATTAGTTAAATAAACTAACACCCGTTAAAGAAAACACCAACCCCATTTAATATACACCAATTTCAACATTTTTCTTCACATTAAAGGCATAGCCTTCAACCCACCACCACCATCCGCAACCACAAACTACCACCGTTCAAAATTTGAAACCCCCAATTTTGTAATAAAAAATCCCCAATTTCAAAATAGTTGATCAAACACAAACAAACACACACAACCCAAATCTGGGCTGTTAATGGAGAAGGCTGCCATATGTTTCTCCACCCTATCTCTCACACAAAAACATAAACCCACCACCACTAGCCTCCTTTACCGCCCTCCTCCACCACCTTCAACGTCGACACGGTCGGCTCTAACCTCCATCAACGCCTATGTCCCACCCCACCTCTTTCCTCCCCCGAACTCACTTCCCTTTCCAGCCACCACCCCTAGACGGCTACCAGGAGACACGCCGCTATCGTCTCATCTCTATCTCCATCTTTCTTTCTCTGTGTAGATATGCATCTCTTTGTTTTTGTGTTCTTCAGTTTCGAATCTGGGTTGGATGCGTGAGAAGATAGAGAGAGAAAGAAAGAGAATGGAGAGAGAGGGAAAGAGAGTGTGTTTTTTTATATTTAACTTTTCCCTTGTTTTTAGAAAAGCCAAAAACTTATAAAAAACGCGTTTTTTCTAAGCTTATGAAAAAATGTGTTTTCCCTTCAACGGACTCAACGGACGGAGGCACCGCCCATTCTCTCTCTCACACTCTCTCTCTCTCTAGCCGCAATAGCCGGCGACCTCACCCAAGCCTAACCTCTCCCTCTCCGGCCAATCAATCCTCCTTCACATCTAAATTCAACAGGCGATCTCCCTCTTCTCCGATTTACCAAACTTCCTCGATCCAATCTCTCCCTAATCTCCTTCCCTCAACTCTCCGACTAAACCCAATTGATGTTGCGGGATAATGGAGGATATGACTATAAAGTATTCAGGTAGCAGAAACGGGGAAATCGTTAAATCATATACAACAAACAAGTCAAATTCACATCAGCAACCAAAGTAATCTAGAAACAATCAAACTCCATCAACTACAAAATCAACTGTATGAAACACTAGCAGAATTACATTAGCGGCGCATAAACCATGTTCCATTGAATCAATTGGAGAAAGCAACTAGCGGCAGTAGAGAAATCTAAAGATACAGTAAGAGCATATATGTAAATTTGCGAATACCTTTGAGATTGAATTGGTGAAGGACTGAGTATCGAGTTAGAGAGAGAGAGAGAGAGAGAGAGAGAGAGAGAGAGAGAGAGAGAGAGCGAGCACAATTGCCGTTCGGTTCTTCGTTCGCACCTTTGTGCGAGTTTTTGTGTGTGAAAGAGAGAATGGTTTGATTGGGTTTGCGTGTAGGAACGACTGCTTGATGATCCCCCTCTGATTTTGTTTGTTTAGATGCCAGTGCATTAGTTTTTAAGTGCCAGATTATATGTTGTTGAATACCAGTTTATAAGTATTTGAGTACCAGTTTGAGAATATGATGCATTGGTGGACTGGGTAATTAGATGCCAGTGCATGTGTTTTGGAGTGTCAGTCCATGTATTTTGGAGTGCTAGTTAGTGTATAATAGAGTGCCAGTAAGTGTGTAACTGAGTGTCAATGTATTTTTTGAATGTCAGTTCTTGTAATTTTGAATGCCAGTCCATGTTTTTTTGAATGCCAGTTCATGTTTTTTTGAATATCAGCAAAAATAATTATCAGTGTTTTTGAGTGCCAGTATATGCATTTTTGAGTGCCAATAAATGTGTTTTCAAATGCCAGTCCATGTATTTTTGAATGCCAGTGCTTGTATTTTTGAGAGCCAGCAAAAATATTAGTGTAACAAAGTGCCAGAATTAGTGTAACAGAGTGCCGGTGTGAAGAGTGCCGGTTAAATGTATTTAAAAGTGCCCGTGTAAAAAGTGCCAGTTTCATGTTTATAAAATGCCAGTATGAAATCACTGGTCATTTGTAATATTAACACTGGCATTTATCATGGTTGCCAGTAATTACAAAAATGCCACCGTTTATTTTGAACATGGTTGCCAGTAATTACAAAATTGCCTCCGTTTATTTTGAAAACACGTTTTTCCTTATCTTAAGAAAAAACTAGTTTTTTATAAGACCAAATCTTTAGAAAATGTCAACTAATTTTCTTAAAATTATGGGGGTCAAATTCGATGAAAAAGACCAAAATACCCCTAAATAACTCACGTGAGCGGCACATGTTATGCTTTTCGTTAGATTTTTAACGGTTCATCCAAAATTACACCTGATTGCAACAAAAAGACAAACTCAATAACCAACTTATAACAAATGCAAATTCGATAACCAATTGAAACATCTCGACAAATTCGGATAACTAAAAGAGTTGGTTTTGGGAAAAACTAGTTTCTCCCAAATATTATAAAAAATCCTGTTTTATTTTAAAAACCGATTCAATGATCGGTTCAAAAAGTCGGGTTAGTTTGGTTTAAAATTCATGTATCAATTTTTTTAAATTAAAAACAAAATTTTTTATAATATTTGAGGAAAACTAATTTTCCCTAAAATTTTCTGTAATTAAAATGCAATTTACCCTTGTTTGTTGCTACGCGGGCTGAGTTTAGAGTTTTAAGTTAACAAGCAGAACTTTCACTTTATTAATACTATATTCTTAGCCCAGCCCAAATTTGTTTGGGCTACTTGCCATTTGGGTCTGTTCTGTTTTAGATACCCGTGCTTTAGGGTGAGTTTGAGAGTGCTTTTTTATGGCTTATAATCACTTTTGAAGCTTAAAATCACTTTTAATAGTGTTTGGATAACAATACTGATTATGATTTTAAGCTGTTAAAACACAAAAACTGTGTTTTCGTAGAACCAGTTATGACCCAACTTTTGCTAAAAGTGATTCTTAGAAGCTGTTATTTATGTTGTTTTTACAATAATAACCTCTATCTCTTTTATACATTTATTATATCGAGATACATATCATAAAAGTCATTTTTGATATTTATCTTTAATAATCATTTTTGAACATATACTATCCAAACATACTTATAAATTTTAGTATTTATTACAAATAATCGATTTTTCTAAAATCACTTTTGAAAAATCATTTTCAGGGAATCAGAAGCAATGCCAAACTCACCCTTAGAAATTAAATACTCGTTCGTTCTTCTGATCCATACCTAATTTTACAAAAAAATAGTCATTAAGAATTAGGGGTGGACATGGTTCGGTTCAAACCGCGGTTTGAGATCGAATCGAACCAAACCACGCAGTTTGGTTTGGTTTTTTTCTATAAATGGTTTAGCTTGGTTTGAAAATTTAATAAACCGTGTGGTTCGGTTCAGCTCGCAGTCTGGAACCTCAAAACCGAACCAAACCGAACCGAACCAAACCGATTCAGACCGAACCGCGGTTTGGAACCGTGAAACCGAACCGTGAAACCGAACCACGGAACCCAACCATGAAATTCTTGTAATTTTGTATCTTTATTTTAGACAATGTCTTTTAATTTATTTTGAGATGGTTTCTTTTGTTGTACTTGTTAGAACAATGAACTTTCAGTTTACGAAAACTCATTCCTATTTGGATAGTAGTATTTGTGTCTTATATTTAATATATATGATTGCTAGTTTGATAAAAAAAATATGTAAAGAGCAACGCTTTTAGTTGGACAGGTTTGTAGTTCGGATAGCGGTCTAGACCGCTGTTCGGACTACGGTTTGAACCGTTTATGAAATCGTGGTTTGAGACCGAACCGAACCAAACCGAGGTGGTTTTGTTTGGTTTGATTTGAAATTTTCTATGATTCGATTTGGTTTGGAATTTTCCCAAACCGATTATTAGCGATTTGATCTCCAAATTCATTCCAAATCGAACCAAACCGAACCATGTCCACCCCTATTAAGAATTAAAGAAATTAATTTAAGTAAATCAAACATTGGTACATAGGGAGTAAGATGTATTTTTAAGTGAATCGAACATTGGTACGTAGGGAGTAAGATGTTTTTTAAGTTAAACAACACAAATTTTCATTAATAAGCATAAAGAATCTGACACTCCATAAAAATCGAAAACTTATCTAACCAATCTTCAAAGTTGAAGCCTAAACTAGAACCAAATCTCTAGTAAACGAGGACGAACATTTATATCATATCGAATGGTTCTAATGATATTTTAAACACTCGTACTTTACTTGAACTTTGATTTTAACGATAGTTGTTATTTTTTTATCAGTTTTAACTTTTGTACTTTAGATAAACAATCATTTTCCCAAAAGATCATTTTCCCAAAAGTAGTGAAAAATAAGACATTTTTAGAAATTTTAAATTTCGTTTTTTGGACTTATCAAATTTTTTGAATAAAATTAAAATATATTTAAAATATAATGATTAAAATAGTTAAAAATAAACTATAGTAATAATTAAAACCAAAAGTCTACACCGATCGCATGCGGAGCGGTGGGTAGAGTCGTTAAACTACCAAGTGTATGTTAAGCGCGGAGGGAAACCCAAAACGCGAACCCCATCTCAGTCTCAGCCTGTCTGCCTGTCCGTGAGTGTGTGTGTAACGGAGCGTGGAACGCATCGTCCCTCCCACCTCGTACATATCGCCTTCCAACCCACTCCGGTTCTGATTTATAATTTCTCCTCTGTTTTCACCGCCCTTTCCCCATTACAAAAATCGCCCTCCCTTTCTCCTTCCCCTTCCCATCGCACACAGAAATTTCTCTGATTCGAATCGATTCCTGATATTGACAACAATGGCGTCCTTCTCCTCCGTTCCATGCCCCAAGACACTCGCCGTTTCACAGTCCACCTCCAAGCAGAATCCCAAGCACCGCAACGCTTCCGTCCTCTTTCGATCCGATTTCAAATCCAACAGCGCTTTGATCGCCGGATCTTCCTTTATTCAGGTTCGATTTTTGAATTTCCGCCTCAGCATTGCCTTTACATTCTCTGAAGTTTGTGATTTTTGGGGGTTTAGCTGTTAGCCTGCACTGTTTGTAGCGGCGTGTCTTCTGTTGCTAATTGTTGCCTGGAAATTTGGTATTTTTTGAATTGATTGGATTTGAATATCTAATATTCATTTTAGAAGATCAAAAGTGGAAAATGTATGCTAAGTAGAAGTTGTACCGAATCAGTTGAGAATTCTGAACTTTGTTAGCAGTAGTTGCTTCCAGTAAAGTTGCACTTCTGGAAAATATTTAAGAACTCCCAATTCTGACAAGTGAGATAATGTCGAATAACAGGTTTTTCTCAAATTGGATAAAAGGTGCTTAGGGTCTCACCACGCGTTTTTTATTTGGACTTTTTTATTAATTGATGATTTTATACAATAGTGACACTTGGAGTGTGAAATCATCGGTGGTGATTGAACCCCTGACCTTCCATATAGAAGGTTATACCTTATACCGCTTGAGCTAGAGCTAGAGCTAATTGGTGCGCCATGCTCTGTTAAAGTCATGCTAAGGATTCTGTCTTAAGAAGTTTTGTTTTTTTTCCCATTTTTAAAGCCAATTTGACCATTTTTTGGGTCAATGTATGCCATGCATTCTCTTAATCATTGTGTAACTTCTGTACTGTAGATGACAAGTGCACGTGTACTTGGCTTGTATATCATATACAACCTTCATAAGCTATGTTATGAGTACTCTAAAGAATCAAGAGTAGAAAACTTGTTTCAAAAAAGCTAGTAAATGTTATCAGATCTTCGTCTTTAAGTAATCAGATATTCAGATTGACTAAGAAAGTAAAATAATTTACGGTCTTTTTGTGATGGAGTACAATCATGAATATTTAAAATTTCTAGCAGACTGGAATTCTGGAAATATGATTTCATATCAGGGCCGGCCCAAGGGGGGGGGGTCAGTGAGGGCAACCGCCCGGGGACCTTAGTGGTAAGGGGCCCATTTTTAAATAGGCTATAGTGTATATGGTATGTATATATTTTTTTTATAACTATAATAAATATTTATTTTGAGGCCAAAGTGGGCCATGGCCCACACTCAGTTAAATTTTTTTTTTTGTTAAACCGATTGAAGCAGGTGACGGTAGAACTTAAAAGCGATAACATACGGCAAGAAAATATCGCAAAATTGTGATGATGCCAAGTCAAAAAGTGAGGCTGAAAGTTTGGTTTGTGCACTCGAGAGTTTTGAATTTTTACTTGGCATGGTCATTTGGCATGATATTTTATTTTCTATAAACATGGTGAGTAAAAAGTTGCAATCAAAGTCCATGTGCATTGATGTTCCATTAAAACAAATAGAAGGTGTGATGAAGTATTTTGATAATTATAGAAATGAGGGATTTTCATCTAGTATGGATATTGCAAAAATTCTAGCATGTGCGATGGACGTAACTCCTACGTTTCCAATTAAACGTCGAAGTATTAGGAAAAAACAATTTGATGAAAGTAATCATGATGATGAAGAAATGCTATCTTATGAGGAGTCATGTAGACTTAAATATTTTCTTGTCGTTGTGGATATGGCAATTACTTCGTTACGTAATAGGTTTGATCAATTAAAAACTTTTGAAAATATTTTTGAATTTTTACTTAATTCTAGTAGGTTGAAGTCGTTGGAATCTCATGAATTAAGAGAATGTTGCATAAAGTTCACAACTTCTTTTTCTCACAATAAAGTGTCAGATGTTGATTTGGATGATTTCTTTTCTGAATTAAAAGTGTTGCAATTCACTTTGCCAAGGTGGTCAATGTCAGCTCTCGAAGTTTTTGAATTTGTCAAAGATGCAGATTGTTATCCTAACGTTAGTATCGCGTATCAAATTTTTTAACTATGCCTGTAACCATGGCATCGACCGAAAGAAGTTTCTCAAAATTGAAATTATTGAAAAATTACTTGAGGTCATCAATGTCTCAAGAAAGGTTGAGCGATCTTGCCATTTTGTCTATTGAGAAGGATTTTGTGGAAAATATTGATATTGATACGGTCATTAATGATTTTGCATCTTTAAAAGCTCGAAAAAGTTTGTTTATATGATCATAATGTGCTTCTTTAATCGTTTTTTACTTTTGGTCATCTTTGAAGTTTGATTTTATTGGAGTTCAACATGGTTCAGCTATCAAAAACAAAGATCTTCTTCAGATTTTGGGATGCTTAATTGTTGCACAAATGATTTTTGTTCTTGTTCTTTTAATGATCTTGTTGTTTTGAATATAAACCTAGTAACTTTACTTCTGTTTTATCTAGGTAAAAATATATAGCATTTGAGTATCGAAAAAATATATAGCATTTGAGTATCGTAAAAATGTCCGATTAATTAGGGGCCTCTTCATCTGATTTCGCCCGGGGCCCACAAAAGTCTAGGAACGGCCCTGTTTCATATACAAGGCAGTCTTAGCCCAATTCAACATTCATGCAAAAACTCCAACATGGTGTAGTTTTCCTGTTGTTACGAATCAACTACGGGTATGTCATATGATGTCTTAAGGGAAAGTGGTTTCCGTAGGATACAAAGTGATTGTCGGATGTTTGTTATTTGGGATGAATGTTGTACGCTGTATGTTATTTGTTACTGCTGGGGCATCAAAGCATCTACTATTTAAACACATACCTCTATCAAGTATAACATTTTCCAATGACGTTTACAGGAGAAGATGCAAATGCAATACGCCAAGCCTACACTCCAACATAGTTTTAGTATGATTTGTGTTTATGGGATAAGTTTGACCTGGACCTACGCTTTGAGTGCATGGCTTTGATTACACTAACCAGTTGTGTTTAGTGTACATTGCTTACTTACATTGACAGTCTGTAGGGTTGGCAATGGGGCGGGTTCGGGACGGGTTCTTCATTTCCCAAACCCGCCCCTATAGTGATCTACCATTTCCCAAACCCGCCCCTATAGTGATCTACCATAACCCGAGCCTACCCCGCCCGTGTTATGCATTACCCGAGCCCGCCCCGTTTAACCCGTCCCGATAGTTATTTAAGTAATTTCCTATAAAAACACCATAATCCAAGGACCCCTCTAGAAATTTCCTATATATTCGGGGCAGGTTCGAGGCGGGGTAAACCCTAACCCTCCAAAAACCCGGCGGGTTTTCAAATTTGCATCCCAAACCCGGCCTATTAGGGCTGGTCTTTTCGGGTTCGGGACGGGTTCGGGTTTTTTGCCATCCCTAACAGTCTGTCACATGTCTTCTTTCTAGATTTCTAGAAGTTTCTGGATCGGGAAAAGGATTAGTAATGGAGATGAAGGAAAGGAATATGTTGATTGAGCCCTTGTTTGGATAGGTGATGTTTGGAAGAAAATATTGTGTTAGTATGTGTAATGTGAATGTGATTGAAAATGTCAATTAGTAGTGTTTTAGTTTGTTAAGATAAATAAGCAGTTCTTTATTTATTTTCACTGCCTTCCTTTTTCTTTGTTCAAACCACACAATGGCATCTCTTTACTTCTTGTTACTGCTATCTTTACCTCTCAAATCCCTTTAAGATGGTCTATACTGAAATCAGAAATGATTGCGGAGCAAGGATGACAAAACCTGGAAGTGAAAACCATGTTGATCCCATTCATGAATTAGGTTTACCATGCATATTTATCTGTTCTTGGACTCTGTGTTATTCTGGTCACTGCAGCCTTTGTTATAAATACCGTACCATTTGATTAGTTGTTCATTTTCACTATCCACTTTATTTCCTACTTTGACCTGAACATCTCTTTCTGCATGAATGACTGGACAAGATAGTGCACCTGTAGAACTTTTAGCTAGTATCGTGGTGCCTGTTTGTCTTAATATTGAAACCTGAAAGTAATGACACTATGAATGGACTTGAGACCCCTCATTTTAATAAAATTATAAATAGACAATGTGCCAAAATGCATCAGCTACACCTTTCACTACTAGTGATGAATGAAGCTATCAGCACTAACAGTATAACAGACTTAAAATGTCCAATCCCTTGTGATTCTGCCTCTCATGTGGTAGCTATGATTGTGAAGTGGAGCTTCTGGCAAGAGTGGTTTGATCTGGTGTTTAAGTTACGTGCCTCAATTTTATGTGGTTGCTTATTCATTTTCTTTCCGTGCAGGCATCTAACCGGAACCAGAGTGATGTTTTTAAGGTGTGTGCCCAGCTTCATGAGGTACGCTACACAATATCTAGTATCCACATTCTCCTTCACTATTTCCTTGGTTTGTAATTTTCTATTTTGCTACCTTTGCCCTTGTGCTTCATGCTTAATCTGAGAATATACTCTTCTAAGGCTGCCAATGAGGAGTCATCAAATTCTTCAGCAGCTCCAGGGAAAAAGGAGGATTCAACCAAAAAGGCTGGTCCGTCCGCCATTGCTGATGCTGCAACAATTACAGCATTTATGAATCAAGTATCAGACCTTGTTGAGTGCGTCAAGATCTTTATTTATAAAAGGATATATTTTGTAATCTTGTAGATACAAACTAAAGATCACCTTTAGCCCCTTATAGTTAGTTAATAGTATCTTCTGTCCAGGCTTGTAGATTCAAGAGATATCATGGAACTGCAACTAAAGCAACAAGATTGTGAAGTTCTTATAAGAAAGAAGGAAGCTTTACCACCGCCTCCCGCTGCTCCTTATGTTATGATGCAGTCCCCCTCTCCACAGTATGCGCCTCAACCACAGGCTGCTGCTCCTGCTTCTCCAGCACCAGTTCCATCTCCAGCTTCAGCACCAGCATTACCTGCCCCTGCAAAGCCAAAGTCCTCCCATCCTCCTATGAAATGTCCTATGGCTGGAACATTCTATCGCTCACCTGCACCAGGAGCACCTGCTTTTGTGAAGGTAAATACATGTGCTCGAGTGTCCATATGCTTTAGAGAAAGCGAGAGCTATTGGCTCAAATGATTTGCTGTTTCTTTTTTTGTCATTAGTATAAAGCTCTCTATCTTCCCTATAGTATCTTTCTTTCATTATTTATTTGGACATCTCAAACAGTTTTAGGACACTGTTTATCTCTCTTTTTTTTGTTGTTAGTCAAAAGTCTCACTATCTTCTCTTCCTTTATTTCCCCTTTGTTATCTTTCTCTCATTATTCATTTGGTCATCTTGAACAGTTTTGGCATCCTTAGTGTGTCGTATTACACACACTGCTAAATAGTATAACCATGTCTTATTCCCCTGATGGGTGTTCAACTTGAAGTCACCTATTGACTACTATGAGTCTCATTTGCCAATGTGCTTAGCTATGTATCTGTGTTATTCGCCATGTACCAGCTGATAGTACCCATATCCACATCGGTAGCACTATTTGGTCTTATATTCTAGTATTTTTGTTTCGTGGTGTGGCTAGCAGCTTATAACTATCTAACTCTATTTAAATATTTTTTCCCAGGTAGGAGACAAGGTGCAGAAAGGTCAAGTTATTTGCATCGTTGAGGCCATGAAACTGATGAACGAAATCGAGGTACCAAACTTGCACTTCTTCTCATGATTGGGCAATTTAGCATTTACTCCATTACATCAAGTGATACAGTTTGTGCATTGCTTGTACAATGATACAAATGCATCAAGTCTATCTCCTTAGTTGGAAATGTGACATTTGTTTTGCGACAGACTGAAAAGGAAAGTGCGACATTTATTATGAAACACTAGGAGTACATGAGAAAGAGATGGTGGGTTATGGAGTCTAAACCAACGAGGAACATTGGTGGGGCGAAAGATTAAGCCTTGGAGGAGTATGAGTTGGAGCCAGAGTACTCAAGGATGAGGAAAAGGAGGAAAAAGATGCAGAAAACGTAGAGGAGATAAGGGTTGTAGAAGTTCTATGCGAGCGCCGAGCGCATAGATTTCCCGAGGTGATATGTGAGCGCATCATGGGCGCGTATTGGTGTGATTTCAGCTTTCCTATTCTGAACAAGATTTTCGCTCAAATTAGGTTTAGGGCTTTTGGTGTAAACCTAAATGTCGAGCAGAAACATGTGTGCTTGAGCGAGATAGCCAGGATACGAGAGAGGGCCACAAATAGTGTCTAGAGAGGTTGGGGGCCTAGGAGAGCCATGAGGGGAACTCCTACAACCTGTTGTCACGACTTTGAGGTGTGTATTCTTCTAGAAAGAGTGGAGATATATACATGAGAGAGTGTTGCATATGGAGAGGCTACACTCGTATCTAAGTGATCACATGTGCAAATTTGTAAACACTCCATGATTTTTTTTTTTTTTGGTACAATGAACCAATCTGGAATATAAAAGCATGTATAAGTGCAACACAGCAGCATTAAGTTATTTAACTCCTATGACCAAAGTCGTTTCTCTTAGCAGGAAAATTATTGGGTTCAATGTTATTGAACCTTTGTGTACTGTTGTGCTTATAACCTTCTTGCAAACAAGCTTACATCTCTCCAAAAGCTTCAGTTCATCTTTTACTGGCAGAGGGTTAAAATTACTAATTCGTTATTTCTAAATCTTGTATCAGGCTGATCGATCTGGAACCATAACTGATATCATTGCAGAAGATGGAAAACCAGTCAGTGTGGACACGGTAACTCTCTCTCTCTCTCACACACACACACACACACACACTCACACAGAACCATGTTTCAGTAGTTTTGTAGTTTGCCTAAAAAGACGCTTCCTTTTTGCAGCCCCTATTTGTGATCGAGCCGTGAGGAACCAAATGAAGGTATCCAAAAGTGGACTATATACAACAAGTGGAGGCAGATGGCTGAGTTTGAACTTTTAGATCATTTTGTGCCAGTACTCATATTGGTTAGTTTAAAACTAATAATCAATTATCAGTCTCTAAATGTAGAATCTTGCCCTCTTTTCACCGCCCTACTTCTGTAGAAAAAAATGTGTCATAATTTTGACGGAAATCAAAGAGATGTTGAGAATTAAGCTGTTGGTGTTGAGTCCATGGAGTTGGTGTTGAATCCATGGAGATACTAAATGCAACTTTGCCTCATTGTTGGCCTTTTCACTTTCCGGACTTGAATCATGTTGTGCAATGCAGCGGAAGCAAATTAACAATAACTAAGAACACACAAACAAGCAATTGAGAAATCGAAAGAGAAAGAGATGTAATTGGGGTTTTGAACCTTGCCTTTGTATTATTATGTGCAATATCTCTCTTGGTTTACATAGGATTACATAACATATAGTATATATTAACTAAACCCTAGCCCAACCAAGACAGAAAATAACCAAAAGCCCATCTGTCAAAACCCTCCCGTCGACGCCAGGCGCCCGCCTAAAGAATCCCAGGCGCCCACCTGGACTTAGACAACCCACAGATGAACCTACTGTCGTCGAGGCGCTCGCCCAAGAAGATCCCATGCGGCCGCCTCAAAGCTGCCCAGCCACGCCGCATCGCCTACCTTCCAGGCGCCCGCCTCGTCCCAGGTGAGACGCGCGCCTCAGCCACAGAATGTCGAGCCATAATCCTACAATCTCCACCTTGGCGAGCATTCACCCAACCCAATAGAAGATACAAGGAACCAACGCTCGAACCCCTCCATCTCTAACAGTTAGAGATGTGCAACAAATCCAAACAGTGCTTGAACTTGTCAGTAGTAACCGGCTTCGTCAACATATCAGCAGCATTCTCCGTAGTGTGAACCTTCTCTAGCACAACCTCACCCATATCAATCAACTCCCGAATCTTGTGAAATCGAACATCAATATGTTTCGTCAGTTGATGATAAATATGATTCTTTGCCAGAAAAATCGCACTTTGACTGTCACAAAGCAACTTCACTCCACCTTGCTGAATACCCAATTCGTTGACCAAACCCCGAAGCCATAAGGCTTCCTTTGCAGCTTCAACCGCTGCTATGTACTCCGCTTCCGTTGTAGACAATGCAATGATGGACTGAATCATAGACCTCCAACATATAGGACCACCTGCAAGAGTAAATTCATATCCCGTAGTTGACCTCCTCCGATCCAAGTCACCCGCATAGTCTAAATCAACATATCCCACAACAGAAAGCTCCTCACTCTTTCCTCCAAACATGATGTCATAATCCATGGTGCCCTTCAAGTATCTGAGAATCCACTTAACTGCTTCCCAATGCTGTTTACTCGGATTCACCATATACTTGCTAACCACACTAATGGCTTGCGCCAAATCTGGCCTTGTGCAAACCATAGCATACATGAGACATCCCACTGCGCTTGCATAGGGAACCTTCGAAATATTCTGAATCTCTTCAGTAGAACTCGGGGAATCTGAGGCAGATAAATTAAAATGACTCGCCAATGGTGTCTTCACAGGTTTTGCATCCCGCATATTGAACCTCTCCAACACCTTCTCCACATAGCCGGCTTGAGACAACCACAATCTCCTAGATTTCCTGTCTCGGCGAATCTCCATCCCAAGAATCTTCTTGGCTTCCCCAAAATCCTTCATGTCAAACTCTCTACTCAACAAGGCCTTCAACTGATTGACCTCGTTCTTGCTTCTACCCGCGATAAGCATATCATCCACATACAGTAACAGAAAAATATATGAGCCATCATCAAGGCTCTTCACATAAACGCAGCAATCATACTCACACCTCTTGTAGCCAATACGAACCATGTAGGAGTCAAATCTAGTGTACCACTGCCTCGGAGACTGCTTCAGTCCATAAAGTGACTTCTTCAATTTACAAACCAAACGCTCCTGCCCGGGCTCCATGAACCCATGTGTGGTTGCTCCATGAAAATCTGCTCATTCAACTCACCGTGTAGAAACGCAGTTTTCACATCCATCTGCTCCAACACCAAATCATAGTGAACTACAAGACCCAACACAATTCGAATAGAAGTGTGCCTCACAACAAGCGAAAAAATCTCATTATAATCCACCCCCTCTCGCTGCGAGTACCCCTTTGCTACCAACCAATCCTTGAACTTTTCCCCCTCTTTTTCTGATACTGCTTCCTTGCGCTTGAAAACCCACTTGCAACCAATAGCACGCTTCTCTTTAGGAAGCTCCACCAAATCCCATGTATTGTTCTTGTACAATGACTCCATCTCCTCCGCCATAGCAGTTACCCACTTCTCCTTTTCCGGACTGTTTATTGCCTCCTTAAAAGTACTTGGGTCTCCACTATTAAGAACAAGAATATACAAAGCCATGTCTTCAAACCCATACCTGACCGGTGGCTTGATTACTCTCTTAGGTCTCCCAACTGAAGTACTAGCCGCTTCAGTTTCTTGTGTAGTTACCTCTGAATCCGGAAGAGTGAGATCCGCATCAGTTTCATCATCATGTAACTCCACCTCAATGACTTGCTTCTCGCTCCTTTTGCTTTCTGGCACCTTCTCTTTATCGTCTTGAGTACACTTCAACATAGCCTTTTCATCAAAGACTACATCCCTACTGATCACCACCTTGCTTGACTTGGGATTCCAAAGCTTGTATCCTTTCACACCTGTTTCATACCCGAGAAAGACACACTGTTTTGACTTTGGGTCAAGATTCGACCGCTCTTCACCAGGAATATGCACATATGATGGACACTCAAACACCCGGATATCGGTGAAGTCTACCTCATTACCCGTCCGTACCTTCTCCGCAAATCTGTTATCCAAAGATACTCTAGGTGATCTGTTTATCAAGAAACATGCCATACTCACCGCATCAGCCCAAAAGTTCTTCGCCAACCCCACATTGAATCGTAGACACCTAGTCCTTTCCGCAATAGTTCTATTCATCCTTTCAGCCACACCATTTTGCTGTGGTGTCTTGCGTACTGTGTAGTGCCTCTTGATTCCCTGCTCTCTACAGAACTTCTTTAACTCGCCATTTGTGTACTCTGTCCCATTATCACTTCTCAAACACTTGATTTTTTGCCCCGTTTGATTTTTCACTTCAGCTTTCCACACCTTGAACTTCTCAAAAGTTTCTGACTTGTGCCTCATTAAGTAAACCCAAACCTTCTTCGAAAAATCATCAATATACGTCACGAAGTAATAATGTCCACCCCTTGATTCTGTTCTAACCGGCCCCCACACATCTGAATGAACATAATCGAGAATGCCCTTTGTTGTATGCTTACCCGTCTTGAATTGCACCTTGTTCTGCTTTCCAAGAACACAATACTTGCAAAACTCAAGTTTACAAGTCTTCACACCCTTCAACAACTTTCATTTATGAAGTTCCCGCATTCCCCTTTCACCCATGTGACCAAGCCTCATATGCCATAGAAGGGCATCGGTATCAACCTCAGACTCAACGGATGTGACTCCACCTACAACCGTGCTTCCTAGCAACCTGTAAATGTTCTTAGATCCCTTCTCACCCTTCATCACAACCATAGCACCCTTAACTACTTTCAATACTCCACCTTGTGCTTTATAGTTCATACCGTTAGCATCCAAGGTACCCAATGAAATCAGATTTTTAGAAACATTTGGCACATGTCTAACATCACATAACGTTCTAACCACACCATCATACATCTTAATTCTTATAGTTCCTATGCCAGCAATTTTACATGTAGCACCATTACCCATAGTAACTATACCAGAATTAACTGACCTGTAAGTATCGAACCAATCACGATTCGCAGTCACGTGAAATGAACTTATCGAATCCAGAATCCAACCATCTGTCGGGTGCTCTACAGCTGATGAAGTCGTGAGCATATCTCCATCCACATCCTCTGAGCAATCTTCAACCACATTAACTGACTTTGAAGACTATGCTTTGCCTTTACTGTTCCCCTTCTCTGGACAATTCTGTCTCTTGTGCCCCTTCTGCCCACACTTGAAACAATTCCCCTCGTACTTCTTCCTTGACTGCGAACGAGAATTCTGCCTCTGCGAGTTATCCCGGAACTGGGCTCTCCCACGTTCCTGATTCTCCTTCACAAATAACCCCTCACCCGCAGGTTCATCAACGGACTTCTTCCGTTTATGAAAAGATAGAAGAGTTTCTGTGACCGGTTGCAACTCCACAATATCTTCCCCCAAGTCAACGTAGTAACAAGGTTTTCGTATGTCGAAGAAGTCGGCAACCAATTTCAACAGCATCAACGCCTTGTCCTCCTCCTCAAACGTTACCTCCACCCTAATCAAATCGTTGAGAATTTGATAAAATGTGTGGATATGAGATTCAAGATCCGAACCCTCTGCCATCTTAAGCCCATACAACCTTTGCTTTAGATGCAACTTGTTCGACAAAGATTTTGACATATACCTGGCCTCCAAAATCTCCCAAACCTTCGTCGGTGATTCTTCATCGATCACGTGATACACCACCTCATCTGCAAGACACTGCCGTATTGAAGATACAGCCCGCTCTTGCAACTCCTTCCATGGTCCTTCTTCGATATCATCGGGTTTAGTCGAATATCGAATAACCTTTCCCAAGCCTGCTTGAACCAGAAAATCCTTTACCCTCCTTTGCCACAACGCAAAGTTTCCATGCCCATCAAACTTCTGAACATCGGACTTCACGGTGATAGAATTGACCCCAGCCATCGCAACCGTGCTCTGATACCAGTTGTTGTGCAATGTAGCGGAAGCAAATTAACAATAACTAAGAACACACAAACAAGCAATTGAGAAATCGAAAGAAAAAGAGATGTAATTGGGGTTTTGAACCTTGCCTTTGTATTATTATGTGCAATATCTCGCTTGGTTTACATAGGATTACATAACATATATATATTAACTAAACCCTAGCCCAACCAAGACAGAAAATAACCAAAAGCCTGTCTGTCAAAACCCTCCCGTCGATGCCAGGCGCCCGCCTCAAGAATCCCAGGCGCCCGCCTGGACTTAGACAACCCACGGATGAACCTACTGCCGCCGAGGCGCTCGCCCAAGAAGATCCCATGCGGCCGCCTCAAAGCTGCCCAGCTACGCCGCATCGCCTGCTTTCCAGGCGCCCGCCTCGTCCCAGGTGAGGCGCACGCCTCAGCCACAGAATGTCGAGCCATAATCCTACAAATCAAAATGAGATGAGCGCCAGAGAAGTGAGATAAAAACTACGACTCCGTCCAAAAAAAAAATTAAATTAGCTTTTAATCAAGTTTTAATCAAGAGCAACTACAGTGGTGACCTTCTGGTATGGTCATGGCTGATTTGGCACGGACGACTCCAGCAATGGTGACCTTTAAATTCACCCAAATTTTAATTTGTGATAATTTATTATAATTTGTTTTCTAAAAATATAATTTATTACTTTCATATTACAATAATAATATACTATTATACAATATTAATAATTATAAATAATATTGTATAAATGATATAAATTATTATCTATAATAAGATGTTATTAACTTATCAATATAAATTAATATAATTATTAAATAATATTAATATTAATAAAATTATTTAATTAATAATTAAAATATATAGATTATTTTATCATATATAATTAATAATATTAAAATAATATGAATAATGTTAATAATTGGTATAAAAATGAGTAGGAAAGAGAAAATATAATGGATATAGTAAAAAGTATGAGAGAGAAACTGATGACTTTTTATCACCATTGTTGGTAAAATAAGATGGAGTTATGATTATTGATGACCGATGAATTGGAGTCGATGTGGAGAAGAGATGGTAATCATGACCCGGTCAACACTGCGGATGGTCTTATCGCCTTCTCCGATTTCTTGGGCATTTGGCAGGTGTTGTAACCGTCAGTCCGTCACTGGCATCATATGAGTTAAGACCCAATGGGCTCATAACCTATCTATCGTGACCGTTGCTGAAATTGAAGTCGATTAAAGATTTTACCCCCAAACGCTTATAATTTCTAAAATTGACTCGACGACCAATTAACCTCCGAAATGAATCTATAACTTGTTTTAAGGGTTATAGCCTATGTATTCTTAAAGTCTGAGGTTCTATCTTAAAATAAATTGGTGTTAAGGTGAGTGGCCCAGGATCTTTATATATTATAGGCAAGGTTTGTCAATTTCCAATGTAGAATAATATCTCTAACATATATATACGTGTGTGTAGCCGAATAATATATGTAGTATCCAAATTAAAGAGAAAAACATATAATACATGTAGCCGAATAAATGGAGTATCGAATTTACAATACATCATACATAGCGGGTTCATGTTGTCTCGTTTGCTAATAAGATCTACTTTATTAATAGAGAATGCCCATTGTTTTGACATTCTACTAAAACGGATCCCAATAGCGAATTCATGTTCATAATCAATATTATCATAGGGTAGGGTACAACAACGGAAAATATGATATTTTTGCCCAGTATGTATGTAGGGATTAGCCGTAGATCTGCCCTTTGCCCCTTATGCCCTTGTAAGAACTTTTAATTGGGGGAAATATTAGCAAAGATAACTTTTTGACAAAATTTTAATACTCTTATCATTTATAAGTCAAATGTGAGGGAGTAATTACTTTTACACTCACTTAGTTTCTATAGGACAAATTACAATTTAGGGGCAAATGTGACACCTTTACCTAACTCAGAGTCTCATTTATTTTTTTGGTCGATTTAAGGCCCAATATGGTTAAATATTGTCGTTCAGGGCTTATTGACGGAAATCGTTGGAAACTATTTAATTCGCCATGTATCGAGCAAATAATAGAGAAATGAGCTAGTTTGTAATAGTCACTAGTACTCTTGCCCGTGCCAATGACACGGTGAAAGTATGAATTTGACCGGTCCTATAAAAGTGTATAACGTATTCTGCGATAGGGAGGATGGAGAGGTTGATTGTCTTAATGTAGTTAAAGTCTTATATCATCACCCGAACATCAGTAGCATCATTGAGATAATATTTAGTCTTGCTTAATTTGAACTTAATAATTAAATTGATTAACCTGGTGAAAGAATGTAATTTTTTTTTGTTAAACTACAATCTTGATATTTGATTCATACAATCTTGATATTTGATTCAAGCTCTGAAAGGATTCAAAAATGTTATAAACTTTATGGGATGGAAGTTATATAAAACTAACAAAAATATATTTCTTTGAAAATGCAAAAATGAAAGGAAAGAAAGGTTTTTTTTTTTTTTTTTTTTGCATTGTGAAAATAGAGTACAGTAAGTGAGCAAGCAACAACAACAATGAAGTCTTAGTTCCAACAGAGGTAATACATCTTTCCTTTTGAAGTATCAGAACAAAACCAACAGATGTGTACTTCACAAACTCACCTTCATATAGGACTTTCAGATTATTGGATCCGTCTACTACTGTACTTGTAGGATCCTAAATTTTTTACTCAAATTAGTAACTCAAAAACGCATTCCACCTACGCTAGAAAGTATAACAACAATCTTTAAATATAATAAAAGGAAATACCCTCGCGCCACATAAAATTAACACATTACTCGCATAGGCACATTAAGAATACCAAGAACTTGGATTGTAGGCCTTTTATCAGAACCTATAATCTTCTTTTCACTCCGTTTCTGAGTAGGAGGAGCAATTCACATAAAATTAACACAGTACTCGCATATTCTACTTGAATTCTATGATAAAGGGATATGTGCTTTCACTTCATATCAATAATGCTCTCAAAATGTGGGTGTAGCTTATGATTGCCAGTCAAACTCATATTTCTATAATTACCAAATCCATGGTTTATATGCTCAATGCAGAACAGGTAATGCTAATCAAATAAAAGAAATCATACAACACAAATTTACAATACTGTTAAGTTCTTAACAATCAATGAATACCCTAATGCCTCAGACATTCGAACGTAATTATATTATTTAAGTGAATACTTTTATGCGATGAACCTCTAATTTTTACCTTGAGTTGTTTCTTTCTGTCCTAACATTTCAATTTGATTTATTTCTTCTCTTCTAAAATATCACTAAGGTGACTAATTATAATTATAATTTAAAATATTTTATATGTACATAAAAATCTTAGAACTTTGATTGACGCACCATTAAAATACAATTAATAATTTTCAAAATTTTTAGTAATGCATATTTAATGTGACTAGATTTCGTTAAATTTTAAGCGAATTTGTTAACAAAGTGAGAACATCTTGAAAAATGTAAAAGTTTAGTGAGAAGATTTTGAAAAAAAAAATAGTTCAGTGAGAACATTTTGAAAAATATTATAGTTCAGTGATGAAAATATGTTTTTTCCCAAAAAATAAAAAAGAAGTGAATAAAGAAAATCGGTGACTGTCAGCCCTTAGATTAGAGTTACTAAAAAATAATCCAACTATTGAAATTAAAAAGAAATAAAATCGTTTAATAATAGCCATTAGATGATGGCGGTTATAGATTAAAATCGTTTATTATAATATAGATTATTATTATTCCTTTTCCAAATTTTATTTTCAGTTATTTTTTCTTTTAACTTTTTTTTTTTTATATTATTTTTCACAATCACATATGAAAAAGGACTTTATAAGTATGTTTTGAAATTTCATCAATCTTTCGATCTCAAAATAATTTTAATTCTCATAGTGCAGTTTCTTTATTCCTCTTCCAAACCAACTTCTTCTTCTTCTTCTTCTTCTTCTTCTTCTTCTTCTTCTTCGTCTATGATGATGATAATAATAATAATAATAATAATAATAAAAAAAATTATAATAATATAAAATACATTTTCTTCTGATTTGCGGGCCATTGTAATATTAAAGTAAGAAATTAAAAAATAATAATAAAAAAGAATAAAGGAAAACCGCCCACTTTCAACCCTTAGATTAGAGTTAATAACAAATAATCTAACAATTGAAATAAAAAATAAATAAAACCGTTTAATAATAGCCCTATGATGAGGGCGGTTATGGATCAATCTGGACTCTTCATTGTCTAAAGTCAATAGGAAGTTATTTTTGAGCTTTATTATAATATAGACGAATGATATGCTAGCTAAAGAATTCAGTAACTTTATTTTCCGTTTTCGTTTTTAATTCTAATTTAATTAGAACTCACCCAACGATACAATTGTTCATAATTTTGTTAGTCTTTATTGAGTTTGTTGCTTATATGATACAATCACCCTTACCTTAGAAGAGATTACATTAAAACCACATAATTTTGTTTATTTTATCTTCTCCAAGATAATTCATTTTAATCATGTTAAGATAGACTTAGTAAATCAAAAGGGAAAACAACGGCAGAAATGAAGAAAGGGAAAAACGGAAACCGCACTGTTGGCCGTAGGATCATAGCAGTAGGGAAATAATCCAAGGATCAGAATTAAAGATTAAAAAAATAAATTAATGTTAACCATTGGATTGGAGCGGTTATGGATCGATCTGAGTCGCTCTTTGTCTAAAGTCAATGGGTGATTAGGACTGAGCATTATTGTAATATAGATATCATTTCCCAAAAAAGTAATTTAAACTAAAACTAAGTTGTTATTTATTATTATAACAAAAAGTAAAAAAAAATCATGAACAATAAATAATAAAAAATAAAATCCAAACTACATGCTATTGATGGTTATGAGATCGATAAGTAAATAATAATAAGAAAACAAATTAATAAAAAAAGCATATAGTAAATAAAAGGGTGTGGGGTGAAGTTAAAAGACAGGTTTGGGATGAGAAGGTGGAGAGTTATAAAACTGGGAGTAGGAGGGTGGAATATTTGGGTTAATTCAGACCATCAGATCAATTTTCTAGATTCAATCTCAGCCACTTTTATCCCAACAGTTACAAACGGTTAAATTCGATGTGTATCATATTATAGATGCTATGGGAGGGAGGATGTCAATTTGGGAAAACAGGTTAACCGCCAACTAAAAGAGCCACTTTTGACTTTAAATAAGTCATGACCCGTGACGTCATGCCTCATTTAAAGCCGTTGCTTAAGAAATTTTTCTATTTTATTTTTGCTTTTTTATACTCCCTCCATCCCACTACAACCTGCACACTTTTCTCATTGGACGTCTCATTACAAACTTCACACTTCCTAAAATGACAGATAATCTTTACTATTCCACCCACTAATTCTCTCTCCTACTTTACTTTAACTAGCCTAAGCCCGTGTCCAAGGCCACGTTTTTTGTTTTGTTTTGTTTTTTTTTTTAAATTTTTTTTAATTAATTTTTTTTTAAGGGCAAAATGGGAAATGGACAAATGTATGAGGGTAAAATGGGAAATTCCGCCCATGTAACTGTTCATACTACTGTTCAAAAGGGGGGGGTTTGTTTTATACTATAGATACTCACAACACCAATCAAATCACTATTTCCTACCCCACTTTCTCTCTCCAACCTCACTTTTCATACTCACAACATTTTCTCCACTAACTTTTTCCTTAATTTGCGCGCAAACAGTAACTGTGAACTTACTACCGAGACGGAGGAAGTATTGTATAATTCTATAATCCTAAAATCTGAGTACTCATTCGAAAAAAAAAATCTAAGTGGTTGATAACAATAGTATGTCCTTTGTGTTTTGAAGAATATCGTGAATTGCCCCTTTGACAGATTTAGTTTGGTAATCTGAGTACTCATTTTGAAAAGAAGTAGCAAATTGATTTATAAGAAATCAGAAACCGCCACTTGAGGAGCGTTAGATCAGTTTGTAACAATCAATCACATCCATTAAAAAAAATTAATTTTATATTTATTTTTAGACAGTTTCTGATTGTTGGATTGGATTAATCCTGGCCGCTTTTTGTATCATATCAATAGGCGGTTATTTCCGCTCTCTATTGTATATTAGACTAACATTTATAACCCTCACATTAAGCCATGTCACTATTATGACATGGCATTATGTAATTCTCCCATTGGTCAATATCAACACCTTGTACGTTTATCCATCTTCAACAAATTTCTCTCTCCCCTTTCCCATTTCTGAACCGACAATGGCGCGTCTCCTCTCCCAAACCCTAATTCAAACCTCATCGTCTTCATACCAATCTCTAATCCATGGAAAGTCACCGCCTTTGGGGATCCTGACGCAACGCCACCGCTCAAATCAATCGGGAAAGGCTCAATTGATCCAGGACGACCTTGAATCTGACGGCGATACGGAGGTATTGGGTATACGCAAGCTTGAGGATGTTATTCATAGTATTGTTGTGAAGATATCCGCTCCCGATTGGCTGCCTTTCGTTCCCGCCGGGTCATACTGGGTCCCACCTCCCCGTGGGCTTCATGGATTGGTTGACGTCTTCATCGCATAACTTCGTTAGAGGTTTCCCTTCGGAATATTTTGGTGATTTATGCTTGAATTGGTTTTCTAGGGTTTTAAATCTAAACCCGCGGTTGTTGGAGTGATAGAGGGACGAGCTTCAGGAAACGATCAGCCGGCCCCATGGGCATTTACTGTTACAAGGGTGTTACAATTACAGAAAAAGTAAATAAAATACAATTAACAAAAAATGAAAATACAAAGGATAAGTTGTTGAATTTGCACGAGCCCAATGAAACCACTGTCTCCTTAAGACATATTCGACCCCTCACCGAGTGTGCTTGAGTTTTCTTGGGTCGCTTGTCTCCCAGGATAGAACGTGCGGACCGGGGGCACTTTGCACCTAAAGTTCCCGGCGAGTTGAATCGTGCTTGGACTAAATCACCTCTTCTTCTATAATGCAAACTAAGAGGCCAAAGGATGAAGCAACAAGATGCAACAAGAAAAAATGGAAGAGGATTGCAGGAGCAAGTGTTTGTTTTCTGCTGTGGTTTTTCTCAAGTGTTCTTCCAAGTGTTTTTTTTTCAAATGTTGTTGACAAACAACTATTTAAACATTTCAAAAACCAAGAATAAAAAATTGAAAATTTGTTGTTAATTATGTAATAAACAAAATTATTACGAAATTAACCAACCATTAAATCGAAAATCTTAGCCATAATGATTTCCGTTTCAGTTTTTCACATTTAATACTTGGCTGTTACACTTCTGCTCAGGAACTGCTCGGCGAGTCTTATACCTTGCTCGGCCGAGCAAGGCTTTGCCCAGATATGCTCGGTCGAGCATGGTTGTCCATAAACTTTGGACCTTCTGTCATGCTCTGCTCGGCCGAGTCAACAACCTGCTCGGCCGAGCACCTCAGTAAAATTCAAAACCAATTTTGATTTACAAAATCAAAATTTATTAGCAATAAGTGGGCCAAATCCTTTGAGCATTTATATTTAATTCATCCAAAAATCATTTTGGACAAATAAATATTTTATTTCACAAACACACTAAACCACTTAAGTAATTTGACAAAATTACCCTTTAGAAATTAATCCATTAATTTCCTTCACACCACACTATTTTTCCAACATTTACAATTACAGAATAAGCTCCTTTCTCTTTACTTTGTTGTTTTCTTCAGCAATATATATTTTTCTTGAGTTTTCGGTAGATAAAAATAGTTTATTCATCATGATTTCTCGAAAATTGGTGGATTTATCATTCGGAATTGTATTTTTTAAGATGGGTCTTCTGAAATGGGGTTGTTTTAGATGTATTTGATTGGATACGTAGAATAACTTATATGATGAATAGTGTGAAATGGGTTTTATTTTTTCATTTATCTATTTTTTCTTTAGTTTTAGGTAGATAAAAATAATTAATTTATCATAATTTATCGGAAATTGGTTAATTTTTCATTCAGAATAGTATATTGTAAGATGGGTATTGTGAAATGGGCATGAAATTTACGTGTTGGATTGGATAATCAGAATATGTTATTGGATATGTACAGTTTCATCAGTACCAAGCGATGGGGAGAGGTCTTCCTTCCAAAACGGTTGAGCATCCCGATATCTACCGTATGGAGTTCGTGCCAAATCCAAGTTCTGGTATGTCCCTCAATTTCTACATGTTATTATATTTCCTTCTTATATATGTTTTTTTTGTGCGTGTGTATTTGAGTTCCTCACGCTTTACCGTTCCTGTTCCTGATTGAATTATGGTCAGTTTTTTTTTTGTTTATATTTTTCTGTCTTATTAATTCTTTTCCTGTAATATATTATGTTATGGATTCCAAATTGATATTGTTTTAACCAAAATATAATTTCGTTTAACGTGAAATTGCTCAAAACAGTCGGCGCCCTCCCGCCATCTCTCTATTTGTGCTCTGTTGCTATTATCTGACATTGTTTGTTGCAAGTAAGACTCAAATTGAGTCTCCATTGTTCTAGGGATTACACCAGTTTATTGCTTGTGTTTCCTCTCATCTAAGTTAAAAAGGACCGGGTTAGTTTGCATTCATCGCTAAAACAACACTGGATCTTCCTTGATCAAGCCAATCTTTGTATAGAAGTTAATTTGTAGAGTGCAAGGAAGTTGTTTGATAAAATGTTCGAAAGAAACATTATCACTTGGAATTTCGACAGGTAAAGTAACAATGGCCATTGAAGCCTAGCTTTTCATACTTGTGTTTTGCCGATTCCTGCAGGGCCAACCAACTCTGTCAATGCTCCAAAAGGTATTCCACCACATAAAGCTGCATCTAGCCACTTCAATTGAGTGGGAAGATGTCCAGACATATATTCATTATGAGTGCGTTGCTCCAGCAGTGATAGTACCTATGAGCACACCTAAAACGACTACTTTAAGAAAAATTACTAGAGGCATTACATGTATCTTATAAATAGTGAGCAAATCAGAATACCACAATAAGTTAGACAAGGAAGTAAAGGCAATAGATTTACAGTTTGATATGGTGGACATGAGATCTCGCTTATGTGTGCTACTGCTGGTATTATTTCTGCCATCACAGAGAAGCTCAGTTTGTTGATCATGAGGAAAAAATCCAGGCAAAAGGAGATACTTTTTTTTTTAATTTTTTTTTTCACTACTCACACACACACACACATGCACGCAGAAGCGCCTAGGAGATAAATCCTAGGGAGAGAAAGCCTTTCCTCTAACTTCTGGAGGGATCGAACCCATGACCTCTAGGTTGGAAGCCATGAGCTCAAGCCAGCAGGCCAAATCCCCAATAACCTGAGGAGCATTCCCCCAATAACCTGAGGACAAAACGGTATTGGGAGGGGACAATCTAGCAACCACATTGAGAACTAGACTATAACCAATTGGATTTATGTTGATTTGATCCATCTTAACCTGAGGACCATTCCCCCAAAAATGGAAAATACTCCCTCCGTCCCATAATGGATGTCCAAAAAAATTTCAAATTTGCTCTTGATCAAGAGCGAATTTCAAAACTTTTTGGATATTCATTTCAAATATGCTCTTGAATAAGAATAATTTGATAATTGAATTATTATCCTACTGTAAATTGATTAATATTTGATTCATTTAATTAATGACTATATAATTGATAGACAAAATAGCGTACCAAACTACTGTTTGTCAAAGATAATTTTGTGAGCAAGTTTGTGTAAATTTTATAAGCTCAAATCATTACGCAAGTTTGTGTAAATTATATCTTCTCCATCTCTTAAAAAATTGGTGATCAAGTGTACACACATTTTTATTTTTATAATAAAAATAGATTTCTGTGACCAAAATATGTTTGGCCATCCCAACACATATAGGCTAAATGTAGTTAGTCTGAATGTAGTAATGTAATTTTTTGTGTGTACAGGATACTCCCTCTGTCCCAAAATGATTGTCTCACTTTTTTATTGTTGGATATAAACCTAACATATTGTTTTCATTTATTTAAATGAAATTACAGATTATAGGAATAAGTAATAATAAGCCTTAATGGGGACAAAACGGTAAGTTTGTGTAAGTTATATCTTCTCTATCTCTTAAAAAATCGGTGATCAAGTGTACACACATTTTTATTTTTATAATAAAAATAGATTTCTGTGACCAAAATATGTTTGGCCATCCCAACACATATAGGCTAAATGGAGTTAGTCTGAATGTAGCAATGTAATTTTCTGTGTGTACATGATACTCCCTCTGTCCCAAAATGATCGTCTCACTTTTTTATTGTTGGATATAAACCTAACATATTGTTTTCATTTATTTAAATAAAATTACAGCTTAGCAATGAGTAATAATAAGCCTTAATATCCCGTCGAATCTCGACGGGTTACTCACTAGTTAAAGAAATGATGAAATCGCCTTCCTCTCATCCCAAAAAAATAATAAAAAAATCTACCCAATACCCTGATGGCTTGATGGTTACTTTGTTCCATAATCAACATTTGATGGAGGATGGTTTGTTTGTGTAACTGCCGTAGAAAATATGAGGAAGTCGATTATTCGGGACCGTTGTCCATTTAGGGTTAGTAAAAAAACATTTTCTTAATCCCTATTTTACCATTATTCTTTTTTCGTAACCCCAACCCAACCCATTAATCATATAAATAATTAGAGTTATCAACTTGGGGTCAATCGAACTTCAATAAAATTTTGGAAAAATAAAAGAAATCTTTACCGGTCGACATCTCAGCAGATGGTGGGACCTCAAAATCTTCTGAAATGGCTCCAACCTCCAAAGGTTTAAACGATCTTTCTTCTTCAGTGAGCTCCAGCAGTTTCCTCACCTTTTCCTCAGTGCCAGCAGAAGGAGGAAAAAGTTCCGCCCACTTGATAGCTGCAAAAACAAAAGAAGAAATTACAAACTCAGTTAAGTATGGGAAAAGGGGAAACTCGAAATTTAAGAGAAGATACCTTCCCTATTCCACCTTGTTGATAAAATGTCACCCTCTTCCAAAGAATTCTTTTCAACGAAAAAATACCTCGACATCCAACCTCTATCATTGACTGTCACCTTGGCAAATAAGGGTTTCTTCCCAGACCTTGTTTTCATGAGGTATCGTGTCGAGCCAAAAGTTTGAAGTTCGTAAACTGACGCTACCTCACTCAAACCTATGTCTAACCCAAATTCTCGATTTACCCTTAAGATGCAAGCGAAAATTATCCAAATCAAGGGCATGGCTTGTACAAAAGTTAGTTTTGTTTTTTGAAAAAATTCGGTCACCAACAGTGGAAAGGGGAAAGAAAAACCAAGGGCAAAAGGATATTTATAGAAGCAAATCCAGTTGGGAGAAACAAAATTCGCTTTAACAAAGACGTCAAAGGAACGAAAGATGGCAGAATCAGGAAAGCATTTACGATCCCTAAGAGACTCAATTTGGACATTATTAAAAACGCATACTTTTTCATCAGGTTTAACTATCAAGCCTTCACAAGCGAAATCCCTCTCCTTGCCTGGGCTCAAGGGATTTTTTGGCGCTATGTTTCTTTTTGACTTGGATTTAACCATGTTGAAAACTGGAAAAGAGAAAGGAGAGAGAGAAATTACCTCAAAAAGCTTTAACCGCCGTAGAGCAAGGTAGAAGATGGAAAAGGCGTAGGAAAATGGGATAAAGAAATAAGAAAGGGCTCAGTTAAAACCCTAACTTCTCCCTATCCTCGAAGAATATGCACATTCAATGGACTAGAACTCACCACTCCCCCATATCTTATCAAAATAAATTAACCATCTGAAATAAGAAGTGTGTAGAAACTTGTCTTTTGATTTCCATAAAAAGACAAGTTTGGGGACAATTGTTGTGGGTAAAATTTCAGGATTGCGACGTCTTGAGAATATTCAGCATGTCATCATCTTCGTCCCTGCAGTTGAGGTAAAAATACTTTAAATTGTTAATTATTCATTAATAATAAATGTATCTATTATACAGGGAGAAAAATAAGGATGTGGGATTATGCCTTTCATAGAATTTCCTCAAACGGCTAAGAGACCAGGTCAAAGATTGAAGATAGACATCTCGAGATTCAAGGATAGTTTGTTATTTTTGTTATCTTGAATTCGTTTTTTCTTTATTTAAAGGACTATGGATTGGAACACACTACACACTGTTCACGCATACTCTTGTAATCCACTATAGCTTTACCATCTCTTGTAATCCCGTAAGAAATACTATAGTTCGAGAAGGTAGGTGCTCATTAACACCTCCCGAGGTTTTGTTTCGGCGAGATCTTCATCTCAAGGACTTTCTTTGTTACATTGCCTTGTCAACTTTGTTCTATATTTACACCGATTTTACTCCATTGTGCCTTCCTTGACTTACGATTTGATCTTGACCTTGATCCATTGTTTTTTCACCAAAACAATATATAATTTAAGAAGTATATTGCTATTAGAATACTAGTGTTGTGGGCAGATTTTCTGCAGGTCGACATCTCGAACCTAGCCAGCATGTCAACATCTTGAATATTCCTGCATGACAACATCTTGGACCTCTGTAAATAATGCGTAATTTATATTATTTACTAAATATCTTTTTATATAGGATAAGTAATTGAAAACGTGCTACAACTGACTCCCTTCACCTAAAAAGACCTGGTCAAGAGGCATGGAGAAGGTTGAAGATAAATAAGCCTAAAAAATAGGAAGATTAGTTATTTTGTTATCTTTTTTCTCTATTTAAAGGGCTTATGGCTGGAATTAACACACATTCACACACAACTCACGCACTCTCTTGTACTCCGCCGTAGCTCCACCACTTGTAACCCACCGAATATCAATATTATCGTTTGGGAAGGTAGGTGCTCATAATCACCTCCCGAGGTTTTATGCCGGCGAGATATTTGTCTTAAGGGCTTTCCTCGTTTCATTATTGTGTCAACTTTGATATATTTATACACCGATTATATTCCATTTCACCCTCCTTAGCTTCATTTCAAATTCCTTTATTGTTGACTGTTTTTGCCAAAACAGTTTGGATCCCACCGAGGGGCCTTTGGTTTTTTAATCGGTTCAATTCTCATCCGCCCATCATGTATACTCAATCCATGACCTCTACCGCCGGCAAAACTATTGTTACTAATATTTCCACCGGAGGTTTCAATCCCAGCGTGTCGACGGCTGAAATCTTGGGGTCGTTTCCGCCACCGCCACCTGCGGGATCTAGCAAGAAGCAGTCATCTTCAACGCTCGATTCTGAGATCAAGAGCATGCTGATGCAGATGAAGAACCAGCTGGACAGACAACAAAGTAACACCTCGCTGATAGCTGACACCTTGGTGAAGATGCAAAAGGATCAGAAGTTGCTGACTGAAAGAATGGATGTTGTCTCCCCTATTTGCCTTGGAGTCCTTAACTTTGATGCTGGGGGCAGCTCCCAGACCCTCGATGAATTCCTTCCGATGGCTCCAGCAACTCATGGGTGGACACCACAGATGACGACATCTCCCAAGATGATGACATCTCCCAAGATGGCGACATCTCCCAAGATGACAACATCTCCCAAGATGATGACATCTCCCAAGATGACGACATCTCCGATGATGGCAACACCATTTGCCTCCAGCATCTTCGAATTATCTTCTCAAGGAAATACCTCTATCCCACCATCTACGCATAACATCTTTGGGACACCTTTACAGGGGGTAATCTCCAATACCGTCGTGACATCCTCCGTAAATAATACTAATCCCTTTGCTAATATCAATACAAATTATGTTTTTGATAATATTTCTCGTACTACTAACCCTTTTGTAGGTAGCTACATAGCAAGTCAGCTTCAAGAATTAAGGGATATGGTCATGAAACTACCTGGTGTCACTCCCCCTATCCAGCAAGTTTCACCGACATGCTACAATCAATCACGCTTTGTACCTGCTATTGCACATGTTGACATCCCGAAAGGATTTAGCGTTCCAACCATGAAGATATATGATGGAAGCACCGATCCTGAGGAGCATGTCGCCCATTATCTAGAAAAGATGGAGATTGTCCGCATACCTCTCCAATTCCGAGAAGCATGCTTGTGTAGAGGGTTCAGTTCAACATTGGTAGGACTGGCTTTGAAGTGGATGATCCGTCAACCACCTGGATCCATTGGGTCATTTGCCCAGCTTGTCAACATATTCAACAACCAGTTCTCTTGTAGCAGACAGTTTGAGAAACTCACCAGTGACCTTTATTATGTCACTCAGCAGCCTACCGAAGCGTTGAAAGACTACGTTATCAGGTTCAACAAAGAAGTCTTAGAAATCCCCAACCTAGATATGGCAACAGCCGCTGAAGCCTTCAAAATGGGTTTGAAAAAGGATTCTCCATACTATGAGGAGTTGGTGATGAACCCGTGCAAGAGGATGGAGGACATCCGGAATAGGGCGTTAAGATGCATCAGGCTAGAGGAAGACAAGAAGTCGACATATTTCATGTAAGTCATAGCATATCAACTCAATTCAGAAAACAAGAAAACTCGAAACATTCAAATAGGTCACCATGTTTCAAGATGTCAACATCATTACTACAGGTAGACAAAATCTTAAGGTAATAAGTCAGGTGCGCATCAACCCTTGTTATTTAATAAATATTTATTTCCTCTTTCAGTAAATAAATTTCGGCAAGGTTTATTTCTTAGTATTTCATTAAATAAAAGTGACATCAATCAAGATGTAAAAAACTCTTACCATGTCATTGTTTTGCAAGATATTACCATTTTGGAACTTCAAGATCCCATGGGAACAACCGTTTGAGACTGGCCATCTCATCTTAAGTTTAGGGTACTTAATCCCCTGAAAGGTTTAAAGTAATTACTTTCTTTCAACGTATTAAGGTTTATACACCTTTGCCTGGAGCGCACGATTGTCATCCTTGATTGAGGTGTGGGATGGGCCCGTATGTTTATATATACGAATTACCCATTTCCACTCAATCAAAGTGATTGACCAAATGATTTTTACAATTGGTTATGACACATACGTGTCATCTAAGAACAAAAGGTTTTTGGCATTAACAAGTCAACAAAGTATAAGCAAGGATTTCTACATCCTACGCAAGTTGACAACATCTTCAAAGATGTCAACATTTCATTACCATTCCATAAAATCTAACCATACCAGAAAAAGCTTTCAAAAGTACCCAAGCCAAGAATTGTCTTACTTATCCTAGCAGAAGCCACAGAAAAACCTAAGTGTTGAACCAAACCAACACTTAAAACAAATTGTCTTCAGCCCGTAAAAACCAAGTTCAAAAGCAAATGTCAAACATCTTCACTTGTCGGCTATCGCCGCTGGTGGTGCTTCTCCTTCCTTCATGTCTTCATCCTTTAAACTTGATGTCACTTCCCTAACCTCTACTACTTCTCCAAAAAGATCCTTGAGGATGGCACGTTGTTGCTCAATATCCCACTAAACATTTTTGCCGTTCAAAAATTCTTCAATCATTTGTATCTTGATTTCAATCATGCTTTTAGCCACAGATGCCATGAGATCATTCTTAAAGATCCTTGGTCTCTTGCACATGAGCATCCTGGATTGAAGACACCACCTTCATCAGACTCTTTACCTCATTGTTCAGAAACTTTTGACCTTCTCCTCAAAATCTTTAATCTTCTTCTCTAAACTTTTCTTCTCCTCCTTATACCGCTTCTTTAGATGCAACATCTCCAACAAAAGCTTCCTATTCATCTTCTCCAAAGTAACCATCAGGTTCAAGATATTGATAAGAAATTTACCCTTTTATCTTCCTTAAAATGATAAGTTTGGGGGCAATTGTTGTGGGCAGATTTTCTGCAGGTCGACATCTCGAACCTAGCCAGCATGTCAACATCTTGAATATTCCTGCATGACGACATCTTGGACCTCTGTAAGTAATGCGTAATTTATATTATTTACTAAATATCTTTTTATACAGGATAAGTAATTGAAAACGTGCTACAACTGTCTCCCTTCAACTAAAAAGACCTGGTCAAGAGGGATGGAGAAGGTTGAAGATAAATAAGCCTAAAAAATAGGAAGATTAGTTATTTTGTTATATTTTTTCTCTATTTAAAGGGCTTATGGCTGGAATTAACACACATTCACACACAACTCACGCACTCTCTTGTACTCCGCCATAGCTCCACCACTTGTAACCCACTAAATATCAATATTATCGTTTGGGAAGGTAGGTGCTCATAATCACCTCCCGAGGTTTTATGCCGGCGAGATAGTTGTCTCAAGGGCTTTCCTCGTTACATTATTGTGTCAACTTTGATATATTTATACACCAATTATATTCCATTGAACCCTCCTTAACTTCATTTCAAATTCCTTTATTGTTGACTCTTTTTTGCCAAAACAACTAGTAGAATGTGATTTTTATTTAATACCTAATTTGACTCAAATTACTTATTTGGACTATTCTTATTTTTTATAAATATAATATTAATATAATCAATTTTTAAAAAAATATAGGCCCCTCAAAGTTAGGGGTCCCGGAGCGATGCTCACCCGATTCCCCCTATTAGTCGACCCTTCTGAATATACAAAGAAAACTGCTATTCATGGTACCAATAACTATACTTTAACGACACCTCAAGGAGTCATCTATAATACAATACAAGGGGGTTTTAACCGCCTCTTATCTAGGGCATAAGTGGTGGCTGAGATTGAAAGTTAGAAATTTGATCCTATGGCTGATATTCCTTTTCCCTCCCACGATCTCTTCTCTCCCTCCTATGTCAACCACCATTCTTCCACGTCTTGCCTCTTTTTCCCCTCTTCACGTTAAACCCACTCTTCCCACAACAGTTACACGTTAAACCCACCTTTTACTGACTCCAATTTTCTGTTGTGGACATCGCGCTCCCCCTTTAATTTCAATTGCGCACACTGTAATCAGGTAAGAGTTCTAGGGCTTCAATCCAACATTTGTTCTTCAGCTTCCATCCAACATTTTTAAGTCTGATGGTTGTTTAAATTTTGTTTGTTTGTTTGAAATCGACATTGGATTCCTTCTTCCGATTTAGCCTGTCCCCGACAAAATTAAGACCACGACGGTGCTGGAGGTGTAGCGGTGGCGGAGGTAGCAGGCGAGAATCTCAAGAACCCTTTTGTGTTGCTTGGGTTTTGACGAAGAGATGCAACCTTTGCCGCCGCCTGTTCAGCTTGGAGAGATCACTGAGGAGGAGCTGAGGGATTATAATGGTACGAATTCCAAGAAGCCCCTTTTGATGGCGATTAAGGGTCAGATCTATGATGTCTCGCAGAGCAGGTATCTTTTATTTTATTTTTTAGTTTCTTTTGAACTTTTTAATTTATGGGTGTTGTGGAATTTATAATTTTTAGAATATGGGTGTTGATAAAGATGGGGGCTTTTATTTGATTTTTGGTGTTTGATTAGCTTTGTTGTTTTTGTGGATGTACTCACTCTATGTGATGTGTGTGTATGGAAAAGGACTGCTTTTGGCGTATTTTGCTAGCTCTGGTTTTAATGCTTCTATTGATTTGATACAAGTAGAATTTTTGCTTAATTTTAATATGATTTGGGTCTTTACAGTCTTATAAAATTGATTTTGATCATGAATATCTCTGTTGTTTTAATTGTAATTTTTGAATCTTCTTATTTTACGAGTTGAATTACTTGAAGATGCTTACATGAATATAAAAATAATTGAATGCTACGTACATTTTTTTCCTTTTCGAATCTAAAAAAATAATAAGAAAAAGAACTTCTATAATGAGTAGTCATGGTTTGAACTTCTCTTAAACCACATTAAGCTGCAAAGTGAGTCATCGGTATTGAACAATCATAACAAAATGTACAGGGAGACCTAATACCTCAAAATGTGAAGCTGTACTCTCATCGTACAATAAGATCTTCCAGTTTGGTTTCTTCAGAGAGTCCCACCCTGCTGAGTCAACTCATGACCATCCTGCTGAGTCAGCTGATGGAGGTGCTCCTGAACATGTAGAAGATGCTCCAACACATCATGCAGTTGCTGAACCCAAGGAAACCGCAAGTGTAACCGAGCCTTAAATGTTCATGGTGTTTTATGTATTATGGCGAGGAAAGCTTAGTATATCGGGGGCTTTGGTGTATGATTTTATTATGCAATCAAGTTCTTATTTAATGGCAGAGTGACGATGAACGAAATCAGTATTATTTTGTCCAAGTCTGTTATAGAATAAAGGATCGAGCATGTTCAAGTCCTCTTTAATCCATCTATGTTTGTTATGTTTATAGTTGGTTACTCGAGAGTTATATTTTAGATAATACAAAATCTTGAGCCTCAAGAATTTCAGCTCTTCAAAGATTGTATCTTGGCCATTTTAGGCTACCAGTAACTTAAAATCTTTATTTCTTGCGAGGTGAAAATGGAACTGCACCGTAGGAATTTCTTCTGCCTAGCTGTAGTGGACAGTTTCACGATCCTCCACGTCCCCCTGTTGGTGGGAGACGGTAGGACTTGCTTCTGCGCAACTGCGGACGGTTCACAATCCTCCACGCCCCCACCCCCCATTGTTGGTGGACGGTCAAGACCAATTTTACATATGTTAGAAAAACACAAGCTCAAATTAATATCAACCACTGATTAAGAAAATTGGCAGATGTGGCACAATCCTTCTTCCCCCTCGCAGCACCACTTGAGTCAAAAGGGGCATGAACAATCAGAGTTCTCAGTCTCTGGATTTTTTTCTCAAATAATTCTATTTTAAAAATCTAAATCCCAAAATAACCCACATTTGAAACTATTTGTCAAAATGACCAACTTTTTGGAACTCGCTACACAGTGTATCGAGTTTATAATTTTGTCCGATTAAACTCGCTACACGGGGTATCGAATTAAAATTTGCACTATTTTATTTTAATATTTATGCTATTAAAAAAAACTAAAATTTGAACTCGCTATTTGAAAGTAGCGAGTTCAAATTACCATAAACTACCAAAGGTCCAAACTCCGTCTCACTTTAAATTGCAAAATAATAATTATTAATAAAAAAAACTAAATAGAAATATTATTTTTCCCATTTCAAATAAATACTTTAAAAAATACTCCCTCCGTCCCGCTACAAATCACACACTTTCCTCATTGGGCGTCCCGCTACAAATCACACACTTTCTAAAATGGCAAAGAATCTTTACTATTCCCTCCACTCATTCTCTCTCCTACATTATTTTAATACTCACAACACCATTATAATTTAATATTCCCTTCACTCATTCTCTCTCCTATTTTACTTTTACACTCACAACAGTTATATCATTATTTTTTTCCTTAATCCACGCGTAAACAGTAAGTGAGTGATTTAATCTACCGGGACGGAGGGAGTATACACTTAAGATGAAGCAACAAGTCCCTCCCTCCCTCCATCTCTCTCCTTACTCTTTCTCTTTTCCTTCACCGGGAACTTTTAGTCGGGTTTCATATGGGATTTTTTAAAATTTCCTCCCATATCAATTCCTCTCTCGAAGATTTACAATGACAAATTCAAGTGTGTTTTTGCTCTCACTCCCAACTCCTAGGTAAAGATTTTTGTCATATCTTCAGCATTTTCTCACAAAAAGGTTAGTATTTACCTTTTTGTTTCATTCTAATTTTCCTTCGTCTTAATATCTAATTTTATTTTAAATATGGGCTTCCGATGATTTCTCAGGTACCCTCTCTCAGGAAGTTTCAACTCCCAGGTAAATATCTTTGCACTTTATATATTTGTACCGATTTAAAATTATATTTAAAATGTCATATAATTAGCATGCGATTTCAGTTTTCCCACATATTTCTCTTTCCATACTGACCCATGCCAATGACAGGCATTTGAGTACTAGTTATATTACAATAATGCTCAGCTTTTCAACCGCCTATTACTTTAGACAAAGAACGGCTGAGATCGATGCATAATCGCTATGATCCTAGGGCTATTATTAATCAGTTTTAAGTTTTTTATTTTCAATTGTTGGATTTCTTTTCAATTTGTTTGATCATACGGAATACATACTCCCTCCATCACGAGACTTTTAGTCAAATTGCAATAATTTTAACTATTAATTTAAATAGAAAATTCTTATAAAAATCTAAAAATCATTATTGAAAATATTATGAATCGGGTTATAATAAAAAATTAAATTTTTATTAGAATTACTATTTTTTTATTTAAATTATTGATCAAAGTTACATCAATTTGACTAAAATTTTTCATTCACGTGGGAAGGGACGGGAATATAATAATGTAGTAATAGTATACATAACTATTATTTGAAAATTGACGTGTACCAAGATTTTCAATTCAAATGTAAATGAAAAGAAAACAAGCAAGTGGTCTGATTGTGTGTACCGACTATCTGACTTTCTCTCAATTTACAATTTAACTGACTTGGATTTTGGTTACTTTTGTAATATACTTTTTCAAAATAAAAGTGTGTAGATTCGATTGCTCCCTTTATTTCGAAGAATCAACTCAATCAAATTTTGACATATTTTTATAAAAAAACATGAATAATTTTATAGAAAAATATAAATATTTCCATGAAATTCTAAAAATTGTTATTGATAGGAGTAGGTCTCCGGAGAAACGCGTTTCTCCATAAGTTATGGAGAAACGTGTTTTTTCAAAGGTTCTGGATATCAGTCTCAAAGGTTCTGGATATCCAGAACCATTTGATCATGATATCCAAAAGTTATGTTAGAATGGGACCAACACATACCAACTTTCTGGATATCAACTTAAATAGATTCTGGATATCACTTTCAAAGAGTTTTGGATATCCAGAACATTTAATATTGATATCCAGAAGCCTTTCAAAAGGTTCTGGATATCAATATTCAATGTTCTGGATATCCGTCCAAAGGCTTCTGGATATCAATATTCAATGTTCTGGATATCCAGAACTTTATTAAAGTGATATCCAGAACCAGAAATTTAGAATTTGCCTTGGTCTTGGCCCCAAATCTTTTTTTTTCTGGATATCCGTCCCAAGGCTTCTGGATATCAATATTCAATGTTCTGGATATCCAGAACCCTTGAGACTGATATCCAAATTTTTTTTTTATTGACAACAACAACAACAACAAAGCCTTAGTCCCAAAATAATTTGGGGTCGGCTAACATGAATCCTCATATGTCATTGTGAAAAAAAAAACATAAATAAATAAATAAATAATAAATAAATAAATAAAATAAAATAAACAAATAAATAAATAAATAAACATACATACAAAAAAAAATAAATAAATAAACATACATACAAAAAAAATAAATAAATAAAATAAATAAATAAATAAATAAATAAATAAATAAACAAATAAATAAAATAAATAAACAAATAAATAAATATATAAACAAATAAATAAATCAACCCCCACATGGATTTTTGCCCTCCACTCCGGCCTCTTCAACACCATACTTTCATCCGCTCCAAGTAAACTCATATCATTTTCAATTACTCTAATCCAAGTTTGTTTGGGTCTTTCCCTACCCCTCGCCATTTTATCATTTCTCCACTATTCCGGCCTCCTAACCGGTGCATCACTCGGTCTCCTTCTCACATGTCCAAACCACCTTAGACGATTTTCCCTCATTTTATCCTCAATGGGCGCAACTCCTACTTTACCTCTGATCACCTCATTCCCCGATCGATCCTTTCTTGTATGACTGCACATCCATCGAAGCATACACATCTCCGCCACATTCATCTTATGCACGTGACACTGTTTCACGGCCCAACATTCGGTGCCGTAAAGCAATGCCGGCCTAATTGCCGTGCGGTAGAATTTTCCCTTTAATCTATTGGGCATGCCGCGATCACATAGAAACCCTGTGGCACTCTTCCACTTCAACCAACCTACTCTAATCCTATGAGCCACATCTCCATCTAATTCTCCATCCTTTTGAATAATGGATCCAAGATAGCGAAAAAACTCAGAAGCTTGGATAATATTTCCATCAAATGTGACCGCCCCTGCCTCCCTACTTCCAACTCTGCTAAACTTACACTCCAAATATTCAGTCTTGCTTCTGCTTAATCGAAAACCTTGAGATTCCAAAGTGTGTCTCCACAACTACAATTTACTTTCAACACCCTCTCTTGTCTCATCAATCAGCACAATATCATCTGCAAACAGCATACACTTTGGTATATCATCTTGGACTAACCTCGTCAGTTCATCCATTATCAAAGCAAAAAGAAAGGGGCTAAGTGCGGAACCTTGATGCACTCCGATCTTTATAGGGAACTCTTCAGTCTTCCCAACACTAGTCTGTACACAAGTACTAACTCCATTATACATGTCCTTGATAATATCAATATATTTCTTTGAAACACCCTTCTTTGCTAATGCCCACCAAAGTACCTCTCTTGGCACTTTATCATACGCCTTCTCCAAATCAATGAAAACCATATGCAAATCTTTCTTTTGATCCCGATATTTTTCCATGGTTTGTCTCATAAGATATATTGCCTCCATAGTCGATCTTCCTGGCATAAACCCAAATTCGTTATCCGAAATATCCACAATTTTTCTCAGCCTTTGTGCAATCACTCTTTCCCAAAGTTTCATAGTATGGCTCATTAGTTTGATCCCCCGATAGTTGGCACAATCTTGGACATCACCTTTATTCTTATACAAAGGGATCAGAGTACTCTTCCGCCACTCCAATGGCATTGTGTTAACTCTCCATAACTTATGGAGAAACGCGTTTCTCCCTAGATTTTGGCTATTGATAGTATTTCTAATTGTGAAACAATAACAATTTTTATAATTGCATAAAAATATCTAAATTTTCATAAAACTACTGTCAAAATTTGATTGAGTTGACCATTAAAGTCAAAGAGATATAAATTTTTTGAGACGAATGGAGTATTTGTTTTTATAATCTGTTGCAAAAAAAAAAATATAATGTTATTGTAGCGTTGTGAGGAGAAAAAGAGAATAATTTTTCTTTCCTTTTCGTTTTGAGTCGCCACCTATATTATTCGGTTGGAGAAAATAGGAAAACCATTTTGAAAGAGATTTGGGTTCGGGGCTTAGGTTATGAAATGGGTAGGTCAAGGAGCATCCATTTCACCCAATCCGGAGATCGGTCTTGCTAAAGAAAAGAGAGGTTTTCAAAAGAATAGAAAAAACGATTTTTAATATTATAAACAAAGGTCCATTTAACGAGGTTAAACGGAATGTAGGATCGATTGCTTCGAGACCGTCTCCATGATTTGGAGAGGCTCTAGGCCGATCCTAGATTCTATGGACTTATACCACTCTAACAATCAATTAGAAGGGGATTTTAGGAGTTACCTTGCGTGAGGTGATTTGGGCAGAGTTTCGACTCTAGTTTAGAATCGACTCTTGACACGGACAGAGCTTTGCCTCGATCCTTGACTTGGAGCTTGATGTTTGTATATCAACAAGGTTGACAAACAAACTATGAGGTGAGTTTTTAGGGTGATTTTGTAGGATTCTTTCAAGGAGAGAAACCAACAAAATGTGTGTGTTGTGTAAAATTCTTGGACCTCTTGAACCTTGGAAGTCACCAAGTATTTATAGGGGTTGGGGAAGTGTTGAAGATGAGATCAAACACTTCAAGATGATTCCAGACTCCAAATTCTATTGGTTGGCCGGATGGATGAAGTTTTATCCCAAAAAGAGGTTGAAATCGACGAGGGAACTGTCGTCTGCAATCTGCAGAGGGGGGATATCTTGCGCGAGACATGCCATCTCGCGGCGAGATATTGCTCCTGTGGACAGTTTTGTCCTCTCCTTGTTATCTCGTATGCAGTTTAGTCCCAAACTAACGGTGGTTAGTCAAAACTTAACGAAACATGACGAAATGGTGGATTTCTACTTCTTAACTCAAAGCGAGACTTAGAGTGGTATAAGTATGTTCCGATGTGTTCAGAATGGGGTGTCTACAGAGCCCCTCGGCGACATGTTTTATGAAAGAAGTCATGTCGACGATAGAAAAGACATCATTCTGAACATCGGGATGGTCGGGCCGCACGACTTCCTACGTATCTCTATCAGAGAATCAGACCATGACGTAGTTCGACTCCAAAACACGAAAAGGCTGCTTTAGGTATTTTGAAAATCATTTGAAAATTGCGGAGATTTTGTTTTTGAAAAGGTAAATTCATACTTAGGAATCAAATCAAGACCCAATTCAGAATATACCTACCTGTCTGAAGATTCGCCTGTCTGGGCTCCGAACCTGTGGGAACTATGTTAGAACACAAAGGCTTACCTGTCCGGTCCTCTGAGATCTGTCGATTTTGTGACGATTCGCCTTTCTGGGCTCCGAATCGGGCTTTTTGTTGTTGGGGATGACGATTCACCTGTTTGGGCATTGAATCGGGCTTTTCTGATGACGATCCACCTGTTTGGGCGTTGGATCGGGCTTTTCTGATGACGATCCACCTGTTTGGGCGTTGGATCGGGCTTTTGGTTTCGACGATCCACCTGTCTGGGCGTTGGACCAAGCTTTTTCCGATGACGATCCACCTGTTTGGGCGTTGGACCGGGCTTTTTCTTTGATGATTCACCTTTCTGGGCTCTGAATCATGTGGATTGAGTTGATCTTTGGACCACTCGGTTCTCGGGCGACTGGTGCCGTACCGGGCGATCGTGCGCATGTCACGTTTGGCTCGTTCCGTGACTTGCGGTGCCGGTTTTTCCACGTTTCCCTGCTAGTTTACCATTTCCAAGGGTAAATGTGTCAAAATTTTGAATTTTGACGTTGCGTAGACGCTTATTGTCGAGGACAATTTGGTCACTTTCCAGAAGGTATATCTCGCGGCGAGATATGATATACCGCGCGAGACTTGTACTGTCGGGGCATATAAACAGCAGCTCTTGCTCATTTTGAAAACATCCCTCTCAAAATTTCTCTCCCTAGCTCGAGCCAAGGTGCTTTTCTCCGTGATTTTTCGTGGATTTGCTTGATATTTCTTCCTCCCAATCACTTTCTAATCCTTCCTCCCTCCATAATCCATGGCTCAAGAACAAAGGAATCCGATTTTGGGGAGCTATTTGCTAGGTAAGGATTACCCTCGCGATGATCTTACCTTCGATAGGCACGCGCACATCTCTACCGCTGTTCGGGAGGGCTTGGTAAGAACTTCTTCTTCACCTCTTGATTCTTGCATTGCATTGAGTTTGAATTCCCTTTCCCTTGAATTCAAAATTTCATCAATGGCTTTTGTTCTTGTTCATGCCTAGAACTAGGTTCCTCTTGCATGCGTTGATTTTGTGCATTTCTTTGGATGCTTGTTGTTGCATTGCGTGTGTATGAGCCTCCTACATATCATGGATTGTAGGAGAGGTTGATTCGGATCCCGAATGATATTCTTGGGCAAGCTTTTCTTGTACGCACGCCAAGTGTTTGATGAAATGCCCCAATGAAAAATTTCTTCTATTTCATTGATTTTTTTTGACATGGGATGATTTCTAATATTGCCCTCTCTGTTTTTCCTCCGTTTTGCAGTCGTATAAGTCAACGAAGAATTGCCGAGGAAGCCCGAAAATGGCTAAGGAGGTGTGGGACAAGATCAAGGACCTTGATGGCGCTCGGGATAGGGTGGCCCAAACGGGTCTTCTGACTTTTGTTGACAATCTCCGGGGAATAAGGCGGACTCCCCAAGTTCTCCAGGCTATTCGGGAGAGGTGGTGGGACACTACCCACACAGTTCATTTGCGCTTCGGGGAAGCAACGATGACTCCGACTGATTTTCTGGCTATCACGGGGTTAGAGTTCATTGGCGATCCCCCGCCGAAGTTTTCGGGTTATAAGCCTGCAAGTCCAGCTGCGTGGAGGCAGTTGATTGGTTTTCCCCCTTACAAGGTCAAGGGGTTTACTGCTGAGTTGACACCCCTCCGGCGTCAGATTGAGGAGTATGCTGAGAAACCAAATGCAGTCACTGATCGACTGGTGAGGGGTGCCCTCTGGTATATTCTTTCTGAGACCATTTTTGCGAACCATTCTTCTACGGCCCGTCTTTCTCTGTTACGTCTGTTGGTGAACCTGGATGAGGTGAGCGGATATGATTGGGGCTCAGCGGGGCTGGCCTACTGCTACCACGCCATGGATGAGGCGTGTAGGAACACCAAGGATTCCCTGTCAGGGTATTCTTATGCCTGGGAGGTATGCCTTTTGATTCTGTTTCTGCTCTTTGTCTGTATGCTTTGTTTGTGTTTCATACTGAATTTGATCTGTTTTCTTTGTGCAGATATGAGGCTATGCTGTCCTCGGGCTGTATAGATTTGAGTTGGAGAGTCGGGCCCCTTTGTTCCCGGATATCAGGAGGTGGAGCCACCCAAATTGGACCATTGATGAGGAGGAGGACCAGGATTGGACCCTGACGGTGGCGGAGGCACGGGCTATGTTGGATACCTTCGAGTATGAGAGGCTGGGCCTATATCCCTGGACCCTGTTGGAGCGGGAGGTGCACCGTGCTTGGGATGCTACTGCGATGCAGAGGATGCTGGCATCTTTGGAGGGAGATACCATGTATCTTGGTGAGCGGGTCTTCCCACAGCATGGCCGGGGTAGCCTGCCATATAGCGTGCCGGCGGATCCGCCGAGGGCGATGTATCCCACCCACTCCATTCCAGAGGACGATTATGCAGGTCTTTTGGTGGGTGATGGGGCGATGGCTTGCGTGATCCCCGGGGCTTCTTATGCAGAGTTTCTGCCTCGGTTGATGGGTCCCCTCTTGGTGGGGGATAGGCGATCACATGCTCGTGGCTCCGCCTCTGCTTCTGCTTCAGGTTCCTCAGCCCCTAGCACTTCCTCCCAGGCCACTGGTTCTCTGCCTTTTGCCCCAAACTATGGTCCTTTGAGCTATACGTACATGATAGGGAGCATGCCGATGATAGGACACATCCCGTCTCCTAATCAGATTCCCGAGGGTTACCGCCTCCCGGCTGATGTCTCTTCGGTATGTTTCTGTTTGTATCGTCTCTCGTATTCGTCCATATAAGCGTATATGTCCGACTTCTTCTGAACATTTTCTTTTTCTTTGTTGTTAGGTCACTCTGTCCGCGGCCGATTACAACCGTGGGGCGACCAAGATGGCTGGACTGATGGCCTTGGTGTTGGACCTGTCCGAAAGGCTGTTCCACAAGGCTTCTTTGGCGGCCTCGACAGTGGCCTCGGCGGTGACCCCTACTTGCGGAGCTAAGAGATCGAGGAGGGATGGCAGCCCCCGTGGCGGTGATGGCGGAGGTGCCGACGGCTCGAGCGATTTGATGGCGTGATCCACTCCCTTTCTCTTTATCTGATTTGTGATGATCTGTATATATTGGCCGTGTGGGCCCAGACAATTTCTCTTTTCTTTTGGTACCTGTTAGGAACAAGTAGGTAGCACAAACAATTGTTTTTCTTAACCCCTAATCCTAGGTCTAATTAGTTAGTTAATTAACTTTCTCGACTTTCCATGTTTTTGGAAATGGAATGGAATGGCCGTTAGGCCACAATTTTGAGCCCTCTTCTGCATGTTATGAACTGTACACACAGGCTTTTCGAGACTTGCTTCGTCAAGTCGGGGCTAGATTGTTGTTTGAGCAGAACTGTTGCTGTTTTGCCGTAGGGATATCTCGCACGAGATAAGGTGTCTCGCACGAGACACGCTAGTCAGGCAGAGATCTCTTCTTTTCGGAATAGGATTTTGTCAGTTTTCCCTATAAAATCACCCTGTAGTCCGGCTAGATACCTCATTCTAGCCTTACAAACTCTAGAGATATTCTGTTAGGGTGAAATTCTTGTCTTCTTCTTCGACCCTACGATCCATGGTTTCCAAGGAGATTGCCCCAACGTCCATGATTGTCGATGATTTTTCTCTGTCGTCTGAAGTGATTGCATCTTTTAAGCAAGCATCAAGGGATTTTGTGAGGTCGTTTCGCAATCGATCTCGCAATAAGTTTATTGCAGAATTCGGATTTAGAATCCTTTTTACCTTGAAGAACCTCCAACCGGATTGGAATCTCTTGCAGGGTGCTGCTCGATTTTGGGATCCCTCTATTCATCTTTTCAATTTTTCTTTGAATGAGATGGTGCCTACTGTGGAGGAATTTGCCATTATCTTGGATATGCCTTTGACTGGCGAGATCGCCGTTCCCAAGTACCATAGGAATCATTCGGAGGCTTTGAATGAATTGTTAGGGATCCCCCTTGAGACTTGCTATGAGTTGGTTCACCGCAAGTGGGTTGATTGCTCTTCTTTTCCGGGACGCTTCAGCGGTGATTCAGATGATGACGCTTTTCATGTCTATAAACGGAACTTTCTGGCTCTTTTCCTTTTCGGAGATGTTATATTTACATGTAGGGACGGCTTGGTCGACTCCCAACTTGTGGAAATTGTTTTGCAGGCTAGAAAACGTTCTAGGAACATTATTCCGCTAATCTTGGGTGAGACCCTGCATGGTCTTGACGAGCTGCATAGGACCGGTGTCATGACTCAAGGGAGTCCTCTTCTGTTGACCATTTGGCTTAGGGAGCATCTCAAGTTGGTAGGTCCCCCGTTGGAATATTCCCCTTTCACATATCATACGCGAAAGTTATTGATCCAGGATCTTTCAGCGGATGAATGGGCTGAGTTGATTGCGAAGACCGAAACTGCTGACATTCTTTGGTGTCCACCTTATAGGAGGTTGAACAAGTATGTTGCCAATACCAAGGGTTTTGATAGGGTTGTTCTTCCGGGTTTGCGAGATTCCTCCTTTTATTTTCCCAAGCGGGTGCTCCGTCAGCTTGGTCAGCAGCAGGACACTTATTTTTTCGAAAGAGCTTCTCGTGAAGTGTCTTATATTGGTGTAGAGTTTGCGCAGGTGCTAGCTCAAGCATGGGGTAAAGGAACTAGTCGGGATCGCTGGTCGAACCTTCGGACTTTTAATGCAAGTATCTTCTTATCCGACAAGTACTTGGATTGGTTCCTCCATACCAGTCACCCTAGTGCAGAGAAGATTGATGATCTGCGGCTTTCACTGCTAGGAGATTCTTTTGTAGCTAGTAGTATTTTGCGAAGGAGCGAGGCTCAGTCTGATCCTGCTAATGTGCGAACTGATCCAACTCAGGATTTTCTCGATGAGGATTGGTACGAGAGGCGAGGCAAAGGGATGCCTGGAAAGACGCAAGCTCTAGATAGACCCCATGTCTTCAAGAGGCTCTCGGGATCTGTTTTTGATCGTCTTGACTCTGTTTTTGATCGCCTCGAAGGATGCTCTGCTTTGCGGGGCTCAAAGCGCAAGGAGGATCACGACGACGGTGGAGATCATGTCCGCCGGCCTACCAAGTCAATGAAAGGCTAGATCTTTAGGAGTACCAAGAGATTGCTTTGATAGATCGATAGTTTTTTATTATATTAGTATTATTTTTCAAGATTGTTAGCTTAGCAAATTAGTCGTTGTGGTTAGGATTTCCCTTTTGTCATTAATGAAAATGCATTTGATTAATAAAGGACAAAAGTAGATTTATTTATTTGATTAGACCGAACCCGAAGGCTACCTACGTTTCTCTCTTACAGCAATTAAATAAGAGTCTCAGGTCTAACGTAGTTCATTTTTGAGAAAAGGACAAAATACGGCTCCGTGCCGAGGGGTAATCTCGCGCGAGATAAGCCTCCTTTTTTTTTTTTTTTTTTTTTTATGCACACCCTTTCTTTTGCCTAGACCGCCCTTTCGGGTTTTCAATCTAGCGGGCTTCTTTTCTTGTGCTAGCTCTAATTTTTGCCTAGGCCGTCCTTTCTGGGATTTTCAACCTAGCGAGCGATTTCTTTTGAGGAGGCCAAGTCATGCGAAGTACTTCTTGAGCTTGTCCATGTTGACCGGCTTCGGTAGTTGATCTCCGTCTAAGTCTGCCAGCTGAAGGGCTCCCCCAGAGAATATCTTCTTCACAATGTAGGGGCCTATCCACCTTGGTCCCCACTTGCCTAGCGGGTTGAAAGGTCCAGGACGGTGCTCACGGAGAACCAGATCACCTACTCTGATGTTCCTCGTCTTGACCTTTTTGTTGAAAGCTCTTGTCATTCTTCTTTGGTAAGCTTGAGTATGTTCGGCTGCTTTCAACCTTCTTTCGTCCAACAGGGCCAACTCTTCGTATCTGCTTCCTAGCCAGTCGAACTCATTCACTTGGTTTTCTAGGAGAACCCGTAGTGATGGTATTTCCAATTCTGTCGGTAAGACAGCCTCCATTCCGAATGTGAGGGCGTAGGGAGTCTCTCCTGTAGCTGTTCGGACTGAAGTGCGGTATCCCCACAGTGCGAATGGTAGCTTGTCGGGCCAATCTTTTCCGGTGACTGCCATTTTTCTGATGATAGTCTCGATTGTTTTGTTCGCGGCTTCAACTGCTCCGTTCGTTTGAGGCCTGTAAGGAGACGAATTGTGCCTTGTGATTTTGTATTCGGTTAGTAGGCGATCGGTTTCCTTCTCGAAGTGGGACCCATTATCGGATATCATCTCTTGCGGAACCCCATACCGGCAGATGATGTTGTGCTTGATGAATTCTGCAACCTTTCTGGCATTCAGAACTTTGTAGGAGGCGGCCTCAACCTACTTAGTGAAGTAGTCGATGGCTACTAGGACGAAGCAGTGTCCGTTGGCTCCTATGGGTGTGACTTTTCCAATCACGTCTATCCCCCATGTAGAGAATGGGCAAGGAGAAGTCATAGGGTACAGCAAGGAAGGCGGTGCATGCTGAAGATTAGCGTGTATCTGACACTTGTGGCACTTCTTGACCATTTTGGTACAGTCGGCTTCCATGGTCAGCCAAAAATACCCTTGTCTGATGATCTTTTTGGCGAGCATATTTCCGCTCATGTGGGTTCCACATATGCCCTGATGAACATGGTCCATGATTTCTTGGGCCTCTTCCTCGGTGGCGCAAAGGAGGTTTCCTTGGGAATGTTTCTTGAATAGACGGCCAGCGGTGATGACATAATTAGCAGCCAACCTCTTAAGGGCGATCTGAGTTTTCGGGTCTGTCTCAGGTGGGATGGTTCCATCTAGGATGAAATGCCAAATGTCATGGTACCATGGTTTCTCTTCGGAGTTCCCAATAGTGGCACATTCGGATAACCATTTGTCTTTGCAGTCGTGGAGATCTATAACGGCGCAGTATGTAGGAGTTTCGCGTCGTGTTATTTTGAAGGGTTTGACCGCTTTTCCTTTAGGGATTTCGACCAATGAAGCAAGTGTGGCTAATGCGTCCGCAAATCGATTTTTGTCTCTGGGGAGGTAGTGGAATGAGACATCTTGGAATTGTTGCACCAACTCTTGGAGATGGGCATTGTATCTTTGAAGGGTTGGATCTTGGACCCTCCACTTCTTCAATGTCTGATTGATGATCAATTGGGAATCCCCGAATACCTCGAGTTCGGTCACATTGCGTTCTAGGGCTGCCTAAAGTCCCGCAATGCAAGCCTCGTATTCTGTGATGTTGTTGGTGGCGTCAAAGTCAAGACGTATTGCCAGTGGAGTGTAGATGTCGTTAGGGTCTACTAATAACATTCCAATGCCGAACCCTCTCATGTTGGCTGCTGTGAATGTGGTGCCCAAATTTTTGTTGGATTCACGCGAGTTTGAAGACATCCGGTTTAATTTGAAAAACGGAGTCGCCACGCCATTTTGATTACCTCAAAACTTTGAAAAAAAGGTTTTTACTTGGGTTCGGAGGTTAAGTTACCCCTTGGGAAGAACGTTTGGCGTTCACCCAAAGTGCCTTGCCGGAGCAAGTCTCCCAAGATTTCAGTAATCGTGCTTGCTTGCGTGCTTTCTTGTGTGCATGTGTTTGAGAAAAAGGGGGGAATGTCCCAAGTTGTTTTCCGGACGTACAAACCATTTGATGGTTGTCGCTCGGGATTCCTTGGAATTTTATGTATTTGGGATTATGATCCCGTCCTCATCTTATTACTTGTGATCATCGCATTTTAACCTCGGGACCCTCGGGACTTGCGTGATCGAGAGAATGACTCTCTTTTGGTCAAAGATGAGGTTCTTTAGAAAAGGAGGGTCCTTAGCCCATCAATCCTACGCTTTAAGACGGTCGAGCTCGTATAGATGCTTCATACTCTTTCTTAAGCGATAATCGGAGATATAGGGTTCAAGGTGTCCCTTTCTAAAGAGATATGGAACCTTTAATGGAAGGAACGATGTAAAGATAGGATCTTTTACACCGGTCCGCTCCAAGGTTGGGGGAAAAGGGAAATGCATGATGAAAAATGACTCTTTAATGAAAAGATGACATTTTGGGTTGCAAATGATGCACTTAGATTGAAAAAAAATTTGATTTTTATATGCAAAGGATGCATGAAAATGACATTTTTATTTGAAAATGGGGGTTTTAGGTGCAAAGGATGCACCTTTATGGGAAAAGACTACATTTTTATGACAAATGATCTCTAATGCATGCCAAAGGGGAAGGGGGAATATAAAGATAGGATCTTTAATCTACCAAGTCCCAAGCAATATAAAGACAATGCAATGAGCAATTTATAAAGCAATTAGGATGCAAAGGTAGGGCGTGCGAGGTTACCAATGGCTTCCTTCTTCTTCAGTCGGAGCTAGGAGGAGAGGTTGATCTTGGATCTTCAAGGAGGAGGGAGGGAGATTCTTGGCCTTCTTCTTCACCTTCTTGAGCTTCCAGCAGTATTCTTCACGTATTTGGAGTGTTTGTGGGTGACTTGCTATGGATTGTGTGTCTTGAAATGGGTAGAGGAGGGCTCTATTTATAGGCAGTCTGGATAAGGCTAATGAAGCCGTGCGGCTAGGGACAGCGAGCTAATGCAGCCGTGCGGCATTATCCATTGTGACTCAGCATTTCTAGAACCATGCAAGGTGGCAAATTCTAGAAACTTCTTCCTAATTAAGAAAAACGTGTTTCTTAATTAGGAAGGCTCCCTTCAGCCCTTAATTTAATTTGGGACTGTTCCAGAACATTTCTGGAACACTAGGAAGGTCCGGGGAATTACCGGGAAACTTACCGAAATTGTCGGGAAATTTAACCGAAAGGCATGAGCCAGATTTGGGTACTTACAGAAGCCCCTCGGCAACGTCACTTGCAAGGCGAGTGGGGTTGTCGATAGAAAAGGATCCGATCTGGCGAATGCCGAGACGGATTGGGTGACCAAGGTGGTCGAGTGGCTGAACCTCTGGAAGGCTACCTACGTATCCCGGAGGGATCAAGCCAGCCGTAGTTCGGAATTAGGATCCGCCGGGAAGGAAGAAGAGAAACCGGTCTCTTGGCCGGGGAAATAGAAGAGAAAATGACCTAGGAGGTCAAGCAATTGATCCTACCGGGGATATGCTAGGAGTGACCAAGGTGGTCGGATATCTGAACCTCTATGAGGGGCCGCTTTATCATTGAGGAGTGACAAAGAAACAGGGTGACCAAAGTGGTCGAATGGCTGGACCTTTTATAAAAGGCTACCTACGTATCCCGGAGGAATCAAGCCTTGATCGTAGTTCAAGCATCACTAGATAGTTAGGAACGATGTCTAGGATTCTTGAGATTTTGACAATTAATGGAGAGGCCGTCACACGATTGACAATTACTGGAGGATGTCACCTGATTGACAATTACTGGAGGATGTCACCTGATTGAAACTAGAGCTTACGTCACTGTCGAGTGGATAGAGGTAGCTAGAGTTTGGTGAACTTGAGCATACGTCTCAATCTCTTTCGAATCAGAGATATGGGTTGCCAAAGCTAGAATGATTTAAGCATACGTCTCAATCTCTTTCGAATCAGAGATATGGGTTGCCAATGACTTGAGCATACGTCACTATTCATGACAGAGGTAGCTTAAGTTGAGAGAAACTTGAGCGTACGTCACTATTCGGGATAGAGGTAGCTTAAGTTGAGAGAAACTTGAGCGTACGTCACTATTCGGGATAGAGGTAGCTTAAGTTGAGAGAAACTTGAGCGTACTTCACTATTCGGGATAGAGGTAGCTTAAGTTAAGAGAACTTAGCATACGTCACTATTCGGGATAGAGGTAGCTTAAGTTGAGAAAATCTTGAGCGTACGTCACTATTCGGGATAGAGGTAGCTTAAGTTAAGAGAACTTGAGCGTACGTCACTATTCGGGATAGAGGTAGCTTAAGTTGAGAAGAACTCGACAATTCGGAGGTTGTCACCTAACGTTATCCCGTTATAACGGAATTAACGGAGGCGACTGGGAAGAAAGCTTAATTGCTTCAGAGATAAGGGATATTTTCTGAAAAAGATGTTATCTTGGTTAAAAGATAACGGAAATTACATGCCCAAGTGGAAGGTCCAGGGGCAGGATTGTAATTTTCTGCTCAGAGCGAATGAGGCCGCCCGGCATGAGATGGAGAAAAAGGAGCCGTACGGCTGGAAACCTGATTTTTACAGATTATTTAAAACAGGTTTGAACGGGCATTGGGCATTATTGCCGCCCAAGAACTGCCGAGGAAGAGAGAGGAGAGAAGAAAGAATTTCGAAATTCTTTGAATTCCCTTGCTTCCCTTGATTTGAGATGGATCCGACACCAAGACAAGCAAGGAGGAATGTCTCCGCGGCCGCTCAAAGGAAGAGGAAGGAGCTTGTCCGGACGGATAGGAGGTATGACTTTCTCACGCCTCCATCGGAGCTCTATCCGGGAAGGAGGGAGCACAAATCGACGAACCCGCGATCGGTTGGGGTAAGCGTTCTTATTTGGCTCAAATCCGATGATTTTGCTTGATTTTTGAATAATTTAGGGCTTAACCCGAACTTAGGAATTTTCTAGGATTTTTCTAGGATTTTTGAATGATTTTGAGACATTGATGAATAACCTATGAGGCTAAGAATATGCATGTGCAATTTATTTGATGAAAATTATGAGAATGACTCACTTTTTTTCTCGCAAATGAAGTAAGAATGAGAATTGTCTAAATATGAGACGGAGTTCTTGCCTTGTGCTAGAACTAGGTCAAAATTCTGATTTTCAATGAGAAAACATGATTTTGGAAGATGAAAAGGATTCATGCATGCCATTTTATTTGAAAAATAATGCTTATGTGCAAAGAATTGTGAAAATTATGATTTTGTGCCTTAGGAAAGCAACGTGCTTAAAATGACGTGTTTCAAATGATGAAAGTCACGTTTTTGATGCAAAAGATGCTAAAAAAACTTGTATGAATGCTTTTCTTTTGAAAAAAATATGTGCGCTTTTGTGACTATATGCATGCTTTTGAAATGAGATGAAGGACTGACACTTCTTTTTTTGATGTGCTTGTCTACAGTGGAGAACAAGTCTAGGGGACCATCCGAGATAGCAAGGAATCTTTGGCGAGGATGCCGGATTTTGAGAAGAATGGGGTGAACCCTAAAGAGTTGGTGAGGGCTACCGGTCTTGACGCGTTTGTGGAGGCCATCGGCACGGGATTCACATCACCTCAAAGAGCAAGGGCCTGGTTCGTGCTCTTTCGAGTTTTGGTGGGACTCTACTCATAGTTTCCACCCGAGCCGGGGAGATCTTACCGTGACTCCGCCGATTTTACAATGACATCGGCTCGCAGCTCACCTGAGGCCCGTGACTTGGAGAGACCACATTACAAACCGAGGAGTTCCGAGCTTTGGTTGGATTTGAGCCGATTCCCAAGGGATCGGGTATGGAGACGAGGAATGTCGAGGTGGCGCCGTAACCGCATGCGAGACTTTGCCGGTAGTGACGTGATCGCCCACCACCGGTTAGAGCTTTCGTGTGGTTGATGGCCGTCGCCACTATCTTTGCTAATTCATGGACGCTAGCCATGACTTGCCTCCTTGACTCTTTGGTTGATGTGGATGGGATAGGGACGGTCTCTGGGGAGAGGCCGGATTGGCCGAGTTATACTTCTCTCCTCGACATGTACAAATAAACAAAGTCCGCTTCTATGGACCGCTTCTCATTTGCCCTTGAGGTAGCCTCTCTTTCTCTTCTCATTTCTCTTTTCTCGTCTTGAGACTTCTTATGAGAAAATGACCTTTTTGATGTTTTTGAACATGCAAAGCCTGGTTTTGCGAGGTGATCGGGTTCTTTCCTTGGAACCAGCAGAGTGATATCACCATCTTCCCCGCGATGGTTCGCCGGAGGGAGATGTGAGGGATAGGTTCACGGGGAAGACCCGGATCACTTTCGACTACAAGATGGTGAAGCCTCGTGCTCAATAAGGATGGACCGGATGGAGTGGACTTCTACCCTCGGGGCGTGTATCCGGAGATTTTGGCCGGGAGATGCTATTGAGGCGACGAGGCGCAGGAGGTGGCTCACCGGGCCGACTTGCGACATCATATATCTGGGACCGTTTCTCGAGGCAAAGATGGTCATGTCCCTCCATTGGACGCCATTACTCCACACGATCCTCCAAGACGGATGCCGCAGCCTGTGGACTCTGGCAGCGGATGAGATTGAGAGGTACCAGGAGGTATAGTCATGAGGAGTATTTTGACATGGGTACACCCTACGCCGTGTTTGTGGAGCAGCCGCCCGAGGACGCCACGTAAGCCGACGAAGCCGGGCGGTCACTCGTGATATGGGGAGGATGAGCCTACCGACCCGCCTATCCCTCCCGCACACCTCTCATACGTCGTACACGGAGTACCGAGGAGGATGAGGATTCCCGTCCTCGACACGAGGGAGCCCCAGATACCCCGCCACCCGATAGCACCGTGAGTATACTCTGTAGGGTCTTATTCCCTTTTAGCTTTCGATTTTCTCGTTTTTTGCAATTTTCCGAGATTTTTCTCGAGATTTTCCGAGATTTTCTTTTCTTTTCTCAGTTCCAGCTCGCACCTATGACAGTTGGTCGTGCGTAATGTGGGTTGGAAAGACGTGTGCCGATCCTTGGTCAAGAAGCCGGCTCGCGCTACTAAAGCGTCAACAAGCGTGCAGAGCCTCGTGCGCAAAAGGAGGCATGTCGGGGGCGCAAAGATCCTCTTCCTCGGCTTCGGAGTATTCATCCAAAGGCTGTGCCCTCGTGGGCGAGGTCCTAATGCTGATATCTTGGAGCAACTGGCGGAGTACGAGCACGACAACATCCCTCTTTCCGATGCGAGCGACCAGAGGACGTGATGAGAGAGCCTAGCGTCTATGAGCCGAGCAAAGGATGAGGAAGAAGAAGAATCCGAGGCCTAGGGGGTCTCTAGAGTAGATTTGGAACAAAACAAACAATGAACACTTTTTTATGCACAACTTGTTTATTTTTTGCTTTATTTTGACGCCTGGGGGCGAAGACATTGTATTTACGCTTTATTTACTTTTCTAATTTATGCTTTTTCAATTTGCATATTATCTCGAGCCTCGGGCGACTTTTTTGCTTGGAATTGGGGCTGAAACTGGGCCAAAAATAATATATAATGATATATAAATGCTTGGGTGGCTTCCGGACATGTTTTTGTACAGTGTTTTGGTTGAGAAAGTGGGGTGAAAACTCCCTTGGGCAGCAACTTTGGTTGCCGCAGAATTTTTTTTCGCAGAGGGCTAATGTAGCCGTACGGATAGGTCTCTGGGCAAATGAAGCCGTGCGGCTCACGCTCGTCTCGAACCGGTTATTTTCTCGAATAAAAGCAAGGCTTGGCCATTTCATTTCATTTTCAACCCAGACTTGTCCCAATTGTTCCCTGCAGCACATTTTGGACCTAAAGACACCATCTTTGATCACTTTTGCGATGGAGAGGCCCGTTAGACTACAAAGGGGGAAGAGAGACCATTTTCTCGTCCGGTCTTCAATCTTGGGCGAGACATAACTTCCAAAATCACAAGGGGCCGCTTGATTCTTCCTTCAAGATCAAGTCTTTATGGCATTTGAGGGATCTCCCGCCCGATTGGGACCTCGTTGAGAGCCGCAAAGAAAGTTCGGGACGTCCGAGACATGTTTACCGCTTTTCTTACAACGAAATCGTCCCAACGCACGAAGACTTCGTGAGCCTTGATTGGGGTCCCGAGACCGAGGCTATATCTATTCCGCTGATCGGAGACGTGCCTGGCGGTAAAGCTTGCATCTTTTTCTCGCAGATTCCTCCGGGAGAGGCCGAGGAGATGATGGTAGCTTCGGACAGATTGACCTTTCCGAGATCCCGGCAGTGTTTGGATCTCCACTATGGCTGCTACCATGGTGGCTATGGACGCATTTATCCTTTGCGTCTTTCTCGTTCTGTTTACCGCCGAGTCCGTGGGGATTTGTCACGGTGGTCTCCTCGACATGGTCGAGACTCGCAGTGGCCGGGAAGGATATCGTCCCACCGGTTTTGGGGGAGACTTTGCATGGGATCGACAGATGGCTCTGGGAGACCATTTCATGAGGTCCGGGAGTCCGGCTATGTTGACTTTGTGGCTGCAGGAGAGGCTCGGCTTTGCCTGGGCTTTGCCGACTCTGCCCTTGGGTGATTTCTCGGAGAGGTGCACCTAGGCAACAGGAACAGTGGTAGCCGGGAGCCGATGATGGCTAGGCTATCCACTTCGGACATCCGTTGGTGGATACCACACCGGAGGTTGCGGCACTCAGAGGATATTTCAGGAGTCTTATGCCGCGAGGGTTCCAGGATTCTCGCCGGTCATCCTTCTACATACCCCGCTTGGTATCCAGCAGCTGGGGCTTTACAGAGCCTTTGAGTGACTCGGGAGGACATCCGGACCATGGAGGTGATGTCTCTAGACATGAGGGACCCAAACAGCCTTCACTTTTTTCTCGAGGGCTTGGACATACACCGCTTTCCCACCCAGTGGCTATCTTTAGGAGCAGAAGAGCACGATCTTGACCACCGTCTACTTGGACTCGGTACGAGAGGGAGATGGGAGCGACTCAGTTATCTTGGAGGATAGACGCCGAGTTTTATTGGGGGATGACCACGACTCGAGTAGGACTCGAGGAGACCGAGGCTAAGGCGAGTTGCCATAACCAATCGTGTGACTTGGTCGTGGACATGGAGGCTCGGTGACAAGAGGTTGTCCGAGGTTGCTCATTTGACCGAGTCTCGTGAGGGAAGAGATACGGACTCGTGCTCATATAGAGAGAGCGCTTATTGACACGGGGTTGGTAGAGGCTCCAGTGAGGATACCAGAGGTCGGGATGAGGGATACCGACATTATTGAGAAGAAAAGGAAGAAGACTCGACGAGGCCGAGGAAAAGGGAAGAAGACTGAAGAAGACTTAGCGAATGACGATCGACAAGTCTTTTTCTCAAGATCCTCTTATTGCCATTTGCAAACACATTAGTTTATTTAGGCATTTTATTGTATTTTAGATCTTTTTAGCAGGTTAGAAGAGTCAAGAGGTAGACCGTGCTTGAACTCATCAAGAAATTTTTGACTTGTAATGAACAAGAAATATTATTTTAGAAATTAATAAAGACATGTTTCATGGAAATTCAAATGTCATATTACTTGGGACCCGTTTTATGAAAACTGAAATACCCTTTTATTTATTGCTAAGGACGCACTTTATGGAAGCTTTATTGCCCTTTTTTTATTGTTTAGACCGAACCATATATGGCTGCCTACGTTCCCCTTTTACAAGAAAGGCTAAGGGGCTCAGGTCTTCGTAGTTCATTCTGGTGAACTAACAAAACTAAGTCTCTTTTTTTTTTCTGTGCAACCCTGTTTTTTGCCTAGACCGCCCTTTTTGGGGTTTATTACTCTTTTTGCACTAAGATTTTTTTATATATTTTTTATTTTTTTTTTTATTATTTTTTTTTTTTCGTGCAACCCCGTTTTTGCCTAGACCGCCCTTTTTGGGGTTTTTCAAATTCTAGCCGGGTATTACTCTTTTTGCACTAAGATTTTTTCTTTTTTTTTTTTATTATTAGACATAGTATCTTCTGAGTTTATCACCGTTGACCGGGTGGACAAAGGGATTGCCATCCAAGTCTCGCAAGCTTCATTGCTCCTCCCGACGCATCTTCGCACTACATAAGGGCCGATCCAAACGGGTTCCCATTTTCCCTGTGGGGTTGCCTCTCGCGGTAGGGGCTTTACTTTCAAAGCACTAAGTCACCCTTCTTTTGATGTTTCTCGGCTTTGACTTTCTTATCAAACGCTCCGCCATTCGCCCGGTAGGCTCGGGTGTGCTCCATGGCTTTGAGCCTTCTCTCATCGAGCAAGGCCAATTCATCATGCCGCTTCGTAGCCATTCTACTTCGTTGACACTGTTTTCCAGGAGGACCCTTAATGACGGGATTTCCAACTCCACCGGTAACACCGCTTCCATCTCGTAAGTTAGGGCAAAAGGAGTTTCTCCCGCTGGTTCGTTTCGACAGACGTTCAGAGCCCTGCAGTGCTAGGTGCAACTTTTCGGGCCAATCACGACCACGGTGGCCATCTTCCTGATGATCCGCTCGAGTGTCTTATTAGCAGCCTTCCACGGCTCCATTGGTCCGAGGTCTCGTACGGTGACGATTTGTGGCGAGTAACTCGAATTCTCGACAAAGCAGCCTATCGCAGCCTCCTTCGAAGTGTGACCCATTATCGAAATGATCTCGCTGGGCACCCCATATCCGCACATTATGTTTTCTTCATGGAACTGGCCACTTTTCTCGGAAGTGAGGACCTTGTAGGACTTGGCCTCTACCCACTTGGTGAAGTAGTCGATGGCTACCAACACGAACTGCGTGCCCATTGCTTTCCTCGTCGGGGCTATTTTCCCTATCACGTCGATGCCCCAAGTTGCAAACGGCCAAGGAGTCGTCATGCAAGACAGTCATGAGGTGGGAGATTGTTGAGGTTGGCAAACCGCCGGCACTTGTCGCAGTTCGGACGTGCTTGACGCAGCCTGTCTCCATGGAGATCCAAAGAGTAACCCATTCTCGAGGATCACTTGCATCGTGGCCTCGGCATTCATGTGAGGACCGCAAGGACCATTGTGGACTTCGGCCATCAACTCTCCGGCTCTTTCTTGAGTGACACATAAGAGGAGTGGTCCTTGATAGCGTTTCTTGTACAAAGTTGCCTCCTAGGATGACATAATGGGAGGCCAACCTTTTCAGTGTGGCTCGCAAGCTTTTGGCTCGACACCTTCTTTTGGTCTACCTTCTTCGTCTCGAAAGCCGACTCTCCGTCTTTGAGGAATTGGTAACTGATTGTACCAAGGTTCCTTTATAGGCTCGGGTCCTGTGTCCACTTCACAATGTAAGGTCCGGGGCTTCTCTTCTACCCACTCGAAGGGCTTTATGGCTTTTCCCTCGGGATCTCTACCAATGAGGCTAGAGTAGCTAGTGGCATCCGCGTGACCTGTTCTTTTCCTCGGCAAGTAGTGTGGAAAGTCACTTCTCTCGAACCGTCCAAATAACTCCTCCATATGGGCATGATACCGTCATAGACAGTGGTCCACAGCCTTCCACTTGTTGGAGACTTGGTTGATGATCGTGGCCGAGTCTCCGTAAACTTCGAGCTCCTTGACATTTCTTTTCTAAGGCAAACCTCCAAACCAAAGAATGCAGCTTCATACTCTGGCGACATTGTTCGTGGCAGAAAGTTCAACTTGAGGGCTATGGGGGTATGCTCATCTTTCGGATCGACCAATAGCATTCCTACACCATTTCCTCTTTTGTTAGCGGCTCCATCAAAGAACAATTGCCATCTATTCTCGTGCTCAACCGCAAAGATCCCTTCATCTCTGGGAATTGGGGTTCGTGCCCTCTCGTCTTCATTATCGGGGAAGTTCGCCAGTGATTCGACAATGCTTGACCCTTGATGGCCTTTCCGGTCACATAGTTGATGTCGTATTCTCGCCAAGAAGAAGGACCACTTCGCTAAACGCATTGAGAGGGAAGGCTTGTCAAAGATGTACTTGATGGGGTCCATTTTCGAGACCAAATTCACAGGGGTGGGCTTCGCATATAATGCTTCAATTTGCCGACTACCTGCACTCGCCTCCCGCACAGTCTTTTCACATGCCGAGTAATTGAGCTCACTCCCCGTAGCTTCCTACCGACAAAGTAAATGGCATTTTCTACCCGAGAGTCTTTCTTTCCCGAGCAAGCATAGCCCCAACCGCCGTGTTCGCGATAAAGAGATAGAGCGTAAGAGGCTTATGTCTATGTGGGGGCATAGTACCGAGGGATGTACTAAGTATGCCTTGATCCGGTCAAAGGCATCTTGGCATTCTTCGGTCCATTCTCGTGTCCACATTCTTCTTCATGAGCTTGAAGATGGGCTCGCACATAGTGGTCAACCGATTGACGAAACGGCCGATGTACCGCAATTTACCCATGAAGCTCTTGACTTCGTCCTGGGTTTGAGGTGGCCTCATATCCATGATGGCTTTGATCTTTCTGGGGTCAACTTCTATACCTCGCTCCGTGACCATATACCCAAGCACTTTTCCCTTGTCACTCCGAAGGTGCATTTGGCGTGGTTTAGTCTCATGGAATGTTGTCTCAACCTCTCAAAGAATTTTCGTAGGTCAACAAAGTGCCGCCCACCCTCTCCTTTGGAGTGGATTATCATATCATCTACGTAGACCTCAATCTCCTTGTGGATCATGTCATGAAAAAGCGCGGTCCGCCGCCCTTTAGTAAGTAGCCCCGGCATTCTTGAGCCCGAATGGCATTATCGTATAACGCAGGTTCCCCACGGTGTGGTGAAGGCCGTCTTTTCTTGGTCTTCCTCGGCCATCTTGATCTGTCAGAGCTCGCAAAACCATCAACGAAGGATTTGACTTCGTAGTTGGCGGTGGAGTCCACCAGATGTCTATGTTTGGCGTAGGGTAGTCGTCTTTGGGGCGGCCTTGTTCGTATCTCGAAAATCCACACAAAGAGCGGTGCACCTTCCCATTGGCCTTGGTTACGGCCACGATGTTGGACAACCATGTCTGGGTATTCAATGACTCGATGAACCCTACCCGCGTAGCTTCTCAATTTCTTCTTTGACCTGTAGAGACCATTCCGGCTTAATCTTTCTCGCTCGCTTTACCGGCTTAGCATCTCGGTGCTAGAGGGATTCTCGTGTTCTACTATCGAACCGTCTAGCCCCGGCATATCCCTTGTATGACCATGCAAACACGTCGACGTATTCTCTCCGAAAGCAAACTCGATCAATCGTCCCTTTCAACCCCGGAAGAAGCTTCCAATCTGTGTCTCTTTAGGTTCCTCAATAGTACCCAAGTTCACACTTATCAAAACCTCCTCAACGGCTTGGGCCCGGTTTTCCTCTTTTCGAAACCCGCTTAAAGATTTCTTTAATGTATTGTTCGTTTAGTGTGTTTGCATCTTGTTCAAATGATTCATTATTAACTGTTTGTTAAGTTTTGAGTTAATTTATCATTTGTTAAGTTGGCAATAAGAGGATAATCGTAAAGATTTGTCATTTCATTCAAAATAAGGGGAAAGATGACATCGATTACATTTTCATAATCCTCGGGCGTGAGGCCTTCGGATGACTCGAGGGCCTGGAATTCAAAGATTCTTGACTCGACCAATAGACAACGGGGTGTTTGACACGACTGGGTTGAGAAGGACGGGGTACCAATCCAAGCTCCGTGATCATTTGCCTTTGTCGGCGCGCTATCGGCCCGAGAATGTCTCCCAATTCTTCAATGGCATTTCTGTCTTAGTCACCAAAGTGCGAGGATCAAAATGACTTTCACCATCGTCTCCAATAACGGCAACTATCTCATCGTCTCGAATCAAGTCGATCAAGTCCGGGATTTGTGCTTCTTCGTCAAACAACTCTTGCAAACCCCATCGATCATTTTCTTATTCAGGGCTGGGCAGCCTTTCTATCTGGCTGATCTTTGGAAGAGCTAACTCAAAGGCGGAGAAGTCCATTGTCCCGAATGCCGACTCTTTGACACCGGCCGGATTTCCTTTGAAGACGTACTCATTCGAACGGTAGTGGTAGCCCCGTGGATATCTCGGCAAATCAAGGAACATTCTTCGAACGGGATTGGTTGGCTTTCCCCTAACTTTCTCAAGGTTCTCTAGAAGGGTTTTCTACGCAAGGAGATCTCGGCGATCACTTTCATCATATTGTGTCCCTCCTTTTGTAAAGTAATGGGTCGAGACAGATCTGTAAGGATGGAGCCGGACCCCTTCACCTTTCGTGCCTTTAGCTTTTCCCTGGCATCCCGAGAGTTCGGTTTGTACCCCAAGCCATATCGCGCCTCGTGCTCCTTCACATCAATGATGGTGTTACGACCTTGAAGTCTTCTACCCAATCCAAGTCCCTAAGATAACTCATTTTTCGCATCATTCTCATGGCGGGAGGGATTTTATCGAAGTAGTGGTGAGGTCGCTGCAACGACACACTTGTGCCTTGGAAGAAGCTACGGAGAATCCTGGTCAATGCTAACCCTTCATCATCGTGCTTGATCTCCAATATCGGGATATCCTCAGTCTTTGGTTCCTTCTACCGTGACACTGTCTCCATAAATGGTGGTGATAGTTCCATCTCTCGACTGAAATTTGACGCATTGATGCAAAGTAGAGGCTACCCCGTTTATCTGGTGGATCCAAGGCCGTCCCAGCAAGGCAGTAAATGAAATCGGAATATCAATAACTTGAAAGTCAACGTCCATGACCTTTTTTCCGAACCACATCTTGAGAGTGGCGATCCCCAAAACTGATCGTGCAGTGGAGTCATAGGCCTTAATAGTCTGACTAGAAGGCTTTAAGTCCGTTGGCTTCAAGTCCATTCCTTTTACTGAACTGTCATCATCGCTGTAAATCCATCCATTCCTATTCTCGTTTCCGACTGACTCTTCACTGTAGCTGTCCGAGAGGTAGGCAAATTCACAGGCGTTGACAAAATTGGAAAGGTCAAATTGGCACTGGGATTCCAAAGTAGGCTCAGGCTGAAAGGAGGAAAAAGGTCCCGTGTGGGGATGCAGAGGAAGCGAGGGTGTCGGGACCCTAACCTTGGGGTATTGGAGAAGACCGAGAAGGGACGGTCTTTGGCAATGGGTTATATGAAGATGGGGGAGGGCATTGGTTATAGGCTAGCTCTTCTTCCCTAGTCATCTGGTTACCCAAACCAAGACTGCTTCTCTCGTCAAATCGGCCATTCTCGACTCTCGAAACCGAGGATTCTCGCGAACTCGTCTCCGAGGATTCTCGTGCTAACAAGTCGCCGACCCGGTGTTCTCACCCACTTCTTTCTCGGCGGGAAAGGGATAGGAAAGGTTTAGACTCGGGGTAGGTGTTTAGGTGAAGGCTCGTGCAATATGCAAATTAGAATCTTCAAGTTTACTTAAAATGTTGTCTTTTATTAATATCTATTTGGTTGGAAAAGGGATTCTCGCCCTTCTTTTTCACAACTACTCTAGATCCCTGGATCGGTGGGTTCCGTCACTACGTCTATAAGCCCCTCGTATTCCACCCGTATTTCGACCTCCCAGGTGGACAGCCCAGGCGAGGGTCCTATAGGGCACGCGGATCCCACCGACCGAGAGTAAAGAACGCTCCTATCGGGTCTAGCGGGTCATAGGACCTTTCAACGCACGAGCGATGCGGATTATAGTCAAGGCAATACCGGGAAAGTCTCGTCTCTGCGCCTCGACGGATCTGCGTAGTTTCGCTGAGCGAATGACGGTTTTTGACTTTTCGGTAATGTCCGAGAGAATAATAGGAATGGGTCGGGCGGTAAAAAGCCGGATGACACGGTGTCACATTGAACTTTGTTTCATACACGGTGCGTGGGTCGGAATCGAAGTCAATGCCAGTCCAAGATCTTGCCAATTTTTCCTTGTCGGAATTTTGCGTAGCTTCGCTTGAGCGAAAGATCTTTTGATTTTTGGCAAAGACTCGGTCTTGACTCTTACGCATTCCGTGCGGGTCAAGGTCAATAGTCAATGTCGGAGTCAAGATCCCACCGATTTTTCCTTGTCGGAATTTCGGCGAGAATTTCGCTTGAGCGAAAATCTTGGCTTCCGTTATGAGCTAAGGCTTGACCTTTACGTGGGTATGCAACCTGGGCTATATGACACGGACTAGACCAAAACCAACCAACCAAAAGTCACGGTTTTTGAAACGTGTGACACGGGTACTGCATCGTCGACATTGGGCCGCCATGGGAGGTTAGGATAATTCCGTGCGCGCCCGGAGCATCGTAAGGCCGTCCGTGACTGCACTCGAACCACCCTCGGGTTTGAAGGACGTGCGTGCAAAGTGTACAGGATATATCAGGTGCGCGTAGTGTGCGGTCTCCTAAAAATGTTCCTTTTTGAGTTAAAACAGAGATTTTCATAATGTGTTTTAAAGGAATGATTTTCGGGACGGGGGAAAATGCAACACGTAAGCACGTAAATTTTCTGGGAGCCCCAACATGAAGCCGAGTAGCCCCAAGCCGCTAGGACTCGCCGATTAACCATGATTTTTCCCGGTGGAATTGCCACTGAGGTCGCCCGGTCAGAATCCAAGGAGGATTGAGCCGTACGACTGCATGGATCAATTTTCCAGGTTCCACTCCTTTTGCTATTTTTAGGGTTGTTTCCCGTTTCAAAGTATGCACAGATTCCAAGATGCAAATGCATGGTAAAGAAAGCAAGCACGATTAATGAAATCGGCGATGGGAGTCTAACCCGCTCAAAGGGAAAAGCTTTCTTATATTTTTTTTCAAAATTGTTTTTTTCGAAAAGGGATACTGGTACGTGGATTGTTAAACCACCGGTTATCCCAACTCCCACGTCAGGGAGTGTACAGGAAGGGTAAGTGGTTTCCACCTATATACCGAGTATCGATTTTTTATTTTTTTTTGTTTTGAAAATAAAAGCTTTTCTCCTTTGGGATTTCCCCAGCGGAGTCGCCAAACTGTGAATGTGGTGCCCAAATTTTTGTTGGATTCACGCGAGTTGGAAGACATCCGGTTTAATTTGAAAAACGGAGTCGCCACGCCATTTTGATTACCTCAAAACTTTGAAAAAAAGGTTTTTACTTGGGTTCGGAGGTTAAGTTACCCCTTGGGAAGAACGTTTGGCGTTCACCCAAAGTGCCTTGCCGGAGCAAGTCTCCCAAGATTTCAGTAATCGTGCTTGCTTGCGTGCTTTCTTGTGTGCATGTGTTTGAGAGAAAGGGGGGAATGTCCCAAGTTGTTTTCCGGACGTACAAACCATTTGTTGGTTTTCGCTCGGGATTCCTTGGAATTTTATGTATTTGGGATTATGATCCCGTCCTCATCTTATGACTTGTGATCATCGCATTTTAACCTCGGGACCCTCGGGACTTGCGTGATCGAGAGAATGACTCTCTTTTGGTCAAAGATGAGGTTCTTTAGAAAAGGAGGGTCCTTAGCCCATCAATCCTACGCTTTAAGACGGTCGAGCTCGTATAGATGCTTCATACTCTTTCTTAAGCGATAATCGGAGATATAGGGTTCAAGGTGTCCCTTTCTAAAGAGATATGGAACCTTTAATGGAAGGAACGATGTAAAGATAGGATCTTTTACACCGGTCCGTTCCAAGGTTGGGGGAAAAGGGAAATGCATGATGAAAAATGACTCTTTAATGAAAAGATGACATTTTGGGTTGCAAATGATGCACTTAGATTGAAAAAAGATTTGATTTTTATATGCAAAGGATGCATGAAAATGACATTTTTATTTGAAAATGGGGGTTTTAGGTGCAAAGGATGCACCTTTATGGGAAAAGACTACATTTTTATGACAAATGATGTCTAATGCATGCCAAAGGGGAAGGGGGAATATAAAGATAGGATCTTTAATCTACCAAGTCCCAAGCAATATAAAGACAATGCAATGAGCAATTTATAAAGCAATTAGGATGCAAAGGTAGGGCGTGCGAGGTTACCAATGGCTTCCTTCTTCTTCAGTCAGAGCTAGGAGGAGAGGTTGATCTTGGATCTTCAAGGAGGAGGGAGGGAGATTCTTGGCCTTCTTCTTCACCTTCTTGAGCTTCCAGCAGTATTCTTCACGTATTTGGAGTGTTTGTGGGTGACTTGCTATGGATTGTGTGTCTTGAAATGGGTAGAGGAGGGCTCTATTTATAGGCAGTCTGGATAAGGCTAATGAAGCCGTGCGGCTAGGGACAGCGAGCTAATGCAGCCGTGCGGCATTATCCATTGTGACTCAGCATTTCTAGAACCATGCAAGGTGGAAAATTCTAGAAACTTCTTCCTAATTAAGAAAAACGTGTTTCTTAATTAGGAAGGCTCCCTTCAGCCCTTAATTTAATTTGGGACTGTTCCAGAACATTTCCGGAACACTAGGAAGGTCCGGGGAATTACCGGGAAACTTACCGAAATTGCCGGGAAATTTAACCGGAAGGCATGAGCCAGATTTGGGTACTTACAGCTGCGCCATCGAAAAATAATTGCCACTTATTTTCTTCTTCTATACTCATGATGTCCTCATCAGGGAATCGCGGGTCTTCCCCCTTCACTTCGTCGCAAGGAAATTCGGCCAACTGATCTGCGAATACACTCCCCTTGACGGATTTCTGAGTGACGTAAGTGATATCATATCCCGCGAGCATGAAGTACCATTTGGCTAGCCTCAAGACAAATTTGATTTGTCTAGGATATATTTCAAAGGATCCATTTTTGCAATGAGGCGGACCGGGAAGGCTTCCATATAGTGCTTTAGCCTTTGTGATACCCAAACAAGAGCAAAGACAGATTTGTCGAGTGGAGAGTAGTTGATTTCGCCGCCTTGGAATCTGTGGTCGACGAAATAGATGGCATTCTCTGTGTGGGAGGCTGGCTGTTCTTGAGCGAGCATAGCCCCTAATGCGTTGTCTGTAACCGTGAGGTATAGCTTCAAGGGCTTCTCCTTGTGCGGTGGAACCAGGATAGGTTGGGAAGTCAAGTAGTGTTTAACTTCCTCGAATGCTTCTTGACATTCTTCGGTCCACTCTTGAGGTGCGTTTTTCTTAAGTAGCTTGAAGATAGGATCGCACATTGTAGTCGGGCTGATTGATGAATCGACTGATATATTGGAGTCTGCCCATGAATCCCTTTACTTCTTTCTGTGTTCTGGGTGGAGGCAAGTCTGTAATGGCTTTTATCTTGGCGGGATCTGCTTCTATGCCACGCTCTGTGACCATGTACCCCAAGACTTTTCCTTTGACCACTCCGAATGAGCATTTGGCGGGGTTGAGCCTCATCTTGTGCTGTCTCAGTCGATTGAAGAATTTTCTGAGATCTTTGAAGTGTTGACCATCTGTCCCTTTTGAGTGAATAATCATGTCGTCCACATATACTTCTATTTCCTTGTGGATCATGTCATGGAATAGTGTCGTGACTGCTCTTTGGTAAGTAGCCCCAGCGTTCTTGAGACCAAACGGCATGATTGTGTAGCAGAACGTTCCCCAAGGTGTGGTGAATGCTGTTTTGTGCTGATCTTCCTCTGCCATGAGGATTTGGTTATACCCTGCGAAACCGTCGACGAATGAGCGGACTTCGTATGCAGCTGTGGCATCGACCAACATGTCTATGTTCGGCAGCGGGAAGTCATCTTTAGGGGATGCCTTGTTCAAGTCTCTGAAATCAACACAGACCCGGATTTTCCCGTTCGACTTGGCTACTTGCACTGTGTTTTCTAACCATTCCGGATATTCTATCACTTTGATGAACCCTACATTCAAGAGTTTCATGATTTCCTCTTTCACTTGCATTGACCATTCCGGCTTGATTCTGCGTAGTTTCTGCTTGACTGGCTTGGCGTTGGGTAGCAAGTGGTATCTTGTGCTCTACAACCGATCGATTCAACCCTGCATATCTTTGTAGGACCAAGCGAAGACGTCGACATATTCTCTGAGGAGCTGTGTCAAGGTTTCTCTGTCTTCCCCCTTGAAGAAGCTGCCAATCTTAGTTTCTCTGGGGTCTTCCGTTGTCCCAAGATTAACCGTTTGCATTTCCTCGTCGTCAACGGGGCCATTCTTTCCACAACGACCTACTTGCTTAGCTAATTCTTTTAAGATTTGTTCGTTTTCTTGATCTATCTCATCGTATGATTCATTATTAACGTGTTCGTTATATTGATTGTTATTAGTTTATTCATCATTCACGATGTTAGCAATCTCGTGGTACTTAAAGATCAAAGTTTTCATTAAGGAAGTAAGTGGAATACATGTTCAGCCACCGCCTCGATTTCCTCTTGAGTGAGTTCATCTGAGGTGGAGATCGCTTCTAATGTAAAAGCTACGGGGCCTATCTTCCCCGTAGGATGGGGAGTGCAACCAAGCTCTTTGATCATGAAGTCTTCATCAACAATCGGTCCTCCGGTGACGTGCCGCTTTAGAATTGGCTCATCACATTTCTCGTATCGCCCTTGTGTAGTCGGTGAGTTGGAGCGTCCCCTTGGATATTGCATGGATCTGGCTGTCTTCTAACCTAAGACAGTCTTGGAACTGTCGCAGCATGTCTTCTCCCAACACAAAGTCCCATTCACTTGTCATTTCTGCCTTCGTGACCCACAAATCATTAGGGATTAGTGGGACGGATTCTGTTTCATCTGGAGAAGCATCGCAATCGCTGAAGATTTCAAAGCCCGGTTGGCGCTTTCCTTTATCATCAGTCCATGGTTCTGAAAAGATAAAGTAGGGAATACTTTCCCCTTCTCGGACAAAGTAGCCATTGAGTGTCTTACGATATGGCTTGAGGTTGGAATTCTTGGCCTTTGGGTCATCGCAGCCTTTGTATGTGGTTCCTTCCCACTTGATTTGAGTGAAGCTCCACTCTTCTTCGTCATCTTCATCGTGGATGGAGATGATGTATCCTAGGCCATGCTTTGTGTGAGGCTGGGGGACCGGTGGTGGTTCCGTTGTCCCTTGTAAGTGCTTTCCAAGCCCCAATCCAGGAAAGTACCCTTTTGCTAGCATCATTCTCCAGACAGGAAGGCTTCCGGAAAACCAAAGTGCCTTGGAGTAGTCATTTTCGTTGCAAGTTTCTATGACATTCACAGTGCTTTCTTTCTCAATCTCAAAGAATTAATCAGAATTGAAAAGGGAAATACTGACTAACTATTATTGAAAAACAGACTTGATACTCTTGCCCACAAATGAAGCCTTTAGGCAAGTAATACCCGACTAAGCTAAACTAGACTACTAACCGTTTCTTTTGCAACTAAAAGTAAATAACTGAAAGAAAAAGAGACTCCTCATTTGTTTGAACTCATCCAAACTATTCCACCACTTGGGCAAACTCTGATGGCGTCGTTGTCAATCAAGTCTTTCGACTGGTTCTTTCAGGTTGAAACAATCATTGGTGTGATGGCCATAGCATTGATGGTAGAAGCAATAGAGGTGTGGAGATCGACCTTCCCTCTTAGGTTGGTAGCCTTCCATTGGTTTCATCTTTCCATCCTTGTGAAGGCTTCTGAAGAGATGACCGAGAGTGATGTTCCCAATGTCGGAGAAGACTCTACCTTTCCTTCGCTTAGCCATTTGATTGTGGAGGTCTCGAATGTGGTTCTCATAGTGTTGCACGAAGACGTTGTGGCGAGACTGATATTCTTCCTCCATTTGTTCTTTGAGGTCACGGTAGAGAGTATTGAGGAAAAACTTGACCCTCCCATCAATGTCATCTTCAATGTGGGCTTCAAGGTTGATGCACTTTTGGGTCATGGTCTCGAGTTCACTCTTGACTTCCTCAAGCTCTTCAATCAGCATCTTTGTCTTTTCAGCCTGGATGGATTCTTCCATGTGATGCCACGAGTCATTGTCGTTAATTTTCTGCAGGGCTTTGGCAAGTTGGGTTTTGATGTCACTTAGCTCCTCTTGCACGGACGATCTCCCACTGTCGGAGTCACTCTCCATCTTTCGGAGATCCCTAGCAATGCGGGTAGAAGGCAAATCAAAGGCTTCTCTCCAACCCTCAACATGCTCCATTTCAGCGACAAGGGCCTTGGTCAAGTCTTGCAAAGTGTGTTGTTCAAGGCATTCCTTGGTCATGACGTGCTTTCCGGTAGACGTTGTGTTGGGAGTCTTGGAGTTGAGTAGCTTCGAAAAACTGACAGAAGAGATGCAGATATCAGGATCTAGCCCCAACGAGTCGGAAGCAGGCTCAAAATGGCTCAGGCTTAAATTCAGCAAACAGAAGCATTATCCCGCGCGAGATATGTTGATCCACGCGAGATAACCACACGGAAAGTCGATTTTTATTTAGACCTAATTTTTGGTCGGAACGGAAAGTCCGTTTTGAGGGGTTTCTAAGGCCTTTATCAGAACCTAACGACTAAGCAATCAATTCGATTTTTGTAAAACAAAGCCATGTAAGATTGTTTTTTTTTTTGAAGGATTATATGCACATTTGTATTTTTTCAAAGGGACATCCGAAAGGGTCATTCCGAAGGGACTTTTTCCGAAGGGACTTTTTCGAATCCTTTTTTTTGTCAATTTTGCATGGCTTTGTTTTGGTCAAAAACAAGAAAAGATCACCGAGTCATAACCGACCGGTCACGGAGTGATCCTAAAAAGGTCAATCAATCTACATGAGAATGTGGCGATGCAGGGCTGGAAGGCTAGGCTCCCCGCGATATGACAATCTAAGTGGATTGAATACGCGGAGTGGGATTGTCCAACTTCGGAGAGACCGGCGACTAGGTGGTTACCTTCATCCGTCCTTAGTGTGGGTCCCGGGTTTATAGAGGGTATGCAGTGCAATGACAGATATAATATGATGTGCGCGTGTGTGATAGTCAATCTAGGTGATAGAGTAAAATAGAGAGTTTTTTTTTAAAGCAAAAGAAAAACAGATAGTGGCCGCACCAAGTGGTTGCCTACGTTTCTTCCAAATTAGGAAGACTCAGGCCATCGTAGTTCCACATAAATAGAGAGAAAGAGAAATAAATAATTCAATTTACAACTCCCGAATCCCCAATGGACCGGACTTTAATTAAATAAAACCCAATCGCACGCAGTTTATAAATAATAATCAATTATTTAAAGGAAGCGAAGGTTCGAGGTCTACACCTTAAGGGAGGCCTTAAGATGCGAGAACTCTGCAGATAATGAATCCTGGGATCCCCCTTGCGTGTTCGACCCTCGTCTTGGACCACGGGATGAACAGGAGAAACCAGAAAACAACCAGATTGCCGAAGCCATATCTCACGCGAGATATGATATCTCGCAGCGAGACATGCTTCATCTGAGAGCAAAAAATTCGAATTTACTAAATTTTTGAAAACCTCTCTTTTAATTTTGACGCAAGTTTAAGCCTCTTAATTTTAAGTCCCCAGCAGAGTCGCCACTGTAGCGTTGTGAGGAGAAAAAGAGAATAATTTTTCTTTCCTTTTCGTTTTGAGTCGCCACCTATATTATTCGGTTGGAGAAAATAGGAAAACCATTTTGAAAGAGATTTGGGTTCGGGGCTTAGGTTATGAAATGGGTAGGTCAAGGAGCATCCATTTCACCCAATCCGGAGATCGGTCTTGCTAAAGAAAAGAGAGGTTTTCAAAAGAAGAGAAAAAACGATTTTTAATATTATAAACAAAGGTCCATTTAATGAGGTTAAACGGAATGTAGGATCGATTGCTTCGAGACCGTCTCCATGATTTGGAGAGGCTCTAGGCCGATCCTAGATTCTATGGACTTATACCACTCTAACAATCAATTAGAAGGGGATTTTAGGAGTTACCTTGCGTGAGGTGATTTGGGCAGAGTTTCGACTCAAGTTTAGAATCGACTCTTGACACGGACAGAGCTTCGCCTCGATCCTTGACTTGGAGCTTGATGTTTGTATATCAACAAGGTTGACAAACAAACTATGAGGTGAGTTTTTAGGGTGATTTTGTAGGATTCTTTCAAGGAGAGAAACCAACAAAATGTGTGTGTTGTGTAAAATTCTTGGACCTCTTGAACCTTGGAAGTCACCAAGTATTTATAGGGGTTGGGGAAGTGTTGAAGATGAGATCAAACACTTCAAGATGATTCCAGACTCCAAATTCTATTGGTTGGCCGGATGGATGAAGTTTTATCCCAAAAAGAGGTTGAAATCGACGAGGGAACTGTCGTCTGCAATCTGCAGAGGGGGGATATCTCGCGCGAGACACGCCATCTCGCGGCGAGATATTGCTCCTGTGGACAGTTTTGTCCTCTCCTTGTTATCTCGTATGCAGTTTAGTCCCAAACTAACGGTGGTTAGTCAAAACTTAACGAAACATGACGAAATGGTGGATTTCTACTTCTTGACTCAAAGCGAGACTTAGAGTGGTATAAGTATGTTCCGATGTGTTCAGAATGGGGTGTCTACAATTATATTTCCAAGTCATATATCATAGACATCTTTTTTTAAGAGACAATTTGATAATTTCACATGACATATTACCCGGAGTTAGTTTCATGACTAACTTCCGTTAGCCAAAATGCATATTTTGACCTTAATTTAACGCAATACTCCATTTACTTCTATTCCGAATAATCTTACCCACTTTGTCATCTAGAGCGTCTTATTGATAAGTCTCATTTTTTATGAACGAAAGTATATAATATTCATTTATTAATGAAGCGGTTTCCAAAATTATCCCTGAATCAATCAATCACAATCTCTCTCTATTCTTCGTGATATCAGTATACTCAGCTGTTTCATATTAAATATGATCAAAAACTAATAAAAATAATTTTTATAAAATTTAAAATATTGTTGTACAATCTCTTTCTATTCTTCATGATATTAGTATACTTCAGCTGTTTCATATTAAATATGATCAAGAACTAATAAAAAAATAATTTTTATAAAATTTAAAATATTGTTGTATTAATAATAATATTTAAAATTTTATGAATAAATGAATTTTAGTAACTTTTTTTGTTAAATTTCAATTAAATTAACTAAAAAAATAAAGTTAAGAGATTCATAATTGGGATGGATAACTAACTAACTAACTAACACTACTAGAAAAAGGCCGTTTACCGACGGAAATATCCGTCGGTAATTTGACAAATCCGTCGCTAAATGGATATTACCGACGGAATACGTCCGTCGGGTTCCGTCGGAAATAATTGGTTGGTAATACCGACGGACAAATTCCGCCGGTATTTCCGGCGGAATATCCGCCGGAAAATCTAAAATTCCGCCGGAAAACGTCCGTCGGAAATGAGATCTGCCGGCCGGTTAACCGGAGCAATTGCCGGAGTTTACCGATGGAATTATCCGTCGGAAATAAAAACCATTACCGACGGTTAGAACCGTCGGAAATCATAATATTTACCGTCGGATATGTCCGTCGGAATATAAACCCTATACTGACGGGTATGTCCGTCGGTATTTTGAGTATTATTGTTTTTAATTTTTTATTTTCCGACGGATATTTCCGCCGGAAAAATATAATTATTTATTTTTTGTATTAATTTACCGACGGAAATTTCCGTCGGTAATCTGGCCAGATTTAAAAAAAAATTTTGTTTTATTATTAAACCACCTGTAAAAGGTCAGAACTCGTTAACCTGTTCAGACAACCTGTTTTAAACAACTACAAACTACAAACACACACAAACAACCCAATTACAAACTACAAACACACACAAACAACCTATTTCGCTTGTACATCAAATAAAATACATATGTTTGTCCAAATCAAGCGACAGGGAAAGGGGAAAGGGGAAACGGCCGGGTCAAGGGGAAAAGGGAAGGGAAAGGGGAAAGGGAAAACGGCCGGGGAAAGGGGGAAAGGGAAAAGGGAAAGGGGAAACGGGGAAAGGGGAAAAGGGAAGGGGAAACGGCCGGGGAAAGGGCGGGGAAAAAGGGAAAGGGAAAAAGAAACTACATATGTTTGTTTGTTTGTTTGTTTAATTACATGTCAATGAAAATTCATGTTTAACAACCACGAGCGCTGCCACTGCTGCTACCGCTACCACCACCATGCATGTATAAACCTATCAAGATATTAATTAAAAAACAATTTTTCGAGGCACGTTTTTCTTGTGCTTGGCACTACCACGGCGTTGTGGCTTATACCTACTAAGTCCACATATTGAACATTTATCGAGGCCCTCATTTTCTTTATAAAAAAGCATGCACTGATTCTTGCAAGCATCAATTTTAACATACCCAAGACCGATCTGCCCCACCAACTTTTTCGTCTCATAAAAATTGTGAACCATATTATTTTCTTCGGGTAGCATCCGATGTCCCCATGACATTATACGATCGTAAGTATGCTGGCTCATATTTGTATCAGCCTTGATAGTTAGAAGCTCACTCACTTGCTCTAACACTCGTAGCCTTTGCACCAGGATGAATTTTCTCATTTGCGTAGTCCATTAAATCCATAAACTTCTTTGCAACGGGATTTGGTGCCTCTGTTGGATTAGGGTTCCAATCAAACTCGGGCCAGCCGCATTTCGAACCATATCATCCAAACCGACAGACGGCTCCTCTTCATCAATCAAATGTTCGTGTTCCCTTGGCGGACCACTTGATACAAAGAGGATGATTGCGAACACTTGTTTCAACCACATAACACTCCCCGTGCGCTACCCATACCTTGTAACCATCAACAAACCCTGCCTCTAACACATGTTTCTTTACCCATCCAACACTCAGATATTTTCTATTCTTACACTTTTTACAAGGACACCTAATCTTATCACCACGCATGCACCGGGGATGCGCTCTAGCAAACTCCACGAAATGTTCTAAACCTTCTACGAATTGAGGTCGACACCCCTTCTACCGGGATTACTACGATTATCCATCCAACTACGATCTTCTCCAGACATAATTAACTCCAGCATTTCATAATGTATTAACAGTTTAGATGTAATTAACGAATTGAGGTCTGACACCCCTTAATATTTTGAATATTAATATTTAATTCTTTGTTGTAAAGTATATCATTCCCTATGATGAAAGGACAATTCATGTCCATTAGGTTTAGAGTGGGGTTGGCTTGTATCCCATCCCGTAATACACGTATGAATTGCAAATATCACCTTGTCTACTTGCTTTATAATCAAAAATCAAGAAATTTCGGCAGCATAACCCCATGGTCTCCAAGTGCACGACGTAGACTAGGTCAATCAAACACTATCGATTAGAATCGACAGTGTGTAATCAACCATATATGTCTAGTATACACTCAGAGAACAATAGGATTAATGCAACCGAAATATCTCAACTATCGACTATTCAAGCAATTTTAATAGACAATGATGATATTTACAAATCATATAATCGTGCATTTCAAGACTGTCCACACAGACAATTTAAGAATCGATGACTACATGTTGACCTCAACATGATAAGTTAAAGATTCTTAAATGGGTTTCTAAGCTTTTGTGTTTCAACCGTCACAACGTCACGTCGTAACATTAATTTTTATTCATTACCGTAAAATGCATAATTTTACAATAATGAATTAACACACACATCTATCATATTTTTTAAATTATTAATATTGTGAATAATTTGAAATATTAATTCTTTATTGTAAAATTTGAAATTTTACAATGATGAATTAAATTAACATTTATAAACAAGATAAGAGTCGTTCTCATCCACAACTATCAAAACCCAATCTCATATTAGACCAAGAAAGACAGAGCAAACAAGTTCATTGCCGTTTGAGTCAAGGATTTTGTTTAATAAGAGTTTTTACGCCACTGTAAAAACTCTTATTAAATAGAAAATCCTTGACTCAAACGGCAATGAACTTGTTTGCTCTGTCTTCCTTGGTCAAAGAAGAACGATTTTGATAGTCATGGGTGAAAAAGGCTCTCATCTTATTTATATTTTAAATAGAGTTGTACCTCAATCTATTTCAAGCCTAATTAACTACCAATTAGGTATAATGAAGAGCCACTTCCAAAACCCAGCTTGATAAACTAGTTAGAAAATGCAAACAACCTAAATCGGAGGACCAATCAAGCATCAAACATTCAAATATTTGAAAATTCACACAAATACCAATCAATAATCATGAACATTAGAATCAAAAACAAATTAGGGTTCTTACAAAATTTAACAAGATATCATTTTATATTTTTTTACAAAATTAAATCATATAAATCACTGCCGTCGGTCTCTATTAAGCAATATAGATGCAATCACAAATACTAATTTATACGCACTGAACATATAATCTAAAAGGCTATTGTACAATATAACAAAACACCTTTATACGCACATAAGACACATTGATAACACAAACATACATTTTTAATACCTCAAACCCTACATTTCTAATTGCACACACACAAACACACAATAAACAAAGAGCTACCAAAATAAACCCAAGTATGAAATTATTCACATTTTCTGTAGTTTAGTTCAACTCCTAATGAACATTTGGAACACAACTCCACATGATAATGCATTAACAGCAACAACATGTATATACAAAACTGAAAGACAATTACTTGAATAAAAACTAGGGTTTCTCAGCTCATTAAAATTAATCATTCATGAGAGAGAGAAATCGAGTGAGAGAGAGAACGATTGAGAGAGAGAAAGCGAGAGAGAGAGAGAACGCACCGGCGACCGCAAACGGCGATGGAAAGAGACGGCGGCGGCGACGGCGTGTTCTTACTGATGAGAGAGAGAGAAAGTGAGAGAGAGAAAGTGAGAGAGAGAAGCGATTAAGAGAGACAAAGAGGACTTACCGGCGACGGCGAGGCTCGGCGGCGACGGCGACGGCGACGGCGACGGCTTGGCGTTGGGGCTGGGGTTCGCGAAGGACTGAGGAAATAAGGGGCGTAATAAAAATGATGCGTAATTAAAAATGGGGAAGAGACGCGTTTATATATGAATTATTTACCGACGGACGGAGTCCTTCGGTAATACCGGCGGACATAGTCCGTCGGTATTACCGACGAAAATACCGACGGAATTTAAAAATTAACGACGGACAAAACGAAATTTTAAAAAATTAAATTCCCGGTAAAATAAAATAAATTTCCGTCGGTAAATGAAAAGTTTTCGTCTGTATTACCGACGACTTCGTCCGTCGGTAAAAATCCATCGGTAATGACCCTGTTTCTAGTAGTGTAATTAAATGGCGGGACCTAATATCGATAACATGACACATTTATATATAACTATATATATGTGTATATATTGATCTAATGCATATTTTAAATAGGTTTTCTCGCGTTCGACAAAAGATTTGCAAGATACTGAAGTTCCAACTAATTCACAAATGACTCTACCATAGTTGACGTATGAAGATATATGGGATGATCCAATTTTTGTTGCTGAAGCAGTATATATATATTTTTAAAAATATAATCGAATACAATGCATTAATTATAGTTAATTAAATGTGGTTGATATATGTTTTTGTCCAAGCGCATGAAGAACTAGCTAGAAGAGTTGAAGCCGAAGGTTTCGTAGCTGCCAATGTCGTTGAAGAGTAACCATCAGATTAGTGTTTTATTATTAATGAAATAGTGAATGTTAATTCAATATTTCTTATTCTATTAATGATTTATGATTATTTTTCTTCAAAATAATTGAGGCGTATAACGCTTTCCATTGATTTATTAATTATAAATTATTTCTTCATCGCTTCATTTTTTTTTGTGGCAAATACAAAACTGAAAGGTGTTAGGACCTAACTTTGATCAATGTCTTAGTTATTTGGTTTTGATAAAGGAATATATATATAGAACAGGGTTTATATCAAAAGATGTTATCTGTCATAATTCTTCACTTTGACATATGAGTCCGATGCCTATGATTCTTCCTTATACAATGTTTACAATCAATCAAAAACATGAATCATAGTCACTCTCTAAGTCATCAAGATCATCAAGTGCATCTCGGTCCTTATTAGAGATCCTCTCGATAGCTAAGCATTGCCATGATCGACGGCTATGACTTCGAGTCCTCGAGACAGACCATCTCCCTGTCTCACACCATGTTACCACAAACTCAACCAAGTTAGATCCCTGCATCTTCACGGCTATCAAGTCCATCAATGAAGACCAATGAAGACCACTGAAGACCTTCTAGAAGCTCTCGGTTCAAGCTCACAGCTCGGGACGGCTCATGAAGACCTGCATGTGGACAAGTGGGACAAAGACCGATCAAAGCTCATTAATGTAGCCGGCAATGGGCCATATTCCAACGGCTACATTGAAGTGTATAAATAGAGGAGTTCTTCCTCTAACAAAACTACTGAAAAATACTCATTTTCCCAGTCAAAAACCCTTTCCAAACACCCACACACACCTCCCGTAATCCACACACACACACACCAATCCTCACCTTTAAAACCCTGTTCCAAACCAAAACCTTCACCCCTAAACCTCTTCACCAACAAAAACAACCCCAGTGTGTTAATTCACAAACCCCAAAACCTAAGATCTGTACTTTAGGTGTAGAATCGTTTGTAATCACTCAAGACTGTACTTTGAGTGTATTAGTTATTTTGTAAAATCTTGAGACTGTACTTCAAGTTGTAAAAGCACTTAAGACTCGTACTTTAAGTGTATCCCTAGTTGACTATACTAATTAGGAAGAGGAAGTTCAAGGAACTTGCCCGAATCAATCATTTGTAATTTTTGTTGATTAAAGATTATAATAAAATTGATCTCACTTGTCAAGTTTGACAATGGGGGTGGATGTAGGAGGAGTGAACTCGAACCACTTTAAATTCTCTCGTGTTATTACATTTTTGCAATCACATTCACACACTTGCATTATTTCTTTGTGTTTGTTGTCCTACCATTATTTCAAACCTCTTTTATTCCGCCGCACAATTCAAACTATCATCCGACGGCTAAGCCAATACCATAGCCGTCGATCATCCGCATACCAAGCAAGGGCCTTTCAATTGGTATCGTAGCTTGTCTTCACACTCAAAAGTCTAACAACTTGTGAAGGATCCTCTTCAAACCCACCATGCCTCAACCAAGAAGAAATAATGAGAAAGACATCCCACACATTGATGACTTGTGGATCCTTTGAGATCTATGCATCAAAGATAAAAACTTATCTTGATGCAAACGGCATTTGGAACCGGTATGTTCTAGAAAATGAAGTGTCTTACCCAACTCAAATCAGACCTTGATGGAGGACCAAGTAAGATCAAATCCCCGTAAACTTGGTGCAAGTGAAAAGCAATTGGTAAGTGCAAACTTGAAAGTCAAGAACATTCTTCAAAAGAGTGTAAATGACTCTCTAGCCCAAGAAATTGCTAAGGAACCAAATGCCGTAACCGCTGGGCTCTTATTCAAACCAAGTTCACTAAACACTCCAGTGTTAGGACACAAAACTTGTACAACTTGCTTAGGCAATTAGACAATTTCAAGTTCTACCCTGGAGAAAAGGTGAGTCTTTGCTCGACCGAAGGTTTGAGAACCTTGTTAGATCAATTACCGATCATGGAAAAACCTTTGAACAACAAGATCTCTGTCTCAAGATTTACTCAAATCTCCCTCAAGAATATGAGAAGGTAGCATTACCTATTAGAGAAGGATACGAATGGAGCACCATGATAGTTGATCAATATTTTGGAAAACTTGAAGCTTATGAAATGGAAGGTATGATAAAAATTCCATCAGTCCCCTCCATTTCACAAACCTTAGCTTTAATCGCACAAGAAACTGTCAACAAGCCAATAACTCACCATGACATTGAGACCATTGTCAACAATGCTCTTCAAAAGATAAACATCGGCTCCAAATCGTCGGAAACGGATCTCCCAAGAAGACATTCCAAGCCTCATTTCCATGGCCGCCGAAATGCCATGAAATTTCAAAAGAAATCTTTTGACAAGAAATTCAATCCCTCCACCTCTAATGCCCAACAAGACAGCTACAAGAAGACAATTGATTGCTTCAATTGTGGAAAGCAAGGACATTACTCATCGGATTGCCCCTGAACCAAGGAAACCTAGGGACAATCGAGACAAACCTAAGAAGATGACCTACTCAAAAGAGATCATTCACACGGCTCTAAGTGCAAGCTGCTACAATTGCTCCAAAAATAAACATGACAAAAACAAAGAGCAAGTCATGATTGCCGACTCATCAAAATTCGGTGATGAAGAGTATATGTCAAGTGATGACTACGAAATTGAAGGAGAAGAAGCCATGATATGCCTTATGGCTGAAGATGATGAAGAATCGACAATGAGGAAGAGATGGAAGCACTTCTTTGCTGGCGATGAACTAAAAGAGGTACATGATTTTAACTCTTTAAATATTGATGGTTTTAAACAATTAGTTTGCACTCTTTTAATTCAAACCAAAAACAAAAAACTAGCTTTGCTTCATTGGTTAATGAGAACCTTTCCCAATCCTCAACCATTGACAACCTCACAAAAACCATTTCTGAGCTTGAAAAAGCATGCCAAGGGCTAAGAGATCAATGCATCATGCTTGAAAAACAAAACATGGATCGGCAGCTGAGACATCTAATAATCATGAAAATTGTCAAAAACTCAGTAATCTTGAAAAAGAAAATGATGCTCTTAAAAAGAAAATAGATTCATGGAACATGTCAAGCAAAGCATTATCTCTTTTCACCTACACCCAAAGGCGTCCCAGTGACAAAACAGGGATTGGTGCGATGATCCTACACAAAAAGTGTACACTCCTCCCACCGGTGAAAGGGCCATTGAAAAAATGGTTCTAGAAAACATGAGCTCTGGCAGCTATCAAACTCAAACCTATCCCATTCAAACCAAAGGAAAAGAAAAGGAAATCTTGGGTGGCCCTAGTCAATCAAAGGAAGGACCAAATAAAATTCAAGGAAGCAAGTTTATTTGGGTTCAAAAAGGGGCCAATATAAAGGAAGAAGTCAAGCTGCAAAAAGGTGCTAGTCAGTCAAGCCCCTGTCGGACGACGAGGGTTGACAGACAAGGCATGACAGGCATGACAGACCCAAGTTCCTCTAAACAACAAAGAACCCCAAGGCAACAAAGATTCTACAACAAGCATAAATACACCAAAAAACAAAAACCTCAATGGCAATATTCAAATGGAAGAAGCCATGCACATCAAAATGACTCTCCAAGGTCATCCCATTCAAATAATTTACAGTTTCAACCCCAATACAAAGAACCCAAACCACTACTTCAATCCTTCCCAATCCACTGTCCTTACACCTTACATGATGCAAATCATGTCATACTACCATACCCTAAACCAGTTCTTCAATAAGGGATCAATGAACAATGCTAGGGCTCCAAAGAAAAACTAATCCTTTGGACCCAAAAGAATAAAAAGGGTACCATAAACCTTATTTTTTGTTTTGCGTGTATCCAGGAAAGGTCTCTGGTATTTAGATAGTGGTTGTAGTAGACATATGACCTTCAATAAAGGTCTGGCCTGTAACAATATTCCCTAAAAATGGTCCAAATGTAACCTTTGGTGACAATTCCCAAGCTAAGGTCAAAGGATCAGGAAATCTTGTTACAAAAGATATCATTTTTACTAATGTATCCTATGTAGAGGGTCTCAAACACAATTTGATCGGCATTAGTCAAATGCGTGACAAGGGATATCATGTTGTTTGTACTAAAGACAAATGCACTTTAAAGATAAAAACAATAAAGTCATCCTAAGCTGGATCAAAGAAAAGGAAATCTCTATTGCTTGAACTTAGAGATTGTGGAAACTTCAAATGCTCACTTGCCTTCGTCTTTCAATCAATCGATATGTCATGGCTATGGCACAAGAGATTGGCTCACCTCAATCACAAAACCATTTCCAAGCTTGCAAATTCCAATCTTGTCGAGAGGTCTACCAAAGATCCCATTCAAAAGGATAAACTTTGCAAAGCATGCCAATGTGGGAAGCAAAAGAAATCTTCATTCAAACCCAAGACCAAGTTGGACACCTCAAGACCTATTGAACCGCTTCATATGGATCTTTTTGGACCCATAAGAACTAGATCTTTAGGAGGAAAAAGATACTCCCTAGTTGTTGTTGATGATTTCACAAGATTCACTTGGATCATTCTTCTTGAATCCAAAAGTGACACCCTTAGTCATGCGATAAAGCTATTCAATAAAATTCAAAATCAAAAAGGGACATCCATCATCAAGATCGAGATCGACCATGGGAAGGAATTTGAGAACACTTGGAGTGGAAGAATATTGTGATTCAAAAGGCATAGATCACAACTTTTCAGCCCCAAGAACTCCATGACAAAATGGTGTTGCGTAAAGGAAAAACAGAACAATGCGTGAGGCGGCAAGAACAATGCTTTGTCGAACATAATCTTCCAAAATATTTTTGGGGTGAAGTACATTACTGCTGCTTTGTGTATGTTCAAAACAAAACCACCGATCAACAAATTTCACAAGAAGACTCCATATGAATTATGGAACAACAAAATCCCTACCATTTCCTACTTTCACACTTTGGAAGTAGATGCTTCATTCACAACAATGTCAAGAACAATTTGGACAAATTTGACTCCAAAAGTGATGAAGGAATTTTTCTTGGATACTCTAACACAAGCAAAGCTTATAGAGTGTACAACAAAAGAAGACTTGTTGTGGAAGAATCTATTCATGTTGACTTTGATGAAAACAATGATTAAAGTATAAGCTGAATTATGTGATTTTGATGAAGGTTTGGGAAATCTAGATAATCTCCCTGAATCATCCCCCATTCTTGATTCAACTATTCTCGAGTCATGAACAAGATTCATCAAACCTTCCATACATGGTTCCAAGAAATTCATCGACGGCCATCCTATGCCGTACTGGCCATCAACCATCCCACTCTCATCAACAACCAATCAAGCCAACAAAGTCAACAAAGAATCTCTCCCACCCTCAATCCAATGGATGAGGAAGAAAATATTCAAATAAATAGTCATCCCTTGACCGATCTTCCTCAAAATCTTCACTTAGCCGACAAACTAACCCTTAGCCGACACCAACCCTTAGCTGACAGCCATCCCAATTCCTCATCTAATCTATCTTCTAACCTCCTTCCATCTTCATCCAATAATCCTCCTTCTCCTCTCAAAACCAATGATGAAACCACAATTACCCATATCATTCCACCCAATAAAGATCTTTACATCAGCCTTCAGATTGATAAAACCCCAGTTCCAGACAACATCCCCTTTCTCATGAGTGCATTCATATCCCAAGTGGAACCAAAGAAGATAAATGAAGCACTCCAAGATGCCGACCGGATTGAAGCCATGGAAGAAGAACTAGAAGCGATTTGAAAGAAACAAAGTATGGCAACTTGTTCCTAAACCAAGAAATCAAACCGTTATTGGAACAAGATGGGTTTTTAGAAACAAGATGAATGAAGAAGGTGTTGTAATTAGAAACAAGGCCAGATCTGGTTGCTCAAGGGTATAGACAAGAAGAAGGCATTGACTATGATGAGACCTTTGCACTGTTGCAAGACTTGAAGCTATAAGGAATTTGTTTCTTGCCTATGCTTCATTCAAGAAGATGAAAGTTTTTCAGATGGATGTCAAGAGTGCATTTCTAAATGGAGTTTTAAATGAAAAAGTGTTTGTATCTCAACCCCCTGGTTTTGAGCATCCAAAATTCCCCGATCATGTATTCAAACCGAACAAAGCATTGTATGGGCTTAAACAAGCACCTAGAGCTTGGTATGACACCCTATCTAGATATCTTCTTGGAAAAGGATTCACCAAAGGACATATTGATAACACCTTGTTTATCAAAAAATATGGAGATGATCGGTTGCTCATCCAAGTCTATGTTGATGACATAATGTTTGGCTCATCAAATGAGAACTTGTGCACCGAATTTGGAGATATCATGAAGGATCGGTTTGAAATGAGCATGATTGGTGAGCTCACCTTCTTCTTAGGCCTTCAAGTCAAGCAAATGAAGGAAGGAATCTTCATCAACCAAGCCAAATACTCAAGGGATATGATCAAAAAGTTTGACATGCAAACCGCATCCCCTGCTAAAACTCCCTTGTCAACCACAACCAAGCTTCATGCCGATCAAGATGGTCATAGTGTAAATCCAACACTTTACGTAAGCTACATAGGATCTCTCCTATATCTCGATGCCTTCAAGACCAGACATAATGTTTAGTGTATGTCTATGTGCTAGGTTTCAAGCTAATCCCAAAGAATCTCATCTCTCAAATTGTCAAGAGAATTTTGAGATATATCAAAGGAACCCCCGATTTTGGCCTATGGTATCCCACCGAATCCCCATTCTCCCTAGTTGGATTCACCGACTCGACTATGCAGGGTGCAATCTAGACAGAAAATCCACTAGTGGTGGATGCCGCTTGTTGGATCAAGGATTATCTCATGGTCAAGCAAAAAGCAAACCTCGCTGCAACCTCAACCGCCGAGGCCGAGTACATTGCCGCAGGCTTGTGTTGTTCACAAATACTCTACCTTAAAAGTCAACTTCAAGACTTTGGAATTGAATTATCAAACATTCCCATCTTCTCGTGACAACTCAAGTACCATTGCTATGACAGAAAATCCCGTCCAACATTCAAAAACCAAGCACATTGAAGTCGGGCATCATTTCATCGTAGATCATGTTGAAAAAGGGAATATCAACCTTGCAAAAGTTTGCACCGAGAACAATGTCTACGATATTCTCACAAAAGCCATGGATGAAAAAAGATTTGAACTATTAAGAGCCATGCTTGGGATGATTAATATGCCAAAATAAAAGAGGTGTTCTTCTTAAACAAAAGAGGATTACAAACAGTAATGCTATCACAATGTTGCACGATAGCTATTACCTCATACACATTCCTAACAAGCCATCCACCGATGACTATCAATCCAAAAGCCTTGAAAACCAAAAACAACAAAAACTTACAACAAAAACATACAAACAACCCATCAAATTCTTCTCTCTCATCTCAACTTACCCAACAAAAACTTCTTCCAAACCAAACAATCCTCAGATCCACTCTTTTCTCTTCAAACCTTCTCCTCTGCTGTCAGACATTCTTTGGAAGTGTCACAGCCTCCCGCACCATCCACCAAAGACTCATTCCTTCATTTCTAGCCTCCCGAGTTGATTGCAAGGTTTGTTGGTACCTCTGCAACCACACTGGATGCCTCTCCAAGAAAGGATCAATGGAAGTAACTGAATATTGGAGAGAAGGACTTGCTCTTCTAGGCCACCACTCTTCAACTGGATCATATGGCTGAAGCAATCCCTCCATTGGAGTAACAAAGCTAAATTATCCTGAAAAAGAACCATTCCCTGTGATTGCAAATGGTTGACCAACATTTGACTCCACCCTCTCCACAAGAGGTACTCTTTTGCAGGAAGAAGCAACCTACAACCTGGTTGAACAGGTATGAGATGGTTGAAGAAGGAGATATATGCACTCCTGCAAAGTTATCTCCTCTACCTTCCAACAAACCAACTCCTGGAGAAAGAGAATCCCCGCTCACGTGTATAAAGCTTATCTTGCTCAACCTTCTTCCCGACTAAGCTTCTCTCCTTAGGCGTCCGATCTACGTCCCGCTTTACCAACTCCCCCAATGTGTATACCCTTTCTACCTTACTCCTTCCCTTACTTGACTTTCCTTGATCAACTTTGATTGTCTTCCCAAAAAGTCTTATTCCTTCTCCCTCCTTCTGTCAATCTTTTCCACCCGACAAATACCTCCTTCATTTCTATGTCTTCATCAACCCTCACTCTCTTTTTCTTACCCTTATCATTCACTCTCTCTGAACTTTCAACAATGTTGAAAGTCTCTCTATCTATCTCCATCTCATCACTCATCAAATCATCCTCACCATTTTTCCCAAAGACCAATTGTTTAGCTGTTTGAGCCATAACCTTTGGATTAAACTTTGAAGAAAATCTTCCCATTTTTGTTTGTAAATCAATATGAATAATTTTCCTCTGAAGTTTTCATTGTTTTATAGGCAAGTTTTCACCTAGCTATCTCAGACAGCCATCATCATTCAAACTAGCTTAACTGTCAGAGATTTCTTTCAACAGCTAGGTTAAAGCAAACTTTAAGTGATTTGATTGTGTTAATTGCTCACAATTGTCACTTCCTTCGCCGCCTCTTCCACTGCAAATCTCCTTGAAAAAGAGAATGTTCTTCTTGTGTTTTGTGGGAATAAATGTCTCAACATGGGGAAGGGTAAAAACCACTGTTCATATGAACAGTTACTTAACTTTGTAACCCCCAATGCTCATTAAAACCCACGTTCCCTCATCATTTATCTCTCTCTCTCTTTCGCAATCACCAAAATTCCTTTTTCCTTAACCCTCAGTTTAAATTTCTTCTCTTTCCCTCTCCAATCTACCATCGTATTTCTCCAACCCTAATTCTTTTTCAAAGCATCAATGGCAGACCCAAAAGCAATGTACCCAGATGCTCATGGTTACTTCATCAAACCCAACTTAATGACTCTGAAGTTGGAATCCTCATCAAAGAACTGCTTGAGGTAAATGAATTACTTGATTTTATGGGAGCTAAACCCCCAATTTATGAAGAACTCTGCAGAGAAATTTATTTGGTAGGAAGAAGAAACAATGAAGATAATTCAATAACTCGCCACCATAGAAAATGTAGAGATAACTATCACTCAAGATATGGTTAGTGATGTCTATGGAATTCCAAATAAAGAAGATGCTTGTGAAAAATATATGGGATAGAGGATCGAAAGATTAAAGACAGTTTATGAAAAATTTCTTGGGGTTAAAATCACCGACTTCAAAGCTGTTCAAGACAAAGCTATGGTGAAGAACAAAGATGATATCTTCAAGTCAACAACCGATGGATGTGGTCAACAAAGCCATTGATGGCAAACAATCCTCATTTGACCAAATGGGATCAAATGAGTGGAAGCAGATGCTCGGCCTAATGACCAAGGATACAAATTGGTGCATTGTCCTTCTCCATAATTTCCAACTTGCAGTCTCATCCTCTACTCTCAAATTCAAGAAGCAAGGTGGAAGAATGAACAACTTCGTATTCATGAGTGGAATTCTTGAGGTTCTAATTCCAAAGCTCAAACCTCGCTCTATCCAAGAAATGGTCAAGACAAGTGAAGTCAGTCGAAACAAGATGTTTCAATGAAAGAACCTTTTCATTGAAACAAAAGAAAGGAATTGTTATGAAGGCTGGAGATATGAGCCTTGAAAGTTTCAAAGAAGCCCAAGAAAAGATGCTTGAAGAAACAAGAATAAAGCTTAATCATTGGAAAGATTTGATAGCTTTGGCTACTAGCAGGAGAATGAAAAGAGGAGTAAAGACCAATGTCAAGAAAACTGGAGTGCTTTGAAAAGGACTGTGGTATCTCCTAGCAAAAAGAGCAAAAGCAAGGATGATCCGATAGGCGACGGTGAAGGAACCATCTCGACGGCCATGCTATGAATGTTGAAGAAAGAGGTGATGTTGATAGCCATGAGGTTGACACGATGGATCAAGATGATGCTGGTGATGCTAACATAGATCCTCAAGAACTTCAGGCAGCTCTTGCCCTATCCAAAACCCTTCACAAAGGAAAGCAACATCAGACGGCTATCCCCTCCAAATGACAAACTACCAGATCAAAGGTACAATCTTCCTTAACCATTCCTTCTAAATCATTACCAAAGAAAAGAAAACTTGAAAAGAAAGCCCCCAAATCAAAGAAAACCAAAATATCTACCCCTTCCATTTCCCCAAAATCCACACCCAGCTCAGGTCATCAGTCAGCCATTGAAGCTATCCTCAATCTCAAAGAACCATTAGATAAGCAACCTTTAAGGGGGAACATTGATGAGAATATCCCCTCTACCCAACCTCAACAGTTAGCTAAAATCCTGAGAGCAATTGAGGCTATTGAGTTGGATGGAAACCACGACCTTGAAAAAGGTACATTCTTTTTGTATCTTAAGGATTTTCTAAGTGAGGAAGAATCAGTGGTGGCCCTAGATGAACTCAGACTTAGGTTAATGCAGAAAAGAAGTGGACCAGGTGAGTCATCTAGAAACCCCAAGGTGACAGCTATGAATGTAGATAGCCATACCTTCCCTTCTATTCCTGAGACTGAACCTGTAAATGATCCTGCCCCAACTGTTGAAATTGAAAGGGGGAATCTTGATAATACTTCTAAGGTCATTCAAAATCTCAAGAAGGTTGGAGTTGAGATTAATCCCATTCTTGTCTCAAAAGGAGACTCAATTGTGAATGCTTGCAAAGGCCTTGTGCTTGATGGAACTCAAGAAAATGAGGAAGCTATGATAGCTATCCTTGAGAAAAGGTTGGCCAAAAGTGAAGTAAGGGCAGCCTTGAATCTCCTTAAATCTCAATTCACTTCCAGGTCTCTTAATCAAAGTCTTGGCCAAACCTCTGAGTCAATCCCAACTGTTTCAACCCAACCATCTGCACCCTCCAAGCCAACCTCTCCAATTCCTGAAAATGAACCTTTTGAAGCCTCTCCACAAAGTCCAATACTGGCTGGACAAGGTCAAGGCATATCCGACGATGATCCCATTCCTAACAGGTCCTCACGAGTTCTCCAAGTCATTCTATTCCTCCAAATCCAAATCAATCCTTCCTTCCCAAAAGGGAACCTTGGATGCTTAGGCTGTGGAATTGATTTCTCTATGTCTTCCATCAAAGCAAGGACAAGGTTACCCCATGTAACTCACATCCCGCAAATAGCAAATCCCTTCACCTATCCAAAATTCTGGGAACTGTCAAGAAATGGTTTGATTGTTGTAGCAAGAAACCTTGCAGGGTTAGTTTTCTTTACCTATGAAAAATGGCAACTATCAAGATCTTCCTCCACCTCCAACTTTGTTCATCAAATCCCATCATTCCCAAAGTTCATCACTCCCAATACTCTTCTTGATTGGGAAGTTCTTTTCAGCCAACTCATCTCTCCTTCACTCAATTCATGCTTGTATATGCCAAAGGGTTTAGTCTTCACCCCGTGCATTGACCTTGCAAAAACACTTTTCCTTTCACCGTTTGAACAAAAGTGTGCCATTATGCTTTTATTAAGCAAAACTGCCAACATCTTTTCCCCAACTCTTAATCCAGAATTGAGCCATACCTTTCACCCTTCATCACTGTAGATCCTATTAACTTCACCTCACCCAATGAAAACTCTCATTTCAAAAACTTGGTCTCTATTCCCGAGATCAAAGAATTCGAGATCTTCCATTGTCAGTCAAAGCAGAGCCGTAACCGTTATTGATCTTTCCTCGGACTCGACGGCTATGATGATAGTGATAATGATGCTCCCTCAAGCCCTCATCAAGACTCTCCAACAATATTTCCATCCCCTACAGTTTCCAATCCTCCTCGGCAATTCACTCATTCCTTCACTAATGCTCAAGTATCGGTTCGGTCACAACCGTATCAATCCGGTGTGCCCATGCGAGCAAGAAAACCAGGAACAAGAAGAAACATTTGTGGGGCACAATGAGAATCGAAATGATCAAATGCCCCTTAGAAGATCTCAACTGAAGTCAAAGGAAGACAAATTCTTCAAGTATGATGAAAGGATGTCCTGGGAATGGAACAATGAGTTCTTCTACAGAGGAGTTGAGCCGAAATGAGAAGAGAGCTAGAGGATGAAAGAAATCGGATTCTATCGGCCCGTGCAAGAAAGAGATGAATTCTATGATCAATTGGGCGATGAATAATTGTATTTGTTATGGAACATTTTTTTTGGTTAAAGACAATATGTTTTGTTTGCCTCGGTTTGTATGACGGTATTTTGTGAACTCTTCTCATCCCGAGATTAATTCCAGGTCTTCAATCTCATTTTGATTACCTCTGCACGATATGATTCCTTGGATTACTTCTTTTTATTATTTCTCTTATCAATCGTGAAAACATGTTCTAAATAAATCTTCCTTTACCAAAAAGGGGAAATTGTTAGGACCTAACTTTGATCAATGTCTTAGTTAGTTGGTTTTGATAAAGGAATATATATATAGAACAGGTTTATATCAAAAGATGTTATTTGTCATAATTCTTCACTTTGACATCTATGAGTCCGATAAACTATGATTCTTCCTTATACAATGTTTACAATCAATCAAAAACATGAATCATAGTCACTCTCTAAGTCATCAAGATCATCAAGTGCATCTCGGTCCTTATTAGAGATCCTCTCGATAGCTAAGCATTGCCATGATCGACGGCTATGACTTCGGTCCTCGGACGACCATCTCCTGTCTCACACCATGTTACCACAAACTCAACCAAGTTAGATCCCGCATCTTCACAGCTATCAAGTCCATCAATGAAGACCAATGAAGACCACCGAAGACCTTCTAGAAGCTCTCGGTTCAAGCTCACACGGCTCGGGACGGCTCATGAAGACACGCATGTGGACAAGTGGGACAAAGACCGATCAAAGCTCATTAATGTAGCTGCAAATGTCATATTCCAACGGCTACATTGAAGGGTATAAATAGAGGAGTTCTTCCTCTAACAAAACTACTGAAAAATACTCATTTTCCAAGTCAAAAACCCTTTCCAAACACCCACACACACCTCCTGTAATCCACACACACACACACCAATCCTCACCTTTAAAACCCTGTTCCAAACCAAAACCTTCACCCCTAAACCTCTTCACCAACAAAAACAACCCCAGTGTGTTAATTCACAAACCCCAAAAACCTAAGACTCGTACTTTAGGTGTAGAATCGGTTTGTAATCACTCAAGACTCGTACTTTGAGTGTATTAGTTATTTTGTAAAATCTTGAGGACTCGTACTTCAAGTTGTAAAAGCACTTAAGACTGTACTTTAAGTGTATCCCTAGTTGACTGTACTAATTAGGAAGAGGAAGTTCAAGGAACTTGCCTGAATCAATCATTTGTAATTTTTGTTGATTAAAGATTATAATAAAATTGATCTCACTTGTCAAGTTTGACAGTGGGGGTGGATGTAGGAGGAGTGAACTCTGAACCACTTTAAATTCTCTGTGTTATTACATTTTTGCAATCACATTCACACACTTGCATTATTTCTTTGTGTTTGTTGTCCTACCATTATTTCAAACCTCTTTTATTCCGCTGCACAATTCAAACTATCATCTGACAGCTAAGCCAATACCATAGCTGTCTGATCATCTGCATACCAAGCAAGGGCCTTTCAAAAGGGATTCTTTATATTTTCTCTGCTTGACCACCATGTATACCGTCCCGTGCCATTGGCACGAGCATTTAAGTACTAGTCTATATTACAATAGACAATGAGAGTAACTCCTGAGACAAACAGGGTCTGAAATTGAGTCTCAGAAATCTGAGTTGATGGGCCTAAATTCTCTATCCCCTCAGCTGATTTTAACTTCCCACCCCTCTCCTCCCAAAACCGTCAGATACGTTTTTTGTGCTATAACCCAACACAACCAAAAATCAAAATCCCCCATTAGCAATTCAACAAAACTAAAATAAAAATCAATGTCTCTCTCTTCCCCTAGATACAATCAAAATCAAAATGCTGCAAGTGAGACTGTCTTATGGCTGCTCTCACTCAACCTTGCATCAATATCAAATCAGAAATCTCCATCGCTGGCTCCTGATCCCTTTTCAACATCGCACCATCATCGTCTGCACCAACCTTGGTGATTATTTATGGGTTTATCCAAATGTTGACCGGTTGATTACCCAATTTCTTTCAATTCTTGCCAAATCCTGTCCCTCATGGCACATACTGTATATATATAAACAACCATTAAATATTAAAAGGGGGTTTGTTTTTTGGAGCTGCCTCTTCTGCAATGTATTACAACCATTAAATATTAAAAAGAGATGACAATCTCAAATCTCAGTGAGAAGCCTTCCTTCAACTTGAGACGCCCATTATTTGAACAGAAGGTTTTAGCCTCTCTCCGTTGTTTTGGAAAGCGGCTATTGCGCTTAAACAGTTGTCTAGGTTGGGGACAATAGTGGTGAAAGGTGAAGATTCATATGGAAAAGAGGAGCAACTAAGGCTAAGTGTGATAAGCCTGACGAACGTTCCAATTAATCAGCCTTAGTATTGCCAAATTATAACGAAATGGTGATTTGCCTAATACCCATTGAATGTATGCTTACAAAAGTTGATCTGTTATCAATGTATTCTCAATATTAGGGGACGAATACAATAATGCATTGACCTTTTCTGTTTTTCATTTCTTTCCTTTTTCATCTATTTACCACTAGATTCCAAGAACACTCTCTCCGTTCCAGTTTAAGGTTCTTAGTTTGTCCTATTTTAATGTTCTTCCTTCTTTTGTTATTTGTATGAGTTTGAGTATCCTTTTTCTATTTTTTGGATATGGGAGTGTTAAATCAAAGCTATTCTGAAACAAAAATGACAATGTTTGTGTATGTGTTCACTTTTTTTGGTAAAATGTAGTTTAGTTGCTTAATCTTAAAGAATTTGATTGCATTTTACCTTATATTTTAGATGACTATCTGGAATGTTTTGTAAATGGCCACGAGCAATTGGCTGGTTGCATTTTTTGTGTGTTTTACTATTCTGATTTAGAATATTCATGTACATCTTTTTAGTTGAATTATAATTATAATATATTCATTTTTTTAAGCAAATGGGAGATGGTGCATGCATGGTAAGTTTTCTACTTTTTTTTTATGGGTAAATTGCAATTTAGGGCCTGAACTCGAGGGCGTGTTCTCCAAACGGGTCCCATATTTTTTTTATCAAATCAGGGCTCAATAACTAAAATTTTTGCCAGTTAAGGGCTTTTTGACGATTTTCGTTAAAAATACGATTAAATAGCATGTGCCACTCACACGTGATTAATTGATTTGATTAGTTTGCATTGATATTTAAATTTAAGGGGCTAAGTAAAATAAATTAAAAGTGGAGATGAAACAAATAAAACTAACCCCCAAATAAAACCCCACCCCCTCCCCTGTCAATGTTAATCCCTGTCTCTCTCCCTTCCTTACCTCCGACGTCTTCTCCCAAGATCCATCCCACGCTCTCTGCGACGCCCCCAAACACCAAAATGCCTCGGCCCCATCTCACTCTAAACCCCTCTCCTTTTCTTCCCCTCCTTTCCCCCTTGCCTACCCCAGACTGTCACACTCCGCTGCCTCCTTCTACGGCAAAAAATGCACAACCTCACCTCAGACGTTCTTCTCCGGCGCACACCCCAAGCTGCAACAACATCCGAATGACCTCCAGGAAATCACTCTTCCCCACACTCTAAAACTTATTTGCCAGTTCCAAATCCAGTCCAAATCCCCATCAGTGTACCTAATCTGGTTACGTTCTTCTTCAATTCGGTGTTCTCCTGATTTGTTTACTTCCCCCTTTCCAAATTTTTGTTTGATTTTGTTTGGGAAGATGGGTAATGAAGTGTTTGTGGCGAAAGATTTTTTTTTTTATGAAGATGGTGGATGGTGGTGACTGAAGATGGGTGATGCAATGTATGATTTTTGTTTCGTTTTGAATGAAGATTGAAATTGGGTTTCTTGATTTTGCTAGTTTTTTTTTGTCTATGTGATATTTGTACATAATTGATTTGGGTTTTATTTGTAATATGATTGTTCTTTGATTTTATTTTTGTTGGGTTTATGGTGGTGGGGGTGTGATATTGTAGTGACTGGGTGGTGGTTATGGTGGAGATGGTGGTGAGTTTGAATTTCAAAGAGATGATGGTTGTTGGGATTTTGAGCAATATCATATTTTTTATTTGTGTTTAAGAAAAGAATTTTTATATATTTTAATTAGTTAAATTGTGTTTCATTAAAAAAAACTTGATTAAGAAAAAAATATAAATTGGGTAAGCATATTTTTTGTAAATATTTATTTTATTTAATCTATTTTATAAATTATTCAATCTAAAATAATTAGTAATTTTTTTGAAGCAAAATAATTAGTAATTTAAATTATTAGAAAAAGAATAATAGTTAATATCTTAAATTATTTTAAATCATATTAACTATTATCTTTATTTTTTCAATATTTTAAATTTACTAATTATTTTTTGTTAAAAAAAAAACTAAATATTTGAATTTGGATAATTTTTTTAATAAATTATGATAACATAAGAATTAAAAAGAAATTCAATAAAATAAAAGGTTTATTTTGTTCTATGATCCCTTATTTATAAAATATGTCATTTAACCCCTTAAAAGTTAGTGTCAATTCAATTTAACCAAATCTGTTATTCATGTGCGTGGCATGTGCTACTTAACTGTGTTTTTAACGAATTTCATCAAAAAGTCCTTAATTGACGAAAAAAATTAGATATTGAGCCCTGATTTGACAAAAAAATAAAAAAATATGGGGTCCCGTTTGGAGAACACCCCCTTGACTTCAGGCCCTAAATTGCAATTTGCCCTTTTTTATCGATTGTCTGGGTGCTACAGATTTCTTTCTGCCACTTCCATTTCTTTTTTCTTTTTTCTTTGTGTATGTGTGGTGGGGGTGGCGGATGATGGGGTGAGGGTGGGGTGTAGATAGTATAGAGTGAAAATGTTGTATATGTATGGTACTTTATTTAATATGAAAGTTTTCTATCATGGAATATATGTTGAAGCTATATCACTAGAATCTCCCAAGTCGCACACACGTTTTAATCAATGTTTTGGCTACCAATTGTCTCATTGTTTCCAAGTTAGTATTAATGAGTTTACTCAGAAAAATGCAACAAGTAGTCGGTAGCGAGTAATTAGGTAGGTTGGAGGTTACGAGAAAAAGAGTAACCGAGCGGTTGGGGGAACTGACCGTGATTTGGCACGGGGGTTAGTACTAGTGATATAACAATCTATATGAAAATTTTCTCAAAGTAACACCTTTTGGGAAAGTATTTCCCAAAATGTCATACTGTAAAAAAGTGTTGCCCGAAATAACCAAGTTTGGTAGAAACTGTTAGACAAAATCTATACAATCGAGCACAAATGAGAAAAGAATTACAATGAATTGAAATATAATATACAACATAAAAATAATAAAGAGAAAACCGTAAATTCATTGTCTTGAGTTTGCTTGAATCCGTGCTGTAACCTCCTTGAATCGTCATCTTGAATTTGCTTGAATCCGAGTCGTGTGTGACACACTCTCCTTAAGACTAATTCGCCCCCTCACTACGAGTGCTCGAGGTCTTCAATGGACGTTAGTCTCCCAGGATAAAACGGATGAACCGGAACAACTTTGCACTTAAAGTTTTTCGGCGAATTTCCCTATGCTTGGACAAAATCACCATGGATATTTCTCTAGGAGGCCAAAGGAAGAAGATAACAAATTGCAAGAGGGAGGGTGGAAAGATTGATGAAAAACATTCTAGTTTCTTGTTGTGGGTAACTCTCATTTAGCTCCACCAAAAGTCCCCAATTAAACTTGATTATTATGGGAGCCATTATACTTGCAATCATGGGGAGTCTCTCCACATTTTGTAACTCTTATTGCAAGTAATGATCCCAATTAATCTTTTTACCGTTACTTCAATATTGGGTTAAATTTAAAACATAATTTATAATTTAAACCCATGAATTTTGAGCTATCATATCCTTCTCATCCAATAATAAATTGGACATCTAGTTATACCATTTTAATGTTCTCACTAAATGGAACATAAACCCACAATAATCTTTTTCGAACGACAAACGATTCAATTAAGGAAAATACACAATTTCCTTCACAAACAACAAATTTTTCCAACAATCCCCCACAAAAAGGAAATTAATGACGAGTTTGGTGATAGAGTTCGGCAGACGAAAACTTGCATACGATAGGTGTGGGAAAAAACCCATTGAACCTTCGCTCGTACAAGCATATTTACTCTACTCGCAAATCGATAGACGCGATGTCCTTGAATCGTTATGCTTTTTGTGTAGCCGATCATATGCTTGACACAAGTAACGTCCTAACATAGTTCAATTCTCATAGCTATGTTCATTCATGGCCCCGAACATACGCCTGGTTCTGTGAGAGGGTCTAAGAATTGAGCCTCACACAATTCTCCTCGAAGCGGCCCCACTTCTCTCTCACATAGGTGATTTCTTAAAGGTAACCCGTATTACCCCGCTCGAAATTTCGACGCGTAAGAATCATTAAAAGCCATAAGCTTATCCTTGTCCTTTCGGGATGTCACTAACAAGAATGGACTTGGGGTTGATTCCCCCACAGTGACGCTGCAAGTCTTTTAACAGTTAGGTTGTCCCATTGAATCTAGTTCTTGGGATCTCCAGTCATCTAGATTGGGTTTTCCGCTGTGTTTAACTTTTAAGAGGCTTACGTCTCATTCCCCTCATCGAACTTTCAACTAACTCTCTATTTAACCCTTTGGTTAACGGATCCGTTTTTCATTTGACATCACATTGTCAAATTAGTTGAGAGTAGTTGTTTAATGGTATTATGTCTTAGACATAAATGTCTAGACTACCATTACACACATTGCTATATTCATGTCAATCATAAATTGAATTTAGCAATATACCATCTTGCTAACACAAGCTTTATCCATTTGATAATTGTTAACTCAAATTCATTTAAATTCCAGCTATTCCAAATTGATCATTTCAAAAATTTCAAGATTATCCACCTAATGACTTGTTTAACAACAAGTCTATTAGTTTTCCTTGAATTTGAATCAACAGATCAAATTGACTAGAATTTTCCTTAGTTAACATATCGTTTTTGGATTTAATTAACAAAGTGACGTAGTCACTCTTGTTTAAATCCACACAATCGAACCTTTGATGTCATTATCTTTGTACTTGTCTCAAGTCATACAATGACTTTACAAACTAGCACATTTTCTTCTAGGTTCCATTTCTTGAACCGTTTCAACACTTTGATCTATTTCACTCAAAGTATCACTTATTCACTTCCATGAATTTGACATCAATACTTGGTTTCCATTGATTTTATTTTCTTTTGATTTTTATATATATTCAAACTTATTGAATCATATATAACAAACCAATATGCACAATTGTTATGAACATAACTCTTGAAACATAATCCACAATTTTCTTTACTAATTGGACTTGCTACTTTGCGAAAAACACCCCCACATTCACAAGTGTACGTAGGCCTACGTTTCCATACTTCATATGGACATCTCATTGTTTTCTTGGGGAAACCTCTCCAAAAGGTAATTAATTATTTTCCAAAGTATACTCACCCCCACATTTTCGGAGTAGTCCCAAAATTAGCAATAATGCCAATTTTCATTATTAACACCATTTGATCATGGTGTACATTGTGGACACTTTGTTTCATTGCTCATGTACAACAAACCCCTCGGGTTGTTCTATGTAAATTTTCTCTTCTAAATCGACATTTAGAAAGGTTATTTACATCCATTTGATGTATTTCAAATTTTGCTATGCAAAGAATTGCAAATACAACTCTTTATTCTCGTGATGAGAGAATAAGTATAAAAGTAATCAATGTCTTCATTTTTCTTGTAATCCTCAATTACAAGTCTAGCCTTGTACTCATTGATTGTTTTCCATCGGTCTTCATTTCCTTTTTGAAAATTCACTTATATGCTAGTGATTTACTACACGGAGATAAATCTACCAGTTTTCAAGTGTGATTTTCCAAGATGGAATCAATCTCACATATAATAGCCTCTTTTCACAAAGATCATTCAAAATAGTTCAATACCTCTTTATAACTTTGTGATTTACATTCTAGAATGTAGGTTAGAAAATTTGGGCCATAAAATTTTCTCATCCTACCTCTTTTGCTATGTTGAGGTCCAACCTCTTCTTCGCTATTTCATCATGATGAGTTTCTTCTTCTTCTATTGAATCATGTATCCGTTTAGATGAGTTTGCCTCATCTCTTGATGTACACGGAAACATATTCTCAAAGAAAGAGACGTTTCATGATTCCATTATAGTATTTTGTGCGCATACATTGAATCTTGGATTCATACACATGAATTCTATAAGAAGTACTACTATTTTATGCATACTCTACAAATATGCCACCAGTAGTCTTTAGTCCAATTTATACACAAACTCCACTTATTTGTGTTTTATCACTATCTCTTTAGTAAGTTGGTTTACAACTTTTCCTTTTAAAGAGATAAGACTCATCATTTTGCTTTTTAACAAGCAATGATAAAGGTTTAGATTACATATTACCACCATTTGTTTGAATCATCTTCACATTATAACCATCACTATGATTATTTAATTCAAAACACATTTTACATCTTAATTGAATTTCTTTTTGAATGAGGGCATATAATCTAATTAACGAGACTTATTCTCATTATTGATTACTACCTCAACTCACCGATTAATTCAATTTCCATTTTATTCATTCACATAATGAATATTATGATTGATGACATCTACAAAAGATTGTCTCTTAATCCACAAGGTATATGTTTGACTTTTCAAACAAGTTTGACCAACTTTGTCTGTGCCTTGAGCATTTCAATATGCTCCATCACATTTTGCTTTCGCCACAAAAGTGTTAGAATGTTCTTCTCCGAATCTCTATTCTCTTTTCCAACACAATACGAATAGCAAGCACCTTAACATTCATTTTACTCATTAATGTTTAAGGTGATTCTTGAAATCTTTTCAAGTAGGAAGCGATTTCTCAATTATTTCCGTCACTTGGAAATTTCACTCAACACCATTCATCGACATGGTTTTCAAGAAAAATATTTTCAATTCTTCCATTAACCTTTTCTGTTTCATGGAGTCCATTATTTTAAAATCAAGAAAACGGCCTACAAAGAATTTCTTTGCACCAACATTCTCGATTTTATATTAATAGTCCAAAGACTCTCATCATTCCTTTGCCGTTTTCTTATTACTATACACATTACATAATGAATTCGACAATTCATTATAATATTGTTTCGGTAAAAGAGATTTGCATTTTTCAACTATACCCATGGCTTGAAAACATCCGTCTCATTTTCACCCAACTTTGTAAGATTTTCCAAAAATAAATCTCTCTAAGTTCAAGGTGGTCAAGTAGAACATATTTTGTTGCCATCACTTAAAGTCAAGGCCAACAAAATTTTCTAACTTCTCACTATGGTGATCCAATATATTTGGAACAACCACATTCCATTAGAGATTTGTCTCCACACAAAGAGCCTTTAATTTTCAACAATTATCACTTTGTTGTTACAAATATAACTCTCTAACTTAATTAGAGATTTCACTTTAAGAATAAATTGCTAATTCAATAGGAGAATTAACACAATTTATTTCTCATAACCACTCATATTTATAAATCTCTAAATTCCTTAATGGAATTGTAATTAAAGGTTAATAATTCCAAAACATTAAAGGTCTCATCTTGGAGCCTCTAGATTAGAGAAAAATCATATTCTCATTTACAAAATACACAATTTCTTTAAGAAGTTCTCATTCTAAATATTTTGTGGTATTTGTCATCATCAACAACAATAAGATTTAACAACTTCCTTCAAGAAGTCTTATTGTTTTTATTTTTATGGCATTAGTCACATATTTCCCCAATAGGTTTTAACAACTTCTTTCAAGAAGCCCTATGGTTTTAGTTCTTGTAACATTTTTCAATGTTCACAACAATAGAATTCAACAACTTCTTTCAAGAAGCTCTATTGTTATTATCTTTGTGACTTTTGTCACTATTAACAATAATAGGATTTAACAACTTCTTTCATTTCAAGAAGCCCTATTATGTTAACCTTTGTGACCTTTGTCACCAATGCAACTAATAGATTTTAACAACTTCTCGTAAGAAGACCTATTATCTTTGTCAACTAAACGTTAAAGACATAATCTTCCAACGTTTTTAGTTTCAATGAACTTCCCAATCTCTTTACATGATGTATAACCACTACATGAGGCTTAGCCACAATTGGTTTATACAATCATTGTAACATATTTGATGTCACGGAGCATCAATCTTTCCATCTTTATTAATCTCATTAAACAGAAATTTAAAAAAAATGTTTTAGTTCACAAAAACTGCTCTGATCCGAAATTTTTATCTTCACTTTCACCATATAGATTCCAATCTCCACCGTTCAGAATCTTCTCCTATAAGTCGTGAACATGCACACCAAATTTCAGCTCGATCCAACGGTTAACGAACCGGAAAATGAAGTTTTCCCACAGATGGTCATAGAAAATCTGTGTTGGAAATTTGCTTCTTTTCCATCAATTTTCCGTCTCTTTTTGCCATCTCTTTACATCTTTTCTCTTGTGGTCATTGATCCACCGGATTTTTCAAATCTGTAATTCTTTCTCAAATAGGAGAATTAGTCTTAAGATTTTTAGACAAAATCTATACAATCGAGCACAAATGAGAAAAGAATTACAATGAATTGAAATATAATATACAACATAAAAATAATAAAGAGAAAACCGTAAATTCATTGTCTTGAGTTTGCTTGAATCCGTGCCGTAACCTCCTTTAATCGTCATCTTGAATTTGCTTGAATCCGAGTCGTGTGTGACACACTCTCCTTAAGTCTAATTCGCCCCCTCACTACGACTCGTAGGGATGATCAAATCCGGTTCGGTTCCGGTTCCGGGCCTTGAACCGCCGGTTCCGGTTCGGCGAGGAGGTGAACCTTAACCGGCCCGCTTTTCTCACGGTTCCGGTTATCCGGTTCCGGTTTTCTCACGGTTTTGGTCCGGTTCCGGGCTTTTTCGGTCCGGTTCCGGGCCGGTTCTATTGAAAAACAACAAATTTTCGTTCGGTTCCGGGCTTTTTCCGGTCCGGTTCACCATTTTGGTGAACCTTAACCGGCCCGCCTCCAAACCGGTTCCGGTTACCCCGGTTCCGGTTTTCTCCCCGGTTCATGGCGGTTCCGGGCTTTTCCGGGCCGGTTTCGGTCCGGTTTTCCGGTTCCGGTCCGGTTCCGGTCCGGTTTGGCCATCCCTAACTACGAGTGCTCGAGGTCTTCAATGGACGTTAGTCTCCCAGGATAAAAAAGATGAACCGGAACAACTTTGCACTTAAAGTTTTTCGGCGAATTTCCCTATGCTTGGACAAAATCACCATGGATATTTCTCTAGGAGGCCAAAGGAAGAAGATAACAAATTGCAAGAGGGAGGGTGGAAAGATTGATGAAAAACATTCTAGTTTCTTGTTGTGGGTAACTCTCATTTAGCTCCACCAAAAGTCCCCAATTAAACTTGATTATTATGGGAGCCATTATACTTGCAATCATGGGGAGTCTCTACACATTTTGTAACTCTTATTGCAAGTAATGATCCCAATTAATCTTTTTACCGTTACTTCAATATTGGGTTAAATTTAAAACATAATTTATAATTTAAACCCATGAATTTTGGGCTATCATATCCTTCTCATCCAATAATAAATTGGACATCTAGATATACCATTTTAATGTTCTCACTAACTGGAACATAAACCCACAATAATCTTTGTCGAACGACAAACGATTCAATTAAGGAAAATACACAATTTCCTTCACAAACAACAAATTTTTCCAACAATCCCCCATATGAAGGAAATTGATGACGAGTTTGGTGATAGAGTTCGGCAGACGAAAACTTGCATACGATAGGTGTGGGAAAAAGCCCATTGAACCTTCGCTCGTACAAGCATATTTACTCTACTCGCAAATCGATAGACGCGATATCTCGCGCGAGACACGCCATCTCGCGGCGAGATATTCCTCCTGTGGACAGTTTTGTCCTCTCCTTGTTATCTCGTATGCAGTTTAGTCCCAAACTAACGGTGGTTAGTCAAAACTTAACGAAACATGACGAAATGGTGGATTTCTACTTCTTGACTCAAAGCGAGACTTAGAGTGGTATAAGTATGTTCCGATGTGTTCAGAATGGGGTGTCTACAATTATATTTCCAAGTCATATATCATAGACATCTTTTTTTAAGAGACAATTTGATAATTTCACATGACATATTACCCGGAGTTAGTTTCATGACTAACTTCCGTTAGCCAAAATGCATATTTTGACCTTAATTTAACGCAATACTCCATTTACTTCTATTCCGAATAATCTTACCCACTTTGTCATCTAGAGCGTCTTATTGATAAGTCTCATTTTTTATGAACGAAAGTATATAATATTCATTTATTAATGACGCGGTTTCCAAAATTATTCCTGAATCAATCAATCACAATCTCTCTATATTCTTCGTGATATCAGTATACTCAGCTGTTTCATATTAAATATGATCAAAAACTAATAAAAATAATTTTTATAAAATTTAAAATATTGTTGTACAATCTCTTTCTATTCTTCATGATATTAGTATACTTCAGCTGTTTCATATTAAATATGATCAAGAACTAATAAAAAAATAATTTTTATAAAATTTAAAATATTGTTGTATTAATAATAATATTTAAAATTTTATGAATAAATGAATTTTAGTAACTTTTTTTGTTAAATTTCAATTAAATTAACTAAAAAAATAAAGTTAAGAGATTCATAATTGGGATGGATAACTAACTAACTAACTAAATAAATGGCGGGACCTAATATCGATAACATGACACATTTATATATAACTATATATATGTGTATATATTGATCTAATGCATATTTTAAATAGGTTTTCTCGCGTTCGACAAAAGATTTGCAAGATACTGAAGCTCCAACTAATTCACAAATGACTCTACCATAGTTGACGTATGAAGATATATGGGATGATCCAATTTTTGTTGCTGAAGCAGTATATATATATTTTTAAAAATATAATCGAATACAATGCATTAATTATAGTTAATTAAATGTGGTTGATATATGTTTTTGTCCAAGCGCATGAAGAACTAGCTAGAAGAGTTGAAGCCGAAGGTTTCGTAGCTGCCAATGCCGTTGAAGAGTAACCATCAGATTAGTGTTTTATTATTAATGAAATAGTGAATGTTAATTCAATATTTCTTATTCTATTAATGATTTATGATTATTTTTCTTCAAAATAATTGAGGCGTATAACGCTTTCCATTGATTTATTAATTATAAATTATTTCTTCATCACTTCATTTTTTTTGTGGCAAATACAAAACTGAAAGGGATTCTTTATATTTTCTCTGCTTGACCACCATGTATACCGTCCCGTGCCATTGGCACGAGCATTTAAGTACTAGTCTATATTACAATAGACAATGAGAGTAACTCCTGAGACAAACAGGGTCTGAAATTGAGTCTCAGAAATCTGAGCTGACGGGCCTAAATTCTCTATCCCCTCAGCTGATTTTAACTTCCCACCCCTCTCCTCCCAAAACCGTCAGATACGTTTTTTGTGCTATAACCCAACACAACTAAAAATCAAAATCCCCCATTAGAAATTCAACAAAAATAAAATAAAAATCAATGTCTCTCTCTTCCCCTAGATACAATCAAAATCAAAATGCTGCAAGTGAGACTGTCTTATGGCTGCTCTCACTCAACCTTGCATCAATATCAAAATCAGAAATCTCCATCGCTGGCTCCTGATCCCTTTTCAACATCGCACCATCATCGTCTGCACCAACCTTGGTGATTATTTATGGGTTTATCCAAATGTTGACCGGTTGATTACCCAATTTCTTTCAATTCTTGCCAAATCCTGTCCCTCATGGCACATACTGTATATATATAAACAACCATTAAATATTAAAAGGGGGTTTGTTTTTTGGAGCTGCCTCTTCTGCAATGTATTACAACCATTAAATATTAAAAAGAGATGACAATCTCAAATCTCAGTGAGAAGCCTTCCTTCAACTTGAGACGCCCATTATTTGAACAGAAGGTTTTAGCCTCTCTCCGTTGTTTTGGAAAGCGGCTATTGCGCTTAAACAGTTGTCTAGGTTGGGGACAATAGTGGTGAAAGGTGAAGATTCATATGGAAAAGAGGAGCAACTAAGGTTAAGTGTGATAAGCCTGACGAACGTTCCAATTAATCAGCCTTAGTATTGCCAAATTATAACGAAATGGTGATTTGCCTAATACCCATTGAATGTATGCTTACAAAAGTTGATCTGTTATCAATGTATTCTCAATATTAGGGGACGAATACAATAATGCATTGACCTTTTCTATTTTTCATTTCTTTCCTTTTTCATCTATTTACCACTAGATTCAAAGAACACTCTCTCCGTTCCAGTTTAAGGTTCTTAGTTTGTCCTATTTTAATGTTCTTCCTTCTTTTGTTATTTGTATGAGTTTGAGTATCCTTTTTCTATTTTTTGATATGGGAGTGTTAAATCAAAGCTATTCTGAAACAAAAATGACAATGTTTGTGTATGTGTTCACTTTTTTTTGGTGAAATGTAGTTTAGTTGCTTAATCTTAAAGAATTTGATTGCATTTTACCTTATATTTTAGATGACTATCTGGAATGTTTTGTAAATGGCCACGAGCAATTGGCTGGTTGCATTTTTTGTGTGTTTTACTATTCTAATTTAGTATATTCATGTACATCTTTTTAGTTGAATTATAATTATAATATATTCATTTTTTTAAGCAAATGGGAGATGGTGCATGCATGGTAAGTTTTCTACTTTTTCTTTATGGGTAAATTGCAATTTAGGGCCTGAACTCGAGGGCGTGTTCTCCAAACGGGTCCCATATTTTTTTTGTCAAATCAGGGCTCAATAACTAAATTTTTTGCAAGTTAAGGGCTTTTTGACGATTTTCGTTAAAAATACGATTAAATAGCATGTGCCACTCACACGTGATTAATTGATTTGATTAGTTTGCATTGATATTTAAATTTAAGGGGCTAAGTAAAATAAATTAAAAGTGGAGATGAAACAAATAAAACTAACCCCCAAATAAAACCCCACCCCCTCCCCTGTCAACGTTAATCCCTGTCTCTCTCCCTTCCTTACCTCCGACGTCTTCTCCGGCATCCATCCCACGCTCTCCTGCGATGCCCCCCAAACACCAAAATCTGGTCGGCCCCATCTCACTCTAAACCCCTCTCCTTTTCTTCCCCTCCTTTCCCCCTTGCCTACCCCAGACTGTCACACTCCGCTGCCTCCTTCTACGGCAAAAAAAGCACAACCTCACCTCAGACGTTCTTCTCCGGCGCACACCCCAAGCTGCAACAACATCCGAATGACCTCCAGGAAATCACTCTTCCCCACACTCTAAAACTTATTTGCCAGCCCAAATCCACCCAAATCCCCATCAGTGTACCTAATGGGTTACGTTCTTCTTCAATTCGGTGTTCTCCTGATTTGTTTACTTCCCCCTTTCCAAATTTTTGTTTGATTTTGTTTGGGAAGATGGGTAATGAAGTGTTTGTGGCGAAAGATTTTTTTTTATGAAGATGGTGGATGGTGGTGACTGAAGATGGGTAATGCAATGTATGATTTTTGTTTCGTTTTGAATGAAGATTGAAATTGGGTTTCTTGATTTTGCTAGTTTTTTTTTGTCTATGTGATATTTGTACATAATTGATTTGAGTTTTATTTGTAATATGATTGTTCTTTGATTTTGTTTTTGTTGGGTTTATGGTGGTGGGGGTGTGATATTGTAGTGACTGGGTGGTGGTGGTTATGGTGGAGATGGTGGTGAGTTTGAATTTCAAAGAGATGATGGTTGTTGGGATTTTGAGCAATATCATATTTTTTATTTGTGTTTAAGAAAAGATTTTTTTTATATATTTTAATTAGTTAAATTGTGTTTCATTAAAAAAACTTGATTAAGAAAAAAATATAAATTGGGTAAGCATATTTTTTGTAAATATTTATTTTATTTAATCTATTTTATAAATTATTCAATCTAAAATAATTAGTAATTTTTTTAAGAAAAATAATTAGCAATTTAAATTATTAGAAAAAGGATAATAGTTAATATCTTAAATTATTTTAAATCATATTAACTATTATCTTTATTTTTTTCAATATTTTAAATTTACTAATTATTTTTTGTTAAAAAAAAACTAAATATTTGAATTTGGATAATTTTTTTAATAAATTATGATAACATAAGAATTAAAAAGAAATTCAATAAAATAAAAGGTTTATTTTGTTCTATGATCCCTTATTTATAAAATATGTCATTTAACCCCTTAAAAGTTAGTGTCAATTCAATTTAATCAAATCTGTTATTCATGTGCGTGGCATGTGCTACTTAACCGTGTTTTTAACGAATTTCGTCAAAAAGTCCTTAATTGACGAAAAAAATTAGATATTGAGCCCTGATTTGACAAAAAAATAAAAAAATATGGGGCCCCGTTTGGAGAACACCCCCTCGACTTCAGGCCCTAAATTGCAATTTGCCCTTTTTTATCGATTGTCTGGGTGCTACAGATTTCTTTCTGCCATTTCCATTTCTTTTTTCTTTTTTCTTTTTTCTTTGTGTATGTGTGGTGGGGGTGGCGGATGATGGGGTGAGGGTGGGGTGTAGATAGTATAGAGTGAAAATGTTGTATATGTATGGTACTTTATTTAATATGAAAGTTTTCTATCATGGAATATATGTTGAAGCTATATCACTAGAATCTCCCAAGTCGCACACACGTTTTAATCAATGTTTTGGCTACCAATTGTCTCATTGTTTCCAAGTTAGTATTAATGAGTTTACTCAGAAAAATGCAACAAGTAGTCGGTAGCGAGTAATTAGGTAGGTTGGAGGTTACGAGAAAAAGAGTAACCGAGCGGTTGGGGGAACTGACCGTGATTTGGCATGGGGGTTAGTACTAGTGATATAACAATCTATATGAAAATTTTCTCAAAGTAACACCTTTTGGGAAAGTATTTCCCAAAATGTCATACTGTAAAAAAGTGTTGCCCGAAATAACCAAGTTTGGTAGAAACTGTTAGACAAAATCTATACAATCGAGCACAAATGAGAAAAGAATTACAATGAATTGAAATATAATATACAACATAAAAATAATAAAGAGAAAACCGTAAATTCATTGTCTTGAGTTTGCTTGAATCCGTGCTGTAACCTCCTTGAATCGTCATCTTGAATTTGCTTGAATCCGAGTCGTGTGTGACACACTCTCCTTAAGACTAATTCGCCCCCTCACTACGAGTGCTCGAGGTCTTCAATGGACGTTAGTCTCCCAGGATAAAACGGATGAACCGGAACAACTTTGCACTTAAAGTTTTTCGGCGAATTTCCCTATGCTTGGACAAAATCACCATGGATATTTCTCTAGGAGGCCAAAGGAAGAAGATAACAAATTGCAAGAGGGAGGGTGGAAAGATTGATGAAAAACATTCTAGTTTCTTGTTGTGGGTAACTCTCATTTAGCTCCACCAAAAGTCCCCAATTAAACTTGATTATTATGGGAGCCATTATACTTGCAATCATGGGGAGTCTCTCCACATTTTGTAACTCTTATTGCAAGTAATGATCCCAATTAATCTTTTTACCGTTACTTCAATATTGGGTTAAATTTAAAACATAATTTATAATTTAAACCCATGAATTTTGAGCTATCATATCCTTCTCATCCAATAATAAATTAGACATCTAGATATACCATTTTAATGTTCTCACTAAATGGAACATAAACCCACAATAATCTTTGTCGAACGACATTTGTCGAACGACAAACGATTCAATTAAGGAAAATACACAATTTCCTTCACAAACAACAAATTTTTCCAACAATCCCCCACATGAAGGAAATTGATGACGAGTTTGGTGATAGAGTTTGGCAGACGAAAACTTGCATACGATAGGTGTGGGAAAAAGCCCATTGAACCTTCGCTCGTACAAGCATATTTACTCTACTCTCAAATCGATAGACGCGATGTCCTTGAATCGTTATGCTTTTTGTGTAGCCGATCATATGCTTGACACAAGTAACGTCCTAACATAGTTCAATTCTCATAGCTATGTTCATTCATGGCCCCGAACATACGCCTGGTTCTGTGAGAGGGTCTAAGAATTGAGCCTCACACAATTCTCCTCGAAGCGGCCCCACTTCTCTCTCACATAGGTGATTTCTTAAAGGTAACCCGTATTACCCCGCTCGAAATTTCGATGCGTAAGAATCATTAAAAGCCATAAGCTTATCCTTGTCCTTTCGGGATGTCACTAACAGGAATGGACTTGGGGTTGATTCCCCCACAGTGACGCTGCAAGTCTTTTAACAGTTAGGTTGTCCCATTGAATCTAGTTCTTGGGATCTCCAGTCATCTAGATTGGGTTTTCCGCTGTGTTTAACTTTTAAGAGGCTTACGTCTCATTCCCCTCATCGAACTTTCAACTAACTCTCTATTTAACCCTTTGGTTAACGGATCCGTTTTTCATTTGACCTCACATTGTCAAATTAGTTGAGAGTAGTTGTTTAATGGTATTATGTCTTAGACATAAATGTCTAGACTACCATTACACACATTGCTATATGTCATGTCAATCATAAATTGACTTTAGCAATATACCATCTTGCTAACACAAGCTTTATCCATTTGATAATTGTTAACTCAAATTCATTTAAATTCCAAATTATTCCAAATTGATCATTTCAAAAATTTCAAGAATATCCACCTAATGACTTGTTTAACAACAAGTCTATTAGTTTTCCTTGAATTTGAATCAACAGATCAAATTGACTAGAATTTTCCTTAGTTAACATATCGTTTTTGGATTTAATTAACAAAGTGACGTAGTCACTCTTGTTTAAATCCACACAATCGAACCTTTGATGTCATTATCTTTGTACTTGTCTTAAGTCATACAATGACTTTACAAACTAGCACATTTTCTTCTAGGTTCCATTTCTTGAACCGTTTCAACACTTTGATCTATTTCACTCAAAGTATCACTTATTCACTTCCATGAATTTGACATCAATACTTGGTTTCCATTGATTTTATTTTCTTTTTGATTTTTATATATATTCAAACTTATTGAATCATATATAACAAACCAATATGCACAATTGTTATGAACATAACTCTTGAAACATAATCCACAATTTTCTTTACTAATTGGACTTGCTACTTTGCGAAAAACACCCCCACATTCACAAGTGTACGTAGGCCTACGTTTCCATACTTCATATGGACATCTCATTGTTTTCTTGGGGAAACCTCTCCAAAAGGTAATTAATTATTTTCCAAAGTATACTCACCCCCACATTTTCTGAGTAGTCCCAAAATTAGCAATAATGCCAATTTTCATTATTAACACCATTTGATCATGGTGTACATTGTGGACACTTTGTTTCATTGCTCATGTACAACAAACCCCTCGGGTTGTTCTATGTAAATTTTCTCTTCTAAATCGACATTTAGAAAGGTTATTTACATCCATTTGATGTATTTCAAATTTTGCTATGCAAAGAATTGCAAATACAACTCTTTATTCTCGTGATGAGAGAATAAGTATAAAAGTAATCAATGTCTTCATTTTTCTTGTAATCCTCAATTACAAGTCTAGCCTTGTACTCATTGATTGTTTTCCATCGGTCTTCATTTCCTTTTTGAAAATTCACTTATATGCTAGTGATTTACTACACGGAGATAAATCTACCAATTTTCAAGTGTGATTTTCCAAGATGGAATCAATCTCACATATAATAGCCTCTTTTCACAAAGATCATTCAAAAGAGTTCAATACCTCTTTATAACTTTGTGATTTACATTCTAGAATGTAGGTTAGAAAATTTGGGCCATAAAATTTTCTCATCCTACCTCTTTTGCTATGTTGAGGTCCAACCTCTTCTTCGCTATTTCATCATGATGAGTTTCTTCTTCTTCTATTGAATCATGTATCCGTTTAGATGAGTTTGCCTCATCTCTTGATGTACACAGAAACATATTCTCAAAGAAAGAGACGTTTCATGATTCCATTATAGTATTTTGTGCGCATACATTGAATCTTGGATTCATACACATGAATTCTATAAGAAGTACTACTATTTTATGCATACTCTACAAATATGCCACCAGTAGTCTTTAGTCCAATTTATACACAAACTCCACTTATTTGTGTTTTATCACTATCTCTTTAGTAAGTTGGTTTACAACTTTTCCTTTTAAAGAGATAAGACTCATCATTTTGCTTTTTAACAAGCAATGATAAAGATAATAGATTACATATTACCACCATTTGTTTGAATCATCTTCACATTATAACCATCACTATGATTATTTAATTCAAAACACATTTTACATCTTAATTGAATTTCTTTTTGAATGAGGGCATATAATCTAATTAACGAGACTTATTCTCATTATTGATTACTACCTCAACTCACCGATTAATTCAATTTCCATTTTATTCATTCACATAATGAATATTATGATTGATGACATCTACAAAAGATTGTCTCTTAATCCACAAGGTATATGTTTGACTTTTCAAACAAGTTTGACCAACTTTGTCTGTGCCTTGAGCATTTCAATATGCTCCATCACATTTTGCTTTCGCCACAAAAGTGTTAGAAAGTTCTTCTCCGAATCTCTATTCTCTTTTCCAACACAATACGAATAGCAAGCACCTTAACATTCATTTTACTCATTAATGTTTAAGGTGATTCTTGAAATCTTTCCAAGTAGGAAGCGATTTCTCAATTATTTCCGTCACTTGGAAATTTCACTCAACACCATTAATCGACATGGTTTTCAAGAAAAATATTTTCAATTCTTCCATTAACCTTTTCTGTTTCATGGAGTCCATTATTTTAAAATCAAGAAAACGGCCTACAAAGAATTTCTTTGCACCAACATTCTCGATTTTATATTAATAGTCCAAAGACTCTCATCATTCCTTTGCCGTTTTCTTATTACTATACACATTACATTATGAATTCGACAATTCATTATAATATAGTTTCGGTAAAAGAGATTTGCATTTTTCAACCATACCCATGGCTTGAAAACATCCGTCTCATTTTCACCCAACTTTGTAAGATTTTCCAAAAAGAAATCTCTCTAAGTTCAAGGTGGTCAAGTAGAACATATTTTGTTGCCATCACTTAAAGTCAAGGCCAACAAAATTTTCTAACTTCTCACTATGGTGATCCAATATATTTGGAACAACCACATTCCATTAGAGATTTGTCTCCACACAAAGAGCCTTTAATTTTCAACAATTATCACTTTGTTGTTACAAATATAACTCTCTAACTTAATTAGAGATTTCACTTTAAGAATAAATTGCTAATTCAATAGGAGAATTAACACAATTTATTTCACATAACCACTCATATTTATAAATCTCTAAATTCCTTAATGGAATTGTAATTAAAGGTTAATAATTCCAAAACATTAAAGGTCTCATCTTGGAGCCTCTAGATTAGAGAAAATTCTCATTTACAAAATACACAATTTCTTTAAGAAGTTCTCATTCTAAATATTTTGTGTTATTTGTCATCATCAACAACAATAAGATTTAACAACTTCCTTCAAGAAGTCTTATTGTTTTTATCTTTATGGCATTAGTCACATATTTCCCCAATAGGTTTTAACAACTTCTTTCAAGAAGCCCTATGGTTTTAGTTCTTGTAACATTTTTCAATGTTCACAACAATAGAATTCAACAACTTCTTTCAAGAAGCTCTATTGTTTTTATCTTTGTGACTTTTGTCACTATTAACAATAATAGGATTTAACAACTTCTTTCATTTCAAGAAGCCCTATTATGTTAACCTTTGTGACCTTTGTCACCAATGCAACTAATAGATTTTAACAACTTCTCGTAAGAAGACCTATTATCTTTGTCAACTAAACGTTAAAGACTTAATCTTCCAACGTTTTTAGTTTCAATGAACTTCCCAATCTCTTTACATGATGTATAACCACTACATGAGGCTTAGCCACAATTGGTTTATACAATCATTGTAACATATTTGATGTCACGGAGCATCAATCTTTCCATCTTTATTAATCTCATTAAACAGAAATTAAAAAAAAATGTTTTAGTTCACAAAAACTGCTCTGATCCGAAATTTTTATCTTCACTTTCACCATATAGATTCCAATCTCCACCGTTCAGAATCTTCTCCTATGAGTCGTGAACATGCACACCAAATTTCAGCTCGATCCAACGGTTAACGAACCGGGAAATGAAGTTTTCCCACAGATGGTCATAGAAAATCTGTGTTGGAAATTTGCTTCTTTTCCATCAATTTTCCGTCTCTTTTTGCCATCTCTTTACATCTTTTCTCTTGTGGTCATTGATCCACCGGATTTTTCAAATCTGTAATTCTTTCTCAAATAGGAGAATTAGTCTTAAGATTGTTAGACAAAATCTATACAATCGAGCACAAATGAGAAAAGAATTACAATGAATTGAAATATAATATACAACATAAAAATAATAAAGAGAAAACCGTAAATTCATTGTCTTGAGTTTGCTTGAATCCGTGCCGTAACCTCCTTGAATCGTCATCTTGAATTTGCTTGAATCCGAGTCGTGTGTGACACACTCTCCTTAAGACTAATTCGCCCCCTCACTACGAGTGCTCGAGGTCTTCAATGGACGTTAGTCTCCCAGGATAAAACAGATGAACCGGAACAACTTTGCACTTAAAGTTTTCCGGCGAATTTCCCTATGCTTGGACAAAATCACCATGGATATTTCTCTAGGAGGCCAAAGGAAGAAGTTAACAAATTGCAAGAGGGAGGGTGGAAAGATTGATGAAAAACATTCTAGTTTCTTGTTGTGGGTAACTCTCATTTAGCTCCACCAAAAGTCCCCAATTAAACTTGATTATTATGGGAGCCATTATACTTGCAATCATGGGGAGTCTCTACACATTTTGTAACTCTTATTGCAAGTAATGATCCCAATTAATCTTTTTACCGTTACTTCAATATTGGGTTAAATTTAAAACATAATTTATAATTTAAACCCATGAATTTTGGGCTATCATATCCTTCTCATCCAATAATAAATTGGACATCTAGATATACCATTTTAATGTTCTCACTAACTGGAACATAAACCCACAATAATCTTTGTCGAACGACAAACGATTCAATTAAGGAAAATACACAATTTCCTTCACAAACAACAAATTTTTCCAACAGAAACGCGGTTGGCAACCACAAATTCTAAATTTCCTTAATAAATAATGCAGTTGTCAGCGTTTTTAACTTGAGGAAGCCTTAAAACGCGGTTGTCGACTACTACGTTTTTTACAAACTTGGTTATTTTGGGCTATACATTTTTTTGGATGACATTCTGGAAAATAGTTTTTGAAAAGGTGTTATTTTGAAAAAAATACCAATACAACACCGTGATTGTAAGTGTGACTTTGAACATGATGTTTGATCTCACTTTTTTCTTTCTTTCAAGGATATCCCTCTCGTAACACACTCACCTCTCCCTTAATGTTAACCCACCAAAAAGTAAAATACAGACAAAACTTCTTCTCGTAACGCACTCACCTCTCTTTAATGTCACCCACCAATAATCAAATAAAGACAAGACAACGCTTAATAACACACTCGCATACATCGTACCCCACACTCCGTTTACGCGAACTTTTTCCCAAAATAACTATGTTTAAAAAAGTTTTTCCCAAAATGACACTGTTTTAAAAGTATTTCCCAGAATAGTCTAGTTTTAAGAATTTGCGGTTGGCAACTGCGATTTCAACGCGGTTGCCAACTGTGAATTCATTAATGAAAACGCAGTTGCCAACCGCGAATTCTAAAAACTAGGCTATTCTAGGAAATACTTTTAAAATAGTATCATTTTGGGAAACACTTTTTTAAACATAGTTATTTTGGGAAAAAATTCCCGTTTCCGCAATATCACACTTTTTTTCTTACCAATGCACACTATTCACACTTTACACATATTCAGACCAAAACACATACACTCTTCACACTATATATTCACACACACATCACACAATCTCTCACCACTTATACACACTCCTATCTCTCTTATACAACACAACTGTGACAACCCACAAAACTATCCTCTCACTTGATACACAACACATGGCTGCCCCTTCATCCTTGTCTGCCGCTAATAATTTCAACCATGAAGAACTAGAGAAGGAGAAATCAGCTGAAGAGAAGATTTCAAGCCTTCCAAAGGGTAAAGGCTGGGTAACACACCATTTCTATCAATACCAAGGCTTCTGGTATGATCATCCAGCTGTTCATGGTACAATTTTTGCACAACAGAATTTCAATGCCAAATCCACAGATGTCCTTTTGGCAACAAATCCAAAATGTGGTACAACATGGCTCAAGTCCCTTGCCTTTGCTATAAAAAATAGAGCCGCTCCACCAACTCAAAATGAAGAACCTCTTAAACAAAAACCAAATCTTTTGCTTAGTGCTAATCCCCATACACTAGTTCCCAACTTAGAATATGGGTTTTTCTGACGTTACTCCATGGAAGAGATTGAAACCTTGCCTTCACCCCGCCTTATTGATACCCACATTCCATACAGTTTGAAAGGCCCTTGTTTGATATGCAAATGATCAGACAGCTATGGTTTGACTTAGCTGTCAGATATTTGTTGAATTGTGCAGCGGAATAAGTAAGGCTTGAAATAATGATGGGACAATGAACACAATGAAATAATGCAAGTGTGTGAATGTGTTTGCAGAAAATAATAACACAGAGAATTTAAAGTGGTTCAGAGTTCACTCCTCCTACATCCACCCCCACTGTCAACTTGACAAGTGAGATCAATTTTATTATAATCTTAATCAACAAGAATTACAAATGATTGATCAGGCAAGTTCCTTGAACTTCCTCTTCCTAATTAGTACAGTCAACTAGGGATACACTTAAAGTACAGTCTTAAGTGTTTTTACAACTTGAAGTACAGTCTCAAGATTTTACAAAACAACTAATACACTCAAAGTACAGTCTTGAGTGTTTACAAAATATTTCTACACCTAAAGTACAGTCTTAGGATTTGGAATTTGTGAATTAACACACTGGGGTTGTTGTTGTTGAAACAGGGGTTTAAGGCTGAAGGTTTTTGGTTTGGAACAGTGTTTGGAGGGTAGGAATTGGTGTGTAAGGTGTGGATTACAGGAGGTGTGTGAGGGTGTAAGGGAAAGGTTTCGGACTGTGAAAAAGAGTGTTTTTCAAGAGTAATTTGTGCAGAGGCTGAACTCTTCTATTTATAGCCTTCAATGTAGCCGTTGGAATATGGCTGTTGCAGCTCCATTAATGAGTCTTTGACTGGTCTTTGCCCTACTTGTCCACTTGCAGGTCTTCATGAGCTGGTTTGAACTGAAAGCTTCCAGAAGGTCTTCAATGGTCTTCAATGGTGAATTTGATAGCTGTGAAGATACATGATCCATCTTGGTTGAGATTGTGGCAGCAGAGTATGAGACAAAGTAATGACTGTCTGAAGGATTGAAGCCATAGCTGTCAGATCATAACAAGGCTTAGCTATCAGAGATGATCTCTAATAAGGATTGAGATGCACTTGATGATCTTGATAGCTTAGAGAGGGAATATGATTCATGTAATTGATTGATTGTAACCAATGTATAAAGCAGAATCATAACTGTCAGACTCACAGCTGTCAGATAAACTGAAAGATGAATATGAAGTTGATTTGGTCGGGCCATGGTCTTAGGCCGTCGAGTGAAGGATCATGACTGACAGATTTCATCTTTTGATATAAACCCTGTTCTATATATATATTCCTTTATCAAAACCAACTAACTAAGACATTGATCAAAGTTAGGTCCTAACACAGTTCATTGCTCGAATCGGTTTATAGTTCGGATTGTAGAATTGTGTACATCTGTCGGGAGGCTAAAGATGTGTTTGTTTCCATGTGGCATTTTTTCGGAAAGGCAGCTGACAAAGAGGTTCCACTCATGTCATTGCCGGAAGCATTCAACTTGTTTTGACAAGGTGTCTCCTTCTTTGGACCGTATTGGGATCATGTGGTAGGATATTACAAGGCTAGCTTGGAATGGCCTGAAAGAGTTTTGTTCTTGAAGTACGAGGATATGCGAAGCAATACTTTTAAACAGGTGAAAAGATTGGCAGAGTTCTTGGGATTTCCTTTCTCGTTGGAAGAAGAGGCTAAGGGAGTTGTTAAAGAAATAATACAACTATGCAGCTTTGAGAATTTGAGCAATTTAGAGGTGAACAAGAAGGGTATGCTTTTTGGGATGGTAAACAATGATATATACTTCAGGAAAGCTAAGGTTGGGGATTCAAAGAATTATCTCACAGCTGAAATGGTGGAGCATCTCAACGCGATTACCAAGGAAAAATTTCAAGGTATTGAAATTGGATATTAAATTGTAAGTAAGTCGAGACGGATCCATTGTCAATCCAGGCGAAATAATTCCGAGAGGGATACATTTCATTATGGTCATGCTAGATGAAGTTATCACAACAAGCTTTCATGGTTACATTTAAGTAGTAGCTTGATGTTTGTCAGATGATCTTGTTCTGTAATTGTAAGTACCCAAATCTGGCTCATGCCTTCCGGTTAAATTTTCCGACAATTTCGGTAAGTTTCCCGGTAATTCCCCGGACCTTCCTAGTGTTTCGGAAATATTCCGGAACTGTTCCAAAACAATTAAGGGCTGAAGGGGAAGCTTCCTAATTAAGAAACACGTTTTTTTAATTAGGAAATGTTCTAGAATTTTCCACCTTGCATGATTCTAGAAACATGCTGAGTCACAAAGGATAATGCCGCACGGCTGCATTAGCCAAGGACCTCCAGCCGCACGGCCTCATTAGCTATTTCCAGACCGCCTATAAGTAGAGCCCTCCTCTACCCATTTCACACACACAATATCATCAACCACTACACAATACACTATACTCAAGCAAATGCTGCGAAGTTAGGAAGCCAAAAGGGTGCCAAGAAGCCTCCTCCCTCCTCCTTGAAGATCTAGAAGTTGGTCCTTCCACCTAGCTTCACCCAAAGAAGAAGAGGCCACCATTGGTAACCTCTCACTCCCTAAACTTGCATCCTAATTGCTCTATATGATTTAATTGCTCATTGCATTTCATATCTTGTTATTATCTTTGCTTGGGACTTGGCATTCATAGTTAAAGATCATATCTTTATCACCCCTTTCCCCCTTTTCCATGCATTAGGCATCCCTTGCCATTAAAGATGTAATCTTTTGAATCAAAGGTGCATCCTTTGCACCTAAAAACCCTATTTTTACATAAAATGCCACCTTCATGCATCCTTTGCATATAAAAATCCAATCTTTATGATAAAAATGCATCCTTTGCACATGAAATCCTTTTTCAAGCATCCTTTGCATTAAAGATCATATCTTTATCCTAAATTAGCATCCCTTGCTTCTTAAAAATGCAATCTTCATGCATCCTTTGCATATTTAAATCCCAATTTCTTCATAAAAATGCATCCTTTGCATAAAAATCATGTCTTTATGCATCCTTTGCAAATAAAGATCACTTCTTTAAATCAAATGCATCCTTTGCAACCCTAAAATGTCATCTTTTCACTAAAAATGTCATTTTTACATGCATTCCCCCATATCCCCATTAGCAACCTTGGAACGGACCGGTGTAAAAGATTCTATCCTTACATCGTTTCTTCCATTAAAGGTTTCATAATTTCTTTAGAAAGGGACAACCTTGAACCCTATATCTCCGATTATCACTTAAGACGAGTATGAAGCATCTATATGAGCTCGACCGTCTTAAAGTGTAGGATTGATGGGCTAAGGACATTCCTTCCTAAAGAACCTCATTTTGTGACTATAAAAGAGAGACATTCTCTCGATCATGCACAGTCCCGAGGTCAAAAAGCAATGATCACAAGTCCAAGATGAGGACGGGATCATAATCCCGAATACATAAAATTCCAAGGAATCCCGAGCGACAACCAATAAATGGTTTGTACGTCCGAAAGACGACTTGGGACATTCCCTCCCCCTATTTTCAAACACATGCACACAAGAAAACACACAAGCAAGCACAATTAATGAAATCTTGGGAGACTTGCTCCGGCAAGGCACCTTGGGTGAACGACGATCCGTTCTTCCCAAGGGGTAACTTAACCTCCGAACCCATAAAACCTTTTTTTTCAAAGTTTTGAGGTAATCAAAATGGCGTGGCGACTCCGTTTTTTAAATTAAATCGGATGTCTTCAAACTCGCGTGAATTTCCAATACACAAAATTTGGGGCACACATTCACAGTTTGGCGACTCCGCTGGGGAAATCCCAAAGGAGAAAAGCTTTCATTTTCAAAATAAACGATACCCGGTATATAGGTGGAAACCATTAAGTTTCCCTTTAACGCCTCCTAAAACGAGCCGGGGATAAGTTATGGTTTAACAATCCCACGTACCGGTATCACTTTTCGAAAAAAATTTTGAAAAAAAAAATAAAATAAAAGAAAGCTTTCCCTTTGAGCGGGTTAGACTCCCGTCGCTGATTTCATTAATCGTGCTTGCTTTATTTACCTTGCATTGCATCATTTGCATCTTGGAATTTGTGCATACTTTGAACGGGAAACAACCCGAAAATAGCAAAGGAGTGGAACCTGGAAAATTGATCCATGCAGTCGTACGGCTCAATCCTCCTTAGATTCTGACCGGACGGCCTCAGTGGCAATTCCACCAGGAAAAATTATGGTTAATCTGGCAGTCCTAGCATCTTGGGGCTACTCAGCTCCATGACTGACTGGGGCTCCCAAAAAATTTACGTGCTTACGTGCTGCATTCTCCCCATCCCGAAAATCATTCCTTTAAAACACATTTATGAAAATCTCTGTTTTAACTCAAAAAGGAACATTTTTAGGAGACCGCACACTACGCGCACCTGATATATCCTGTACACTTTACACGCACGTCCTTCAAACCCGGGGTGGTTCCAGCTGCAGTCACGGACAGCCTTACGATGCTCCCGGGCGCGCACGGAATCATTCCAACCTCTCCATGGCAGCCAGTGTCGACCAATGCACAGTCCGTGTCACACGTTTCAAAAAACCGTGACTTTTTGGTTGGTTTTTGGTCTAGTCCGTGTCATATAGCCCAGTTGCATACCCTCGTAAGGTCAAGCCTTAGTTCATAACGGAAGCCAAGATTTTCGCTCAAGCGGAACTCTGCCAAAATTCCGACAAGGAAAAATTGGTAGGATCTTGACTCCGACATTGACTTTGAACTTGACCCGCACGGAATGCGTAAGAGTCAAGACTGAGTCTTTGCCAAAAATCCAAAGATCTTTCGCTCAAGTGAAGCTCTGTCAAAATTCCGACAAGGAAAAAATTGGCAAGATCTTGACCCGGCATTGACTTCGATTCTGACTCACGCACTGCGTATGCAACGAAGTTCAATGTGACACTGTGTCATCCGGCTTTTGCCACCCGACCCATTCCTATTATCTTCTCGGACATTACCGAAAGTCAAAACGTCTTTCGCTCAAGCAAAACTCTGCCAAAATTTCGTTAAGGCAGAAAGACGAGACTTTCCCGGTATTGCCTTGACCATAATTCGCATCGCTCGTGCGTTGAAAGTTCCTATGACCCGCTAGACCCGTTAGGAGCGTTCTTTACTCTCGGTCGGTGGGATCCGCGTGCCCTATAGGACCCTCGCCCAGGGCTGTCCACCCTGGGAGGTCGAAATACAGGTGGAATACGAGGGGCTTATAGACGTAGTGACGGAACCCACTGATCCAGGATCTAGAGTAGTTGCGAAAAAGAAGGGCAAATTCCCTTTTCCAACCAAATAGATATTAATGAAAGACACTGTTTTAAGTAAACTGGAAGATTCTAATTTGCATATTGCTTGAGCCTTCAGCCTAAACACCTACCCCGAGTCTTAACCTCTCCTATCCTTTCCCGCAGCGAGAAAGAAGTGGGTGAGAACACCGGGTCGGCCGACTTGTTAGCGCAGAATTCTCGGAACGGTTCGCGAGAATCCTCGGTTTGGTCGACCCGGAGAGTCGAATGTCTGATTCGACAGAGAACAATACTGGTTTGGGTAACCAGATGACTAGGGAAGAAGAGCTAGCCTTAGCCTTGGAAAACAGTCGTAAGGCCCATGAGGAACAGCAGGCCATGCTCATTGATGCGCTCCGCCGTCATGGGGTACAGATAGTGGTAGAGCCCAATGGTTCCTTGGTTATGGTAGAAGATGAAACTCCAGAAGTAACCATCTCAGCCCCCTAGCCTATAACCAATGCCCTCCTCCATCCACATATGATCCTTTGCCAAAGACTGTCCCTTTTCGCCTTTTTCCAAGATCCAAAGCCATCAGGGTCCCGACACCCTCTCCTCCTCAGATAAGACCCGACTTTGTTCCCTACCAACAGAGAACAAACGTCACAGCTATCCCTGCAATGCAGCCTCTGCACTACCATATGGGATTCGCTCCCTCTCCCCAGTATGGGCCATCCCATACAACTTCTAGGCCTCAGAATCAATCAAGTGACCTTTTCAATCTATGCCCTTCCACAGCAGATCTTCCACCCCCAACCTTGCCAATAGGATCCCACGAGGCTCCTTTTTCCTACTTCTGCAACTACGAGCCCAATTCCTATGCCTCTGGTTAGCCTCAGGGAAACACCGGACCAGGCCAAGTTTACACGTACTTCCCTTCCAAAGACTCCCAAGCCATGGTACCAGCTACCACTGTGCCACCCACAATCCTGCCACTCAAATCTGACAAGCCTGCTTCAGAATCGAAACCGTCCCCCGATCCCAACATGACTTGGTTGATGGAACAAGTTAAGTCCATGCAAGAGAAGTTCGGAGAACTGAACACCAAAAAGGCAACATACCAAATTACTGATCCCAGCAAAATTGTCCCTCTTCCTCCAAAATTCCGAATGCCAGAGATTGAAAAGTTCAACGACACCGATTGTCCCCGGACTCACATTGAAAGCTACCTTCTTGCCATGAGAGCCAAGGATTGTACACATCAGCAAATGGCCGACCATTTTCAGTTGTCGTTAAAGGGTTCAACTCTTAGATGGTTCCTGCATGTAAAGCCAGAGGCCCGAGCCACCTGGGACCAGATTAAGGAAGCATTTTTGGAGAAGTATAAGGCCAACTTGAATTGGGAAACCAGCAGGAATGACCTGCAAGGCACTCTACAGCGCCCCGATGAGCCAGTGAGTGAATTTTACAGGAGATGGAACTGGAAGCTCAGTGAAATGATGACCCCGCTGAATGAAGAGGAACAGATGGAGATCTTCCAATCTTGCTTGAAACCTCAACTAAGGGTCCAAATTGGCAATTACTACTATCCTGACCTTCGGGCAATGGTAAATGCCGGTACCAAGTTTGAAAACGCCTTCAACATGGCCCCAGCCACAGGAGCAGCCAACTCCCACCGCTACAAAGCACCAGTTCCAAATGCCACAGCTGTCACTATAAAAGGGAAAGAAACGGTTGGCGCTGTCAATTATATTCAGAATGAGAGGGTCGGGCAAAATTCAAGCCAAGTCGCTGCAAAGCCAAGACCTCGCTTCTATACCGCAGAAGATTTCGGAATGCCACTAGAAAAGGTCTTCGACGGTTTGGTAGCTGAAGGACTCATCAGACCTTTGGAAAATTGGAAACCCAAGAACCCCAATGTCAGGATGGACGAAACTAAGAATTGCCGTTTTCACAAATATCATGGGCATAACATCAATGATTGCACCTATCTGAAGTTCCTAATCTCTCGCTTGATTGAAGAAGGAAAGCTAGAACCGCCTCGGGGTCCCAATATGGTCAAGAACCCTCTTCCTGCTAACAATCAGATCAACATGATCGAGTTCGGGGAGACGAATGCAGTCAACTTTGGAAATCCAGAGATCATAGACATTCTGAAATTCAACGTTCCTTATGCTGAATTACAAGGGAAGTGGAAAGATCTGATTAATGCCGCCGCCATGGAAGGACAGTTTGGGCCCATAGTCGGAACTGATTTCGTTAATGTTGTCAGAGCTCGGCCTCTTTTCTATGATATCGAACCAGTAACCATGGTCAAGATTACAGAAGAAAGGCTCACTTATGAAGACTGCGAGTTTGAAGTGAAACAAGCCATGTTAATGAAAGTTTCTTCGGAGCCCTTCATCACCCATGATGAGCATAATGTATTTGTAATGACTCTTACTGCTCCCGAGGAACAGTCCCAACCCCCTGTTTGGGAAAGGGTGGAAAGAAGAGTGAACAAGCCAGAAGAATTTTGGGATGAAGAAAGCTGTATCTCAGATGCCGAAAGCACAATCCGGTCCTACCGCCCTGAGGTACGTATGGATAAAGTTAAGTTCGTAAAGGAGATTGCACTGTAGTCGCGATATCCCCCATGGGAATGGTTTCAGCAAGGGCAATGACGGTCCACAGGACGCATAATTTTCTGAAGAATGCTGACAAGGCTGCTACTCCCCAGGGCAACAGCAAGAAGGAGTGAGATCCCGGTCCAACCCTTATCAAACACCCTCGAGTCAATAAGTAGTGTAGGGTCCAGAGTCAGTTGAGTCAGGAATCTTTGAATTCCAGTCCTCTGAGTCATTCGAAGGCCTCACGCCTGAGGATTATCAAAATGTAATCGATGTCATCTTTCCCCTTATTTTGAATGAAATGACAGATCTTTCTGAGTATCCTCTTATTGCCAACTTAACAAATGATAAATTAACTCAACACTTAACAATAGTTAATAATGAATCATTTGAACAAGATGCAAACACACTAAATGAACAATACATTAAAGAAATCTTTAAGCAAAGTTACGTAAAAGAGGAAAACCGGGCCCAAGTCGCCGAGGAGGTTTTGACAAGTGTGAACTTGGGTACTGTCGAGGAACCTAAAGAGACACAAGATTGGAAACTTCTTCCAGGGGGTTGAACGGGACAGACCGATCGATCTCGCTCGTAGAATACGTCGACGTGTTTGCATGGTCATACAGGATATGCCGGGCTAGACAGCTCAATAGTGGAGCACGTAATCCCTCTAGCACCGCATGCTAAGCCGCAGCGTAAATTGAGGAAAATCAAGCCGAGTGGTCTCTACAGTCAAAGAAGAAATTGAGAAGCTACTGCGGGTAGGATTCATCAGAGTCATCGAATATCCGACATGGTTGTCCAACATTGTGACCGTAACCAAGGCCAATGGGAAGGTGCGTTGCTGTGTGGATTTCCGAGATCTGAACAAGGCCAACCCCAAGGACGATTACCCTTTGCCAAACATAGACATCCTGGTGGACTCCACTGCTAACTACGAAGTCAAATCCTTCGTTGATGGCTTTGCAGGCTACAACCAGATCAAGATGGCCGAAGAAGACCAAGAAAAGACAGCCTTCACCACACCGTGGGGAACTTACTGTTATACAGTGATGCCATTTGGGCTTAAGAACGCCGGGGCTACTTATCAAAGGGCAGCGACCGCGCTTTTTCATGACATGATCCACAAGGAGATTGAGGTCTACGTAGACGACATGATAATTCACTCCAAAGGCGAGGATGGGCAGCACTTTGCTGACCTGCAAAAGTTCTTTGAGAGGCTGAGACAACATTCCATGAGACTAAACCCTGCCAAATGCACCTTCGGAGTGACAAGGGGAAAAGTGCTTGGGTATATGGTCACGGAGTGAGGTATCGAAGTTGACCCCCGAAAGATCAAAGCCATTATGGGCATGAGGCCACCTCAAACCCAGACAGAAGTCAAAAGCTTTATAGGGAAGTTGCAATACATCAGTCGTTCCGTCAATCAGTTGACCACTATATGCGAGCCCATCTTTAAGCTCATGAAGAAGAATGTAGACACAGAATGGACCGAAGAATGCCAGGATGCTTTCGATCAGATCATTGCGTACTTAGTACATCCTCCGGTGCTATGCCCCCACATAGACAGAAACCTCTTCTGCTCTATCTCACTGTCACTGATACGGCAGTTGGGGCTATGCTTGCTCAGGAGAAGAAAGACTCTCGGGTAGAGAATGCCATTTACTTTGTCAGCCGAAAGATGCAGGGAAGTGAGCTCAATTACTCAGCATGTGAAAAGACCTCGTGGCAGATCGGTCCGGGTAGTCGGCAAGTTGAAGCATTATATGCAATCCCACCCTGTGAATTTGGTCTCAAAAATGGACCCCATCAAGTACATCTTTGATAAGCCTTCCCTCTCGATGCATCTGGCAAAGTGGTCCTTCTTCTTGGCAGAGTACGACATCAACTATGTGACCAGAAAGGCCATCAAGGGTCAAGCGTTGTCAGACCACCTGGCGAACTTCCCCAGTAATGAGGACAGAGGGCGTGAACCCCAATTCCTAGATGAATGGATCTTTGCAGTTGAGCCCGAGAATCGATGGCAATTATTCTTTGACGGAGCTGCTAACAAAAGAGGAAATGGCGTAGGGATGCTACTGGTCGATCCGAAAGATGAGCATACACCCATAGCCCTCAAGTTGAACTTCCCTGCCACGAAAAATGTCGCCGAGTACGAAGCCTGCATTGCTGGTTTGGAAGCTGCCTTAGAAAGGAATGTCAAGGAGCTTGAAGTTTATGGAGACTCAGCCCTGATCATCAACCAGGTCTCCAACAAATGGAAGACTGTGGACCCTAATCTTCAGCGGTATCATGCCCATATGGAGGAGTTGACTGGACAGTTTAGAGAAGTGACTTTCCACTACTTGCTAAGGGAAAAGAACAGATTCGCAGATGCCCTAGCTACTCTAGCCTCATTGGTAGAGATCCCCGAGGGAAAAGCCATAAAACCGTTCAGAGTGGGTAGAAGAGAAGCCCCAGCCTTCTCGTGAAGTAGACCTCGGGACCCGAGCCTATAAAGGAACCCCGGTACAATCAAATTTACCAGTTCCTCAAAGATGGAGAGTCGCCTTTCGAGACGAAGAAGGTAGACCAAAAGAAGGTGTCGTGAGCCAAGAGCTTACAAGCCTTGAAAAGGTTGGCCTCCCATTATGTCATTCTAGGAGGCAACCCGTACAAGAAGCGGTACCAAGGACCACTCCTCTTATGCGCCACTCAAGAAAAGGCCAAAGAGTTGATGACCGAAGTCCACAATGGTCCTGCGGTCCTCATATGAATGCCGAGCCCCGATGCAAGTGATCCTCGTAATGGGTTACTACCGGATTTCCATGGAAACAGACCGTGTCCAAGACGTCCGAGCATGCGACAAGTGCCGGCGGTTTGCCAACCTCAACCATCTCCCGCCTCATGACCTGTACCGCATGACGCATGACGACTTGGCCGTTCGCAACCTGGGGTATTGATGTGATAGGGAAAATAGCCCCGGCAGGAAGCAATGGGCATGAATTTGTGCTAGTAGCCATCGACTACTTTACCAAGTGGGTAGAGGCCAAGTCCTATAAGGTCCTCACTTCCAAGAAGGTTGCCCAGTTCATCAAAGAAAACATAATGTGCAGATATGGGGTGCCCAACGAGATCATTTCCGATAATGGGTCGCACTTTGAAGGAGACTGCGATAGGTTACTGTCAGAGTTCAGAATCACTCGCCATAAGTCGTCCCCGTACAGACCTCAAACTAACGGAGCCGTGGAAGCTGCTAACAAGACGCTCGAACGGATCATTCAGAAAATGGCCACCCGTGGTCGTGATTGGCCCGAAAAGCTACACTTGTCACTCTGGGCTACAAAACGTCTGTCAGAACAGCTACATGAGAAACTCCTTTTGCCCTAACCTACGGGATGGAAGCAGTGTTACCAGTGGAGTTGGAAATCCCGTCATTAAGGGTCCTGCTGGAAAACAGTGTCAATGAAGTAGAATGGTTGTGTAGCCGGCATGATGAGTTGGCCCTGCTTGATGAGAGAAGGCTAAAAGCCATGGAGCACACCCGAGCCTATCAGAGGCGAATGGCCAGAGCATTTGACAAAAAGGTCAAGGCCAGTAGACATCAAAGAGGGTGACTTAGTGTTGAAAGTGAAGCCCCCTACCGCAGACAACCCCGAGAAAATGGGAACCCGTTTGGATCGGCCCGTATGTGGTGCGTAAGATACTATCGGGAGGAGCCATGAAGCTTGCACTGGACGGCAATCCCTTTGTCCACCCAAATAACGGTGATAAGCTCGAAGATACTATGTCTAAAAATAAAAAAAAATAAAATAAAAAAAAAAGAAAAAAAAATCTTAGTGCAAAAAGAGTAATACCCATCTAGGCCGAAACCCCAAAAAGGGCGGTCTAGGCAAAAGACAGGTTGCACATAAAAAAAAAAAGAAAAAATCTTAGTGCAAAAAGAGTAATGCCCACTAGGCCGAAAACCCTAAAAAGGGCGGTCTAGGCAAAAACAGGCCGCACATAAAAATAGAAAAAAAAAAAATAGTTCACTGTAATGAACTACGAAGACCTGAGCCCCTTAGTCTTTCTTGTTAAAGGGGAACGTAGGCAGCCATATATGGTTCGGTCTAAACAATAAAAAGGGCAATCAAGCTTCCATGAAGTGCGTCCTAAACAATAAATAAAAATAAAGGGCATTTCAGTTTTCATAAAACGGGTCCCAAGCAATAAGACATTTGAATTTCCATGAAATGTGTCTTGATTAATTTCTAAGATAATATTTCTTGTTCATTACAAGTTAAAAACTTCTTGATGAGTTCAAGCACGGTCTACTCTTGACTCTCGCTAACTCCGCTACAAAGATCTAAAATACAAAAAATGCCTAAATGAACTAATGTGTTTGCAAAATGGCAATAAGGGAATCCTAAGAAAAGATCTGTCAGTCGTCATTCGCTGAGTCTTCTTTGGTCTTCTTTGGTCTTCTTCCCTTTACCTCGACCCCGTCGAGTTTTCTTTCTCTTCTTCTCTATAATGTCGGTATCCCTCATTCCGATCTCCGGTATCCTCACTGGAGCCTCTACCAAACCCGTGTCAATAAGTGCCCTCTCTACACGAGCACGAATCCGCACTTCCTCCCTCTCGAGCCTCGGCCAAAGGAGCAACCTGACAATCTCTTGTATCGAGCCTCCATATCTCTCGATCGTCACCCGACCGGTTATGGCGACTCGCCTTAGCCTCGCCTCCTCGTAGTCCTACTCGAGTTGCAGCCGCCCCCCAATAAAGCCTCGACGTCTCTCCCCGTAATGACCCGAGTCGCTCCCATTTCCCTCTCGTACTACCCAAGTAGACAAAGTGGTCAAGATGGTACTCTTCCCGCTCCCGAAGATAGCCCCGGGTGGGAAAGCAAAGTGTATGTCCAAGCCCTCGAGAAGAATGAGAAGCTGGTTGGATCCCTCATATCCAATGGCATCACCTCCACGGTCCGGATGTCCTCCCAATCGCTCAATGGCTCCTGTAAGGCCCCGAACCGCCCGGATACCAAGCAGGAATGTAAAAGGATGACCAGCAAAACCCCGGAACCCTCACTATATAGGACTCCCAAATATCCTCCCCTGGTCTCGCAACCTCCAATGAGGTATCCACCAACGGATGTCCGAAGTGGATAACCTAGCCATCGTCGCCTCCCGGCCTACCCTCGGGTCCTGTTGCCTCGGTGCACCTCTCCTAGAAATCACCCAAGGGCACCGAGTCGGCAAAGCCCGGCAAAGCCCCGAGCCTCTCCTCGCAGCCATAAAGTCAGCACACTGACTCCTGCACTCATGAAATGGTCTCCCCTAGCCATCCCGTCAATGCCATGCAATGTCTCTCCAAAACCAAAGGGGACGATGTCCTTCCCACTCTAGCCTCCGACCATGTCCAAGAGACCACCATGACAGCATCCCCACGGACTCAGCAGTGAACAGAGCAGAAAATATGCAGAGAATAAAGGCATCCATAGCTACCGCGGTCGCAGCCATAGCCGGAGACCCAAACCTACCCGGGATATCAGAAAGGTCAATCTTGTCCGGGGCTATCATCATCTCCTCAGCCTCTTCCAAAGAAATTTGCAGAAAAGATGCAAGCTTCGCTGCCACTGGCACGTCTTCGATCAGCAGAATAGATATAGCCTCGATTTTGGGACCCCCAATCAAGGCTCGAAAGTCTTCATGCGTTGGGACAATCTCGTTATAAGAAAAGCAGTAAACGTGTCCCCGGACGTCCCAAAACTTTGCTGCTGCTCTCAAAAGGTCCCAATCGGGCGGGAGATCCCTCAAATGCCATAAAGACTTGATCTTGAAGGAAGAGTCAAGCAGCCCCTTGTGAAATTGGAAGTTGTGTTTCACCCAAGATTGAAGATCGGACAGAAAATGGTCTCGCTTCCCCCTTTGCAATCTGACGGGCTTCTCCATTGCAAAATGACCAAAGATGGTGTCTTTAAGTCCAATATGTGCTCTGGGAACAATTGGGACAAGTCTAGAGTGAAAATGAAATGAAATGGCCAAGCCTTGCTTTTATTCAGAAAATAACCAGTGACAGAACCGTGAGCCGCACGGCCTCATTTGCCCTCGAGGTCCATGCAGGTCCATGCCGCACGGCTACATTTGCCATCTCGCAGAAAATCTGCCGCAACCATAGTTGCTGCCCAAGGGAGTTTTCACCCCACTTTCTCAACCAAGACCTGTACAAAAACATGTTCAAAGGTCACCCAAGCATTTATATATCATTATAAATCATTTTGGCCCCGTTTCACCCCCAATTCCAAGCAAAAACCTGCCCCGAGGCTCAAGTAATATGCAAATTAATAAAAGCATAAATAGAAAAGCAAATAAAAAGGATACATTGTTTTCGCCCCATCGGCGCCCAAATAAAGCAAAAAATAAACAAAATGTGCATCAAATTTGTTCATTGTTTGTTTTGTTCCTAATCCACTCTAGAGACCTCCTAGGCCTCCGATTCTTCTTCTTCTTCATCGCCGCTCGCCTCGTAGACGCTAGCCTCCTCATCAAGTCCTCCGGGTCGCTCACATCAGACAGATGGACATTATCGTGCCCGTACTCAGCCAGCTGCTCCAGAATGTCAGCATTGGGTCCCCGTCCCCGAGGCATGGCACCGGGAAGAGTACTCCGAGGCCGATGAGGTAGACGCCGTGCCCCGACATGCCTTCTCTTGCGCCCGGGCTCCCGTGCGTCCGCCGCCGCCTTTGGAAGTGCAGCGCCTTCCTCGAAGGGACCGGCACATGTCTTTCCAGCCCTGTTCGCCCGACCAATCTGTCATAGGTGCGAGCTGAACTCCGAGAAAAAGAGGAGAAAAATCTCAGAAAATCTCAGAATTGCAAAAAAGCAAAGAATCTGAAAAGAAAAGGGAAAAGACCCTAAAAGTATACTTACAAAGGCTGCCAAAGCGGCAGGTATACTGGGGCTCCCTGGTGTCGGGGACAGGAATCCTCATCCTCCTTGGAACTCCGTGGACTACGTATGAAATGTGCGCAGGAGGGATCGGCGGGGCAGAAGGCTCGGCCTCCCCATATCCCTGAGTGACCGCCGCCTTCATCGCCTTCTGTGGCGTCCTCAGGCGCTGCTCCACAAACACAGCGTAGGGGGTATCCATGTCAAAGTACTCCTCAGCCGCTATACCTCCCTGGTACCTAGCAATCTCATCTGCCTGCCAATCCCTGGGCTGTAGCATCCGTGCTGGAGGATCATGGGGAGTAATGGCGTCCAATGGAGGGACATGGCCATGCTGCCTAGAAAATCGGTCCCCCAAATAGATGACATCACATGTCGCCCCGTCGCCCACCTCCTCTGCCTCGTCGCCTCAATGGCCTCTCCTAGCAAAATCTCCGGATACCTGCCCCACGGGTAGAAGTCCACCCCATCATGTCCATCCCTGTTGATGACCGGCCTCACCATCTTATAGTCAAAGGTGATCCGGGTCTTCCCCGTGAACTTATCTCTCGCATCTCCCTTCCAGCGAACCATAGCAGGGAAGATGGTGATATCACTCTGTTGGTTCCAAGGAAAGAACCTCGATCACCTCACGTAACTGCACTGCATGTTCAAAACATCAAAAGGGTCATTTCTCTCTCATAAAAGTCTCAAGACAGGAAGAGAAAAGAGAAAGAGAAGAGGGACTACCTCAAGAGCAAAGGAGAAACAATCCATGGAGGCAGCCTTATTCCGGCTGTACATGTCCAGAGAGAAATAGAGCTCCGCCAATCCGGCCTCTCCCCAAGAGACCGTCCCTATCCCATCTACATCCTCCAAAGAGTCGAGAAGGCAAGTCATGGCCAGAGTCCCAGAATTTGCGAAGATGGTGACCGACAGCATCAACCACACAAAGGCTCTAGCAAGCTGGTGGGCAGTCACCTCACTAACGGCAAAGTCCCGTATGCAGTTCTGGACTGCCACCTCGACGTTCCGCGTCTCCATCCCTAGCCCCTTGGGAATCAACTCAAACCCGACCAAAGCTCGGAACTCCTCAGCTGTGATATGGTTCCTCCAAGTCACAGGCCTCCCAGTGAACTGTAGGCCAGTGATAGCTGTGAAATCGGCGGGAGTCACTGTCAGCTCTCCCCAGCTAAGATGAAAGCTGTGGGTGGTATCCCACCAAAACTCTGAAAGGGCCTGGACCAAGCCCTTGCTCTTAGAAGTGATGTGGATCCCCCTGCCGATCGCCTCAATGAATAAATCTAGGCCGGTAGCCCGCACCAGCTGCTTGGGGTTCGCCCCATTCTTCTCGAAATCTGGCATCCTCTCCCAAAGCCTGACAGCAATCTCAGATGGCCCTCTAGACTTGTTCTCCTGTAAACAAGCACAACAAAGAAATGCATCAGTCTTTCATCTCATTTCAAAAGCATGCATATCTTCAAAAAGTGCACATGTTTTCAAAAGAAAAACATTTATAAAGTTTTTCTAGCATCCTTTGCATCAAAAAAGCGTTTTTCATCACTTGAAACACGTCATGTCAAGCCCCATTGCTTTCCTAAAGCACAAAATCACAATTTTCAAAATTCTTTGCACATAAGCATTATTTTTCAACAAAGTGGCATGCATGAATCCTTTTCATCTTCCAAAATCCTGTTTTCTCATTGATAATCAAAATTTTGACCTAGTTCTAGCACATCCAAGGGCTTCGTCTCACTTTAGACAATTATCCTTCTTACTTTTATTTTCGAAAAAAAAAGTGGGTCATTCTCATTATTCTTGTCAAATAAATTGCACATGCATGTTCTTTCATCTTCTTAGCCTCATAGGTTAATCATTAATATTTCAAAATCATCATCAAAAATCCTAGGAAAATTCGAGAAATTCCTAAAACTCGAGTCAAGCCCTAGAACCAATCAAAATCCAATCAAAATCGACGGAATTGAGCAAAATAAGAATGCTTACCCCAACCGATTGAGGATTCGTGGATTTGTGCTCCCTTCTCCTGGATAGAGCTCCGATGGAGGTGTAACGAAGTCATACTTCCTCTCCGTACGGACAAGCTCCTTCCTCCTCCTTCGAGCGGCCTCGGAGATGTTCCTCCTCGCTTGCCTTGGCATTGGATTCCCCTCCGGATCCATTCCTAATCAATAGAGGCAAAGGGAATTGAAGGATTTTCGAATTTTCTCTCCTCTCTCTCTCTTCCTCGGCGTGTTCTTGGGCGGCAACAATGCCAATAGCCCGTTCAAATCAGATTTTAAATAATCTGGAAAAATTAATCTTCTAGCCGTACGGCTTCTTTTTCCTCCCTCTCATGCCGGGCGGCCTCATTCGCTCTGAGCAGAAATTACAATTTTGCCCCTGGACTTTCCACTTGGGCCTACAATTCCCGTTATCCTTTAACTAAGATAACACCCTTTTCAGAAGATATCCCTTATCTCCTAAGCAATTAAGCTTCCTTCCCAGTCGCCTCCGTTAATTCCGTTATAACGGGATAACGCTAGGTGACAACCTCCGAATTGTCAGAATTCTAAACTTTTGCTACCTCTATCACGAATAGTGAAGTATGCTCAAGTCTTCTAAACTTTTGCTACCTCTATCACGAATAGTGAAGTATGCTCAAGTTCCTCTAACTTAAGCTACCTCTATCACGAATAGTGAAGTATGCTCAAGTTATCCCAAACTTCAGCTACCTCTATCACAGATAGTGAAGTATGCTCAAGTCTTCTAAACTTAAGCTACCTATATCACGAATAGTGAAGTATGCTCCAGTCTTCTAAACTTTTGCTACCTCTATCACAGATAGTGACGTATGCTCAAGTTCTTCCTAACTTTAGCTACCACTATCTCCTCGATAGTGAAGTATGCTTCAGTTTTCTCAAGTTCTCCTAACTTTAGCTACCTCTATCACAGATAGTGACGTAAGCTCTAGTTTCTTCAGGTGACAACCTCCATTAATTGTCAATCAGGTGACAACCTCCATTAATTGTCAATCAGGTGACAACCTCCATTAATTGTCAATCAGGTGACAACCTCCATTAATTGTCAAAACCTCAAGGATCCTAGACATCGTTCCTAACTATCTAGTGATGCTTGAACTACGATCAAGGCTTGATTCCTCCGGGATACGTAGGTAGCCTTTCATAAAAGGTCCAGCCATCCGACCACTTTGGTCACCCTGTTCCTTCGTCACTCATCGCTGATGAAGTAGCCCTCATAGAGGTCTAGATATCTGACCACATCGGTCACTTCTAGCATATCCCCAGTAGGATTAATTGCTTGACCTCTTAGGTCATTTTCTCTTCTACTTCCCCAGCAAGAGACCAGTTTCTCTTCTATATTCCTCAGCGGACCCCATTCCGAACTACGGCCTGGCTTGATTCTCACTCGGGATACGTAGGTAGCCTTCCAGAGGTTCAGCCACTCGACCACCTCGGTCTCTCAATCCGTCTCGGCATTCGCCAGATCGGATCCTTTTCTATCGACAACCCCACTCGCCCTGCAAGTGACGTTGCCGAGGGGCTTCTGTAAGTACCCAAATCTGGCTCATGCCTTCCGGTTAAATTTCCCGACAATTTCGGTAAGTTTCCCGGTAATTCCCCGGACCTTCCTAGTGTTCCGGAAATATTCCGAAACTGTTCCAAAACAATTAAGGGCTGAAGGGGAAGCTTCCTAATTAAGAAACACGTTTTTCTTAATTAGGAAATGTTCTAGAATTTGCCACCTTGCATGATTCTAGAAACATGCTGAGTCACAAGGGATAATGCCGCACGGCTGCATTAGCCAAGGACCTCCAGCCGCACGGCCTCATTAGCTATTTCCAGATCGCCTATAAATAGAGCCCTCCTCTACCCATTTCACACACACAATATCATCAACCACTACACAATACACTATACTAAAGCAAATGCTGCGAAGTTGGGAAGCCAAAAGGGTGCCAAGAAGCCTCCTCCCTCCTCCTTGAAGATCTAGAAGTTGGTCCTTCCACCTAGCTCCACCCAAAGAAGAAGAGGCCACCATTGGTAACCTCTCACTCCCTAAACTTGCATCCTAATTGCTCTATATGATTTAATTGCTCATTGCATTTCATATCTTGTTATTATCTTTGCTTGGGACTTGGCATTCATAGTTAAAGATCATATCTTTATACCCCCTTTCCCCCTTTTGCATGCATTAGGCATCCCTTGCCATTAAAGATGTAATCTTTTGAATCAAAGGTGCATCCTTTGCACCTAAAAACCCTATTTTTACATAAAAATGCCACCTTCATGCATCCTTTGCATATAAAAATCCAATCTTTATGATAAAAATACATCCTTTGCACATGAAATCCTTTTTCAAGCATCCTTTGCATTAAAGATCATATCTTTATCCTAAATTAGCATCCCTTGCTTCTTAAAAATGCAATCTTCATGCATCCTTTGTATATTTAAATCCCAATTTCTTCATAAAAATGCATCCTTTGCATAAAAATCATGTCTTTATGCATCCTTTGCAAATAAAGATCATTTCTTTAAATCAAATGCATCCTTTGCAACCCAAAAATGTCATCTTTTCACTAAAAATGTCATTTTTACATGCATTCCCCCATATCCCCATTAGCAACCTTGGAACGGACCGGTGTAAAAGATTCTATCCTTACATCGTTTCTTCCATTAAAGGTTTCATAATTTCTTTAGAAAGGGACAACCTTGAACCCTATATCTCCGATTATCACTTAAGACGAGTATGAAGCATCTATATGAGCTCGACCGTCTTAAAGTGTAGGATTGATGGGCTAAGGACATTCCTTCCTAAAGAACCTCATTTTTTGACTATAAAAGAGAGTCATTCTCTCGATCATGCACAGTCCCGAGGTCAAAAATCAATGATCACAAGTCCAAGATGAGGACGGGATCATAATCCCGAATACATAAAATTCCAAGGAATCCCGAGCGACAACCAATAAATGGTTTGTACATCCGGAAGACGACTTGGGACATTCCCTCCCCCTATTTTCAAACACATGCACACAAGAAAACACACAAGCAAGCACAATTAATGAAATCTTGGGAGACTTGCTCCGGCAAGGCACCTTGGGTGAATGACGATCCGTTCTTCCAAAGGGGTAACTTAACCTCCGAACCAATAAAACCTTTTTTTCAAAGTTTTGAGGTAATCAAAATGGCGTGGCGACTCCGTTTTTCAAATTAAACCGGATGTCTTCAAACTCGCGTGAATTTCCAATACACAAAATTTGGGGCACACATTCACAGTAATATGGTAATCGATGTTAGATCTTACATTTATTTTCAATTTGGTTTGCATTATTCTTCAGAGTTTCAGTTTCTTCCCATCCGATGATCTTGTTCTGTAATAAGGAACAACATATTATTAATGAGGGCAGCAGTTACTAATCAGGATAAGCATGGCAGACTCAAATCCTTAATTTCACCCACCAAAAAGTTGAAAAAAAATCGTTACAATTCAACTAGTCTCGTAACACACCAACCACATCCCCTCACTCTCACACTTAACACGCAATCTCTCACCATTCATACATAGGCTTCATGTGAAATTTTATTTGATGAAAATATGGGGAAAACACGTTTTCCTATTGATTAGGAAAAATGTGTTTTAAAATGACATTTTTGTAAATAAGTATAATTTCGTGTGCGATGACATTTTTGTAAATAAGTGAAACTTCGTGCACGCTGAAATAAATTTTTGGCTAAGTCTGTGACAAACAAACCTTCTGTATATCAACCTCAAAGGGTTCTGGATAACAATATTAAAACCTTATTAACATAAATTAACAATCACATTTGAAAAAGGTCATTACCAACAAACCTTCTATATATCAGTCTAAAGGTTTCTGGATATTAATATTAAAGCATTTTTGATATAAATTAACAAGTACAGTTTAACAAGGTCACGACTAACAAAACTTATGGATATCAATCTTAGAGGTTTCTGGATATCAATATCAAAGCTTTCTGGATATGAATTAACAAGCACATTTGAACAAGACTATGAACAACAAACCTTATATTTATCAATCTTAAAGGTTTCTGGATATTAATAGCAAGGCTTTTGGACATGAATTACCAAGCACATTTGAACAAGGTTATAATCAACAAAACTTTTAAATATCAATCTTAAAGGTTTTTGGATATTAATAGAAAAGATTTCTAGATATGAATTAACAATCAGATTTGAACAAGGTCAATTAACAATCATATTTGAACAAGGTCATGGCCAACAAATCTTATGTACATAAATCTTAAAGGTTTCTGAATATTAATAACAAAGGCTTCAGATATGTAATTGAGTTTATGGAGTCGTTTGAGCGCATACGCGGCAATGAGCGTAACATTTGACTCCTGATAAACCATGGAACGCACAATATATCAAATCGAAGGAAATTTCGTGACCTACAAAAGACATTGGGCTCTGACCATTGATATAGGGTGGTTTAAAAATTTCAAAACACGTCATTTAGGCCCTCAAATAGGCCTTTGAAGTTTTTATAAATTAACTGTTAAAAAATGGTCAATGGTAGTGTTTAAAATTGAAAGCGTGAGCTTTTTAGGGAACTAATCCTTGTTTCCTTATTTCATTATACTTCTATTAAGGTAAGAAGATTTTGGGACTTTCATGGAGATTTATAAGTATCCTACTTTGACTAGGAGATTGTATATAAAGTAAATATCTTTTATTTATGTACATAGTTTTATATTAGGACTAACCTACTAATATTTGATTTTCTTGTGAGTGTGTTTATGTTTTCATATAGGAAAAGAGATCTCACAAAGGAAGATGTCGATTCATGAAGATCTTCTCCATGGTGCACTATAAATACAAGGCATTCAGGACAAGAGAAGCTACGGATTTTACGAGAGAAAAATATATATTCTTCATAGTATTCGACATTGTGTTTTTAGGTTGTGAGTGAAGGTTGTGCCTTACATCCGTAACTCACATCTAGCTTTTCATAGAGTTCTCTTATTTTACTTCTGATTAGAATAGGTCCTACTTAGGAAAGGGGAGTTGTTCTTATCGTAGAAGGTGATTAGAACTCGTTTAGTATTTTCATATTTTAGTTTTTCACTTATTTGTTTTTGTAAGTAACAAAAGTTTTTATAGTGAAAAATTTTTGGGCGTAAGCCTAGTTTGCTGATCACAGAGATCAGTAAGTGTAAATAATTCTTGAGTTATTGTTTTTAATTTGTTTTATTCCGCTGCATTATCTGTGGATGTGTGGACAGTTGTGAGACACATCTGTACTCACATACGTTGTCTGTTGTGTGATTAAAGTTTCCTAGCTACACGAAACTTTCAATTGGTATCAGAGCCAACTCTCGATATATTACTGAGTGTTGATCCAGAAAGTGTAGTCATTATGGAATGCCAAAATCACCAAAATAGGCCTCCTGTTTTGGATGGCACCAATTATTCTCTTTGGAAGTCTAAGATGCGAAATTACATCAAAAGTATTGATGAAAGGGCTTGGATGTGTATTCTTGTTGCATGGCAACCTCCTACTGTGGAGAAAAAGCCACCCTCTGGTGTTGGTGAGTCTATTTTCGAAAGAAAAACTGAAGATCAATGGACTCTTGAAGAAATTTAGGCTGCTAACTACAATTCAAAAGCTATGGGTGCTATTTCCAGCCATGTTTCTGGGAATATGTACAAGCTTATCACTAATGAGAGTGTAGCCAAAACTGCTTGGGATATTTTGCAAACTCAATGTGAGGGAGCACCAAGTGTAAAAGCTACGAGGCTTAGAATTTTAATGGATAGGTTTGAGTTACTTCGAATGGAAGAAACTGAGGATCTTGTGTCATATGCTGCTAAGATTCATGAGATTCGAATGAATGCACAAGTCTAGGAGAATCAATCTCCAATGCGAGACTTGTAAGTAAGATTTTAAGGACCTTACCTGAGAGGTTTAACATAAAAGTAGCTGTAATTGAAGAAACAAAAGACACAAATACCGTAGGTCTTGATACAATCGTAGGAATCTTGACTGTGTTTGAGCTAAACCTTGAGGCTCAGAAAAAGAACAAAACACACAGTCTTGCTCTCAAAAGTGCTGCTGCATTACCAAAAGAGCTTGTGGAATTATCCTCTGAGATTGACAAGTCAAATCTTGAAGATGAGGATGTTGCTTTTATTTCAAAGAAATTCAGTTCTATACTGAAAAATAAAAGGATAAGCAAATTCCCTAATAGACCTACTTCCAGTACTGCTGAAAAGCCAAAACCTAGCACTGACACTGGATTCAAGAAACCAAGCTTTGAAAACAAATCATCTGAGTCTGTCCAATGTAGGGCATGTCGTGGCTTTGGCCATTATACCAATGAGTGTGCCAACACACTTAAAAAGAAGGGAATGACCTTAACTGCTACCCTTAGTGACAGTGAGGATGAGGAAGATGAAGTGGCTAACATGTCTATCATAAACTGCCATTCTGTGTTTAATGCTTTCTGTGCAGATATAGAAGATGAAGTTCCTGAAAATCCCTTGGATGTGGTCTCAGATGTGTACACATCCAGTGACACATCTGACCTGATGATGAACTGTTTCACAGTAAAAGGAGATTCTGATAATGAAGATGAAGATAGGGACATCCCCTATGAGGAACTTTTTGCAACATACAAGGAGCTGCATACAGATTGGATGAAAAGATATGACAAGATTGAGGTACTTGTTAAGGTAAATAAATATCTTTCTGATAAATTAGCTACTTGTGAAGATGAGAAAGCTGTACTTTCAAAGGAAAATGATGCTCAAAAAGATACTATCGCAAGACTTGAAGTTCTTGTGACCAAAGAAGAAGTTGACCTTGAAAAATTCAAGAATGAATGTGAAAAAGCTAATATACTTTTACTAAGTTAAATAAAAGCAAGATGAAAATGGAAGAAGCTTTTTCTGTTGGTCAACGTGACAAAACTGGTTTGGGTTTTGAAAATAATTTTGTAAAGGAGGGATGTGAGGCTTCTACCTCAAAAACTGTGAAAAATCAAGTCTTTAAAGAAAAAGTCATTTTGAGTGAGAAAAGACCTAGGAAGAGGCACTACATCTGCCACTACTGCCTAGCTCCTGGTCACATTAGGCCTTTCTGCTACAAACTAAAGGCTGATAAAAAATCTGGTCACTTCAATCAGCCTCAGATGTGTGAGAAGATGTATGCACATCCTAACACACATCCTGGTAATCTGAGACCTCTGCAACCCAAAAAAAAGCTGTAAAGCAGTGGGTGGCCAAACCAATTACCACCTGCAATGTTGTTTACTCTTCCCTCAAGAGTACTGTCTCTGGCTCTTGGTATTTTGATAGTGGGTGCTCTAGGCACATGACTGGAAACCAAGCAGTCCTTCTTGACTATGAAGTAATTAATGGAGGGAAAGTAAATTTTGGTGGAGGTGCTCAAGGAAAGATTGTTGGGAAAGGAACCCTAGATGTCAAGGGTCTCCCAAAATTGCACAATGTGTACCATGTGGAAGGCTTGAAAGCCAACCTAATAAGCATCAGTCAACTGTGTGATGATGATCTTTATGTGATGTTTGATAAGCACTTGTGTGAAGTGTTTGATAAAGATAATACCTGTGTGTTTACTGGCCCTAGATCTGCTGATAATTGTTACCAATTTGGTGACAATCTTTCTTGCCTAAGCTCAAAAGCTAATGATGTCAATCTGTGGCACCAAAAATTAGGGCATTCTAGCTGTAGAACTCTGGAAGAACTTCAAAGGTTTGAAGCTATTAAAGACCTCCCTAAACTGAACTTCAAGAACCCTGATGTTTGTGGTTCATGTTAAAAGGGAAAACAAACAAAAGCATCACATAAAAAGGTCCAACAATGCTCCACATCTAGGTGTTTGGAGATGATTCACACTGATTTAATGGGACCTATTGAAGTAGAAAGCTTTGGTAGGAAAAAGTATGCCTTTGTGTGTGTTGATGATTATTCCAGGTACACTTGGGTAATGTTCTTAAGAGAAAAGTCAGAAACAATTGGAGAATTCAAGAATTGGTACAAAAGGGTTAGAAATATTTATGGTCTTAAGACTGTGAGGATTAGGTCTGACCATGGTACTGAATATGAGAATCAAATGTTCACCAATTTTTGCAATTGAAAGGGAATCACTCATGAGTTTTCTGCACCAATCACCCCACAGCAGAATGGAATTGCTGAAAGAAAGAATAGAACCTTGCAAGAAATGGCTAGGGTCATGCTAAGTTATAAAAATTTGTCCAAGAAATTTTGGGCAGAAGCTTTAAACACTGCTTGCCACATTGGCAATAGGGTGTTTCTAAGGATTGGTAGCACTGTTACTCCATACCAAATCCTCCTTGGAAAGAAACCAACTGTAAAATACTTTCATGTGTTTGGATGTGTTTGTTACATTCTCAATGATAGAGAATATCTGTACAAGTTTGATTCAAAGAGTGACAAAGCAATTTTCATGGGCTATTCCACTAATAGTAGAGCTTACAGAGTTTTTAATCTCAAAACTAAGACCATTATGGAATCTGCTAATGTTATTTTTGATGACTCACTTGATCTTAACCTCAAGACTGCTGAGGATGATGTTTCAGGTTGCTTGCTGGACTGGAAGGATGAAGAAACTGGTGCTGAAAAATCAAAAGAAGCTTCCAGTGCTGATAAACAGGTTGAACCTGATAAGGATGTAACCAAGGATGTGGACACATCTGCCTCCACATCTGAACCCACATCTGCTCCCACATCCACTCAAACTCCTGTAACTGAGGACAATTCCTCTGATTCTGATCAGGATGATGCTCCAGAAGGTGATGTGAATGGGTGTGTGGATAGATCAAAGGATATTCCTTCTAAAATCCAGAAAAACCACCCCACTTCACAAGTTGTGGGAGATGTGCATTCACAAGTGAGAACTAGACAAAAGGACAAAGTTGATTATAGAAAGATGGCTGGTTTATGGAGTTGCTCCTCAGCAAACTCCCAGGTAAGCTTCTGTTGTTTTGTTTCTAAGATTGAACCTAAGAATATTACTGAAGCATTGAAAGATGCTGATTGTATTCTTGATATGCAAGATGAATTGATTCAATTTGAAAAGAATGAGGTGTGGACTCTTGTTCCTAGACCCTCACATGGTATTGTCATAGGAACCAAATGGATTTTCAAGAACAAAACTGATGAGCAAGGTGTGATAACTAGAAATAAAGCTAGGTTAGTTGCTCCAGGTTATACTCAAATTGAGGGAATTGATTTTGAGGAGACATTTGCCCCTGTTGCAAGAATTGAGTCCATTAGGCTTTTGTTAGCCATTGCTTGTTACCTCAAGATTACTCTTCATCAAATGGATGTTAAGAGTGCTTTTCTAAATGGGATATTAAATGAGGAAGCCTATGTTAAACAACCCAAAGGCTTTGTGGACTCCATATATCCTAACCATGTGTATATGCTGAAGAAAGCTCTGTATGGGCTAAAGCAAGCCCCTAGAGCTTGGTATGGTAGGTTTACTGACCATTTTCTCCAACTAGGATTCAAGAGAGGTGAGGTTGATAAAACATTGTTTGTGAGGAAAAATAAAAAGGAGATTCTTGTGGCACAAATCTATGTAGATGATATTGTGTTTGGGTCAAATTCTGACCCTATGCTAGTTGAATTTGTGGATAGCATGACTTCCACATTTGAGATGAGTATGGTAGGCGAGTTGAATTTTTTCTGAGGTTTACAGATTAAACAATTCAAAGATGGCATGTTCATTTCACAGTCTAAGTATGCCAAGAATCTTGTGAAAAAGTTTGAGCTTGAACACTCTTCACATCAAAGAACCCCAATGGGATCTTCCCAAAAGCTATGTCATGATTCAGATGGTGAGAGTGTGAATCAAACCCTTTACAGAAGCATGATAGGAAGTCTGCTTTACCTTTACATCAAAGAACCCCAATGGGATCTTCCCAAAAGCTATGTCATGATTCAGATGGTGAGAGTGTGAATCAAACCCTTTACAGAAGCATGATAGGAAGTCTGCTTTACCTCACTGCAAGTAAACCTGACATTATGTATAGTGTGTGCCTCTGTGCTAGATACCAAGCCAACACTAAGGTGTCCCATCTTAAAGCCATGAAAAGAATCATTAGGTATGTGAGTGGGACTGTGAACCTAGGTCTGCATTACTCTAAAGAAACAAACACCAATTTGGTTGGGTACACTGATTCTGATTGGGCTGGAAATAGTGATGATAGAAAGAGTACCACAGGTGGATGTTTCTACCTAGGAAATAACCTTGTATCTTTGTACAGTAGAAAGCAAAATTGTGTGTCCTTATCCACTACTGAGGCTGAATATGTTGCCCTTGGGAGTTGCTGCACACAACTGCTTTGGATGAATCAAATGTTGAAAGATTATGGATTGAATAGCAAAGTTTTCACTGCTTTTTGTGATAACAAAAGTGCCTTGGGCATATCTAAAAATCCTGTCCAACATTCTAGAACAAAGCACATTGATATTAGACATCATTTCATTAGAGATCTTGTAGAACAAAAAACTGTGTGTCTGGAATTTGTTGGGACTGAAAATCAATTGGCTGATATATTTACAAAGGCATTATTTGGAGAGATTTTCCTCCTTGAGAAAGTCTCTTGGCTTGTGTGATATCTAAGGTTGTGAGACCAAATGTGTCTCACATCCTCTAACACATCTGTATATTAGATTAACTGAAAAAAAATATAAAAATAAAAATTCAAAAATATCATGCATTAGCACGAAATTTTTCAGTGTGGTCACTTGTGAGTCTTCATCTTGACATTGTTTTTGATCACTTAATTGTGAGCACTTCCTGTCCATGTCATCTTTTGATGACTTGGTATAACCTTCCTAGGTATCTCACAGTGGGTGCTATAAAAGAAAAAATATATGTGAGAAACAGCTGCTTGACCCTTAGTATGAAGCCATACCATTGTGATCAAGTGATTTTCATAAGAAAACTTGAATTCAAACTCGATAAGATCATTGGGAAAAAGGGCTATCTTTGGGATCAAGTAAAGTGAAAGCTACTCACAATGCAAAAATCCACAACAAAAAAAAAAATTGGTGGATGCATCCTAGAGGCTGTGCAGATTGGATTATTGCTCATTGACTTTTTGTGATCTAAATGTGTCCCCATATGTGACTCACATCCTATACCACATCCATAAGCTGAGAATATTTCCATCACCTGTGTGTTTGCATCATGCTAGGCATACTGCATTATTTTTAGGACATATAGGAGCTTTGTAAATATGCTAGTTAATTAATTTTCTTTCTTAATTCATTCTTTGATTTTATAGGTTTTTGATCTCCAATATCTTTCGTGAAAGAAAAGGTGTGTATCATTCCCTGTTTGAAAAGGTTGGAAAAATTCATTTGGGATTCTGTATTTAAAATAAAGATATGGCTGAAATATTTTTGTTTCCATAAAAATCTATCAAAATCTTGTTTTTATTTTGATCCCCTATTTCTTCGAAGGTTGGTTGTGTGTGGTAACCTCAAAGGTTTCTAGCCATTGGAGGACTCCTAAGGAATATAGGTTGTGTGAGACCTTTTTGGAGAAGGAATCCAAGTATCAGTTGGAAAGGGGGAGCTGTGAGTATTTAAGAGCCCTCACATCCGTATCATCCCCCATAAACCCTTTCTAAAACCTCTTGTTCTTCCTTCGTTTTGCACATAATCACACACACATTGCATTAATTTCTACTTCTACTATTCCACCTAACCCAATTCTTCTGATTAAAATGGCCGATCATTCAAATATTCGGGAAGAAGACGTTCTTGACGTTGCTCCAATCTCTGTAGCTAAAGGTGAAGCTTCCATTGTCGTCAACCCTGCGATCTCAAAATTTCTTGCTGAATTCGCCTCTCCTTCACCCTCATCTGACCCAATCATGGAAGCTCCGTCTCCTAAATCCCCTACATTGGAACCAACTTCTGAAAACCCTAAGGCTCCAACCTCTCCAGTGATTCCACCATCGGTTGTCACCCCTGTCTCTCCCTCCATATAACCTTATTCAACCAAGAAGAGGAAGCTTTCCCAATCAAAACCCCTGAAGCCTGCTACGACGCCTGTGCCCCAACGCAATCTTCGTCGTTCGCATAGGGTTAGGAAGTTGTCAGAATCTGACAAGGCCAAGAACTTGAAGAAACCTGGCGGGAATCCCTCTACAGCCATTACTCTTGAAGAAGATGAAGAAGAAGAAGAGGTAATTGCTCCTCTTGTTAGGACTAGGGCTCAATCTTCAATTCCTCTTCCCTTAGTTGTTGATCCTGTCCCTGCTATTACCCCTTCTGATAATGCTCCCCATAATGAACCCATTGATCATGTTCCATCATCTCCTGTTATATCATCTGTTCCCATCATCCCCATTCCTGCTCCCTCTCCTGAAATTGATGCTTCTGCTCCCCATCATCCCCATTCCTGCTAACATTTTGATGGAGTTAAAAGGAAAGAAAAAAGAGGCTACTGCTGATTTAGAGCCTATTGATGAAGAAGCTCTTGAATCTGATTCAAGCTCTGACAGTGATGATACTGCATCTGATGAGAATTTTAAGCTAGGGAGAGAGGAGCTTGACCAAGAGAAAGAGGACCAAGATATAGATTCCTCTCCTGATGATGATACTGAGGTAGAGTCCATCAAAGTTCCATTCCCTGCAAAGGATGTGTCTGAGGATGTGCACACATCCAGACGCACATCTACTAGGAAGAAATCTGATAAGGGTATGTCTTCAACTCTCTCCATTACCTCTACCCCTAAACCCTATTCCAAGAAATTTTTGACCAAAAATGCATCTGATAGATTTGGCCTAATTTCTTCAAAGGCTTTTATTGTGGAAATGTAAAGAGATAGGGAAACCTTCTTTAAGCTTGGTATGGACAAGTTTTTTGAAGAAAGAGGACTGTTTTTAACTGTGGATCATCCTCTCCCTTTCTATCCTAAGATGGTGTATGAATTTTATGCCAATTTAACTAAGGGATTAGATAAATGTTACTCCTCTCCTCCTTCTGTCTATGTTAGAGGAGTGTTTGTCCCTTTTTCCCCATCTGTCATTAATGATTTGCTTGGTTTGAATGATAACTTGAATGAGTTAGTTGCTATTGATGATGATGAGCTTGTGGCTGCTATAACCCATGGAAAGGTAACCTCTTGACCTGTGAAGCCAAAGGATTTGGGAAGTGGATCCTTATCTTCTCTCTACTGTTTTCTCCATTATATTCTTGTTGCCAATCTTTGCCCCTCAAATAACAAAACCTCAGTTACTAGGGTGCAAGCTCTTCTTCTCTATAGGTTGGGAATTAAGAGGCATATTAACTTTGGAGATTTCATTTTTAGGAAGATTTGTGACTATGGAGAGTCACCATCTAAAAAGTGGTCTTTACCCTATCCCTCCTTGATCTCTCAAATCCTTATTGCCAATGGAGTTAAACCTGAGAAAGGAGAAGAAAAGTTTGATAAATTTGCTTTGTTTAAGGAATCCAAAACCCTGCTTGACCCTAAGCAAAGACATGTGGATCTCCCTTTGGGTACTGTTCCTGAGCTTGGTATGCTAGATGTGGACACATCTGATGCCACATCTGATGATTCTTTTGAAGCTCAGATGAAGGATCTGGATGCTGAGATTGCAATTGCTGAAGCCCAAGTTCAATCCTCCACTGCCCATGCCAACAATCTGAAAGCCCTTAAGGATAGACTCCTCAGATGGCATGTTAAACTTTCTAGTCAAAAAGGGGGAGAATCAAGCTCTGTACCTGCTGATGCTACTGGAAATGAAAAATGGGATGCTGCTGTTGCTGCTGCTAAAGCTGTGGCTGGTTTTAAATGGAGACAGTTCGAACTTTAAATTAGGGGGAGAAAATTTCTTTTTGTAGCTTTTGCTCTAATGGTTGTTAAAGAAAATTTTTAATTCCTGTTTTAGTTTTTAGTTTCTAAACAATGGTTGTAATAGCTTTAATTAGGATGTTTTTGAATGGTTTTTTGCTTTTGCTTAATAGACTGCTGGTATTCAGTTCTAACATTGTTATATGCAGTTTTATGTGTGGATGTGTATACACATCTGGACACACATCCATTCAGGGGGAGTTATGTTTTTTCTATATTTTGTGGTCATAAAATGTGATTGTTATAAATCTTTGGTTTTGACCAGAAAGTCCAAAATAGGGGGAGATTGAAAGCGTGAGCTTTTTAGGGAACTAATCCTTGTTTCCTTATTTCATTATACTTCTATTAAGGTAAGAAGATTTTGGGACTTTCATGGAGATTTATAAGTATCCTACTTTGACTAGGAGATTGTATATAAAGTAAATATCTTTTATTTATGTACATAGTTTTATATTAGGACTAACCTACTAATATTTGATTTCCTTGTGAGTGTGTTTATGTTTTCATATAGGAAAAGAGATCTCACAAAGGAAGATGTCGATTCATGAAGATCTTCTCCATGGTGCACTATAAATATAAGGCATTCAGCACAAGAGAAGCTACGGATTTTACGAGAGAAAAATATATATTCTTCATAGTATTCGACATTGTGTTTTTAGGTTGTGAGTGAAGGTTGTGCCTTACATCCGTAACTCACATCTAGCTTTTCATAGAGTTCTCTTGTTTTACTTCTGATTAAAATAGGTCCTACTTGGGAAAGGGGAGTTGTTCTTATCGTAGAAGGTGATTAGAACTCGTTTAGTATTTTCATATTTTAGTTTTTCACTTATTTGTTTTTGTAAGTAACAAAAGTTTTTTAGTGAAAAGTTTTTGGGCGTAAGCCTAGTTTGCTGATCACACAGATCAGTAAGCGTAAATAATTCTTGAGTTATTGTTTTTAATTTGTTTTATTCCGCTACATTATCTGTGGATGTGTGGACAGTTGTGAGACACATCTGTACTCACATCCGTTGTCTGTTGTGTGATTAAAGTTTCCTAGCTACACGAAACTTTCAAAAATGATCAGTTTTTGTGTTGAAGAGTCACATGGGGCATTGAGTAGTTTTGATTATTTACAAAAATGCCGTCGCACATTTTTAAAAAAGTTTCAGTTATTTACAAAAATGTCACTACGCATTTAGAAACACGTTTCTCTTAATCACTAGAAAAACACATTTTTCGTTGGACTAACTCTTTATAAGAGGCTTTTGTTTTGGGTTGGGGGTATTGTTGCAGGGATTTTTATGCATTTTGATTTCAGCACAAGGCTGTTTTGATCAAATTGGATTTGTGTGTATTTATTTATAGTTTCATTTTGTTTCGTATAAAAGACTCATTGGCAGTAAACACAAATTGTTATTGACAGAAAAAGAATGTACTAACTATAAACTTTGATAAAATATTGAAGAAGACATCTTGATTTATTGATATTGAGAATCACTATTTATACATAACAAAGGAAAGTAAATATGGTAGGAAAGGATTCTAATATAACAAGGATCCTAATACCAATGTGACACGGAAATGCATATTTGCTGAAGAAAGAATTAGGAAAACAGGCATTGCAAGGCCGTGTCTGTGATGTTGCACGGTCGTGCTACTGATGTTGAAATTTGCACGGGCGTGTCTGTGATGTTGCACGGCCGTGCGGTTGTTGCTGTAGTATTAACATGCCCCCGCAAGATGGACGGCCGAAGGAAAAGGCCAATCTTGGACATAATGGTTTGATAACGAGCTCGAGCAAGCGGTTTTGTTAAAGCATCCGCCAATTGATCACCCCCGGAAATTTGAAAAACTCATAAGTTGTGATTGAACTTGTTCACGAACAAAGTGATAATCAAGGGCTAGGTGCTTCATTCGTGAATGAAAATTGGGATTTGCAGCAACATAAGTGGCTCCTAAATTGTCGCAGTAAATAATAGGAGATGATGGCAACACAACATGGAGTTCACTAAGTAAATTTTGAAGCCATAAGACTTCTGTCGTTGCCGAGGCAACTGCTCCATACTCGGCCTCAGTAGTGGACCGAGCTAGAGTTTTCTGCTTATGAGAGCTCCATGAAAGCAATTTCGATCCAAGGAAGCATCAGAGACACTGTTTTTGAAGCCAGTAATAATAATATCGTCAACATACTGTTGGTGTAATGCCCTAGGCTTTAGTTATGTTTAACTGAGAACCGTTATGTATCATCTTTATCGTTTAAGTTTATTATTTGATTATTATATATTTTGCATATTTATTGTAATAATCTCCATCCCTAATTATTAAGAGAATAATTAGTATAATTGTCAATGGATAATCATATGATGATTATATGCATAGAGATGCACATTGAAATTATGGGTACTTGTTAGAGAACAAGTGACTGGACTTGACCCGTATGAGATTTATGTCATGGTCAAATGTCATAATTAAATCTCATATGGTCACTTCATTTAGTCCCTAGACCTGAGATTATCATGACCTTACATATGATGAATGTTATGTTTGATTTTAGTCAAACGGTATCTTAACACGATATCTATAAAGGCTATCTTTGGCATGATCAGATTCATGATGGGAAGAATGATAAGTCAAGATGGAATTTGTCCCTCAAAAGAGAGATGTTTTGCTAGGGCCCCTCGATGAGTGATAATGATGAAAGCGTGTGGCCACACCCCAATATGATTGGACTATCATTATACTCAAGATCGAGAAAGCATTGAACAAATACAAGTTGACGAGGACCATGACTTGTGTTCAATATAACATCGTGAGACAAAGGGAGAAATGGAAGTGTACCATTGGAAACGTGAACTCTTACGTTATATTATTTGGGTAGACATAATGGCTTGCTAGAGTCCGCTTATGTCTTATGAGGGTCGATTTGATCGAGCTCATTGCCAACATAATATAATACTATTGGGTCACACACAACTAGAATGAATTGGTTAAACCAAAGGAAGGAATGATTGAGAAATCCTGATGTGACTTGTTGTACCGCGTGACACAACTTGCCCATGGGCTGCTTGTGGTCGTTCGACACAACAAGGCTGATGCGGTTTGGCAGACAGTTTCCTAATACGATTAGGAAACTAATACTTATATTAAGATAATATAAATATGAGGTCAGTAACCCTAATTAGAGCTAGCCGAATTTTCTCAAGAAAATCATAACAAAAGTTCTTTCAATATTCTTCCAAGGGTTTAAGGATCTAGCAATCCTCAAGAACTGTTCTTGGTTCATTCTTACGTGTGGATACAACAATAGAGGGTCTTCGCTCGTTTGACGATCAAGGCCTAGAGTTCCAATCCGAAGATTGAAAGGTTTTTGAAGATCGAAGATTGTGATTCAAAATCACGCCAATAAATTGTTCGATAGCTCAAGACCGGAAAGCAATTAAGGTTGGTAAATTCTATCTCATAGGAATTCAATTTAATCGTATAGAACGGATCTTAGGGCTTGGGTTTTGTGTTAATTTGATGCTTTATTCCGCTGCGCATGGACCCATAAAACCCAACAGTGGTATCAGAGCCCCGTTCGTATGGTTAAGTTTGAATTAACATGCTAGAAAATTGATATAAATTGTTTATATGGTTTTTGCATGTTTTGTATGCGGTAGAATTTTTGATTGTTTATGTGAAACAATATATAAAATCGTTTTCTGATTATGATGAATTAAATCTGCAAAAAAGGTTGTTTTATTGATTTAATTGCTTTGTGATTAGAATTGATTGAATCTGGAAATCTGCAAACTGGCAACTCGTGTCACGCGACAGAGTTGGTCATGGGTTGTCTGATGGTTTCGATGGGTCGTGCGACAAATCAGGACTCTAGAGGTCTCTGTCACGCGACAAAACTAGCTCAATCTAGGCAGAATCAGTTTGTTTCATAATCTTGCTAATCTGTGAATATGTTTGCAATCTGATATGTTTATGTATTAATCTGGATGCTATAAATTTCTGGAAATTGAGTTTATAGGGCTATGCTAGATTAATTCATTGTATATGCATGCTTAATTAATTTAAATGTGTTTTTATTAATTGTTGCGATGCATGAATTATTTGTTCTTAAGTGTTAAGAACATTATTAGATGTTTAGTTGAAACATTGAATAATAATTTGTTAAATGTTTAGTTGAAACGTTAAATTTTGGTTTTCTGATTGTTTATGAGAAACAAGTCAGTTTAAGCAAAATTTGTAGGAATCTGATTGTTTGTGAGAAACAAGTCAGTATACAAAGTATTGATTATGTTGCATTATTATAATTGTGCATGACTAGGAGAGTTCTGTCGAAGGAAGATTTGGTACTTAAGCAGTCCTTGTGGCTCACCTATTTTCTTGGAAACTTACCTGGTGTACATTATGATTATCTTTGTTGATATGCTTATAATCTGCTTTAAAGAACCTTCATTTAACTTTTAAGTTCTTTATGCCAATCCATGATTAAAACACTTGAGACCACTCGGATAGTTTTGGGTGGGCTTGCCATAACAAGGTGCTTTGATTCTATTACGTTTGCGAGCAAGATGAGGAAATGGTGGTTCCTATACGTTTAAAGTGGATGAACTTAATTGGGTTATCAAAATGGTTTTGGACCCAAGGCATAAAATGAGATTAAAATATGCTTAGATATAGGATGTCTTAAATAAATCTCATAAAAGATCTAAGAGTCATATACGATATGATTGATGTTTTCTACCTAATTAATTTAATCTTGAGCGGTGCGCCATAGCGTACTTGAGATTAAATTAAAGTTGGATCTTAGCCCATTAAATGCATATTATGCTTATTTGCATTGGAAGGTGTATGATTTAGTGGGAGTATTTGTAAAATACATTATTTGCTCTTAGATGATAAATGAGTTGATATTGATATGTGTTCATATAATTTGTATATTTTGTTGTAGAAGTAGCATTACATAATGATAATTGCGATTCGTCCTTATGAAGGACAAAGTTCGAAAGGAACGATACAAATAATTCTGATTTGATCAGAAGCCTAAAGAATGGTTCTTAGGTAAATGTGTACGTTCTTGACGAATCCGTTCCTACTGAACCCACTGCAAATATTGCAAAGGGCAAATAAGGAGCAACATTAGAAACATGTTGATGATTCTAATAGTATTGCTTGCCTTATACTTGCCACCATGTTTTAAGGGCTCTTATGAAGAACCTTGAACACATGGAAACTGCTTTTGTTCTAGCACACCGCACAAAGGAAATGTTCCAAGTGCAAGCTAGGCAAAAGATGTATGTTGTGGTGAAGGCTTTTAATGCATGAGATGCAAAAGGAGCAATCCGCAAGAGTGTTAATAGTTAACACAAGAAAGGGGTTCATAAAGGAAGGAAAAGAAAGGTAAAGCAAAGGTTGCTAAACCTAAGGGCAAAAGTTGTCAAAGCCAAAGAGGCTAAACCCAAAAGTGTCTCAAAAGGATGCAGTTTGCTACCATTGCAATGAGATTTTTCAATGGAAGCAAAGTTGCAAGGCTTATTAGGAAGGCCTAAAAGGTGAAGAAGGGCAATATGATTGCTACTACTTCAAGTATCTATATGATAGATATTTTCTTTTCGACTTCTTGTTCTTGGGTATATGATACCGGATTGGATCCCACATTTGTTTAAATGTGCAAGGAACAAAGAATAGAAAGCTACTCAAAGAAGGTAAATTAAACCTATGCATAGAAATGAAGCAAGAGTTGCTACATTAACCATAGGGACTTATGAAGTCAATTTACCTAGTGAACTAGTACTTGTTTCGAACAAAGTGTTGCTACGTTTCAGATTTGAGTAGGAGTATTATTTCCGTTTCTTAAATGGATGATGAAGGATATAATTTTCTTATTGAGGATAAGAAGTTTTATATTTATTTAAAGATATGCCTTATTGTATTGCATATGTCATTGAATGGTCTTCATATCCTTGATGTTAAGAAACAAAATAATATTGAAGATATCTAAAATATAAATGGGAGTTCTGAACTGAACAATATGAACAAAGCATTCATATGGCATTGCCGACTTGGTCAAATAAATAAGAAACATATATCTAAACTCCATTAACATGGACTTTTAGACTCATATGACCATGAATAATTTGAGGAATGTGGATCTTATTTATTGGGATTATTGACCAAGCCACCCTACACTAAAGAGTAGTGGGAGGGCTAGTGACTTATTGATCATTATACATGAGATGTATATGGACTATTAAGTAGCATTGCTAGGGGAAGACTTCGGTATTTCATCACATTTCACTAAAGACTTATCTAGATGTGACTATGTCTATCTGGTGAAGTCCAAAGGTGAATCGTTTGAGATGTTTCGAACATTTCAAGATGAAGTACAAAACAACTTGGCAAAACTATTGAGTACTTCGATTGGATCGAGGTGATGGATATTTGAGCCAAGAGTTTGACAATCATCTCAAAACTATGAAATCGTTTCAGAGTTGACTCCACCCGGAACACCACATTGTATGGTGTGTCTGAGAGGAGAAATTGAACCTTGTAGGACATGGTTCGTTCGATGATTTGTCAATTAGAATTTCCTATTTCCTATTTCCTTTTGAGAATATGCATTAGAAATGATGCGGTTACACTGAATCGAGTCCCTCCACATGCCATTCTGATCAAGAGCATCAAGGTCTTTATTCATAGCCTCACACCATTGAGGAGATCGGATAGCCTCTCCATAGTGCTTAGGCTCAACACTCGAATCAATAGCTGCCAAAAAACAACGATGTGCTACAGAGAATTTTGTGCAATTGACAAAATGTGATAAAGGATATCGAGTACCTGAAGATTTATGTTGGGAAGGTGAACGAGACGGGGGGCTGACTTGAGCAGTGCGAATCTGTGAAGAACCTAGCTCATATTCCGTCGATGGATACCTTGTAGAAGGCACCTTAGCCCACTGACCTCTACTCAAATTTTCAACATCTACAGGCTGAACATCATCTATAATAACCTGATCAGCTGGTTGTTCAGTCGGTTGTCCAGATATCTGAACAGTATCTCTACTGTCTCTGCCACTTGTTCAGTCTGTTGTTCAACCACTTGTTCAGTCAACTGGTCAGACAACTGTACAGGCACACCCATACCAATATTATCTTCATCAACAATGTCCATATTAGCTGTTGGACAAAGAAATATGTCTGAATCTGTGTACGCCTGAGCTGAATCAGTCCTCGTATTAGCAAAAGGAAATTCCTTTTCAACAAAAATAACATCCCGTGACACAAGCATCTTGTTTTCATCGAGATCATACACCAACCACCCTTTCTTTCCATACGGATACCTGATAAGTGACAATTATATAGTCATTTATCCTAAGTTTTATATACTTTTACTTAGATAAATCATCATTCTCATTTCATTTTAAGTACTTTTTAGTTACTTTTTCATATTTATTAGATTTTACGCCTTTTGGTATATTTCATGCATTTTAGACAGGTTTTAGAGTCTTTTTATGATCAATAGGATGCTTGGATACTTTGAGATAAAAGGCATGGAGGAGCACCAAACAAACCAAACACAGAAAGCCAAATCCAGGTGGAGCGGCCGTGCAGCCTATGGAGGAGCGGCCGTGCACTTAGGCCATGACAGGCCATTGGTGGCCCCAAAACATGGAGTGGCCGAGCCTTGAAAATGGACCTGTCCGTGTTGACCTCAGAGCGGCCGTGCAGCTGAATGTGGAGCGGCCGTGCAATTCATCCAAATTCAAAATCAAATCTGGCGCCAAGGGTGCACGACCGTGCAAATCCCTTGACACGGCCGTGCAAGGTCGTGACTGCAGATTAAAAGGCACATTTTGGAGGTACCTTCTTGAAGAGTTCCCTCCCCCTTATAAAAAGACCTCTTGTACTCAGTCTTAGATAGAGACTTTTACTGAAAGTTCATAAGCATAGTGTTAGAAGTTAGAAAAATACTTGTCATATTGATTTCCAAAGATCATTTGAAGATCAAAGTCTACTTTTTGTTCTTAAAGTTACTTTGGAAGAAGAGCAATAAAGTGAAGCATTATTTCTAGCCATTTGTCTTCCATTTCATCATAAGTTTTTCTTACTCTATTCTCTATTTTAATTGCTTATATGTTTTAGATGGCTAGTGAGTAAATCCCCCTTGTTCTTGGGGTTGGAAACTCAAAGCATAAATGTTCATCATCTTAAAATGAAAAAGTCTTGTCTTCTATCTTCATCTAAACAATTTCTTTATATTAATCTCTAAATGTCTTACATTTTGGATACGTCCAACTTGAATGATTCAGTCAATTGAGAGAAGGACCTAGCGGAGAATCTCGATTGACGGAACCATATAAAGAAACTAGGTTCCATTGATCACGAAAGTAGTTCAACGGCCTAGGGATGTTCCTTTAATGGAAAGTATGTTGACTCCCGTTCTTAGTGGATTCTTACTAATTGTGGTCAGCTAGAGATAAGCCGAAATGCCCGTTTGTGACAGGGCGGGAGTAACATAAACGAAAATCTCAAACAGTTAGGACATAATTAGTAAAGAATACAAACGCTACTGTCTTAACCCGAAGTAGTGTAGGCTTAACATAATATTCTTGATTTTTATGAAAACCTATATTTCTAAGACAATGACAATTTGATGAACAAGATTATGTGTATGATTTCCAATCCCGAGAATGCTTTGTTTTATAGAGTTTTATTAAAGTATTTTCTGTTTATGTTCTTTCTATTTCCAAAATCAAACTTTATCTCCCCCCATATTTTCTATAATTTCAATAAAGACAAAAATAATTCCTAAGTAAACTCTGTCTCTGTGGGATCGACCCGTACTTGCACCCGCTATATTGCAATAGCCCGTGCGCTTGCGGATATTAAATAAACCGTTAGGTTAACAACCGAACAAGTTTTTGGCGCCGTTGCCAGGGACAACGATTTACTTTAAGTTTTTGTCTTTACTACATAATTTTTTGTTTTATTTTGTTTTCATATTGTTTTGTTTTTACTTTCGATAAATTGTTACATTTAATCTCTCTTTAAGTGTTCTTCTTATAGTGTATGAAACGGGCTCGGACATTCTTTGACAATTTTGATCCGAAACCCGAACGAAGCTTTCACGAAAGACTAAGAAAATTTAAAGAGACTTTAAGAAAACATATGGCGGAAGGAGATCCATAAACGCCAGCTAGGACCCTACGGGACTTTGTAAATCCAAGTACCCCAGAAACTAGATCCTCTATCGTTGTGCCGAATGCCGGAGCGACACACTTTGAGATAAAGCCGCAACTTTTACATATGGTTATGAATAACCAATATAGCCCGCTTTCGAAGATCCTCATCTCCACATCTAAACATTCCTTGAATATTGTGATACCACATGTATTCAAAATGTTACCCCGGAAGCGATTCGGATGCGCCTTTTTCCTTTCTCTCTTAAGGATAAGGCGAAACAATGGTTGAATTCGGTCCCCCAAAATTCATTGACAACATGGGACCAAATTCAAGAAGCATTCCTTGGTCGATTTTTCCCACCAAGCAAAACTGCCCAAATAGGCACAAAGATCACTAACTTCTGTCAAACAGATAGTGAAACTTTGTATGATGCATGGGAACGGTTCAAGGAACTTCTCAGAATGTGCCCCCACCACGGGCTCGAAAAGTTGTTGATTGTTCACACCTTCTACAACGGTCTCATATTCAAGACAAGAGAGACCATTGATGCCGCTGCAGGAGGAGCATTGATGAACAAGGGAGTCGATGAGGCATATGACCTTATCGAGAATATTGCATTGAACCATTACCAATGGTCAAATGAGAGGGAGCAACAACAAGGTACGCCTGGTAAATATAATGTTGATGCAGTTACTCTTCTCTCTTCTAAGGTTGACATGATTTTGAAAAAAATTGAAAATCTTAATGTCAATCCCGTGGCCAATGTAAATGTGTTATGTGAACTATGTGGGTTTAACTCACATAGTACAGATAACTGCGAGTTACTTGACATTACCACTAATGATCAAGTGAACTTTGTAAATTCTTTTGGACACAAAGGGGGGATGTATTCTAATACATACAATCCCGAATGGAGGAATCACCCCAACTTCTCCTATAAGAATAACAACGTTCTAAACCCGCAACTATCTACACAACATCTGGGATTCACATTTGGAAATTTCAATACTGCTTCAAATACTTTTTCTCCCCCTAAATCAAAATTAGATCTTTTAATGGATTTCATAGTTGAAAGCAAAAATGAGCAAGAAAAGACTAATACTGAATTTAGGGAATGTTTCAAGTTATTAAATGATAGATTTGATAACTTAGCCGCCCATAACAAAATGCTAAATGAACATGCTAAAGCGGTAGTTACTAGAAGCGGGAAAGAGCTTATTGATTGTCTTCCTAAAGAGAGTAATCCCATTGAGGAAAGTATTAGTCAAAACCCACCCATGGTTGAGACTAATGATGAGGTTAATAAGTGGACGGAATCCCCTAAAATAACTTGAAATTTTGATTCGTCAATACCTTACCCTCAAAGGTTGGTAAAGGCAAAACTCGATAAGTAAATGAAACTGTTGCATTAACGGAAGAAGTAAGTGTTGTTTTACAAAAAAGGTTACCACTGAAAGGCCCTTGCTTGGTATGTAGATGATCAGACAGCTATGGTATTAGCTTAGCTGTCAGATGATAATTTAATTTGTGCAGCGGAATAAAAGTGATTTGAAATAATGGTAGGACAACAAACACAAGGAGATAATGCAAGTGTGTGAATGTGATTGCAAAAATGTAATAACACAGAGAATTTAAAGTGGTTCAGAGTTCACTCCTCCTACATCCACCCTCACTGTCAAACTTGACAAGTGAGATCAATTTTATTATAATCTTTAATCAACAAAAATTACAAATGATTGATTTAGGTAAGTTCCTTGAACTTCCTCTTCCTAATTAGTACAGTCAACTAGGGATACACTTAAAGTACAATCTTAAGTGCTTTTACAACTTGAAGTACAGTCTCAAGATTTTACAAAATAACTAATACACTCAAAGTACAGTCTTGAGTGATTACAAACTTATTCTACACCTAAAGTACAGTCTTAGGTGGTTGGGGTTTGTGAATTAACACACTGGGATTGTTTTTGTTGGTGAAGAGGTTTAGGGGTGAAGGTTTTGGTTTTGGAACAGGGTTTTAAAGGTAAGGATTGGTGTGTGTGTGTGTGGATTACGTAAGGTGTGTGTGGGTGTTTGGAAAGGGTTTTTGACTGGGAAAATGAGTATTTTTCAAAAGGTTTTGTTAGAGGAAGAGATCCTCTATTTATACCCTTCAATGTAGCCGTTGGAATATGACTCAAGTGCTGCAGCCTACATTAATGAGCTTTGATCGGTCTTTGTCCCACTTGTCCACATGCAGTCTTCATGAGCCGTCTTGAGCCGCGAGCTTGAACCGAGAGCTTCTAGAAGGTCTTCGTGGACTTCATTGGTCTTCATTGATGGACTTGATAGCCGGAAGATGCAGGATCTAACATGGTTGAGTTTGTGGTAACATGGTGTGAGGCAGGAGATGGTCGTCTCGAGGACCGAAGTCATAGCCGTCAGATCATGGCAATGCTTAGCTATCGAGAGGATCTCTAATAAGGACCGAGATGCACTTGATGATCTTGATGACTTAGAGAGTGACTATGATTCATGTTTTTGATTGATTGTAAACATTGTATAAGAAAGAATCATAGCCGTCGGACTCATAGCCGTCAAAGTGAAGAATTATGACAGATAACATCTTTTGATATAAACCCCGTTCTATATATATATTCCTTTATCAAAACCAACTAACTAAGACATTGATCAAAGTTAGGTCCTAACAATTTCCCCTTTTTGGTAAAGGAAGATTTATCTAGAACAAGTTTTCACAGCTTGATAAGAGAAATAATAAAAGAAGTAATCCAAGGAATCATATCAGTGCAAGAGGTAATCAAACCGAGATTGAATACTTGTAATTAATCTCAAGATGAGAAGAGTTCACAAAATATTGTTATACAAACCGAGGCAAACAAAACAAATTGTTTTTAACAAAAAATTGTTCCATAACAAATACAATTATTCATCACCCAATTGATCATAGAATTCATCTCTTTCTTGTCCGCCGATAGAATCCGATTTCTTTCATCCTCTAACTCTCTTCTCATTTCAGTGCTCAACTCCTCTGTAGAAGAACTCATTGTTCCACTCCCGTGACATCCTTTCATCATACTTGAAGAATTTGTCTTCCTTTGACTTCAGTTGAGATCTTCTAAGGGGTATTTGATCATTTCTCGATTCTCATTGTGCCCCACAAATGTTTCTTCTTGTTCCCGGTCTTCTTGCTCGCATGGGCACACTTGACTCGATCCGGTTGTGGCTGAACCGATGCTTCGAGCATGAGTGAATTGGCCGAGGAGGATTGGAAACCGTAGGGGGTGGAAATATTGTTGGAGAGTCTTGATCGTGGCTCGAGGGAGCATCATTATCACTATCAATATCATAGCCGTCGAGTCCGATGAAAGATCAATAACAGCTTCCGCTCGCTTTGACCGACACTGTGGAAGATCTCAATTCTTTGATCTCGTGAATAGAGACCAAGTTTTTGAAATGAGAGTTTTCATTGGGTGAGGTGAAGTTAATAGGATCTACAAGTGATGAAGGGTGAGAGGTATGGCTCAATTCCCGGATTAAGAGTTGGGGAAAAGATGTTGACAGCTTTGCTTAATAGAAGCATAATGGCACACTTTTGTTCAAACAATGAAAGGAAAAGTGTTTTTGCAAGGTCAATGCACAGGAGAAGACTAAACCCTTTGGCATATACAAGGTGAATTGAGTGATGGAGAGATGAGTTGGTCAAAAGAATTTCCCAATCAAGAATAGTATCGGGAGTGATGAACTTTGGGAAGGATGGGATTTGATGAACAAAGTTGGAGGTGGATGAGGTTCTTGACACCGCCATTTTTCATAGGCAAAGAACACTAACCCCGCCAGTTTCTTGCTACAACAATCAAGCCATTCCTTGACAGCTCCTTAATTTTGGATAGATGAAGGGATTTGCAATTTCGGGATGTGAGTTACATGGGGTAACCTTGTCCTTGCCGCTTTGATGGAAGACATAGAGAAATCAATTCCACGCCTAAGCATCCAAGGTTCCCTTTTGGGAAGGAAGGATTGATTTGGATTTGGAGGAATAGAATGACTTGGAGAACTGTGAGGACCGTTAGGAATGGGATCACCGTCGCATATGTCTTGACCTTGTCCAAACAAGATTGGACTTTGTGGAGAGACTTCAAAAGGTTCATTTTCAGGAATTGGAGAAGGTGGCTTGGAAGGTGGAGAGGATTGGGTTGAAATGATGGGATTGGCTCAGTAGGTTTGGCCAAGACTTTGATTTAGAGACCTCGAAGTAAATTGAGATTTGAGGAGATTCAAGGCCGCCCTTACCTCACTTTTTGCCAACCTTTTCTCAAGAATAGCTATCATAGCTTCCTCATTTTCCCGAGTTCCATCAAGCTCAAGACCTTTGCAAGCATTCACAATTGAGTCTCCTTTTGAGACCCGTAATGGGATTAATCTCAACTCCAACCTTCTTGAGTTTTTGAATGACCTTAGAAGTATCATCAAGATTCCCCTTTCGGCTTCAACTTGGGGCAAGATCATTCACAGTGTTCGGCCTCGTGAATGGAAGGGAAGGGATGGCTATCAACATTCATAGCTGTCACCTTTGGGTTTCTAGATGACTCACCCGGTCCACTTCTTTTCGCATTAACCTAAGCCCGAGTTCATCTAGGGCCACTACTGCATTCTTCCTCACTCGTAAAGTCCTTAAGATAAAAAAGAACAAATTTTCAAGATCTGGTTCCCATCCAACTCAATAGCCTCAATTGCTCTCATGATTTTAGCTATCTCGTTGAGGTTGGGTAGAGGGGATATTCTCATCGGTGTTCCCCTTAAAGGTTGCTTATCTAAGGGTTCTTTGAGATTGAGGATAGCTTCAATGGCCGATTGATGTCCCGAGCCGGGTGTGGATTTTGGGGAAATGGAAGGGGTAGATATTTTGGTTTTCTTTGATTTGGGGGCTTTCTTTTCAATTTTTCTTTTCTTTGGTAATGATCTAGAAGGAATGGTTAAGGAAGATTGTACCTTTGATCCGTAGCCGTCTCGACCGGGAGGGGATAGCCGTCTCGATGTTGCTTTCCTTTGTGAAGGGTTTTGGATAGGGCAAGGGCTGCCCGAAGCTCTTGAGAATCTATGTTAGCATCACCAAAGCATCATCTTGATTCATAGTGTCAACCTCATGGCCATCAACATCACCTCTTTCTTCAGATTCCTAGCATGGCCGTCGAGATGGTTCCTTCACCGTCGCCTATCGATCATCCTTGCTTTTGCCCTTTTTGCTAGGAGATACCACAGCTTCTCTTGAGCACTCCAAACTTTCTTGACATTGGTTTTTACTCCTCTTTTCATCCTCCTACTAGTAGCCAAAGCTATCAAATCTTTCCAATGATTAAGCTTTATTCTTGTTTCTTCAAGCATTTTCTCTTGGGCTTCTTTGAAACTCTCAAGGCTCATATCCCCAGCCTTCATAACAATTCCTTTCTTTTGTTTCAATGAAAAGGTTCTTTCATTGAAGCATCTTGTCTCCGATGCCTTTATCGTCTTCAGCCATTTCTTGGATAGAGCAGGTTTGAGCTTTGGAATTAGGACTTCAAGGATTCCACTCATGAATCAAGTTGTTCATTCTTCCACCTTGCTTCTTGAATTTGAGAGTAGAGGATGAGACAAAGCAAGTTGGAAATTATGGAGAAGGACAATGCACCAATTTGTATCCTTGGTCATCAGCCGAGCATCCGCTTCCACTCATTTGATCCCATTTGGTCAAATGAGGATTGTTTGCCATCAATGGCTTTGTTGACCACATCCATCAATGCCGACTTGAAGATATCATCTTTGTTCTTCACCATAGCTTTGTCTTGAACATTTGAAGTCACATTTTAAGACCAAGAAATTTTTCATAAAATGCCTTTAATCTTTCCGATCCTCTATCCCATATATTTTTCACAAAGATCTTCTTTATTTGGGATTCCATAGACCTCACTAACCAAATCTTGAGTGATAGTTATCTCTACATTTTCTATGGTGGCAGCTATTGAATTATCTTCATTGTTTCTTCTTCCTACCAAATAAATTTCTCTCGCAGAGTTCTTCATAAATGGGGTTTAGCTCCCATAAAATCAAGTAGTTCATTTACCTCAAGCAGCTTCTTTGATGAGGATTCCAACTTCAGAGTCATAGAAGTTGGGTTTGATGAAGTAGCCATGAGCATCTGGGTACTATTGCTTTAGGGTCCGCCATTGATGCTTTGAAAAGGAATTAGGGTTGGAGAAATACGATGGTAGATTGGAGAGGGAAAGAGAAGAAATTTAAACCGAGGGTTAAGGAAAAGGAATTTTGGTGATTGCGAAAGAGAGAGAGAGACAAATGATGAGTGGTACGTGGGCTTTAATGAGCATTGGGGTTACAAAGTTAAGTAACCTGTTCATATGAACAAGGGTTTTTACTCTTCCCTATGCCGAGACATTTATTCCCACAAAACACAAGAAGAACATTCTCCCTTTCAAGGAGATTTGGCAAAGGGAAGAGGCGGCGAAGGAAGTGACAATTGTGAGCAATTAACTCGATCAAATCACTTAAAGTATGCTTTAACCTAGCCGTTGAAAGAAATCTCCGACGCTTAAGCTAGTTTGAATGATGATTGTCAGTCTCGAGATAGCTAGGGTGAAAATTTGCCTATAAAACAATGAAAACTTCAGAGGAAAATTACTCAGATTGATTTACAAACAAAAATGGGAAGATTTTCTTCAAAGTTTAATCCAAAGATTATGGCTCGCATGCCTAAGCAACTGGTTTTTGGGACAAATGGTGAGGATGATTTGATGAGTGATGAGATGGAGATAGATAGAGAGGCTTTCAACATTGTTGAAAGTTCAGAGAGAGTGAATGATAAGGGAAAGAAAAAGAGAGTGAGGGTTGATGAAGATATAGAAATGAAGGAGGTAGCCGTCGGGAAAAGATTGACAAAGAAGGAGGGAGAAGAAATAAGGCTGTTTGGGAAGACAATCAAAGTTGATCAAGGAGAGTCAAGTAAGGGAAGGAGTAAGGTAGAAAGGGTATACACACCGGGGAGTTGGTGAAGCAGACGAGCTCGATACTAAGGAGAGAAGCTTAGCCGTCGAAAGAAGGTTGAGCAAGATAAGCTTTATACACCTGTGAGCAGGGATTCGCTTTCTCCAGGAGTTGGTTTGTTGGAAGGTAGAGGAGATAACTTTGCAGGAGTGCATATATCTCCTTCTTCAACCATCTCATACCCGTTCAACCAGGTTGTAGGTTGCTTCGCCCCGCAAGAGCACCTACCGTGGAGAGGGTGGAGTCAAATATTGGTCAACCATTTGCAATCACAGTGGAATGGTTCTTTTTCAGAGAATTTAGCTTTGTTACTCCAATGGAGGGATTGCTTCACCATATGATCCAGCTTGAAGAGTGGTGGCCTAGAAGAGCAAGTCCTTCTCTCCAATATTCAGCCACTTCCATTGATCCTTTCTTGGAGAGGCATCCAAAGTGTGGTTGCAGAGGTACCAACAAACTTTGCAAACAACTCAGAGGCTAGAATTGAAGGAATGAGGCCGTGGAGGGTCTGGGAGACTCGTGACATTTCCAAAGAATGTCTCGACAAAGAAAGGAGAAGGATTGAAGAGAAGAGAGTGGTTCTGAGATTTGTTTGGTTTGGAAGAAGTTTTTGTTGGGTAAGTTGAGATGGGAGAGAAGAATTTGATGGGTTGTTTGAATGTTTTTGTTGTAAGTTTTTGTTGTTTTTGGTTTTCAAGGCTTTTGGAATGATAGTCAGTCGGTGGATGGCTTGTTAGGAATGTGTAAGATGTAATAGCTATCAGCAACATTGTGATAGCATTACTCGTTTGTAATCCTCTTTTATTTGAAAAGAACACCCCTTTTATTTTGGCATATTAATCATCCCAAGCATGGCTCTCAATAGTTCAAATCTTTTTCATCCATGGCTTTTGTGAGAATATCGTGAGACATTGTTCTCAAGGCAAACTTTTGCAAGGTTGATATTCCCTTTTTCAACATGATCTCCGATGAAATGATGCCTCGACTTCAATGTGCTTGGTTTTTGAATGTTGGACAGATTTTCTGTCATAGCAATGGTACTTGAGTTGTCACAGAAGATGGGTATGTTTGATAATTCAATTCCAAAGTCTTGAAGTTGACTTTTAAGGTAGAGAATTTGTGAACAACACAAGCCTGCAAAGAATGTACTCGGCCTCAGCTTGAGGTTGCAACCGAGGTTTGCTTTTTGCTTGACCAAGAGATAATCCTTGATCCAATAAACCGGCATCCACCACTAGTGGATTTTCTATCTAGATTGCACCCCGCATAGTCGAGTCGGTGAATCCAACTAGAGAGAATGGGGATTCAAATGGGATACCATAGGCCAAAATCGTGGGTTCCTTTGATATATCTCAAAATTCTCTTGACCTGAGAGATGAGATTCTTTGGGATTGGCTTGAAACCTAGCACATAGACATACACTAAACATTATGTCCGGTCTTGAAGCCGTCGACATAGGAGAGATCCTATGTAGCTTCCGTAAAGTGTTGGATTTACACTTTGTCCATCTTGATCGCATGAAGCTTGGTTGTGGTTGACAAGGGAGTTTTAGCAGGGGATGCAGCTTTGCATGTCAAACTTTTTGATCATTTCCCTTGAGTATTTGGCTTGGTTGATGAAGATTCCTTCCTTCATTTGCTTGACTTGAAGGCCTAGGAAGAATGTGAGCTCACCAATCATGCTCATCTCAAACCGATCCTTCATGATATCTCCAAATTCAAAGGCACAAGTTTTCATTTGATGAGCCAAAGATTATGTCATCAACATAGACTTGGATGAGCAACCGATCATCTCCATATTTTTTGATAAACAAGGTGTTATCAATATGTCCTTTGGTGAATCCTTTTCCAAGAAGATATCTAGATAGGGTGTCATACCAAGCTCTAGGTGCTTGTTTAAGCCCATACAAAGCTTTGTTCGGTTTGAATACATGATCGTGAATTTTGGATGCTCAAAACCAGTGGGGTTGAGATACAAACACTTTTTCATTTAGAACTCCATTTAGAAATGCACTCTTGACATCCATCCGAAAAACTTTCATTTTCTTGAATGAAGCATAGGCAAGAAATAGCCTTATAGCCTCAAGTCTTGCAACAGTGCAAAGGTCTCATCATAGTCAATGCCTTCTTCTTGTCTATAACCTTGAGCAACCGGGCCCGCCTTGTTTCTTATTACAATACCTTCTTCATTCATCTTGTTTCTAAAGACCCATCTTGTTCCAATCACAGCTTGATTTCTTGGTTTAGGAACAAGTTGCCATACTTTGTTTCTTTCAAACCGCTCCAGCTTCTTCTTCCATGGCTTCAATCCAGCCAAGATCTTGGAGTGCTTCATTTATCTTCTTTGGTTCCACTTGGGATATGAAAGCACTCATGAGAAAAGGGATGTTGTCCGGAATCGGGGTTTTATCAATCAAGGCCGATGTAAAGATCTTTATTGGGTGGAATGATATGGGTAATTGTGGTTTCATCATTGGTTTTGAGAGGTGAAGGAGGATTATTGGATGAAGATGGAAGGAGGTTAGAAGATAGATTGGATGAGGAATTGGGATGGTCACTAAGGGTTGGTCGGCTAAGTGAGGATTTTGAGGAAGATTAGTCAAGGGATGACTATTTATTTGAATATTTTCTTCCTCATCCATTGGATTGAAGGTGAGAGAGATTTCGTTGACTTTGTTGGCTTGATTGGTTGTTGATGAGAGTGGGATGGTTGATGGCCGTCTGGCATAGGATGGCCGTCGGATGAATTTCTTGGAACCATGTATGGAAGGTTTGATGAATCTTGTTCATGATCGAGAATAGTTGAATCAAGAATGGGGCATGATTCAGGGAGATTATCAAGATTTCCCAATCCTTCATCAAAATCACATAATTCAGCTTATACTTTGATCATTGTTTTCATCAAAGTCAACATGAATAGATTCTTCCACAACACGTCTTCTTTTGTTGTACACTCTATACGCTTTGCTTGTGTTAGAGTATCCAAGAAAAATTCCTTCATCACTTTTGGAGTCAAATTTGTCCAAATTGTTCTTGCCATTGTTGTGGATGAAGCATCTACTTCCAAAGTCATGAAAGTAGGAAATGGTAGGGACTTTGTTGTTCCATAATTCATATGGAGTCTTCTTGTGAAATTTGTTGATCAGTGGTTTTGTTTTGAACATACACAAAGAAGGGTAATGCCTTCACCCCAAAAGTATTTTGGGAGATTATGTTCGACAAAGCATTGTTCTTGCCGCCTCACGCATTGTTCTGTTTTTCCTTTCTGCAACACCATTTTGTGTGGAGTTCTTGGGGCTGAAAAATTGTGATCTATGCCTTTTGAATCACAATATTCTTCTACTCCGGTGTTCTCAAATTCCTTTCCATGGTCGATCCGATCTTGATGATGGATGTCCCTTTTTGATTTTGAATTTTGTTGAATAGCTTTATCGGAACGGCCTAAGGGTGTCACTTTTGGATTCAAGAAGAATGATCCAAGTGAATCTTGTGAAATCATCAACAACAACTAGGGAGTATCTTTTTCCTCCTAAAGATCTAGTTCTTATGGGTCCAAAAAGATCCATATGAAGTTCAATATGTCTTGAGGTGTCCAACTTGATCTTGGGTTTGAATGAGGATTTCTTTTGCTTCCCACATTGGCATGCTTTGCACGCTTTATCCTTTTTGAATGGGATCTTTGGTAGTCCTCTCGACAAGATTTGGAATTTGCAAGCTTGGAAATGGTTTTGTGATTGAGGTGAGCCAATCTCTTGTGCCATAGCCATGACATATCGATTGATTGAAAGACGTATAGGCAAAGAGCTTGAAGTTTCCACAATCTCTAAGCTCAAGCAATAGAGATTTCCTTTTCTTGATCCAGCTTAGGATGACTTTATTGTTTTTATCTTTAACAAAGGCATTTGTCTTTGGTACAAACAACATGATATCCCTTGTCACGCATTTGACTAATGCCGATCAAATTGTGTTTGAGACCTTCCACATAGGATACATTTGTAAAAATGATATCTTTTGTAACAAGATTTCCTGATCCTTTGACCTTAGCTTGGGAATTGTCACCAAAGGTTACATTTGGACCATTTTTAGGGGAATATTGTTGCAACCAATCTTTATTGAAGGTCATATGTCTACTACAACCACTATCTAAGTACCGAGACCTTTCCTGGATACCGCAAAACAGAAAATAAGATTTATGGTACCCTTTTTATTCTTTTTGGGTCCAAAGGATTAGTTTTTCTTTGGAGCCCTAACATTGTTCATTGATCCCTTATTGAAGAACTGGTTTAGGGTATGGTAATATGACATGATTTGCATCATGTAAGGTGTAAGAACAGTGGATTGGGAAGGATTGAAGTAGTGGTTTGGGTTGCCGTATTGGGGTTGAAACCGAAAATTGTTTGAATGGGATGACCTTGGAGAGTCATTTTGATGAGCATGGCTTCTTCCATTTGAATACCGCCATTGAGGTTTTTGTTTTTGGTGTATTTATGCTTGTTGTAGAATCTTTGTTGCCTTGGGGTTCTTTGTTGTTTGGAGGAATTTGGCCGTCTGTCATGCCTTGGCTGTCTGTCATGCCTTCGTCAGTCTCGGTCAACCTCGTCAGTCCGACGTGGCTTGACCGACTAGCACCTTTTGCAAACTTGACTTCTTCCTTTATATTGGCCCCTTTTTGAACCCAAATAAACTTGCTTCCTTGAACTTTATTTGGTCCTTCCTTTGATTGACTAGGGCCACCCAAGATTTCCTTTTCTTTTCCTTTGGTTTGAATGGGATAGGTTTGAGTTTGATAGCCGCCGAGCTCGGGTTTTCTAGAACCATTTTTCAATGGCCCTTTCACCGGTGGGAGGAGTGTACACTTTTTGTGTAGGATCATCAGCTCCAATCCCTGTTTTGTCACTTGGACGCCTTTGGGTGTAGGTGAAAAGAGATAATGCTTTGCTTGACATATTCCATGAATCTATTTTCTTTTTAAGAGCATCATTTTCTTTTTCAAGATTGCTGAGTTTTTGACAATTTTCATGATTATTAGATGTCTCAAACTGCCGATCCATGTTTTGTTTTTCAAGCATGATGCATTGATCTCTTAGCCCTTGGCATGCTTTTTCAAGCTCGTAAATGGTTTTTGTGAGGTTGTCAATGGTTGAGGATTGGGAAAGGTTCTCATTGACCAATGAAGCAAAGCTAGTTTTTTGTTTTTTGGTTTGAATTAACAGAGTGCAAACTAATTGTTTAAAACCATCAATATTTAAAGAGTTAAAATCATGTACCTCTTTTAGTTCATCGCCAGCAAAGAAGTGCTTCCATCTCTTCCTCATTGTCGATTCTTCATCATCTTCACCATAAGGCATATCATGGCTTCTTCTCCTTCAATTTCGTAGTCATCACTTGACATATACTCTTCATCACCGAATTTTGATGAGTCAAAGAATCATGACTTGCTCTTTGTTTTTATCATGTTTATTTTTGGAGCAATTGTAGCAGCTTGCACTTAGAGCCGTGAATGATCTCTTTTGAGTATGTCATCTTCTTAGCCGTCCGATTGTCCCTAGGTTTCCTTGGTTCGGGGCAATCGGATGAGTAATGTCCTTGCTTTCCACAATTGAAGCAATCAATTGTCTTCTTGTAGCCGTCTTGTTGGGCATTAGAGGTGGAGGGATTGAATTTCTTGTCAAAAGACTTCTTTTGAAATTTCATGGCATTTCGATGCCCATGGAAATGAGGCTTGGAATGTCTTCTTGGGAGATCTGTTTGTCGACGCATTTGGAGCCGATGTTTATCTTTTGAAGAGCATTGTTGACAATGGTCTCAATGTCATGGTGAGTGATTGGCTTGTTGACGGGTTCTTGTGTAGTTAAAGCTAAGGTTTGTGAAATGGAGGGACTCGATGGAATTTTTATCATACCTTCCAGTTCATAAGCTTCAAGCTTTCCAAAATATTGCTCAACCTGTCATGGTGCTCCATTCGATCCTTCTCTAATAGGTAATGCTACCTTCTCATATTCTTGAGGGAGATTTGAGTAAATCTTGAGGCGTAGATCTTGTTGTTCAAATGTTTTTCCATGATCGGTAATTGATCTAACAAGGTTCTCAAACCTTGGCCGAGCAAAGACTCACCTTTTCTCCAGGGTAGAACTTGAAATTGTCTAATTGCCTAAGCAAGTTGTACAGGTTTTGTGTCCTAACACCGGAGTGTTTAGTGAACTTGGTTTGAATAAGAGCCCATGCGCTTCGGCATTTGGTTCCTTAGCAATTTCTTGGGCTAGAGAGTCATTTACACTCTTTTGAAGAATGTTCTTGACTTTCAAGTTTGCACTTACCAATTGCTTTTCACTTTGACCAAGTTTCGGGGATTTGATTTTACTTGGTCCTCCATCGCATGCACTGAGTTGGGTATGACACTTCATTTTCTAGAACATACCAGCCTAATGTCAAGTTTTGCATCAAGATAAGTTTTTATCTTTGATGCATAGATCTCAAAGGATCCACAAATCATCAATGTGTGGGATGTCTTTCTCATTATTTCTTCTTGGTTGAGGCATGGTGGATTTGAAGAGAATCCTTCACAAGTTGTTAGACTTTTAAGTGTGAAGACAAGCTCGATACCAATTGAAAGGCCCTTGCTTGGTATGTAGATGATCGACAGCCTATGGTATTAGCTTAGCCGTCGATGATAATTTAATTTGTGCAATGGAATAAAAGTGATTTGAAATAATGGTAGGACAACAAACACAAGGAGATAATGCAAGTGTGTGAATGTGATTGCAAAAATGTAATAACACGCAGAATTTAAAGTGGTTCGTAGTTCACTCCTCCTACATCCACCCTCACCGTCAAACTTGACAAGTGAGATCAATTTTATTATAATCTTTAATCAACAAAAATTACAAATGATTGATTTAGGTAAGTTCCTTGAACTTCCTCTTCCTAATTAGTACAATCAACTAGGGATACACTTAAAGTACAGCCTTAAGTGCTTTTACAACTTGAAGTACAGCCTCAAGATTTTACAAAATAACTAATACACTCAAAGTACAGTCTTGAGTGATTACAAACTTATTCTACACCTAAAGTACAGCCTTAGGTGGTTGGGGTTTGTGAATTAACACACCGGGATTGTTTTTGTTGGTGAAGAGGTTTAGGGGTGAAGGTTTTGGTTTTGGAACGGGGTTTTAAAGGTAAGGATTGGTGTGTGTGTGTGTGGATTACGAAGGTGTGTGTGGGTGTTTGGAAAGGGTTTTTGACTGGGAAAATGAGTATTTTTCAAGAGTTTTGTTAGAGGAAGAGATCCTCTATTTATACCCTTCAATGTAGCCGTTGGAATATGACTGCTGCGGCTACATTAATGAGCTTTGATCGGTCTTTGTCCCACTTGTCCACATGCAGTCTTCATGAGCCGTCTTGAGCCGTGAGCTTGAACCGAGAGCTTCTAGAAGGTCTTCGGTGGACTTCATTGGTCTTCATTGATGGACTTGATAGCCGTGTGAAGATGCAGGATCTAACATGGTTGAGTTTGTGGTAACATGGTGTGAGGCGGGGAGATGGTCAGTTCGAGGACCGAAGTCATAGCCGCGATCATGGCAAGGCTTAGCTATCGAGAGAGGATCTCTAATAAGGACCGAGATGCACTTGATGATCTTGATGACTTAGAGAGTGACTATGATTCATGTTTTTGATTGATTGTAAACATTGTATAAGAAAGAATCATAGTCGGACTCATAGTCACAAAGTGAAGAATTATGACAGATAACATCTTTTGATATAAACCCTGTTCTATATATATATTCCTTTATCAAAACCAACTAACTAAGACATTGATCAAAGTTAGGTCCTAACAACCACCAAAATTAAAAGATCCCGACACTTTCTCTATCCCTTGTAATATAGGTAAATTTAATGTTGATAATGCCATGCTAGACCTCGGAGCTAGCGTAAGCCTCATTGTTGGGTATGCTTATTATAAACCCCTCCTATTACTTGATTTGATTGATACCATAACCCATCTTTTAAATTTCATGGACTTTAGGTGTGAATGTAAGAAGTCTTTAGACTTCAAAATTAGTTAAGTCCATTTTAGTTTGATAGGCTTGAGTAGGATGGCTCTTTAAAAATCAACTTCAAAGACTCATTATCAAAGGTAAGGTCAAAAATCAAAACTGACCAAGTAATGATCATTTTGACCGCAAGGATCATTTTTGACCGGAAGAATCACTTTGACCGCAAGGTTCAATTTTGACCGGAAAGATCAATTTGACCGCAAGGATTAGTCTGACCGCAAGGCAAACCTTTGACCGCAAAGTGCCAGTTTGACCGCAAACTACACTTTGACCGCAACTCAGTTCTTTGAAGGTTGATTTGAAGACTTGAAGAAAACGACAAAGGTTTGATATAATTAACTATGGTTAACTCTAACTCCAACTTAGAGTTCAAATTATACCGTTGCAGATTTCAAATTCAAAAGGAGACAACTGTTGTATAACGTTCATATAGTACAACTGCTCCACCTCTCTGCAACAACAAAACAAAGCAAGGATAAAGCACCAATCAGATTTCAACAACACTTGTCCTTGAAACTTTGTCTCCAAGACTCTCCAACGGCTAGTAGCCAAGCCAAGGCTATAAATAGTCCTTGTGATTCACCTTGGAGATTTGCTGAGTTTCGCTGAGAATACAAGAGAAAAACCTTTGTTGTCACCAAGAAAAGTATTGAAGATCAAGAGCAAGATTTCCAGAATCATTCGCATCTTCAAGCATCTCCTTCAAGCTATCAAGAAAATATCCAAGCCCAGAATCTCAAGCCTTGTAAACACAAACAAGACTCATCAGGCTCTAATCACTTAGATTATAAAAGAGCTTTTGATTCTTGAATCACACACACACCCCTTTGATTTAATCACATAGATTATATCATTTGGGAAACACTGGTTTTAGTCTAGGATTTGTTCTTCATAGAAATAGGTTTTTAATTCAAGCTCTTCACTTGGTAATCTGTAACAAGCAAGGAATTAATATAAACCTCATTTGAAAATCCAAGACTAACCATCTTGGTAGAGGACGTAGATCTTTAACGATTGAACCTCTCCAAATACTTGTGTTCTTTACTTTCTGCATTTATCTTACCAGCTCTTATTACTTGTGTGAATTGAGTTTATATGTTATTATTGCCTTAGCTCTTTGAATCCACATCTCTTTCAACCAAATTTGTTTTCCTTATCAAACCTTAAGTTTTGACCACAAACTTATTTGGCCACAAAAATCTTGTTTTGTTCACAAAGTGAGATTTTGACCACAAACCCAGTTTGACCACAAAATCTTCCCTTTGACCGCAAAACATCTACATTGACCGCAAACTGTATTTTTGGCCACTAAACCTATTTTGACCACACTCTTACTTAGAAAACTTCCGCTGTTCATTTTACTCTATCTTGATAGTGAATCATAGATTGTACTCACTATCAAATCTAGTAAGTACTTGGTCGAATTTTGACAAGGGTTGAAAAAGTTTACATAGCTATTCACCCCCCTCTAGCTATTTTCTTTACCCTTGTGGTACCTTTGGGACCAACAAGTGGTATCAGAGCCAAACACCTTTATAAAACTATTCTTTGTTTTTCAAGCTTAACAGCTTGGGTGCCGATTCGTCATGGCAACTTCAAAAGCTATGGCAACAATTAACTATTCACACATTCCTATGTTGGATGAAGATCACTTCGATATCTGGAAAGCTCGAATGCTAATTCATTTAGAGTCAATAGATGAAAGGCTGGTTGATTGTATCAACGACGGACCCTTTGTTCCAATGAAAGCTAATACTGATGCAACTACCAATACCGAAGTTCCTGAAGTCAAAAAGCTGAAGACGGAATGGACTGACGAAGAAAGAAAGTATGTTGCATTGGATAGCAAAGCAAGAAACATCATCTCCGGAACCTTACCCACTTCCACCTATCAGAAGGTACTCAAATGCAAGACTGCAAAGCAGATGTGGGACTCTATTGAAAACTATCTCGAAGGTGATGATCAATGCAAGGAAAGCAAGAAATTTGAAATTGAAAGGAGATACAGCAGCTTCAACAGACTACCCAATGAAACTCTACGTCAAACCTACGATCGCTATGTTGAGGTAGTAAATGCTTGCTTATCTCTAGGAAAAGAATTAACTGATAAAGAAATTAACATGACATTCCTTTTACGCTCTGGGATCCAAATGGATGCCTAAAAAAGCAACTTCCCTCGAAGATTCAAAACAATTAAATACATGGACTCTCAGTAATTTATATGCAAACCTTAAAGTTTATGAGTTAAAATTACAACATATTGAAGAAGTCGAGGGAAAGGGAAAATCACTTTCTATGTCTGTTGTTGATCATGTGGAGAAACCCTCAAAGTCTACCTCAGATCCTAGTATTTCAACTTCTTCTCTCATCGATATGGATGATGAGGATTTTGCCATGTTTGTAAAACGTTTTCAAAAATTTCGTAAAAATTCAAAACCGTTTTCAAAAAGTAAATATCCAGCAACATCTTCAAGGGTGAGTGACTCAAAGAAAAAGAGTGACCTCGTTTGCTACAATTGTAGAAAGCCGGGTCATTTTGCTTCAGAGTGTCCTCAACCCAAATATGAGTATTTGAAAAAGAAAACTTTCCCTTCGAAATTTTCTCAACGAAAGGGAATGGTTGCTGAAGAAGAAGAGAATTCTAAAGAACTTGCAACTTGGATCGAGACTGATTCTGATGAAGACAGCGATGAGAGTACCGAAGAGGTAAATCTCTGCCTCATTGCTGAGGATGCTTCTAGTGACTCAGAAGATGAAGTTCACGATGAGTCGCTCAAAAAGAGAAATGAGGTGATTTCAAAGAAAACCAAGTTTGTGGCTGACAGTGTGGACTATAGCAATTTTGACCTCACTCCAAGCACCAAAATTGGAAATTGTTCATTTTCTCGCCCCATCTTTCCATCCAAAAATGAAACATCTTCAAAAGCTAAATCAATTCCAAAAGTTTCAAAAAGGGCCAATGAGATTTCCCCCATGGATCAAGAAGAGATGTTTAAAAAGGCTGAAGTGATGATCCAAAGGTTTGAAAATGTTAAGAAAGTTCTATCACTATCAACCGATGAAATTTCTCAACTCAAGACGGAGAAAACTGTGATGTGGTCCGAAATTTCAAATCATAAGGGCCAAATCAAAAGTATGACTCCTCTTGCAGATCAAAACCTCATCCTTGAAACTAAGGTTGCTGCACTTCAACTCCGCAACGATGACCTAGTTATCCAAATCAACGATCTCCAAAAGATTATTGATGGGTGGCTCAAGTCAAAATCCACCGAAGATCAAATCATAGATTCTCAAATTTCCAATGGAATTAAGGAGGGTATAGGTTTTGGATCCGGTGAAGAAGAGAAGTGTGCATCCGATAGTGAAAAGGATGAAGAGATTTCAAAACTAACTAATGAAATTCCTAAGAGGAAGCATGCTAATCCTAAGGGTAAAGGACAACATAATTTCAATTATGTCTACCCAAAGTATAGGAAGGACTCTCGGATATAAAGAAAAGGATTACGAGATTGATGATTCGGAGAACATGGCTTATGGAGTTGGCCGCATCCCTACTCCAACCACTTACTGTGGAATTGGTGGTCTTTGCAACCTGCAAGGCGGCCGCCCTACTTCTTCGACCATTCCTCCTGCCTTCAAAATCAAGAAGAATGCTCCTAGAAAATACGTAGTCAAGCCAAAGCGAGTTCCCTTTGTCAAAGCTAAAACCACTGCTCCCAAACATGCAACTCTTAAGAAAAGTAAAGAGTTAGTAAAAACACATGATACTTGTAGTTTTCATCAGCATTACGTGTGTGATAATTATGGTCATAAGGCTGCTGAATGCCTTTGGCGATTCACATCTAATCCAAAAGGACTTCACCCTCCTTCTGTGAAACAGATGTGGGTTGTCAAAAGGTGCTAACCCTAGGACCCAAAAATAAAAGGGGACCTCGTTCTTAAATGTTTATCTTTCAGGTCCTCTGCTTCATGGCTGGATCTTCCAAGGCAAATTCAAATGAATGGTATCTCGACAGGGTGGTTTCAAGACACATGGCCGGAGATATCACTTCTTGGGAAAGATGTTCGTGAAGAAAATGGTCCATCGATACGTTTGGGGATAACAACAAAGGAAAGACAATTGGATATGGAGTCATTCGAAAAGGAAATATCACTATAAAAGAAGTATCTCTAGTCAAAGGACTCAAGCATAATCTTCTCTCCATATCTCAATTTTGTGACAAAGGATTGCACTGCAACTTTACTTCAACAAATTGCTTTATCAAAGATGGCACCTCCGGAGTCACGTTGCTCAAAGGGATTCGTAAGAGTAATGTTTATATTATCGATTTTAATTCTGCCTGCAATCTTACTAATCTTTGTTTTGTAGCAAAAAGTGTGAGTGAAAATAGTTGGCTGTGGCACAAAAGACTTAGTCATCTGAACTTCAAGTATCTATCTAAAATTGGAAGAGAAAGTCTAGTTCGTGGTCTACCAAAAGTAGCTGATCACCACGATAAGAAGTGTGCTGCATGTCAACTTGGCAAACAACCCAAGGCGTCTTTCTCCAGCAAGACCGTGCCTTCAACTTCAAGATGTTTGCAACTACTTCACATCGATATGTTTGGACCTGTCACCATCGCAAGCATTGGAGGAAATAAATATACTTTAGTTGTGGTGGATGATTACTCGCGATATACATGGGTCGAAATGATGATCTCCAAAGATGATTGTTATGATATTTTGACCTCACTCTTTAGACAACTCCAAACACAAAAAGAAGATGACATCGTTAGTGTTAGATCAGATCATGGAACTGAATTCAAAAATAACGGTGTAGCTCAGTACTGTGACGACCATGGTATTGATCATAACTTCTCTGCTGCTGGAGTTTTACAACAAAATGGAGTTGTGGAAAGAAAGAATAGAACGTTGATTGAGGCCGGAAAGACAATGCTCGCTGAAGCCAAGCTACCACAATACTTTTGGGCTGAAGCTACCAACACAGCTTGCTTCACTCAAAATAGATCTCTCATCAACAAGACCTACAACAAGACTCCATATGAACTTTGGAGAGGAAGAACCCCCAACATAGCCTTCTTCAAAATATTTGGATGCAAATGCTTTATTCTATATAATGGAAAAGAGCATCGAGGTAAATTCGCTCCTAAAGCAGATGAAGGTATTTTTGTTGGGTATGCCAAACACTCTAAAGCTTTTCGTGTTTTTAATAAAAATAGTTTAAAGATAGTAGAATCTGTTCATGTTACTTTTGATGAACATTCTCTCCTTGAGCCACATTTGGCTCCAAATATTGCTGATGATTTTGCTGAGCCTAATGAGACAGGTAATCCTCCTCAAAATGCACCTAGATCAGAAAATCACTCAACTCAAGGAAATCCATCAACTTCAACTGCACCAAATTTTTCAAATCCAACATCAGAAGTTCCTACTGAAGATGTTCACTCAGAAGATGATGCAGTTGAATCAAATCCCATAAATTTCATAGAGCCTATACCTCAACTCACTTATTTTGATGGCTCAAATGATGCTCCAATAGAAGATCTTCAACAACAAACAACTCAACCACACTTACCTCCAGAAATTCATGAGGTTAGAGATCACCCAATTGATAATGTCATCGGTGATTTGTTCTCTGGGGTTCAAACAAGAAGTTCTCACTATGATGAATACACTTCATTCATATCTAAAATTGAACCAAAGAAAGTTGATGAAGCACTCCAAGATTCAAGTTGGGTTGTGGCTATGCAAGAAGAGCTCAACCAATTCGAAAGATGTAAAGTTTGGACCTTAGTTCCAAGACCAAAGGATCAAGGAGTAATTGGTACAAAATGGGTGTTTAGAAACAAGATGGATGAGAATGGAAGCATCACAAGAAACAAAGCAAGGTTGGTTGCACAAGGATATAGACAAGAAGAAGGAATCGATTACGATGAAACCTTTGCCCCCGTTGCAAGACTTGAAGCTATTAGAATTTTCTTAGCTTATGCCTCCTTCAAAAGATTCAAGCTTTATCAAATGGATGTAAAGAGCACATTTCTCAACGGTGAACTTCGAGAGACAGTCTATGTTGAACAACCTCCTAGATTTGAAGACAACAAACATCCTGATCATGTCTACAAACTCCAAAAAGCTTTGTATGGACTCAAACAAGCTCCAAGAGCATGGTATGATACTCTATCTAAATTTCTTTTAGAAAAGGGCTTCAAACGAGGTAAAATCGACACAACTCTTTTCATTGCCAAATATAATGATCATACTCTACTTGTTCAAATATATGTTGATGATATCATTTTTGGCTCTACTAATGAAATTTTGTGTAAGCGTTTTGAGAAACTTATGAAAAGCAAGTTTGAGATGAGCATGATGGGAGAACTCACATTCTTCCTTGGGCTCCAAATCAAACAATGTGATGAAGGCATCTTCCTTAGCCAAGCAAAATACACTAAAGATCTAATCAAGAAATTTGGACTTGAAAATGCAAAAGCATACGACACTCCTATGGCTACAGGTAACAAGTTAGACAAAGACTTGAAAGGTAAGAAAGTTGATCAAACTTTGTATCGAGGTATGATTGGCTCCTTACTATATCTAACTGCTAGTAGACCAGATATCATGTTCAGTGTTTGCGTTTGTGCTCGCTATCAAGCAGACCCTAGAGAAGCACATTTTATAGCTGTAAAATGTATTATTCGTTATCTATCTGGGACTATTAACCTTGGGCTTTGGTATTCCAAAGAACCATCTTTTGATCTTATAGGTTACTCGGATGCGAGATTATGCGGCTGCACAATTGACGGGAAGAGCACCGGTGGAACTTGTCATTTCCTTGGAAATCGACTTGTTTTATGGGCCGGCAAGAAACAAGCTTCGGTGTCTGTCTCAACAACGGAGCTGAATACATCGGCTGCTTTGGGAGGCTGCTTGTTGTCGGATCACGTGGATGAAGCAAAAACTAGTTGACTATGGCGTTCATGAAGAAAATTGTCCAATCTATTGTGACAATACATCGGCCATTGCGGTATCAAACAACCATTATGCACTCTAAAACCAAACACATCGATATCAAATATCACTTTCTCAAGGATCATGTTGAAAAAGGTAACATTCATTTAGAGCATATTGGTTGACAATCAAATTGCGAGATATTCTTACCAAGGCTCTAGACTCCAAGAGATTCGTGTTCTTAAGAGGAGAAATGGGTATGTTAGAACTCAAGTAAAACTTGTCCATATTTGTTTAACTAACAATTGTGTGTTTTAAGTTCGTGTTTAAGAACAGGTCAATAGTCTTTAGCATACATATGCCTCATATGTCTCACCTGACCGCATTCCTTCCTACGGTCAAAGATATTAACTTTGACCGCATGAGATTCATCCTAACTGTTCAAAGGCTTTGTAGAAGCCTTCCACGGTCAAATGAATCACCACTTTGACCGCTCAAGTATGTATCTCTGAAAAGTTTTTAACTTAGATTATTTTTATATCACCTGGAATTTGTCTCTCTTGAGACATGATAGTTGCAAAAGGGTACTTTTGTAATTATATTTCCCTCGTTTTTCATTTAATTCAAATTCTCTATAAAAGGGACAATTTTGTCTTTCATCAATCTTTTGCTCCGCCCTCATTGGTTAACAAGAAGGAGTTGTAAGGACTCTGTAAGCAATAACCAGTGGTTAATGCAGTACACATCTCCACCACTACTCCTCCCCATTCCTTCACTCCACTACACCCTCCACCACTTTCACAAACCAACAAATTTCCGCAGACCACCTCTCCATAAACTCTGTCTTCTCTCTCTCTCTCTCTACTCTCTCTCACTACGTTTTTCTCTCTCTTTGAATCTCTATAAAATGAATCCCAAAGTTGTGAAAGTCTCCAAACACTCACATAAGGTTTGACACTCTCCCAAGATCTTCTCATTCCAAAGCTACATCTTCTCCTCAGGATACTCCCTTAGATAAAGCTCAGAAAAATGAGGATACTATTGATCCAAGCAAGGTTATCTCTGATAGTGATAGTAATCAAGAACTCATTCTGGCCGTAGCAACTTTATCCAATGTGGTATTGGATACACAGACTCAGATGGCGCAAATTGTGATTACTCAGGATGAACTTAAGGAAAGTGTCAAGAGTATTCATACTATTCTTCAAGACCTCCCCTCTTTGATTGATACCATTAAAGGGGAGAAAGAGGCTCTACACACTTTGACCGCAGCAAGTACTTCTCAAACTTCCAAGGTAATTGAAGTCTTGAAGGAAGGGTTAAAGATCCAAACTCATGCCATCAAGCAAATTGTCATTGATGAAATGATGAAGGCTAGCACTGAAGTGTCCTATGCCTTAGCTCATGACAAAGCTGATACTGTGGCTGCCATTCAAGGTTCTGAAAAAGAAGTTACAAAGGAAATTACCAAGCAAATTGATGCTTCTCTTCAAGCCACCATTGCTCTTACCTTGAAGAAATTGAAGAAGATGAAATTAAGTGTTAAGTCTAACACTGATAGCATCACTCACCAGACCAACAAAATTGATGATCTCAAATCTTTTGCTGCTGGTAACATTCAGAATCTAAGTGATGTTGTCAATGAGGAAATAACAACTCTTCGAAATGTGTTAAGAAATGCTGGTGTTGAAGGGTCTGAATTTTTCCTACCTGAAGTCTTGCCACCCCAACCTAATCTAAGAGAAGAAGAATCAGTCAACTTCTATGTGATCAACTCCAAAGCTCCAGAAAATGACTTGGTTCTTCAAGCTCAAGTTCAGAACCAAGCACAAGCCCAAGCAGTGGAGACTCAAAGGATTGGCTGGCAAGGTGAAGGAGAAGCTCAAGTGCACATCCCGGGACTTTGAAATTGTGACCAGTAAAGCCCCTTTTAACGCAAGAGCAGTTTGACCGCACTGCCTTGTGTTTTATCCTATCCTTTCTTTTGTTTTGAACAATTTTAGCTTTTGGATGTCACTTTAAAACTTGTTTTAGGTTATGATGGCATATCATTGTATCACTCTAAATATTAAGAACAATGATTGCATTTCTTTTGAAACCTATGCACTCAAGCTCATTATCTTATCCCTAAATGCATTTGTTTTAAACATTTAGTTTAAATGCATTCCATACTTAATGTTTATATTTTTGAAAGCACTAAATGTATATTTCTATCGTATACTTTGTATTTGTTTTCTTTTATAGGAAGATAGAAATCTATGACTTAGGCTTAGTGTGTGCATTGACTTGGGACATGAGTTTTATAAAACTTATTTCTTTTGAAACATGTTACCAAGTACAATGAATTAGCCACTGTTGTAGTAGGTAATGGTCTCAATCAAATAGGGGGAGATTGTTGGGTATGCTTATTATAAACCCCTCCTATTACTTGATTTGATTGATACCGTAACCTATCTTTTAAATTTCATGGACTTTAGGTGTGAATGTAAGAAGTCTTTAGACTTCAAAATTAGTTAAGTCCATTTTAGTTTGATAGGCTTGAGTAGGATGGCTCTTTAAAAATCAACTTCAAAGACTCATTATCAAAGGTAAGGTCAAAAATCAAAACTGACCAAGTAATGATCATTTTGACCGCAAGGATCATTTTTGACCGAAAGAATCACTTTGACCGCAAGGTTCATTTTTGACCGGAAAGATCAATTTGACCGCAAGGATTAGTCTGACCGCAAGGTAAACCTTTGACCGCAAAGTGCCAGTTTGACCGCAAACTACACTTTGACCGCAACTCAGTTCTTTGAAGGTTGATTTGAAGACTTGAAGAAAATGACAAAGGTTTGATATAATTAACTAAGGTTAACTCTAACTCCAACTTAGAGTTCAAATTATACCGTTGCAGATTTCAAATTCAAAAGGAGACAACTGTTGTATAACGTTCATATAGTACAACTGCTCCACCTCTCTGCAACAACAAAACAAAGCAAGGACAAAGCACCAATCAGATTTCAACAACACTTGTCCTTGAAACTTTGTCTCCAAGACTCTCCAACGGCTAGTAGCCAAGCCAAGGCTATAAATAGTCCTTGTGATTCACCTTGGAGATTTGCTGAGTTTCGCTGAGAATACAAGAGAAAAACCTTTGTTATCACCAAGAAAAGTATTGAAGATCAAGAGCAAGATTTCCAGAATCATTCGCATCTTCAAGCATCTCATTCAAGCTATCAAGAAAATATCCAAGACCAGAATCTCAAGCCTTGTAAACACAAACAAGACTCATCAGTCTCTAATCACTTAGATTATAAAAGAGCTTTTGATTCTTGAATCACACACACACACCCCTTTGATTTAATCACATAGATTATATCATTAGGGAAACACTGGTTTTAGTCTAGGATTTGTTCTTCATAGAAATAAGTTTTTAATTCAAGCTCTTCACTTGGTAATCTGTAACAAGCAAGGAATTAATATAAACCTCATTTGAAAATCCAAGACTAACCATCTTGGTAGAGGACGTAGATCTTTAACGATTGAACCTCTCCAAATACTTGTGTTCTTTACTTTCTGCATTTATCTTACCATCTCTTATTACTTGTGTGAATTGAGTTTATATGTTATTATTGCCTTAGCTCTTTGAATCCACATCTCTTTCAACCAAATTTGTTTTCCTTATCAAACCTTAAGTTTTGACCACAAACTTCTTTGGCCACAAAAATCTTGTTTTGTTCACAAAGTGAGATTTTGACCACAAACCCAGTTTGACCACAAAATCTTCCCTTTGACCGCAAAACATCTACTTTGACCGCAAACTGTATTTTTGGCCACTAAACCTATTTTGACCACACTCTTACTTAGAAAACTTCCGCTGTGCATTTTACTCTATCTTGATAGTGAATCATAGATTGTACTCACTATCAAATCTAGTAAGTACTTGGTCGAATTTTGACAAGGGTTGAAAAAGTTTACATAGTTATTCACCCCCCCCTCTAGCTATTTTCTTTACCCTTGTGGTACCTTTGGGACCAACACTCATCCCACTTTTAGTGAGCAAGAAAATTGGTGTGGGGGAATTAAAGCCTACGACCATATCTCTGCAATTGGCGGACCGTTCCATTAAATATCCGGTAGGTATTATGGAAGATGTCCCTTGCCAAATCGGGAAATTAGTCATCCCGGTTGACTTCGTAGTTCTTGAGATGGAAGAGGATAGTCATATTCCTGTAATTCTAGGTAAACCATTTCTTGCCACAGCTGGGGCAATTATAGACATTAAACATGGTAACCTCACTTTGAATGTAGGAGATGATAAAATAGAGTTTAACTTGTCTAAATTCATGAAAAATCCTAATCTTGAGAACCCTTGCTTAGACATTAACATGTTAGAATCAGTTAGCAAGGAATTAGAAAGTCCCCAATCTAAAGACCCGCTAGAGAAAAGTCTTATAGATTGGAAGAGAACTTTGCATGATGATGACGATGATGAGATTGCAAATTATACCATGTTTTTAGACACTAATCATGCAGCAAAGTTCGGTGGCAACACTGATTATGAAAAGTTGGAGACTATAGCGGAGCCATCCAACAAAGAGAAAAAGGAGGTAATTAAGGCACCTCTGGTTGAGTTAAAACCTCTTCCTACAAATCTAAGGTATGAATTTTTGGGACCTAACTCCACTTATCCCGTGATTATAAATGCTAACCTAGGCCCTCTAGAAACTGAAAAGTTATTAAATGAGCTTAGGTTGCATCAAAAAGCCATAGGATATACAATAGATGACTTAAAAGGGATTCATCCAAAAATTTGTATGCATAGGATTGATTTAGAGGAAGATCATAAGCCTTCCATTGAGCATCAAAGAAGACTCAATCCTAACATGAAGGAAGTAGTTAAAAAGGAAGTCCTTAAATTACTTGACGCGGGCATTATCTATCCAATTGCGGATAGCAAATGGGTGAGCCCCGTACAAGTCGTCCCTAAGAAAGGAGGAATGACAGTCATTCGAAATGATAAGGATGAATTAATCCCAACAAAAGGCATCACGGGTTGGCGCATGTGTATAGACTACAGAAAATTAAATAAAGCCACCCGAAAAGATCACTTTCCCCTTCCCTTTATAGACCAAATGCTAGAAAGATTGGCCAAACATTCCCATTTTTGTTATTTGGACGGATATTCGGGATTTTTCCAAATCCCTATCCATCCAGACGACCAAGAAAAGACTACCTTTACTTGTCCTTATGGTACCTTCGCCTATAGAAGAATGCCCTTCGAACTTTGTAATGCTCCCGCCACTTTTCAGCGTTGTATGATGTCCATTTTTTTCGATTACATAGAAAATATAATGGAAGTTTTTATGGATGATTTCTCTGTTTACGGATATTCTTTCGACGAATGTTTGAAAAATTTATCTAAAGTCCTACAACGTTGTGAAGAAGTTAATCTTGTTTTAAATTGGGAAAAGTGTCACTTTATGGTAAATGAAGGAATAGTGTTAGGACACATGGTGTCCGAAAAGGGGATAGAAGTAGATAAGGCAAAAATTGAGATTATTGAAAAATTACCTCCGCCTACTAATGTTAAAGGAATAGAAGTTTTCTTGGTCATGCCAATTTTTACCGACGATTTATAAAGGATTTCTCAAAAATTTCTAAACCTTTAACTAATCTACTAATGAAAGATGCTCCATTTGTGTTTGATAGCCCTTGTCTTGAAGCATTTAATAGGTTGAAGGAATCTTTGGTATTCGCTCCTATCGTACAACCACCCGATTGGGATCTCCCTTTCGAAATAATGTGTGATGCAAGTGATTTTGCGGTTGGAGCTGTTCTAGGGCAGCGGAAAGACAAGAAAACGCATGCAATATACTATGCTAGCCGAACACTAGATGAAACACAAATGAATTACGCCACCACAGAAAAAGAACTATTGGTCGTGATATTTGCTATGGATAAGTTTCGGTCATATTTAGTCAGATCAAAGGTAATCGTATACACGGATCATGCTGCAATAAGATACTTATTGGCAAAGAAGGATGCAAAGCCAAGATTGATAAGATGGATCCTTCTCTTCCAAGAGTTCGATTTGGAAATCCGTGATAAAAAGGGAACAGAAAATTTGGTCGCAGATCATTTATCCCGTCTTCCCAAGGAATTGGAAATTTCCGATAATGATGACTCATTTCCGGATGATCATCTTCTTGCTATAAACAATGTCGAAACTCCTTGGTTTGTGGACATTGTTAATTACCTAGCATGTAAGATTCTTCCCCCAGAAATGAGTTATCAACAAAAGAAGAGATTCTTATCAGAAATTAAATATTACTTTTGGGAAGATCCGCTCCTTTTTAAGCATTGCGCAGATGGAATCATTAGGCGGTGTGTACCTAATGAAGAGATTAATGACATTCTTTATCATTGTCATTCATCTCCTTATGGCGGTCATGCAAGCACAGCCAAAACCGCCGCCAAGGTTCTTCAATCAGGTTTTTTCTGGCCCACACTCTTCAAAGATTCTCGATATTTCGTTATTTCTTGTGATCGTTGCCATAGAACCGGCAACATTTCAAGAAGAAATGAAATGAAATGCCTCTCAATAATATTCTAGAAGTTGAGATTTTTGACGTATGGGGCATTGATTTCATGGGACCATTCCCAACGTCCTTCAACAATAACTATATTTTAGTAGCAGTGGACTACGTCTCAAAATGGGTAGAAGCTGTAGCATCTCCAACAAACGACTCAAAAATTGTCATGAAGCTTTTCAAGGATACAATTTTTCCAAGATTTGGGGTTCCAAAAGTTATCATAAGTGATGGTGGTTCGCATTTTTCACACCGCCAATTCGAGGCTTTATTAAAAAAGTACGGAGTCTATCATAAAAAAGGCACCGGGTATCATCCTCAAACAAGCGGACAAGTGGAAATATCGAACCGAGAAATAAAGTGGATCTTGGAGAAAACAGTAATAAGTTCAAGGAAGGATTGGTCAATAAAATTGAACGATGCTTTATGGGCTTATCGCACCGCTTTCAAAACACCCATCGGAACAACTCCTTTCCGTTTGGTGTATGGAAAGCCATGTCATTTACCGGTGGAGCTTGAACATAAGGCATATTGGGCAATTAAAGCTCTAAACTATGACCTAGCGAAAGCCGGTGAAAAGCAAAAGCTTCAGTTACAAGAGCTCGAAGAACTCCGATATGAAGCATACGAAAGTGCCAAATTATATAAGGAAAAAACGAAAAAATAGCACGATGCTCGTATCATAAGAAAGGATTTCAAAGAAGGAGACATGGTACTACTTTTTAACTCTCGTTTAAAGCTTTTTCCAGGTAAGTTAAAATCAAGATGGACGGGCCCATATCAAGTTCGTAAAGTATATCCATACGGAGCCATTGGAATTGGGAACGAAGCACAAGGAGAGTTCAAAGTAAACAGTCAAAGGTTAAAGCACTACATAACCGGAGACCCAATTGGAGTAGTATCATTCTTGACACTAGAATAACCCACACCACCGTCTTAGTAAGTTTCTCTCTACCCTCCCGGATTTGACATTGTTCCTTGAAACATTGAGGACAATGTTCATTTCAAGTGTGGGGGGGGGTATATCTATCTTTATTTTATTTGCTTTTTAGTTTAAATTTACTTGCTTTTTAGTCTAGATTTACTTGCTTTCTAGTGTAATTTTTTCTTTTTAACTTAGTTGCATTTTCATTTTATGCATGTATAGTATATAAAAAAAAAATAGTAATAATCCCTATGATGATCCATATCATTATTTCTTTGCCATTTGCCCAAGAATAATGTCTTTGTCTTTCCTCTCATATTTTCTATAAACTTGGAAATTAAAGAAGAAAAATATAGGGATATTTTTTAGGAAATAAATTAAAAGCCTCATAAGTTAGTATAGCAAAATATAGGGTTTTATCAAGAAAAAGACATTTGATTAGAAGGAATCTTTATCAATCTACACTTGGTCATTCTTATGAAAAAAAATATTGAAAATATTTCTTTTAAAATTGTACATTTTAAATTTTATTAAATACTTATTCCCTTATTAGAAGCATCCCCTTTGTTTTGCATCCCTTGAATCACACCTCTTCATCAAAACCCCATCTTTCCATTTCCACTAATCGAATCAAGTTTAGGCATTTTTATCTTATTGCTAAAAGAGTGACTTAGTCACCAAATCTTAAAAGCAAAAAGAAACCTATTACTTCCTAAGTAACTCGGGGCACGACGTTCGCTGCGACGATGCTTCCTTGCCAAATGGAAGTAATATTCAAAGTATTCTTGATCTAAGTATTAGGAACATGGGGTTCGCAGCCACAATGTCTCCTACTTGAAAGGATAAAAAATAACTAAGGTCTTTTGCAAAAATATAACATGTGCAAAAATAAGATAAAATTGTTGAAACTTTGATGAGATTTTTCCGCTATCATCATCCATTTTTCGCCCTTGTGATTCAAGAATGCAATACGATTCTTCGGGAACTTCTAGTTTGTGAATAAAAGTTTATACTTCCCTTTGTACATTTTAAAGCAATAAATTCATTTCTCTCAAAAATCACTCTAAAGAGTGAAAGCTTCTCTTTTACCAAGAAATGGATCTAAGATTTATCCTTCTAGCATGCTTTACTTGATCAAATTCTATATATGCTATATTAGGTTATTATCTTACAAATTATCTCTTTGAAATATCCTCAAAATGCTTCTTTCTAAATAATTTTTAAAGGTATACAAACTATGACTAGAAAGATGAAGACATTATCCAAAAGGCATTTAGAGCTTGCTACTTTATTTCTGAGGGATCATTCTTGTTTTTCTTTTCTTTTCTCCCTCTCCGTGTTTTCATCCTAAATTTGCTTGGGGACAAGCAAAATCTTAAGTGTGGGGGAGTTTGATAAGCGACTATTATATAGTCATTTATCCTAAGTTTTAATTACTTTTACTTAGATAAATCATCATTCTATTTCATTTTAAGTACTTTTTAGTTACTTTTCCATATTTATTAGATTTTACGCCTTTTGGTATATTTCATGCATTTTAGACAGGTTTAAGAGTCTTTTTATGATCAAAAGGATGCTTGGATACTTTGAGATAAAAGGCATGGAGGAGCACCAAACACACAAAGCCAAATCCAGGTGGAGCGGCCGTGCAGCCTATGGAGGAGCAGCCATGCACTTAGGCCATGACAGGCCATTGGTGGCCCCAAAACATGGAGTGGCCTAGCCTTGAAAATGGACCTGGCCGTGTTGACCTCAGAGCGGCCGTGCAGCTGAATGTGGAGCGGCCGTGTAATTCATCCAAATTCAAAATCAAATCTGGCGCCAAGGGTGCACGACTGTGCAAATCCCTTGACACGGCCGTGCAAGGTCGTGACTGCAGATTAAAAGGCACCTTTTGGAGGCACCTTCTTGAAGAGTTCCCTCCCCCTTATAAAAAGACCTCTTGTACTCAGCTTAGATAGAGACTTTTACTGAAAGTTCATAAGCATAGTTTTAGAAGTTAGAAAAATACTTGTCATAATGATTTCCAAAGATCATTTGAAGATCAAAGTCTACTTTTTGTTCTTAAAGTTACTTTGGAAGAAGAGCAATAAAGTGAAGCATTATTTTCAACCATTTGTCTTCCATTTCATCATAAGTTTTTCTTACACTATTCTCTATTTTAATTGCTTATATGTTTTAGATGGCTAGTGAGTAAATCCCCCTTGTTCTTGGGGTTGGAAACTCAAAGCATAAATGTTCATCATCTTAAAATGAAAAAGTCTTGTCTTCTATCTTCATCTAAACAATTTCTTTATATTAATCTCTAAATGTCTTACATTTTGGAGACGTCCAACTTGTATGATTCAGTCAATTGAGAGAAGGACCTAGCGGAGAATCTCGATTGACGGAACCATATAAAGAAACTAGGTTCCATTGATCACGAATGTAGTTCAACGGCATAGGGATGTTCCTTTAATGGAAAGTATGTTGACTCCCGTTCTTAGTGGATTCCTACTAATTATGGTCAGCTAGAGATAAGCCGGAATGCCCGTTTGTGACAGGGCGGGAGTAACATAAACGGAAATCTCAAACAGTTAGGGCATAATTAGTGAAGAATACAAACGCTACTGTCTTAACCCGAAGTAGTGTAGGCTTAACATACTATCCTTGATTTTTATGAAAACCTATATTTCTAAGACAATGACAATTTGATGAACAAGATTATGTGTATGATTTCAAATCCCGAGAATGCTTTGTTTTATAGAGTTTTATTAAAGTATTTTCTGTTTATGTTCTTTCTATTTCAAAAATCAAACTTTATCTCCCCCCATATTTTCTATAATTTCAATAAAAAAAAAATAATTCCTAAGTAAACCCTGTCTCTGTGGGATCGACCCGTACTTGCACCCGCTATATTGCAATAGCCCGTGCACTTGCGGATATTAAATAAACCGTTAGGTTAACAATCGAACAATACCCCATGAAAACACATCTTCTACTGCGACTAGCAAACTTATCATTATCATTCCTGGAATAATGTACATAGCACAATGACCCAAAAACTCTAATGTGTTTATAAGGAGGTGGTGTCCCAAAAATGATTTCGTAAGGAGTTTTCCCATGTAACAATTTAGAGGTTGTACGGTTTATCAAATAACCGGCAGCTAACACACACTCCCCCCAAAACTTCACAGGTAATTTGGCTTGAAACATCAAGGAACGAGATACATTTAAGAGATGACGATGTTTACGCTCAACTCTCCCATTTTGTTGTGACGTGCGAACACAAGTAGTGTGATGCTCAATGCAATTTTCAAGAAAATATTTTGTCAAACACATAAATTCCTGGCCATTATCACTCCTAAGCTTCTTAACACGCATATTAAATTGTCTTTCAATCATAGCAAAGAAGTTTTTCAAAATCTGTGAAACCTCACTTTTGTGATTAATTAGATAAACCCAAACGGCCCTAGAGCAATCATCCACAATGGTCAAAAAATAAGTAGCGCCACACATGGCAGGCCTTCGATAATCACCCCAAACGTCGCAATTAATTAAATCAAAGATCTCAACAGAGTTATTATCACTAGACAAAAACTTGTCTTTACACTGTTTTGCTTGACAACATACCCCACACACATCCTTATTAATACTACCACGGTTAATAAAGGGCAATAAGTATACCACTTTACTCGATGGGTGTCCCAGTCGTTGGTGCCACAAAAGATAAATTCCTTGACACTGCAAATACGCGTTCCTGTCGATCCTTTCAGATAGTACATCCCCTCGTTTTGTTCACCTTCACCAATCAACATCTTCGAGGCCCGACCTGTATAACACAAAGTTTGTCAGAAAATTGCACTAACACATTTGAATCTCTAAGGAACTGAGAGACAGACAATATATTGCAGTTGAAGGTCGGGGCATATAACACATTTTTTAAGACTAAATTTGGCCCAATGTTAACATCACCTTCTTTTCTGGCTACAATAAACTTTCCATTAGGCAAACCTATACAGTTAGCCTCGATGTCACGAACATTTATGAGTAAAGAGATACTGCTTGTTATATGTCGATTAGCTCCGCTATCAATGAGCCAAGGATGATTATACGTCTTACCAGCCACGTGGTCAGTTGTGTGACCAGTTGTGTAGTCAGTTGCCTGCACTTGTGTCTGCACGTACTTTGCAACAAGGCTCCACTGTTCAGGTGTGAAGCCCATCACACGAGCCTGATCTGAATTCGACATTCCAGCAGTCCTTCCTTCAATGACCTGCACAGTACTGACTCGTGCACTAAATGCGTTAGTTGTGAGACCAGTTGTGCGGGCATCTGTCCGAGCAGTTGATCTCACAACTGTCTGAGCAACAAATCTGTCAGGTTTTTCATTCACGCCTGTTCGCAGACGTTCTTCTCTCTTCACTACTAAGTTCTCCATCTTCAGCCTTTCCAGGCCTATCAATTTTTCTGTCGACGAAGCAAAGCTCCGCCCATTCTTCACAATTCTTACCCTTAATTTGGTCATGGGTAAGAATCTATTTCGGATTGTCATTGGTCGACCAAAAGTAAGAAGAACATCTTTCTTCTTGTTCCTAACGTCGTCGGTCATGGTGTTTTGATCGGATCTTGGTGGCTCTGATACTATGTTATGAATCGTATATGTGAAGGAGAGAAATATCATTCATTTTCCTTGTTGTATTCACACGGCATTTACATACATATATACATCTCGAGAATTCTTGATGCCCAAGAATTCTATTCCTAATATAGCTCCATCAATCTCTATCAATCTCTATGAATATGCTAGCAAATATTATCCTACCTTATTTACATAAACTAGGAAAGGAAATACAATAAGGAAAAGATATTGACAACTCGTCAATATCTCAACAAGTGTAGTGGCAAAAGCTAGTAGAACCTTTATATATATATATTAAAACAAATAAAAATGATTAAAGGCATTTTAATATAGAACACATTAAACTTTTTAAAACAATTAAGGAAGCGATTAAAAATATTAAATCATTAGAATTACCCCTCGTTACAGATTATATTATTATAGAAACAGACGGATGCAAAGATGGTTGGGAAGCAGTTTTATTATGTAAACCAAATAAGTACAATGCAAAAGAAACAGAAAAAATTTGTTCATATACAAGTGTAAATTTTAACAAATTAGGAATAAATTGGACAAGTTTATATTTTGAAATACAAGCTTTAATAAATTCACTTGAAAAATTCAAAATTTTCTTAAATAAAGAATTCACAGTTAGTTGTGAAACAATAGTTAAGTTTATAAAAATTGATCAAAGTAAAAAGGTTAACAAAACAAGATGGATAAATTTACAAAATGTTATAAAAGATAGTGGATACAAAATTAATTTTGAACATATAAATGAGAACAACAATACCATTGCTGACATGTTATCTAGAAATTTGAACATGTTAATTAATTCAAATGGATAGAGACAAAGGCAGGAAAAGGGTCATACATCCTATACAATCAAAGAAGAATTCATCAATAAGCATATCATCTTATGAAGAAATACAGACATATAACGTTGAACATACAGATATCAAGGTTACAGGATACAGTTTCACACCCTACAGTTTATTCCAATCCATTTCAAGGATTTAGAACTATAATGGAGGTCCAGCATTTTAAACACACACCGTTTTCACAAGTTGGACAAAGTTCTTCAAAACATACACAGTTTCAACAAAAGACAATTACATTTGGTACTTATGCTTTAAAAGTTTGCACAGATAGCCAGAAAAAATTCAAACCTATTATAGGAATGGATTTAAGAGAAAAACAACAATGTATATTAGATAATCTTTGGTATATACACACTTTACCACATGCCTCTAAATTTAAAGTACAAGTTTTAAACAACAATGTATTTTCTAAAACAACCTCAAAAAACCCCATATAAGCATATACAGAAAAAATTTACACATTATGTTATATTTATAGGTACTAAAATAGGAGTTTTCAATAAATTGGAGACAATAGTTAAATATATACAATGTCCAAATCACATTTATAAAGGTTTTTACAGTTTTTAAGATGTCATGAACACAACACGTGAACAGTTTGGCATTAATCATGAACAGACAATTAAAGTAAAGGAAGAACTTATTGCTAAACTTCAAACAGTTGTTACAATATGGTAAAAATACACAAGTTACACAATTGCAGATTGAAAACATCATTTTAAAACATAAAATCACTATTCTTAAAGGAAAAATACACGGTTGTTAAACACAGATGATAGAAAAGAAAACACAATGGTATACAGAAATTTTCAAAGCTTCAAGGCTAGAATGCTTGACATTCTTTGGAGACATACACTCAAACCAGTTTTGGATCAATTCAAAGAACCGAAACAAGTAATTTCATAGAAAGTTTGTACAGAATTCCCTACAATTCTGTATAATCTACAACAAAAAATTATACGGATCGCCTTTAAAGAATTAAAATACAAAGGTGTTATAGTGGTTGAAAGAATAGACAATGAAGGAGAAGCAACATGGATTCTTCTTTTACAGATTGATTTGTTAAAGACAAATATGCTGGACAGTTTGATTCTTCAATTTTACCACAACGAGATGATTGATTACATTAAATTCAGGCTAAATCCAAAGACAGAACATCTGTTAGACAGTTTTGGCGAAAAGTTCATATTGGTGGCCGGAAACATTGTTACACATGCATTCCCACCAGACCTAGGTTGCAAAATATTCGCCTCATTCCCAAAAAGCAGATAGTCATACCTATACCTACAGACAAGCCAGAAAGAGAATCTTCATCAGTCACAAGCCATAAGAACAAGAACAACTGAAGTTTGCAGTAAGAATTGAAGATAGTATACAATTTTCTAGTCTATATTGGTTAAATGAACAGGAGATGAGTCCAGATTCAAAACACATATTCACAAGTTCATTTATATACAAACACCAAAAGACGCCTAAACTTCTTGATTCATTTTATTGGGAAAAATATAAATTAATGGCAGAATGTCATTATACACAGATTTGGGCACACAAAAACTGGGACATGCTTCTCCCCTTCATAGGAGAAGGTGACATATAAGAGCTACAACATATCATCAATCAAGATGATATGGATCTATTGATGACAGATTTACACTCATAAGCTGAAACAACACAAACAATCGACAGTACATACAGGGATTTCTGACATAAGCAAAGACGTAAGAAGAAAGGTGGCAGAAATATGGCCAACAACTTTTTCAAATTAGCCGACAACTTTTTGTAAAGATAAAGATTATTCTTATAAAGTTAGTGATAGGGCTCATAGTACGTGTCTTTCTTACGCGTATTATTTTATAAAGTTAGTGGTAGGGCCCATTGTACGCATTTTTTTGTTGATAGTGCATTCTTTACGCGTTTTGCTTTTTAAATTTTTACTTTTTCAGGGTTATATAAACCCTTGTATTATTCATTTGTAAGTATCGTCAAGAAGTGAAAATCAAATTTCAGAACTTCTCTCTCTAAATGGTAGTTTAATTTCCCTTACAACTCTCTTATTATAATCTCTTTTTTTAATCTCAATGGAAAATAGCTTTTCTTAGCTTTTTCATTAAAACAAATAGTTATGAAAAAGTTGCCCTTGTGGATGCCCTTATATTAAGGTTCATGCCCTGCCCTTTATGTTTTATTTGAAATATTAATGATCGAGCTAAAATTGTCTTTGGGTCAACCTAACCAGAATCAACGGATCGGATACCTGGAGTTTGCCTTGCACTAAGCCTTAAAAGAAGAACAAACAATTAAACTAAGTTGGAGATTCACCGACGAAGGCAATAGATTGGATCCAGGGTTTTGCCTTGCACAAAGCCTGAAAAGAATAACAAACAAGTAAATTATGCCACGGCTTCAACGGCGGCGAAGGCAACGGACTGGATCCTAGATTTTGCCTTGCACAAAGCCTAAAAAGAAGAACAAACAAGTAAACTAATTCGGGGTTTCAGGGACGAAGGCCCTCCGGTGTGAGAGTAAAAATCATTTTAAAAAATAATAATCAAACAAAAGGAGAGAGACTAGAGAAAATAATAAACATGGTTTTGGTATTGGAACCTCATATTTATAGGTAGGCGGTGAGTAATCCTCAATACTAGGATCTCGTAGTTGAATTGTATTAGGAAAGTAGATCTCAAATAAATTTTGATCATTGGAAGGACTAGAATCCTTGTAGGAATTGGTTTGTCCAAGTAGAAACCTGCTCCGTTAAGGAGATCATTGCTCGACCTTATCGAGCACCCAAGCTCACTGGCGCCCTTCTAGGCCCCCATGTCTATTAGTAGTGAAGATCCCGCACAAGGACCTGCTCGTGCCTCTTACAGAGCACTGAGCTAATGCTCGATCTTAATGATGATAGTGATTATGTTGGAACTGGCATACATCGCTGAAGACTGAATTGGGCCCATAATGATCGTGGATGCTGAGCCCCCGAGTGGGTTTACCCGAGCAAGGAATTGGACTATTCCGTTCAATTAAAATTGTTCAAAAATATTTATTTAAATTTCTTCTCCTCCCCTATCTTCTACTATTCTTCTATTACATCCTCCATAATATTGTTAAAAACCTAACAAAAAAAGAATAGTGAGGATATTAAAAATTAGTCAATAGTTCAGTAACCAAAATATTAGTTTCGCCTAATTCTATCTATGTATCAAGATTTTGTCAACTGTTTTCTCATGCTGCTCGAGCGATTGTTGTATTCTTTTTCTCACAGTCATAAATCGAAGATGTTGAGGATCAAGAGGGTTCTTTGCAACTACCAAATGGAAGAGGGGCAGACAGATGGTGCTCCTCGCTGGTTGGGTGGTTGCTGTTGCAAGTGCTGCTTCCCAGGTATTTGATAAATTACCTCTATTCCCTAAACTTCAGGATTACCTTTTCATTTTTCACAGGTCCTCAATTAGTTTATGTTATTTTCTCCAAAGTATATGGTTCTTTGTTAGTATGCTTGATTTTTAATCATAAAGCGGTCACTTTTATGAATTTGAGCTGAAGAAATTTTGGGGCTAGAATACTGAATCTTTTTGATGTAGGAAACAGAGGTTATGAGATGAACCGAACAAGAATGAACCAAGATTCACAAAGAAACAGCCGCAGCCACTCTTTTCTTTTATTTAATTCATAATCAAAAACCTAGTCTAATACAAAAATCCTAACAATGTTTAAATACTAACTCTAGGAACATTCTAGAGCCCTACCAAACCCTCACTACAAGAAAAATGACTTTTAACAACGTTTTTGATAACAACGTTTTTAAGGAAACGTTGTCATTGACAGGGTTTAACAACGTTTTATCTTAAAACGTTGTAGTATAGTCATTATAAAAACGTTTATTGAATAAACGTTGTCATAGTGGATTTTTTACAACGTTTATTTAAAAACCGTTGCACAGACGACAACGTTTTTTTAATAAACGTTGTTAAAAAGTGGCAACGTTTTTTTTATAAACGTTGTCATATTCCTCAAAAAAAAAAAAAAGAAAAAGAAAAAGAAAATAAAAACAGAAGAAGTCAAGAAGAAGAGCGGGCATTTTAGCCGCTTAAACATACCGCGAAATTCAAAGCCATCCCCAAAAATTACCACACAGCGATTTCCATTTCCACACAGAGATTTCCATTAGCCGCATAAACATACCCCAAATCGATTTCTTCCCATTCTAGCTAAGGGCATCGATCGACGGCAAGGTTAGGGCAAAATCTTAGTCGGACCTGGTGATAATCGGCGGACTACAATCGACGGCGGGGCAAAATTGATTTCCATTGCCACACAGCGTCACCAATTAATAATACAAGGTTCCATGCGGCCGCCTGGAAGGCAGGGCCTGCTACTCCGTTTGGCCACTTGTGAGGCGTGCGCCTGGACAAGCTTGGTGCGGCCGCCTGATTCACAGCATGGTTGTTCAGCATCTGTTGCCTGTTGTTCATCACGAGTCTTGCCCCTTTGCTCTTCCTCTGCAACTGTATCATCCTCCCCTCCTTAGAAAAGACTCGTCCACGAGTCAATATCCTCGATATGAACACCACGATGCCCCGAAAAATCTGAACTCCATCCGTAAAAGGAATTTGATGCCCTTGACGAACTCTAAATTTCATTGCCCGTGTGACAACATCCATCCAATCAGCCCAATGCAATGATACAAAAAACTTCATAATTAATTTCTGAATATTGTATCTAACAGAAGAACAGGGGAAATACATGTCAAACGGATCTGTGTACCCAAAATCAATGGTAACCTCTTCAAACTTCCACACCAAGGTTTCCCCTTGATTATCAAATACGTCCTCGGTCTCCATATCGGACTCAGTAGAAGTTTTATTGACATAAACAGGATCGATTGGTGATACTTGATAAATGTCACAATGACACAAATCATACCTAGGTGGTTTGGACCAATCAACAAGATTTTCTTCTCTTGTTGAAGATTCGACCAAAGAACCTTCTTTTAAACCAATTGTATCCATCCAAGAATCAATCGACTCTTCAGGATATGTATCAAACCGAGGGGGTTTTGACCAATCGACAAGATTTTCATGACTTGAAGATTCGACAAAAATACCCTCGTTAAACCCAACAGTATCAACCCAAAACACAAAGGAATCAGTAGGGTTTGCCTTACCATCGACATCCGGAGTTTCGATCTTCATATCGACTTCCCTCGAATGGTTAGTTGCATACCTATCATGATTTCTGGTCAAGGAATCGACACCATTGTGATACTCCTCACCCTCGGAAGAAATATCCGAATCAGAACCCATAATCGGCGGTGTCCCCCCACGATTTCTGCGATTCCGAACTTGGAGTTGAAGTACCTGAACCTGTCTTCTCAGATCGTCGATCTCGATATCGCGTATATCACGCTCGCGGTGATGATCGTCTTCCGGAGGATCCGCTGCACGGCCCCTTCCACGAACACCTTTTCCTCCACGAACTCCATGCCCTCGTTCGGCCATCAAATCGTCCAGACAACTGATACCAAATGATGTAGGAAACAAAGGTTATGAGATGAACCGAACACGAATGAACCAAGATTCACAAAGAAACAGCCGCAGCCACTCTTTTCTTTTATTTAATTCATAATCAAAAACCTAGTCTAATACAAAAACCCTAACAATGTTTAAATACTAACTCTAGGAACATTCTAGAGCCCTACCAAACCCTAAGACGAAATAATAAAGAAAGTACCAAAGTAACCCTAATTAAAATAAACCAAAACATCAGTAAAACACATGCAGCAGAATAATGAAATTGGAATCCCGTCACCGAGGCGGGCGCCTGGCCGAGCCTCATGCGGCCGCCTGGAAGGCAGGGCCTGCTACTCCGTTTGGCCACTTGTGAGGCGTGCGCCTGGACAAGCTTGGTGCGGCCGCCTGATTCATAGCATGGTTGTTCAGCATCTGTTGCCTGTTGTTCATCACGAGTCTTGCCCCTTTGCTCTTCCTCTGCAACTGTATCACTTTTTTCACCTAGAATCATCACATTTTTTTTACTAAAAATAATTATTATTTCTCATAATGATTATTGTACTACTTTGTGTAATATTTTATTACCTAAATTTGAAATAGAATAAAAGGAAAAAAATGATATACATACATTTGAGTACTACACCTTAATACATGCATCACTCATTCACTTAATCTAAGTGATGTTCATGGACAAAATAGTGAAAAATGTGAAAGGGTCGAACTTTAGGGCGAACATAGCAATTTTCGAAGAATCTGTTATGGTTTTCGTCAATTTCGGTAAAAAATGTAACATTCCGTCCATTTTAACACCAATTTTTGAATATTATAATACTGAGAAAAGTACCTTTTTCGTCCATAAAGTACTTTAAATTTTATCTTTTCGACCCTAAATAATTTTTTTTACTTAAAAATCCCTAACCTATCGTTTTAAGGATGATGTAGTCCCTCCGGTTAACATGCGTTAATATCACCGTTAACTTTGGCTGAGCTGGCACCTACCTGTCGTGTTCCATCCTACATGGCGATGAAGTGGCAATTTCATTGCATAGTTAAATCTACAAGGGCAAAAGTGTTAAAACTGAAACTACAAGGACTCAAAACTAAAAAAATAAAAACCCAGTCTTGAAATCCAGATCTTGCAAAACTCCCCTTTCCTTCTAAAACTCAGATCTTACTTACTCCCTCCACCGCCGCCGCCATGGCAATGTCAGCAACCACCCAACCGGTCTCCTCCTCAAAACTCCCACCAACCCTCTTTCCAGAATCCCCACCACAACCCATCTCACCGTCTCCCGCCTCCCCATCAAACTCAAACCCATCTCAATTACATGCACGGCCACCACAACTCCTCTCCAAGATCGCTCTGCCGCCACCTCCCAATCATCAGACCGCGTCTTCAATTTCGCTGCGAGACCCGCCACTCTCCCTGAATCCATCCTCAGGAAGGCCGAATCAGAGGTCTACCACTCTCCCTGATATGTCTTCAAACTTTTGTCCGCTCCCTTTTCCCCTCCCGTCCCCGTCCCCATTCTCGGCCTCACGTCGCCCTCCGATGCAACCTCCCCTTAATCTCTATTTCTTGTGGATTTCTTGCCTTAACAATCGCATCCCTCTCCCCTTCATCTCTATTTCTTGTGGATTTCTGGACTTTTGTGTTGAATTTTTGAATATTTGGATTTTGGAATGGTTTTGAATGTCACTGGGTTTCTTGAGTTCATATGGATTTTGATTTTTAAAACCTTAATTAACTGTTGTTTTGAATTTTGTTGGCAACTCGAATGGGTACTTTTCATTGTGCTTCTCTCAACCACCTCACAGTCTTGTTCAGAGATCTAGGCAACGAAAACGAGGAAGGCGGTGGTTGGTGGGTGGCAATGGCGGTGATTGTGGTGGTGTTAGTGATGAGGCAGTTGTAGCGGTGATGGTGTGGCTGCAAAGGTGGTGAAGATGGTGGGGGAGTGGAGATAACTCATTTTTCAAAATTTACACTTTTACTCCTTTATTTAACTGAAATTTCCATATTAGCATTTTACTTGCATAGTCAGCGCTCTGATAAGTGACTATTATATAGTCATTTATCCTATTAATTCATAATCTTTTCCTTAGTTTTATTATCATTTAGGTTGCATTTAGTTTATTTTTAGATTCTTTTACCATATATCTTTGATTTTACGCTTTTTGGTATATATTGAACTCTTAGACATGTTTTAGAGTCTATTTATGGTCAATGGATGTTTGAGGATACCTTAGTACGAAGCCATGGAAGAACAACAACAAAATCAAGCACACAGGCCAAAATCCAGCCAGAGCGACCGTGCTCTTTGACAAGGAGCGGCTGTGCACTTGGCCCTTGCCAGGGCAATTTTGGCCCCAAAACCCAGAGCGGCCGAGGCTTGACAAATGGCACTACAGGAAACAACACTATATACGGCGGATTTTAACCGCCATATATAGTAACGCGAACCACCGTATATAGCATTTACGGCGAATTATCCGTCATATATAGTCTACCGTATAAAGCCGCGTCGTAAGTAGTATTTACGGCGGATATTCCGCCGTAAATAGTATTTACGGCAGAAATACAACCGCTGTATATAATCAAGGACGAATACGGCGGCTTATGGACCGCCATATATAATGAAATACAAATACACCGTATGTATATAACATGCGTATTTGAGGAAGCTTTATACGGCGGTAGGTTACCGCGGTATATAATGAAATCTTATTTACGGCGGTATAGATCCGCCGTATATAAGAGACGAGCCGTCCAATAGAGCACGAATCGTCCCATTAAAGGGGGACGAGTCATCCATTAAACTTATATACGACGGATATATGAAACCGCCGTAAATAACTAGTTATTTACGGTGGTTTCATATATCCGCCGTATATAAGAGACGAGTCGTCCACTAGAGCACGAATCGTCCCATTTTCACCCCACTCTGATACCCTCGTCCCCCTTTGGGGACGAGTCGTCCAATGAACTATTTACGGCGGTTTCAGATATCCGCTGTAAATAACTAGATTTTTTTTCCCGGTGAGCCCTGTATTATTCACTTTCCCCAAAAATACACCCGCAGAAACCAAATTCAACCTGTACACACACAAATGCAACCTGTATATAACCAAAAATACACCCGCAGAAACCAAATTCAACCAGTACACAGATAAATGCAACCTGTATATAAAATAACTAGGCTTCGTAAATGTATATACAACACAATATCAACATAACCAATAACACAAAAAAGATAGTAGCATGAATCCAAAACTCAATATATACAACACAATATCAATGTTTACAATCAACAAGCTGTATCCTGATACAAATATTCCATCAGCTGGAACTTGGTCACCAATGGATAAGTGCACAACATCTCCAACAACCAAGTCATGAATCCATCTCCAACAGCACAAACAATGAGGATAATGAGGGTTGAATCCTGCAAAGCCTCCCATAATCATAAAAAAGTCATCTCAGGTACAATGGATTACAAACATTCGCATATATAAATTACAGGTACGGAGAGACTCATAAAACCATATGTGTAACTTCTCTAGGTCAAAACTATTTGAACATGGGATAGAGGGAGTACGTAAAAAATGAACTTTACATGCAGCCCAAAATTTCCATATTTACTCTAAGTAGAGACATGTTTTAAATGATTTTCTCATCTATGTGCAAGAAATCCACTCATAAGTCATCACAATCGTGAGCCACTAACAAACTAACCAATAGTAAAATCTCCTACTCATAAGAACTTAATAAGAACATATAAACACACAGAACGAAACAACGGTACAAGTAACTTTAGTGGTTCAAACTTGATATGGCAGGTTCCATTCTAGCATGACCCAATTCAACAAGATTTCTAATTAAATTAGACTAATAAATTATGAGTCAACAACTAGTGATATTAGATTTATAGGATTGAGAAAACATACCACCGCCTATCTATTACTGTCATTTCCATGCTGCTGCATATAACTACATTTCAAATCTTCTATCATTTGGCATTGATCCTCAAGTTGCTTTTGCATTAATGACATCGTCTCCTCAAGTTCAGCAACACGGGCTGCAGAAGCACTTTGAGAAGTTGAGGCTTTACCAAACACCCTAGTTTTGGTAAGACCTTGTCCCATACAGTGCACTCTCCCATGGTCATCGTTTCCCATAAGATTTGTGAATATCTGTTCTCGCTTGCTGGAAGAGTTTTGTTCCTCCTCTGGTAGATCTTCAATTGCATCATTTAACGTTATCTGTAACAAAAAACAACATGTTTAATATAATTGTTTTAACTTTATTTAATATTATGAAAATGAAGTTAGAAATGGAAAAAGTATTCTATACAGTATTCTATACAAGAACAAAATTGAAACAGAAAAGGTTGAAACTTTAACTTACGATCATACGAGAGGTGATTTCGTCTGCAGCCTGACAACCTTTGTCCGTGCGCGTAGCTATGAACATGCTTATGCGATCAGTGGGTAATCCCTCGTCTTCTCTCTACCATTTATAATAGAATCATTTGACAAAAAAATATTTATATACGATACAAAAAGAAGCATTAATTGACAACTGAGAACTAAATTGAACGATGACAAACCTCTTTTATGAGAGTGCAATGTGACTTTTTTCCAGTCCTGTTAAGGCACTCTTGCTTTGATCGATTCACTTGGTTTATTTGTGATAATTCCTGGAAAAAAAGAAGATAATATTAGTATTAATTTGACTACTTATAAGATATTCACGATAATATATTGAGATTAATTTGAAATACACCTGAGCCTTTTCTGAACTCCACATATGCACAAGTTCAACCCATTGATTTGAATCAACACACGCATGGGGTTTGTGAGCCAATCGCTCCTCGTCGGATTCATACATATTATACATACATTTCACCTGACATTTCCATATTACAATGTCATAATCATAAATGTGAGTAAAATTGCATAGTAAGCAAATGAGATCTAAACAAATACATATTACAAGTAAATAAAGCCGTCTGTTGCATACTTATTATATGCTTGTATCACCTGATATTTCCAATCTCTCCATAGTTTATTGAGAGCTACATACATAATTGGCTCGTACTCAGGAGGCGCATTGGTATTATCCTATATACAATTCAACAAAGAAAAAGAACAATTGTTAGAGAATCATAAGACTTTTGACTACTTACTAGAATCACTAGTACAGATTTGATCTTAGGAAATGCACCTTAGATAGCGTTTTTAAAAAGCGCTATCTAAGATGTACACTTACATAGCGCATGCTCATTTTCAAATTTAATAATCAAGGCAAAATAATAATAATAATAAAAAAATTTAACTAATATAGCGCTTTTTAGAAAAATGCTATCTTAGTAAAAGCTTACATAGCGCTTATTAGGAATGCTATGGTAGTAAACGCTTCCTAACCTAAGGGTTATTATTATTAATTTTTTTAAGCAACGCATACGCATCTCTCTCTCTCTTTCCAGATCTGCTGTTCTCTCTTCTCTCCCACATCCCTACACACTCTCTCCCTCTCTATCGATTCCATAACCCACCGATCGCCATCAACAAGAACAAGAACAAGAACAAGCTACCGTCGACTCTAGTAATCCTTCCGGCGGTCCCGTTTCCGCTAAATCGACGACAAACACACACCACGACGGCGAACACACACCACCGACCGTCATCAACAAGAACAAGAACAAGCTGCCATTGACTCTAGTAATCCTTCCGTCCGTCCTGTTGCCGCTAAAGTCATCGTCGCTGTCGATCCTCTTCTTCGCCGTTCTCTCTCTCTCTCTCTCACACACCCCCTCTCTTTCAGCCCCTCCACCTTTCTTCTCGATCTCTCCACTCCCTCTCGCTTCATTTACCCCAAACAACCCCGCCCTCAATTTATCAATACCCACTTTCAAAACCCTAGATTCCTCAAATTCCATTTTTCTTACAACAAATTCAAACCAACAGACATTTTCTCCCCTATTCTCCTTTGATTGATTCATAGGAGACGGAAGGATTGATTGATTCATCGGAGAGAAGAGAGGTAGCCTCGAAATTTCGTGCTAATTTCTGTCAATAATGGCCGCTTTTGATCTCTGCCGCTGAGTCCCCAATTCAAAAAACCAAAAAAACTCAAACGTTCTCTGGTAAATTGTTCTTGCCTCTTCACAATCATTCGGTTAAAGGTTCATTGTGATTTTTGCATATATTGTTAGCTTATCTATTTTTTTGTTTCCAACAAGTTTCAATCCGGTTGCTGTTTCCATCGGTCGCATTTAGGTTGTTTGTGGAGCTGATAACTTCTTTGGATGCAAATTCGTGTGATTTGGGGGGAATTTTTTAGTTGGATATTGTAGATTAACTCGATTCCTGACCAGCTCACAGAAGCATATTTCTGTTTATAGAAGTTTGGGGTCAGTTATTTAGTTCCATTAGTTTGCTTATGTGCGTTTTATGCTACGTTTGTGACAATGTGATTGCTTGCCCTAATTTTGGTGAGATTTGTTTATTTTTGTTGAAATTTGTTGTATATTGAATGCTGAGGTGAAATGTGGATTTAGGTTAGGAGATTAGAAGCCCAAGGTGTTCCGTCAAAGCAAGCGGAGGCAATTACATTTTCTATTATGGAAGTTTTGAATGACAGCTTGGAAAATGTGGCTCAATCCTTTGTCTCCAGGCCTGAAATGCAGAGTAAGATTTTCCCCTAATTTTTGCTTTGTTTGTGAGTGCGCCTTTTGTTGTGTTTCTTATGATTGTTTTTACATTTGTGTTTGATAGATGTAGTTTAGGGTGATTGTTAGTAGTCGAAGGTTATGTCTATGATCAGAGTGTGTAGCTTAATTTTGTTTTTCTACTTGCATTGAGTTAGATTTTCTTTTGCACCGATGTGTTGCGACTTATGAGGAGATTTTTTTTTAATTACTCACTATTGGGCATTTAGTTGATTCAATTATTCTGCATACTAGATACTTTAAATTGTTGTCTGATATTGCAAAGATATCTTGATCCTAGTTTAGTTTATCACTCAATTAAGGATCTGAAATTTCCAATATATAACTCTTTCATATGTTAATCTGCATGTTGCAAATGTGATGTGACTGTTTGGAACAGGACCAAGAGCAAATGTGATCCCCTTATCTCCTTGGGTGCAAAGTACGAATCCAATGTCCACTCTTTAAAATCAAACCATGCCTTAATATTCTTGATCGTAAATTGTGATTTTTGAGTAATTAATATGGCCATGATTGGTTAAATGTTAAATACAACTTTATATATACAGATATGGGTCCAGTCCTGAGGAAGTTACAACCTCTTGTGATGTCACTTTTGCAATGCTTGCAGATCCAGGAAGTGCCGTGAGCATGTCTTATTTTTATTGTACATATCTTCTTTCTTTGCTCGTAGATAGTAATAGTTAACCGGCCTTATCTCAGACAGTTGATGTTGCTTGTGGAAAGCAGGGAGCGGTAAATGGAATGAGTCCAGGAAAAGGGTATTGTCCCCTTTTTTTTGCCGACAATTTTTTTTCCCAACAAAAGCATACGAGATTACGCAATAATCTATAAGACTCTTATCACCATGGTTGGAGTTCCTTTTGGAACAATATATAGTTCTGTTAAGTCGATCTTGATGCTAGTTTTAGTTTCAACGCACCATTTTAATTGAGTTTTATCTTTCTGATGGTGTTCACAGGTATGTAGATGTTTCCACTGTTGATGGAGAAACTTCTAAATTAATCAATTCACATATAAAAGAAACTGGGGCACTATTTTTGGAGGTGAATACTTTATGTTACCTTTTTGTTTATCTCCAATAAGTTGTGTGCTTTTTGAGTTCTCCATTTTGATATTTCAGAAAGATAAACAAAAGCCATGAATTTGATAGGTTTGTATCAGTTATGTTTGGTGAAATCGTTAATAGGTTCATTGTTTTTCAATTAGGCTCCAGTTTCAGGTTCTAAAAAGCCAACTAAGGATGGACATCTGATATTCCTCATAGCAGGTACCTAACTGATCCATTTTTCTTTTGCTGAGTATTCATAATTCAATCAATAGATTCCTGTCTCTACTCTACCATCATTTAAGAAGCTAAAAACCTTATCTATTTCACTCATTATAGTCGTGACTATCTACAAAACTTTATGTTTCTATTACCTCTCTCTCTCTTCTTATTATTATCTTATCACACCCCCACACTTTTGGTAGCTTTCCTTGATCTATATGCTATTTTGTTTCAGAAACAGACTTCAATTGAACTGAAGTCCTGGTTACATATTTCAGGTGACAGATCTCTCTATGACACAGTTGCTATTTTGTTTCAGAAACAAACCTTATCTATTTCACTCATTATACTCTTCCCTTTTTGTTGGAATCCTCATAAACTCATATATTCCTTTTTTTTCCTTTTATGTTTTGTAGTATGATGGCTTCTTTCTCAAAAGGACTAATTCTTGGTGATAAAGTAGGATTGGATCCAAGTGTTATATTGGAGGTCAGTGGCAAAACCAGAAAAGTTTTGTAAGGGGGTCAATATTAATGTAGTGATAGTTAAGTATACATTAATAGTTCAATTAGACCAATTTCATAGTAGAGTTTGTATTGGTCCCCGTCTCTATAACCTAAGGGATATTTATTTTCTTCCTTATTGAGTTTATGCCAAATTTTTGGAGCCATTTTCGAAGACTCGACAGCTCATTGCATTCTCATGATTATGCAGGTAGTCTCACAGGGTGCCTTCAGTGCACCAATGTTCTCAATGAAAGGTCCTTCAATGGTCCAGTCCAAGTATCCCACTGCATTTCCCCTGAAGCATCAGCAGAAGGTATGCTTATTCCTCCGTCCCAAAAAACAATCCCTCTATTTTCGGGTGTCCCCCAAAACTAGTTATGTTTCTGAAAAAGACTATAACTTCAGTGCAATACAAGAAGGTACAAGCAAGTAAAGCTACATCTTTAAAAAGTTTGACTTATCAAACAAGAATATCATTTTATGGGACGGAGTAGTTACATAGTATAGGACTATCAAAGAACACGTCAAATTAGGGTAGCTATCTACTAAGGAGGGGAGGAATAACTTGTCCCCCCCCCCAAATTTTGTAATATGACTCCCATCACCAAAATTCCTTGATTCACCACTAATGTTAACTAGTGGTGCAGGACATGCGGCTTGCTCTAGGGCTGGCTGAATCAGTTTCCTAACCCACTCCAGCTGCTAGATACTTGTATATGATCTGCAATCTACATCTCCTTTAAGGGTAGAGGATCACAACTGAGATCTGTTTTATATAATTTTTTTCATACCATCACTGTTGTTTTTGGTTATGATTATAATGATAGAAACTATTAATCTTTGCTTATGAAATTTCTGGTTTTTATCATCTGTCGATTTTGCAGGTATGGAAGCTCGATATTGAACATCATGTGGCATAAGACTTTGAAAAGTATCGGACACCAAGTATTGAAATGGCTCAACAGTATCATACACCAAGCATCGGACTGGCTAATCTTTGGCAATTCTTCATTCTTGATGGCCATTAATTAGACTGCGACATTCTTTGGTTTGATTAAATTTTTTGTCAAAGTTTTATGTCGTGCGACGGGTGTTAGACTAGTTAGTTTATAACTCTTGTGGATGATTGTAAGAATTATTATTGGTGTAATAAATGAAAGGTTGATTGTTATTGTTGAATGAAATGTTTTTTAGTTCATATTAATTTTTATTTATTTGATTTCTTGGTTATAATTCATATAATTTGAAATAGATGCAAAGATGATTTTTGAAAATAAAAAAGTGCTTTGATAGCGCTTTTTAAAAGCGCTATCTAAGTTCGCGAGCTTATGTAGCGCATAATAAACGCTATGCAAAGATGATTTTTGAAAATAAAAAAAGTGCTTAGATAGCGCTTTTTAAAAGCGCTATCTAAGTTTGGGAGCTTAGATAGCGCTTATAAAAGCGCTATGCTAACTTGCATAGCGGTAGCTTAGATAGCGCTTATAAGCGCTATCTAAGCTAAAAAAAAAGCGCTATCTAAGCTCAAATCTGTACTAGTGAATACAAAACTAAAGCCAAGAAAAAATAATCAAGTAAACGTGAGATTTATGTAAGGAATATGGATTACAACTTACTTGAATGTCTCTCCATACGTGATCTAGAACTTCACGTTCCCTCTCATGCCATTCTTTAGTTAATGGGAAATGTTCCCCATTTCTCACAAAATATCCTAGCTGAGTAGCTAGTTTGGAATTTTCCCCACCACAGGATTGTCCAAATTCATTAAATATTATATTTAGTTTTGCCAAAATCTAGGGAGAAACGCGTTTCTCCATAAGTTATGGAGAAACGGGTCCCGACTTGTCGCGCGACAATGAACTGGATATCCAGAACCTTATGAAAGTGATATCCAGAAACCTTCAAATGAATATCCAGAAACCTTCAAAATGTTTCTGGATATTCATTTGATGGTTTCTGGATATACATTTGAAGGTTTCTGGATATCCAGAAACCTTCAATAGCAATTTCTGGATATGCCCTAACACATTTCTGGATATGCACCTAACAGTTTCTGGATATGCACCTAACAGTTTCTGGATATACATTTCACATACTTCTGGATATGCACCTAACAGTTTCTGGATATCAAACCCAAAGCTTCTGGATATCCAGAAGCTTTGGTCTTGGCCTTGGGTTTTTTTTTTCTGGATATCAAATGCAAAGCTTCTGGCTATTAAAAACACGTTTCTCCATAGTTATGGAGAAACGCGTTTCTCAGCAGACCTACTCTTTAGTTTTTCTTTACCCCATTTTTCGTTGATTTTACCAACCCTCTTTCTTTCCTTGTTGAGCCCTCACCTATTAATTGCTTCCTTGGCGGCATATCTGGCAAAATAAATATAAGAAACATGAAAACGAATAGTAGACAATTAACATGGAATGGAGGGAGCATTTAATATAGTACATAAGTGCTTATTCCATGCAAGGTATGCCAACTGGAGTATTTCTAAAAGCTTATACCGAAGGGACAGCAACACATACAAATTGAGACACTGAAGGTCCTTAACTAGGTTATGGTTAAAGTAACATGGTGTTGTCATTTTACTCGCAATATTTCAAGTAAAACTTCATAAAACAAAGAGAATAGAGCCTCTATTTTCATATAAACATCCATAAGAAAAAAAAATGAGTTTTAATTAAACAATTAATAAATAGAGTTTAATGAGAAATAATGATATAATGAACCAAAAATCAAACTTAAAATTCATATTAACCAATTTTCATGTCAACTTAACTGAGTTAACATTTTCTGAAAAAATAAACTCATTTTTGACAAAAATTGACCATTTCAAGCCCTAAAATGATAAAAATCAAAATATTGGAGGGTTTGGGGTCTTATTTACTCCTTTACCATCAAGAAAGTCTCTCTCATCTTTTTATGATGCCCTCCATACGACGCTAGGCGCAATATGGGCTTGATATACCACATCATATCCCCTCCCTCTCCACCCACCAAAAAAAATCTGCCTGATTTGATATTAGTCCAAAGTATAAATTCAAGAATCATGTACCTTTAGATATGAGCATAAATTCAAGAATCATTCATTTATGAAATTTTATGAATTTTCCAAAATCTTTGTTCTTAAATAAATATGCATTACTAATTAAATTATGTACCTTAGAACTTCGATGTTTACGCAAGTAGTAAGATTCTTCTTCGGTTGGTAATACACTGCAACCAAAATATTCAAAAAATCTATAAACCATATCTATAGCCCAAAACTTTTGTTTTCTAGCATACTATACAATTGTCAAATGTATCAAAATAAAAATTAAGAGTTTAATCAAAAGAAGCAGAACAAATACATATTACAATTAACAATATTAATATTCAACCATACATATTAACAAGTTTGATTGAAACATGAAACATAAGTAATAACATTGTCTTAGTAATAGTAAGCAAATAAGATCTAAATAAATACATATTACAATTAACAATATTAATATTCAACCATACAAAATAACAAGTTTGATTGAAACATGCAAAGCAGTATATATAGAAGCAGAGGGAGAACACTCAAATAAGTAGTTTCGTAGGCAACACTCATATATGCAAAGAAGTAGTCATTCATATCAAATAAGAAGTGCATATTTAGTCATCAAAGACAGTTATGGTTATTTAGTAGAAGCAATGACATGTGATAAAAAGGGAATGAGAAAACACAAATTTAGACAATGAGTTACAGCTTAAATCACCTTTCCTCTCCTTCCGAATAAAATGGTACAGAACACTTTAAGAGTGTCGTCAAGCTTCCTCTTTTATAACCTGTATGCAACTAGAAAGCAAAAGATGGTTCAGATATAATGAAAGAATCAATCTGCCTGTCACACCTCAAGCTCGTAAAATGACAAACTTTGCAAGGGCACATGAACCCCATGATGTTCATAGAACACACAAAACTGGCACATTTGATAATATAACTGTAACAAATAGGATGCAGACCGCAAAACAGAGCAAAAAAACTAATCATATTAGGACCATTTAGACAGCTTTAACAGAACATACGATGTTGCCCTTCTGATGAGATCAAAACCAAGCAAAATTTGAAATGCAGACCAATCACCAGTTATTAGTTTCAAAAACACAGAACATCATCTATCCTCAATTTAATTTTTTTTGGTAAAACAAATCATCTTCTCCGTTGACTTGAAAACAGAGCGTTTCAAAATAATCGGTCATCCGAACGAAACCGTGTATGATGAACACAACACAAGGTTTGTGGTGGAACTAAATGGGCAGTTGTGTTTTGGGGACATATTTGAAGGTCTTGCAGTTATGGACTTATGGATACTTACAAATGCTGAAAATACAGAATGGAAGAAATTGTGAAGAGTTGACTTGAGTAGACTGCATGGTTTTGACAGACCAATCACCAGTTATTAGTTTCAAAAACACAGAACATCATCTATCCTCAATTTAATTTTTTTTTGTAAAACAAAATTGAGGGAAATACATACATAAAAACAACAAATCTTTGCACATGTAGGATGTCAATGTCTGACCCTAAAAAACCCAGCACCAAATTCGTGAAACCCCACCCATCACATTGAAACCTAACAATAAAACCCTAAACTTAGCTAAAACTGAAACTAACCTTGCTAATGGCGGATCTAGCTTCCTTAGCTTCTAATTTGGTCGTCGTTCTTCACTGGTCGCCGTCTTCACAGGAGCAAGGTCTTCACCGGAGTTGGGTCTTCACCGGAGCCGGAGCTGCGTTCTTCAACGGTCGTCGTCAACCCTGTCGCCATCAATCGTCGATTGCCCTAGGTAAGGTTTTGGGATTTTTTTGGGAAATTTGGGAGAGAGAGAGAGATTTGTTTTTGCGCCAACTGAGAATGAAAAATTCATTTCGCGGTATTTATTAATATTTACGGTGGATAATGTACACCACCGTATATAATGTTGATATTGACGGCGGCTCCGTTCCCACCGTCGTATATAATGTTGCTATTTACGGCGGCTCCGTGTCTACCGCCGTATATGATGTACTATTTACGATGGCAACTTGTTTACCGCCGTATATAACTAAAATCTCAGATACGTAGATGTCAAATGTACATATATAAAGTATATATGGCGCCACGCGTCCGCCGTATATAACTAATATATACGGCGATATACTATACACGCCGTATATATTAGTTATATACGGCGGACGCGTGTCACATGCCGTAAATAACCAACTTTCTTGTAGTGTGGAGTGGCCGAGCAAACCTAGGCAGAGCGGCCGTGCAGCTGCAAGTGGAGCGGCCGTGCACAATTGCCCAGTTCAAAACCAAATTTGGCGCCAAAGGGACACGGCCGTTCAGATCTCTTAGCTCGACCGTGCAAATGGTGTCTGCAGAATTAAAAGACACCTTTAGATGGCACCACATTGAAGAGTCTCCTCCATATTATAAATAGGCCATTTGTAATCAGTCTTAAGATATCAGGAACCATCAGATCATACCAGAGAATAGCATACCAAAGTTTAGAATACATTATATACAATTCTTTATCATTATTTCCAAAGAATTTGAAGATTGAAGTGTTCATTGTTCTTGAAGTACTCTTTGGAAGGAAGCAATAAAAGTTCAAGTGAGTAATCCCCCTTGTTCTTATTATTTATGTTTATTTATGTTTATTAGTTTATAATGGCTAGTGAGTAATCCCTCTTGTTCTTGGGGTTGGAAACTCAAAACGCCTCATGTTCATCATCCTTTATAAAAGTCTTGTCTTCTATATCTTCATCTAAATAATTTCTTTATATCAATCTCAAAATGACATACATTTTGGAGACGTCCAACTTGTATGATTCAGTCGATCGAGAGAAGTACCTAGCGGAGAATCTCGATTGACGGAACCATATAAAGGAACTAGGTTTCATTGATCTCAAGAGTAGTTCAATGTTCTAGGGATGTTCCTTGAATAGAAACTGCGTTGATTTGCGAACTTAATGGATCCTTACTAATTATGGTCATCAACAGATAAGCCGGAATGCCCGTTTGTGACAGGCAGGGATACCATAAACGGAATCTCAAGAGATAGGTCATAATTAGTGAAAGGTACAACGCTACTGTCTTGATCGTGAGACGTAGTGTAAGCCTAACGTACCATCCTTGATTTTTATGAAAATCTGTATTTTCAAAGACATGCCTATATGATGAACAATGATTAAAACTGCTAAAGAAATACACGAGTGGTTAAAATCGGAGCTAGCTTGAGCAAAGTACGATGGTTAAGAATGTCGATGTGCCTATAATTCAGGCCGATTTCCTCTAGGGTCCCTTGGGCGAGATTTAAACCAAATTTAGGAAACAACATTTAGTTAATTCCCAGACACCCCTCAGCCTAATGGGAGCGATCGCCCCACAACATGGCGCAATCGCGTGGTGTGACGGGTAGTCTTATAAGTTAATTATAAGACTAATTTGTCTCTATTAGTTGACTTATAAGATAAATTTTTCAACCAAAAAAATCAAAACTTTCAATAATAACAACGAATTGCTCTCATAAGTTACACATTTACATCTCTTATAAGACTATTGACTTATAAGACAAATTTTTCAACTAAAAAAATCAAAAATTTCAATAATAACAACGAATTGCTCTCATAATTTACAACTCTTGTAAGTTAATTATAAGACTAGATCACCTCTTATACTTAACTTATAGACTATTTTCTCTCGTAATTTACACATTTACAACTCTTATAAGTTAATTGTAAGACTAAATCACCTCTTATAATTAACTTATAAGACCATTTTGCCTCTTATTGAAGCTGGGCAAATGGAAATTGTGTAGAAAAGGGGGGACATTAAGCTGAAATTGGAGGAGGGAGCGATTGCGCCATGTTGTAGGGCGATCGCACCATATTGTGGGGCGATCGCATCCAAAGACCAGAAACCACTGCGCGATTGCACCATGTTGTGGGGCGATCGCTCCCAATTAGGCGGAGGGGTGTCTGAGAAATTTGAATCTGGGGATAACTCCTTATTTGGGATTTACAAAAAAGTTTTTTTTAAGAGGAAAAAAATCTGGGCAGAGGGGCCCTAGAGGAATTTTTCCTATAATTCAAGATCAAATATAACGATTATTAAGGGTTAAGAATCAATAGCAATATAAGATTTAATATAAGATTTTGCAGAGTGATTAACTGTAGTATGCAATAATACAGGCACTCTAACTAGATTTGTCAATTCCCAAGGCTTAAAGTATGTATACATAGTATATGAATAATAAAAGTGTCAATGTTTTAATTAGACACACAAGACCAATTATTTCCTGATCATATTCATGTCATGTACTTCATGTTTAACTAAAAATTGTGCATACCAATGATACCATTAATGTACTGATATACTCCCTCCGTCCATTTACTTACTTCACACTTTCTATTTTGGGCGTCCAAATACATACTTCACACTTTGTTTTTTACCTAAAAAGGAAACTTTATATCATTAAAATATTAACCCTACCCCACTCATTCTCTCTCCTACATTATTTTATTACTCACAACACCATTATAATTTACTATTCCCTCCACTCATTCTCTCTCCTATTTTACTTTCACACTCACAACATTTTCAATATAATACTCCCTCCTTAATTTACGTGAGTACAGTAACTGTGAAGTAACAAATTGGACGGAGGGAGTATACATCAACAATGTCTATATCTATAATTATGTATTACTTGCCCATATGAGGGAAAAGTGGGTGTCCATGTTATTTCTTATATTATCACCTTCAGATCTCAGATTCATATATTGATCGATCCCTTTCAGATTAGAAATCAAATTCCAAAGATAAAGAGTCTTAAGGGATTACAAATCAAATGACATTGTTCGATTATTTATTTAGTGAATGTTATGTTTATAGAATTCGTACTCATAGTCATTCAAACAGAGACCTTGGAGCAAGAGGAGTTGAACCGTGACCATCGTATGAGTGTACATATATAAAATATAGATTAAAGCTGGCAACCTACTTTAAAAAAAATTATTATTATTTGTATATATATTGAAAGGCCCTTTGTTAATATGCAGATGATCAGACAGCTATGGTATTGGCTTAGCTGTCAGATGATAGTTGAGTTGTGCAGCGGAATAAGAGAGATTTGAAATAATGGTAGGACAACAAACACAAAGAAATAATGCAAGTGTGTGAATGTGATTGCAAAAATGTAATAACACAGAGAATTTAAAGTGGTTCAGAGTTCACTCCTCCTACATCCACCCTCACTGTCAAACTTGACAAGTGAGATCAATTTTATTATAATCTTTAATCAACAAAAATTACAAATGATTGATTCAGGCAAGTTTCTTGAACTTCCTCTTCCTAATTAGTACAGTCAACTAGGGATACACTTAAAGTACAGTCTTAAGTGTTTTTACAACTTGAAGTACAGTCTCAAGATTTTACAAAATAACTAATACACTCAAAGTACAGTCTTGAGTGATTACAAACTGATTCTACACCTAAAGTACAGTCTTAGGTTTTTGGGGATTGTGAATTAACACACTGGGGTTGTTTGTTGTTGGTGAAGAGGTTTAGGGGTGAAGGTTTTGGTTTGGAATAGGGTTTTAAAGGTGAGGATTGGTGTGTGTGTGTGTGGATTACAGGGGGTGTGTTTGGGTGTGAGAAAAGGGTTTTTGACTGGGAAAATGAGTATTTTTCAGTGTGTTGTTAGGGGAAGAACTCCTCTATTTATACCCTTCAATGTAGCCGTTGGAATATGACTGTTGCAGCTACATTAATGAGCTTTGACTGGTCTTTGTCCCACTTGTCCACATGCAGGTCTTCATGAGCTGGCTTGAGCTGTGAGCTTGAACTGAGAACTTCTAGAAGGTCTTCAGTGGTCTTCATTGGTCTTCATTGATGGACTTGATAGCTGTGAAGATGCAGGATCTAACTTGGTTGAGATTGTGGTAACATGGTGTGAGGCGGGTAGATGGGTGTCGAGGACTGAAGTCATAGCTGTCGAGATCATGGCAAGGCTTAGCTATCAGAGGATCTCTAATAAGGACTGAGATGCACTTGATGATCTTGATGACTTAGAGAGTGACTATGATTCATGTTTTTGATTGATTGTAAACATTGTATAAGGGAGAATCATAACTGTCAGACTCATAGCTATCAAAGTGAAGAATTATGACAGATTACATCTTTTGATATAAACCCTGTTCTATATATATATTCCTTTATCAAAACCAACTAACTAAGACATTGATCAAAGTTAGGTCCTAACAATTTCCCCCTTTTTGGTAAAGGAAGATTTATTTAGAACATGTTTTCACACGATTGATAAGAGAAATAATGAAAGAAGTAATCCAAGGAATCATATCGGGCGAGAGGTAATCAAAATGAGATTGAATACTTGGAATTAATCTCGGGATGAGAAGAGTTCACAAAATACCGTCATACAAAGCGAGGCAAACAAAACATATTGTTTTTAACCAAAAAAAAAAAATGTTCCATAACAAATACAATTATTCATCACCAATTGATCATAGAATTCATCTCTTTCTTGCACAGGCGATAGAATCGATTTCTTTCATCCTCTAGCTCTCTTCTCATTTCGGGCTCAACTCCTCTCGTAGAAGAACTCATTGTTCCATTCCCAGGACATCCTTTCATCATACTTGAAGTATTTGTCTTCCTTTGACTTCGGTTGAGATCTTTTAAGGGGCATTTGATCATTTCGATTCTCATTGTGCCCCACAAATGTTTCTTCTTGTTCCTGGTTTTCTTGCTCTTCATGGGCACACTGGATTGATCCGGTTGTGGAGAACCGATACTTGAGCATTAGACAAGGAATGAGTGAATTCTTTGAGGAGGGTTGGAAGCTGTAGGGGATGGAAATATTGTTGGAGAGTCTTGATCGGGGCTTGAGGAGCATCATTATCACTATCATCATCATCGCCGTCGAGTCTCGAGGAAAGATCAATAACGGTTACGGCTCTGCTTTGGTACCGACAATGGAAGATCTGAATTCTTTGATCTCGGGAATAGAGACCAAGTTTTTGAAATGAGAGTTTTCATTGGGTGAGGTGAAGTTAATAGGATCTACGGTGATGAAGGGTGAAAGGTAGGGCTCAATTCCTGGATTAAGAGTTGGGGAAAAGATGTTGACAGTTTTGCTTAATAAAAGCATAATGGCACACTTTTGTTCAAACAGTGAAAGGAAAACTGTTTTTGCAAGGTCAATGCACAGGGTGAAGACTAAACCCTTTGGCATATACAAGCATGAATTGAGTGATGGAGAGATGAGTTGGCTGAAAAGAACTTCCCAATCAAGAAGAGTATTGGGAGTGATGAACTTTGGGAATGATGGGATTTGATGAACAAAGTTGGAGGTGGATGAGGTTCTTGACAGTTGCCATTTTTCATAGGCAAAGAAAACTAACCCTGCAAGGTTTCTTGCTACCACAATCAAACCATTTCTTGACAGTTCCCAGAACTTTGGATAGGTGAAGGGATTTGCTATTTCTGGGATGTGAGTTACATGGGGTAACCTTGTCCTTGCTGCTTTGATGGAAGACATAGAGAAATCAATGCCACAGCTAAGCATCCAAGGTTCCCTTTTGGGAAGGTAGGATTGATTTGGATTTGGAGGAATAGAATGACTTGGAGGACTGTTAGGACTGTTAGTAATGGGATCACTGTCAGATATGTCTTGACCTTGTCCAGCCAGTATTGGACTTTGTGGAGAGGCTTCAAAAGGTTCATTTTCAGGAATTGGAGAAGTTGGCTTGGAAGGTGCAGAGGGTTGGGTTGAAACAGTTGGGATTGACTCAGAGGTTTGGCTAAGACTTTGATTAAGAGAGCTGGAAGTGAATTGAGATTTAAGGAGATTCAAGGCTGCCCTTACTTCACTTTTGGCCACCCTTTTCTCAAGGATATCTATCATAGCTTCCTCATTTTCTTGAGTTCCATCAAGCACAAGGCCTTTGCAAGCATTCACAATTGATTCTCCTTTTGAGACAAGAATGGGATTAATCTCAACTCCAACCTTCTTGAGATTTTGAATGACCTTAGAAGTATTATCAAGATTCCCCCTTTCAATTTCAACAGTTGGGGCAGGATCATTTACAGGTTCAGTCTCAGGAATGGAAGGGAAGGTATGGCTATCTACATTCATAGCTGTCACCTTGGGGTTTCTAGATGACTCACCTGGTCCACTTCTTTTCTGCATTAACCTAAGTCTGAGTTCATCTAGGGCCACTACTGATTCTTCCTCACTTAGAATATCATTAAGATACAAAAGAACAGCCTTTTCAGTGTCAGGGTTTCCATCCAACTCAATAGCCTCAATTGCTCTCAGGATTTTAGCTAACTGTTGAGGTTGGGTAGAGGGGATATTCTCATCAATGTTCCCCCCAAAGGTTGCTTATCTAATGGTTCTTTGAGATTGAGGATAGCTTCAATGGCCGACCGATGACTGGTGGGTGTGGATGACTTATCCACTCTTGGGTGAAGTGGATTCTGGGGAAATGGAAGGGGTAGATATTTTGGTTTTCTTTGATTTGGGGGCTTTCTTTTCAAGTTTTCTTTTCTTTGGTAATGATTTAGAAGGAATGGTTAAGGAGGATTGTACCTTTGATCCGGTAGGCTGTCATTTGGAGGGATAGCATGCGAGGTTGCTTTCCTTTGTGAAGGGTTTTGGATAGGGGAAAGAGCTGCTGAAGCTCTTGAGGATCTATGTTAGCATCACCAGCATCATCTTGATCCATAGTGTCAACCTCATGGCTATCAACAAGACCTCTTTCTTCAACATTCTTAGCATGGCTGTCAGAGATGGTTCCTTCACTGTCAGCTATCAGATCATCCTTCCTTTTGCTCTTTTTGCTAGGAGATACCACAGTCCTTTTTAGCACTCCAGTTTTCTTGACATTGGTCTTTACTCCTCTTTTCATTCTCCTACTTGTAGCCAAAGCTATTAACTCTTTCCAATGATCAACCTTTATTCTTGTTTCTTCAAGCATCTTTTCTTGGGCTTCTTTGAAACTTTCAAGGCTCATATCTCCAGCCTTCATAACAATTCCCTTCTTTTGTTTCAATGAAAATGTTCTTTCATTGAAACATCTTGTTTCAGCTTGACTTCTTGTCTTCGGCCATTTCTTGGACGGAAGCGGGTTTGAGCTTTGGAATTAGAACTTCAAGAATTCCACTCATGAATCTGAAGTTGTTCATCCTTCCACCTTGCCTCTTGAATTTGAGAGTAGAGGATGAGGCGCAAGTTGGAAATTGTGGAGAAGAACAATGCACCAATTTGTATCCTTGGTCATTAGGCTGAGCATCTGCTTCCACTCATTTGATCCCATTTGGTCAAATGAGGATTGCTTGCCATCAATGGCTTTGTTGACCACATCCATCAGTGTTGACTTGAAGATATCATCTTTGTTTTTCACCATAGCTTTGTCTTGAACAGCTTTGAAGTCAGTGATTTTAACACCAAGAAATTTTTCATATACGTCTTTAATCTTTACGATCCTCTATCCCATATATTTTTCAAATGACATCTTCTTTATTTGGGATTCCATAGACATCACTAACCATTTCTTGAGTGATAGTTATCTCTACATTTTCTATGGTGGCAGTTATTGAATTATCTTCATTGTTTCTTCTTCCTACCAAATAAATTTCTCTGCACAGTTCTTCATAAATTGGGGGTTTAGCTCCCATAAAATCAAGTAATTCATTTACCTCAAGAAGTTCTTTGATGAGGATTCCAACTTCAGAGTCATAGAAGTTGGGTTTGATGAAGTAACCATGAGCATCTGGGTACATTGCTTTTGGGTCTGCCATTGATGCTTGAAAAAGAATTAGGGTTGGAGAAATACGATAATAGATTGGAGAGGAAAAGAGAAGAAATTTAAACTGAGGGTTAAGGAAATAGGAATTTTGGTGATTGCGAAAGAGAGAGAGATAAATGATGAGTGGAACGTGGGTTTTAATGAGCATTGGGGGTTTCAAAGTTAAGTAACTGTTCATATGAACAGTGGTTTTTACCCTTCCCCATGTTGAGACATAAATTCCCACAAAACACAAGAAGAACATTCTCTTTTTCAAGGAGATTTGCAGTGGAAGAGGCGGCGAAGGAAGTGACAATTGTGAGCAATTAACACGATCAAATCACTTAAAGTTTGCTTTAACCTAGCTGTTGAAAGAAATCTCTGACAGTTAAGCTAGTTTGAATGATGATGGTCATGCAGAAAGCTAGGTGAAAATTTGCCTATAAAACAATGAAAACTTCGTGAGGAAAATTATTGATTGATTTACAAACAAAAATGGGAAGATTTTCTTCAAAGTTTAATCCAAAGGTTATGGCTCAAACGGCAAAAAATTGGTCTTTGGGAAAAATGGTGAGGATGATTTGATGAGTGATGAGATGGAGATAGATAGAGAGACTTTCAATATTGTTGAAAGTTCGAGAGAGTGAATGATAAGGGTAAGAAAAAGAGAGTGAGGGTTGATGAAGACATAGAGATGAAGGAGGTAGGCTGTCGGGGAAAAGATTGACGGTAAAGAGGGAGAAGGAATAAGACTTTTGGGAAGACAATCAAAGTTGATCAAGGAGAGTCAAGTAAGGGAAGGAGTAAGGTAGAAAGGGTATACACATTGGGGGAGTTGGTAAAGCGGGACGAGCTCGGGCGGCTAAGGAGAGAAGCTTAGGCTGTCGGGAAGAAGGTTGAGCAAGATAAGCTTTATACACTGTGAGCAGGGATTCTCTCTCTCTAGGAGTTGGTTTGTTGGAAGGTAGAGGAGATAACTTTGCGGAGTGCATATATCTCCTTCTTCAACCATCTCATACCTGTTCAACCAGGTTGTAGGTTGCTTGACCTGCAAGAGTACCTACTGTGGAGAGAGTGGAGTCAAGTGTTGGTCAACCATTTGCAATCACAGGGAATGGTTCTTTTTCAGGAGAATTTAGCTTTGTTACTCCAATGGAGGGATTGCTTCAGCCATATGATCCAGTTGAAGAGTGGTGGCCTAGAAGGGCAAGTCCTTCTCTCCAATATTCAGTCACTTCCATTGATCCTTTCTTGGAGAGGCACCCGGTGTGGTTGCGAGGTACCAACAAACCTTGCAATCAACTCGGGAGGCTAGAAATGAAGGAATGAGTCTTTGGAGGAGGGTGCAGGGAGGCTGTGACATTTCCAAAGAATGTCGACGGCGAGAGGAGAAGGTTTGAAGAGAAGAGAGTGGATCTGAGGATTGTTTGGTTTGGAAGAAGTTTTTGTTGGGTGAGTTGAGATGAGAGAGAAGAATTTGATGGGTTGTTTGTATGTTTTTGTTGTAAGTTTTTGTTGTTTTTGGTTTTCAAGGCTTTTGGATTGATAGCTGTCAGTGGATGGCTTGTTAGGAATGTGTATGAGGTAATAGTTGTCAGGCAACATTATGATAGCATTACTCTGTTTGTAATCCTCTTTTGTTTAAGAAGAACACCCCTTTTATTTTGGCATATTAATCATCCCAAGCATGGCTCTTAATAGTTCAAATCTTTTTCATCCATGGCTTTTGTGAGAATATCGGAGACATTGTTCTCGGTGCAAACTTTTGCAAGGTTGATATTCCCTTTTTCAACATGATCTACGATGAAATGATGCACGACTTCAATGTGCTTGGTTTTGAATGTTGGACAGGATTTTCTGTCATAGCAATGGTACTTGAGTTGTCACGAGAAGATGGGAATGTTGGATAATTCAATTCCAAAGTCTTGAAGTTGACTTTTAAGATAGAGAATTTGTGAACAACACAAGCTGCGGCAATGTACTCGGCCTCGGCGGTTGAGGTTGCAGCGAGGTTTGCTTTTTGCTTGACCATGAGATAATCCTTGATCCAACAAGCTGGCATCCACCACTAGTGGATTTTCTGTCTAGATTGCACCTGCATAGTCGAGTCGGTGAATCCAACTAGGGAGAATGGGGATTCGGTGGGATACCACAAGCCAAAATCGGGGTTCCTTTGATATATCTCAAGATTCTCTTGACAGTGAGAGATGAGATTCTTTGGGATTAGCTTGAAACCTAGCACATAGGCATACACTAAACATAATGTACGGTCTTGAAGGCATCGGATATAGGAGAGATCCTATATAGCTTACGTAAAGTGTTGGATTTACACTATGACCATCTTGATCGGCATGAAGTTTGGTTGTGGTTGACAAGGGAGTTTTAGCGGGGGATGCGGTTGCATGTCAAACTTTTTGATCATATCCCTTGAGTATTTGGCTTGGTTGATGAAGATTCCTTCCTTCATTTGCTTGACTTGAAGGCCTAAGAAGAAGGTGAGCTCACCAATCATGCTCATTTCAAAGCGATCCTTCATGATATCTCCAAATTCGGTGCACAAGTTCTCATTTGATGAGCCAAAGATTATGTCATCAACATAGACTTGGATGAGCAATGATCATCTCCATATTTTTGATAAACAAGGTGTTATCAATATGTCCTTTGGTGAATCCTTTTCCAAGAAGATATCTAGATAGGGTATCATACCAAGCTCTTGGTGCTTGTTTAAGCCCATACAATGCTTTGTTCAGTTTGAATACATGATCGGTGGAATTTTGGATGCTCAAAACCAGGGGTTGAGATACAAACACTTTTTCATTTAAAACTCCATTTAGAAATGCACTCTTGACATCCATCTGAAAAACTTTCATCTTTTTGAATGAAGCATAGGCAAGAAATAGCCTTATAGCTTCAAGTCTTGCAACAGGTGCAAAGGTCTCATCATAGTCAATGCCTTCTTCTTGTCTATATCCTTGAGCAACCAGTCTGGCCTTGTTTCTAATTACAACACCTTCTTCATTCATCTTGTTTCTAAAAACCCATCTTGTTCCAATAACAGTTTGATTTCTTGGTTTAGGAACAAGTTGCCATACTTTGTTTCTTTCAAACTGCTCCAGTTCTTCTTCCATGGCTTCAATCCAGTCAGCATCTTGGAGTGCTTCATTTATCTTCTTTGGTTCCACTTGGGATATGAATGCACTCTTGAGAAAAGGAATGTTATGCAGGCTGGGGTTTTATCAATTTGAAGGCTGATGTAAAGATCTTTATTGGGTGGAATGATATGGGTAATGGTGGTTTCATTATTGGTTTTGGGAGGAGAAGGAGGATTATTGGATGAAGATGGAAGGAGGTTAGAAGATGGATTAGATGAGGAATTGGGATGGCTGTCAGTAAAGGGTTGGCTGTCAGCTAAGGGTTGAAGTTTGTCGGCTAAGGGAGGATTTTGAGGAAGATCGATCAAGGGATGACTATTTATTTGAATATTTTCTTCCTCATCCATTGGATTGAAAGTGGGAGAGATTGTTGTTGACTTTGTTGGCTGGATTGGTTGTTGATGAGAGTGGGATGGTTCATGGCTGTCTGGCATAGGATGGCTGTCAGATGAATTTCTTGGAACCATGTATGGAAGGTTTGATGAATCTTGTTCATGAGCGAGAATAGTTGAATCAAGAATGGGGGATGATTCGGGGGAGATTATCTAAGTTTCCCAAACCTTCATCAAAATCACATAATTCGGTTATACTTTGATCATTGTTTTCATCAAAGTCAACATGAATAGATTCTTCCACAACAAGTCTTCTTTTGTTGTACACTCTATAAGCTTTGCTTGTGTTAGAGTATCCAAGAAAAATTCCTTCATCACTTTTGGAGTCAAATTTGTCCAAATTGTTCTTGCCATTGTTGTGAATGAAGCATCTACTTCCAAATTTGTGAAAGTAGGAAATGGTAGGGACATTGTTGTTCCATAATTCATATGGAGTCTTCTTGTGAAATTTGTTGATCGGGGTTTTGTTTTAAACATACACAGCGGTAATGTAACGGCTTCACCCCAAAAATATTTTGGGAGATTATGTTCTGACAGCATTGTTCTTCTGCCTCACAGATTGTTACTGTTCTTCCTTTACGCAACACCATTTCTTTGTGGAGTTCTTGGGGCTGAAAAATTGTGATCTATGCCTTTTGAATCACAATATTCTTCTACTCCAGTGTTCTCAAATTCCTTCCCATGGTCGAGATCTGATCTTGATGATGGATGTCCCTTTTTGATTTTGAATTTTATTGAATAGCTTTATCAGACAGCTAAGGGTGTCACTTTTGGATTCAAGAAGAATGATCCAAGTGAATCTTGTGAAATCATCAACAACAACTAGGGAGTATCTTTTTCCTCCTAAAGATCTAGTTCTTATGGGTCCAAAAAGATCCATATGAAGCAGTTCAATAGGTCTTGAGGTGTCCAACTTGGTCTTGGGTTTGAATGAAGATTTCTTTTGCTTCCCACATTGGCATGCTTTGCAAAGTTTATCCTTTTGAATGGGATCTTTGGTAGACCTCGACAAGATTGGAATTTGCAAGCTTGGAAATCGTTTTGTGATTGAGGTGAGCCAATCTCTTGTGCCATAGCCATGACATATCGATTGATTGAAAGACGTAAGGCGATGAGCATTTGAAGTTTCCACAATCTCTAAGTTTAAGCAATAGAGATTTCCTTTTCTTGATCCAGTTAGGATGACTTTATTGTTTTTATCTTTAACAGTGCATTTGTCTTTAGTGCAAACAACATGATATCCCTTGTCACAGATTTGACTAATGCTGATCAAATTGTGTTTGAGACCCTCTACATAGGATACATTTGTAAAAATGATATCTTTTGTAACAAGATTTCTGATCCTTTGACCTTAGCTTGGGAATTGTCACCAAAGGTTACATTTGGACCATTTTTAGGGAATATTGTTGCAACCGAGTCTTTATTGAAGGTCATATGTCTACTACAACCACTATCTAAATACCAGCAGACCTTTCCTGGATACCTGCAAAATAAAAAATAAGATTTATGGTACCCTTTTTATTCTTTTGGGTCCAAAGGATTAGTTTTTCTTTGGAGCCCTAGCATTGTTCATTGATCCCTTATTGAAGAAGCTGGTTTAGGGTATGGTAATATGACATGATTTGCATCATGTAAGGTGTAAGGACAAGTGGATTGGGAAGGATTGAAGTAGTGGTTTGGGTTCTTTGTATTGGGGTTGGCGAAAATTATTTGAATGGGATGACCTTGGAGAGTCATTTTGATGTGCATGGCTTCTTCCATTTGAATATTGCCATTGAGGTTTTTGTTTTTGGTGTATCTATGCTTGTTGTAGAATCCTTGTAGCCTTGGGGTTCTTTGTTGTTTGGAGGAATTTGGTCGTCTGTCATGCCTTGGGTCTGTCAACCCCTTGGGCCGTCCGACGGGGCTTGGACCGACTAGCACCTTTTGCGGCTTGACTTCTTCCTTTATATTGGTCCCTTTTTGAACCCAAATATACTTGCTTCCTTGAATTTTATTTGGTCCTTCCTTTGATTGACTAGGGCCACCCAAGATTTCCTTTTCTTTTCCTTTGGTTTGAATGGGATAGGTTTGAGTTTGATATTTGCCCGAGCTTAGGTTCTCTAGAACCATTTTTTCAATGGCCCTTTCACCGGTGGGAGGAGTGTACACCTTTTGTGTAGGATCTTCAAAGCACCAATCCTGTTTTGTCACTGGGACGCCTTTGGGTGTAGGTGAAAAGAGATAATGCTTTGCTTGACATGTTCCATGAATCTATTTTCTTTTTAAGAGCATCATTTTCTTTTTCAAGATTGCGAGTTTTGACAATTTTCATGATTATTAGATGTCTCATTTGTCGGATCCATGTTTTGTTTTTCAAGCATGATGCATTGATCTCTTAGCCCTTGGCATGCTTTTTCAAGCTCGAAATGGTTTTTGTGAGGTTGTCGATGGTTCAGATTGGGAAAGGTTCTCATTGACCGGTGAAGCAAAGCTAGTTTTTTGTTTTTTGGTTTGAATTAAAAGAGTGCAAACTAATTGTTTAAAACCATCAATATTTAAAGAGTTAAAATCATGTACCTCTTTTAGTTCATCGGCGGCAAGTGCTTCCATCTCTTCCTCATTGTCGATTCTTCATCATCTTGACCATAAGACATATCATGGCTTCTTCTCCTTCAATTTCGTAGTCATCACTTGACATATACTCTTCATCACTGAATTTTGATGAGTCAGCAATCATGACTTGCTCTTTGTTTTTGTCATGTTTATTCTTGGATAAATTGGAAGCGGTTGCACTTAGAGCGTGAATTATCTCTTTTGAGTAGGTCATCTTCTTAGGCCGTACGATTGTCCCTAGGTTTCCTTGGTTCAGGCAATCGAGATGAGTAATGTCCTTGCTTTCCACAATTGAAGCAATCAATTGTCTTCTTGTAGCCGTCTTGTTGAGCATTAGAGGTGGAGGGATTGAATTTTTTGTCAAAAGATTTCTTTTGAAATTTCATGGCATTTCGGACCATGGAAATGAGGCTTGGAATGTCTTCTTGGGAGATCCGTTTCTTGACGATTTGGAGCCGATGTTTATCTTTTGAAGAGCATTGTTGACAATGGTCTCAATGTCATGGTGAGTGATTGGCTTGTTGACGCTTTCTTGTGCGATTAAAGCTAAGGTTTGTGAAATGGAGGGGACCGATGGAATTTTTATCATACCTTCCAGTTCATAAGCTTCAAGCTTTCCAAAATATTGCTCAACCGTCATGGTGCTCCATTCGTATCCTTCTCTAATAGGTGATGCTACCTTCTCATATTCTTGAGGGAGATTTGAGTAAATCTTGAGACAGAGATCTTGTTGTTCAAAGGTTTTTCCATGATCTCGTAATTGATCTAACAAGGTTCTCAAACCTTGGCGAGCAAAGACTCACCTTTTCTCCAGGGTAGAACTTGAAATTGTCTAATTGCCTAAGCAAGTTGTACAAGTTTTGTGTCCTAACACCGGAGTGTTTAGTGAACTTGGCTTGAATAAGAGCCCATCTTTGTTACGGCATTTGGTTCCTTAGCAATTTCTTGGGCTAGAGAGTCATTTACACTCTTTTGAAGAATGTTCTTGACTTTCAAGTTTGCACTTACCAATTGCTTTTCGGCTTCGCACCAAGTTTACGGGGATTTGATCTTACTTGGTCCTCCATCGGTCTGCATTTGAGTTGGGTATGACACTTCATTTTCTAGAACATACCAGTTCCAAATGCTGTTTGCATCAAGATAAGTTTTTATCTTTGATGCATAGATCTCAAAAGATCCACAGTCATCAATGTGTGGGATGTCTTTCTCATTATTTCTTCTTGGTTGAGGCATGGTGGGTTTGAAGAGAATCCTTCACAAGTTGTTAGACTTTTGAATGTGAAGACAAGCTCTGATACCAATTGAAAGGCCCTTTGTTAATATGCAGATGATCAGACAGCTATGGTATTGGCTTAGCTGTCAGATGATAGTTGAGTTGTGCAGCGGAATAAGAGAGATTTGAAATAATGGTAGGACAACAAACACAAAGAAATAATGCAAGTGTGTGAATGTGATTGCAAAAATGTAATAACACAGAGAATTTAAAGTGGTTCAGAGTTCACTCCTCCTACATCCACCCTCACTGTCAAACTTGACAAGTGAGATCAATTTTATTATAATCTTTAATCAACAAAAATTACAAATGATTGATTCAGGCAAGTTTCTTGAACTTCCTCTTCCTAATTAGTACAAATCAACTAGGGATACACTTAAAGTACATCTTAAGTGTTTTTACAACTTGAAGTACGATCTCAAGATTTTACAAAATAACTAATACACTCAAAGTACGGTCTTGAGTGATTACAAGCGATTCTACACCTAAAGTACAGCCTTAGGTTTTTGGGGTTTGTGAATTAACACACTGGGGTTGTTTGTTGTTGGTGAAGAGGTTTAGGGGTGAAGGTTTTGGTTTGGAACAGGGTTTTAAAGGTGAGGATTGGTGTGTGTGTGTGTGGATTACAGGGGGTGTGTGTGGGTGTGAGAAAAGGGTTTTTGACTGGGAAAATGAGTATTTTTCAGTGTGTTGTTAGGGGAAGAACTCCTCTATTTATACCCTTCAATGTAGCCGTTGGAATATGACTGTTGCAGCTACATTAATGAGCTTTGACTTGTCTTTGTCCCACTTGTCCACATGCAGGTCTTCATGAGCTGGCTTGAGTCGTGAGCTTGAACCGAGAACTTCTAGAAGGTCTTCAGTGGTCTTCATTGGTCTTCATTGATGGACTTGATAGCCGTGAAGATGCAGGATCTAACTTGGTTGAGTTTGTGGTAACATGGTGTGAGGCAGGTAGATGGTCAGTCGAGGACTCAGTCATAGCCGTCGATCATGGCAAGGCTTAGCTATCTGAGAGGATCTCTAATAAGGACTGAGATGCACTTGATGATCTTGATGACTTAGAGAGTGACTATGATTCATGTTTTTGATTGATTGTAAACATTGTATAAGGGAGAATCATAACTGTCAGACTCATAGCTATCAAAGTGAAGAATTATGACAGATTACATCTTTTGATATAAACCCTGTTCTATATATATATTCCTTTATCAAAACCAACTAACTAAGACATTGATCAAAGTTAGGTCCTAACATATATATATATATATATATATATATATATATATATATATATATATATATATATATATATATACATATATAATATTTTATGACTTTTACATGACTACATATATAACGTGTAGACATGAAGCAATTCTTGAACAAACAATATGGCAACCCCTTCATTCCTGTCTGTCAATGAAGCTGAAGCAGAAGAAGAGAAGGGAAAATCAGTTGGAGAGATAATCTCAAACCTTCCAAAGGCTAAAGGTTGGATAACACACTACTTCCACCTATACCAGGGCTTTTGGTATGGTCCTAATTTTATCAAAGGTACGATTTTTGCACAACAAAATTTTAAGGCCAAATCCACAGATATCCTTTTGGCTACAAATCCAAAATGTGGTACAACATGGCTCAAGTCCCTTACCTTCGCAATAAAAAACAGAGCGGCAACACCACCCCAAAATGAAGAACATCCTTCACATTCTCCAAACCCTCTTCTCAGTCTTAATCCTCACGTACTAATCCAAAACTTAGAATTTGGACTTTTCCAAAGTTATTCATTGGAAGAAGTTGAAACCTTACCTTCACCCCGCCTCATTGGTACCCACATTCCCTATGGTTCATTGCCTGAATCTATTTCCCATTTCGGCTGCAAAATTGTGTACGTGTGTAGAGATCCCAAAGATATGTTTGTTTCCATGTGGCATTTCTTTGACAAGGCGAGTTTGAAAGAGGTTCCAGTCATTTCGTTGGAGGAGGCATTTGACTTGTTTTGCCAAGGCATCTCCCTTTTAGGACCATATTGGGATCATGTGTTAGGATACTATAGAGCAAGCTTGGAACGGCCTGAAAAAGTTTTGTTCTTGAAGTACGAGGACATGCAAAGTGATACTTTGAATCAGGTGAAGAGATTGGCTGGGTTCTTGGGGTACCCTTTCACATTGGAGGAAGAGGCTAAAGGGGTTGTTGAAGAAATTATACAATTATGCAGCTTTGAGAATATGAGCAGTTTAGAGGTGACCAAGAAAGGTAAGCTTTTTGGTTTGATAAGCCATGATATTTACTACAGGAAAGGTAAGGTTGGTGATTCAAAGAACTATCTCACCGAAGAAATGGTGGAGCGCCTTAATAAGATCACTAAGGAAAAGTTTGAAGGTCTTGCTATTGGATATTAAGCATATCATATAAAACTCCCTAATAAATATGCCGAGATGGATGCTTGGCTCACATTCTTTCCGTTGCATTTGAGTTGAAGTACTAGCTAGTTTGGTGTATGTCGATCTTCTTATCATGTAATAAGGTGATTCTACATCTTATGTATCACAATTTGGTTTGTGATAGTCTTTGGGTTTCAGTTGATTTTTATCTGGTGATTTAATAAATACCTTTGTGCGCGACTTGTTGTTTGTATATGCAGTACATTCATAAGCATTCATTCATCTGGATATTCATACTTTAGGTCAATAGTACTCTTATATATTTTGAAGGAAAAAATGGGTGCCATGTTTGTTGAACTGTCCATTAATCATGACAGAGACCCCTTGTGAAAGGCTTTTATAAAATACTACACCTTAATACATGCTTCACTCATTCACTCAATCTAAGTGATGTTCATGGACAAAATAGTGAAAAATGTGAAAGGGTCGAACTTCAGGGGCGTCCCGTATAAGAATGCACTCTTGCCATTTTGGACGTTCCACATAAGAATGCACTTTTCTAAAATGGCAAAGAATCATTACTATTCCTCCCACTCATTCTATCTCCTACTTTACTTTTACACTCACAACACCAATCAACTTACTATTTCTTACCCCACTTTCTCTTTCCTACTTAACTTTTCATACTCACAACACGCCAAAATCTGCTGAGAAACGTGTTTCTCCAAAATTTATGGAGAAACGTGTTTTTCACCACGCACACACACACGTACTTTCCACCACGCAAAAAATGGCTTCAATGGCGTTTTATTCAATTCTCAGTACGCCCACCCACAATTTCACTCCTGCAATACGAACCTCAAATCTGCCCCCTCACGTGCTGCCTTTCCATTTTCTATCCTTCAAAACCTCCCTGAGCTCCTCAATTTCACAAAGTGGGTTCTCTTTTTCAGGCACTCCCTCCAACTCTCGACGTCGCTCCGGCGTGGTGGCTGTCATTGACTCCGACGAAACCTTCATCTTCGATTGCGATGGTATTTACTAGTGTCAAAGTTAATTCTAATACTCCCTCCGCCTCGATCTTCCAAAAAAAAACAATTATTTTTGGATATTTTGGGCGGATTTGGTTCTAATGAGATTGATTTTGTCCGTCTTTTGTTGTTTCTGGATATCTATTAAAAAGGTTCTGGATATCAATTATAAAGCTTCTGGATATCAATTAAAAAGGGTTTGGATTCTGGATATCAATTAAAAAGCTTCTGGATATCAATTATAAAGCTTCTGGATATCCAGAACTCTTTGAAAGGATATCCAGAATCTTATGTAAGTGATATCTAGAAATTTAGAATTGGCTTCTGGATATAAGTTTTAAGGCTTCTGGATATCCATATTCAATGTTCTGGATATCCAGAACCTTGTGAAAGTGATGTCCAGATCAGAAATTTGGTCTTGGCCTTGGATTTGGTCTCAAATCTTTTTTCTGGATATCTGTCCCAAAGCTTCTGGATATCAATCCCAAAGCTTCTGGATATCCAGAAACCCGTTTCTCCATAACTTATGGAGAAACGCGTTTCTCCCTAGACCTACTCTCACAACACTTACACCACTTACACTTTTCCTTAATTTTCGTGCAAAATGGAAAAGTGCGTTTTTATGCGGGACAGAGGGATTATGTGATAATTATTGGTGCACCAAATTATAAGCAAGACTAATAAAAAAATGGATACGCAGAGATTTAGTCTGCCCATATTAGGTAAGCTCCATGTGGAACAGAAGACTTTTCATGTACTATTATTACCTTTAAATTTTAGATTAATATATCCTCGGGACTATCCACACATTATGAATCATCGTACTTAGCTCAAGCTCTGATTTTAACCGTTCATGTATTTTTTTAGCAATTTTAACCATTATAATTTAGATAATTACTCATTATCCCAAAAATCCGAAGGTAGGATGGTTGAAATTACGAAAAATATATCCCTACTTTTGGGGATAGAGAGTGCGTATCTAAAGCACAATGATTAAAACTGCTAAAGAAATACACGAAGTGTTAAAATTGGAACTAGCTTGAGCAAAGTACAATGGTTAAGAATGTCGATGTGACTATAATTCAAGATCAAATATAACGATTATTAAGGGTTAAGAATCAATAGCAATATAAGATTTAATATAAGATTTTGCAGAGTGATAACTGTAGTATGCAATAATACTGGCACTCTAACTAGATTTGTCAATTCCCAAGGCTTAGAGTATGTATACACACACACACACACACACACACACACACACACACACACACACACACACACACACATATATATATATATATATATATATATATATATATATATAGATACTCCCTTCGACCCATAAATATTAAGAAAGTTTCAAATGGCACGGTGATTAAGAAAATAGTAAAAGTTATGAGTGTAATAGTAAAATAGGAGAGAAAATGAGTGGAGGAAATAGTAAATTATAATGGTGTTGTGAGTATTAAAATAATGTAGGAGAGAGAATGAGTGGAGGGAATAGTGATAAAAACTTTCCATTTTGGGAATTCTTAAGATTGGTGGGACACCCAAAATGGAAAGTTTTCTTAAGATCGGCGGGACGGAGGGAGTATGTATATATATATATGTATATGTATATATATGTATATGTATATGAATAATAAAAGTGTCAATGTTTTAATTAGACACACAAGACCAATTATTTCTGGATCATATGCATGTCATGTACTTCATGTTTGATGAGCCCGGACCAGCTAGACCGGGCCCAAGCTCGGTCTGGTCCAAAGGCCCAGTATGACATGGCGTATCCTAGATCGCCAGAGTCAAGACCGCGGACAGGTAGACCCTCATGGTCAAGATCGCGTTCCTCTCATCGCATCCCAGACAAAACCAAAGGGATCCAGATCGTCAGCTTGGTGACCGAGTGAGTTGTGACCGCCCCATCCGTGTCCGCGTCAATCCTCATTGACCGTGCCTAAGATGCTAACTGCGGTCTCATACCAGACTCCCGGTTATCTCACTAGACTCCCGGTTGATATCAAAGCTTATTGAGCAAGTTACTTACTGGCTTTGACAGGCAAAGTAGCCGGCTCACTCCCATCGCATTGAATGCATGGCTCAGGCGCCTACTATTTCATTTAAAGCGCCGCGCCAGATACATGGCTCCTGTCCACATCAACGACATCCCCCTGATAGCGAATCTTCCTTCCTTGACAGGACCAATCCTATGCAGATACGTGTATCTGGTCAAAGACTAAGATGCCCTCTAGGGCTGACCTCATGGCTTACGTCAGCGAGCAACTCCTCATTGCCTATAAATAGAAGACATTTGTCCCCTTGGACAAGGTAATTGCCAAATCTATATTGTAAGCCATATTGCTCTCAAACCCTAAACACACACAAACACATTCAAGACATTCAAAGTCTTATTTCTCTCATTAATCATACTCTCACACCCGAGGGCCTGAGTTGGAGTAACATCCAACTTTGACTTTAACGGTGCTTGCTTTGTTGTGTTATAGGTACGCGCCCAACCATAAATATATCCAGCCAGATATCTTACGAACCGCTCTGACCCCGAAAAGCCCAGGCGTCATCAGTGGTTCCATTGCCGGGAAAAATCTTTATTTTCCCGTAAATCTTTGTGTCAAAACACCCGTCGTGTTCTAAAACACTCGTTGTCAAAAAGCCACTCTTTTTCAGCCATTTTTTCAAACATGTCTAAAACCCTTGAAAATGCGGATCATTTGACAATTCGGGAGGGTGACCAAGCTTCCCCTTCCAAAGGCAACCAAGATAGGCCAAGCACCTCTATTTTTCTCAGAATGGGGGCCCGTTCTCAAAGCCTGAACAGCCTCTCCCCTGCTCAAAAGGTTTTGAAGATGTTGACAGAGGAAGCCCGGGCCGAAAAAGCCAAAGGCCTCTTAGATAACAGCCCAAAAACTCCCAACGCTCCTTTAAAAGCTCTCACCAACTCCCCAAATACTCCTCTCACCCCCGAACTGATCCTCAGGAGGCAGGAAACTATTGCCGCCATGTCTAAGTTGGTGGCAGAGATGATGGCAATAAATGATTCCCAGCTGGATCTAGTGGAGCTAGAGGCAAATGGGCGAATACCACTCCTTGCAGGGTCCCACAGGTTCTCCCAACTAGCCCCCGCTAACTCGCTTGTTAGTCAAGCCAGGGGGCAAAACGGGCAGAACTAACCCTCAATCGCAAGCAGGCAGCCAGGGAGGAGGTTGTGCAAGTTTATGATAGTGAAGAGAGAGGAGATGAGGCTCAATCCAATCACCGTGTGAAGTCCAAAGCCCTATCCTGGCTTACGTCAGGGAGAAGGCCGTGACTCCACGTGCCAAAAAGCTAAGAGTGGATGACCAGAACCTAAAATTTGTCAAATTTATGCACCAAATATGGGAAACCCACCAGAAAACGGCTCAGAAATGTGGCTGCACAATGGATGCTTTCAGTGACAAAATTGCCCGGTCACCCATTCGGAGAGGGAACCCCCCAGATGGAGACTTATGATGGCTCGAAAAATGCCAAGAGCTATATGGGACGATTCGAAGGGCAGATGGCCCTGTTCTCTTCATATGAGGCTGTAATGTGCAAGGCCATGGCCGCGACATTCACAGGCAAGGCATTATCCTGAATGCTGGCCCTCAAGCCCAAATCCATCAAAACTTATAATCAGTTCAGGCACCTCTTCCTGAACACATTTGCTGGGGCCAGAGAGCCCGCTAGACAAAAGACATATCTTGTCCGAGTTAAGCAGGCAGCGTCTGAGACCACAAAAAGCTACATCTCTCGCTTCAGAAAAGTGAGCGAGCAGATTGTAGACCTGGAAGAGGGTGACATCAGGCTATGCTTTGAAGGCCGTCTCTCCTCCTCGTTCTTAAAAATGAACTTTGCCTCCAACAGGCCCAAGAGTGTGGAGGAGATGTATGAACGAGCCTCTGCTATTGCCTCAGTAGAAGAGCCGATTGAGGCCGCTCCTCGCGCCCCTGTCAAGGAAAGAATCAGCCAGGTCCAAGAGACTGGCCATGGATCTGCCCGCAGAAATAATCAAGGCAAAAACCGTAGCCGTGGGACAGAAAAACTCCGGAAGATAACGGAGGACACAGCTTTCACTCCCCTAAATGATTCGCGAGCAGCCATCGCGAGAACCATGGAACATCCCCCTCCTTCCCCCATGGGCAGAAAGCCGAATGAAAGGAGTAGAGCCAAGTTCTGTGAATATCACAATGATCACGGTCATAATACTGAGGACTGCTTCCAATTGAAATGAATCATCCAGCAAAAAATCAATAACAGGGAGTTGGCGAAATGGGTTCATGGCCAAAACAATGCCACTTAGACTAATAATCCTCCGCGGGCACGAGCACTATGTGGCCCCGACATGAAGGAGAGGGACGAGGAAGACGATGAGTTGGGTGATTATGAGATCAAGTTTATTGGAGAGAAGCCTCCATTTAACAAACAGCTCTCCCTCCATATCCGAACATTGGAGAAAGTTTTCTTGATTCTCCCCATGGCTCCGGAGGAAGAGCAGTAAATTGGGTTCAAAAGGAGCGAACATGCCTCCTCCCTCTTTCACTCTACTTAACCCCTCACCCCCCGCATGAAAATCAATCGAGCAAACATTGGCCGAGTTTTGATTGATACAGGCGCGCCCATGGATATCCTCTACTACCATACTCTAGTAGGAATGAGGATGACCGAGGCTAACCTGACTCCTTATGCTGGTATGCTCGAGGAATTCACTAATTATGTCGTTGGGGTAAAGGGGACGATAGTGTTTGAAGTAACTATTGGGGAAAAACCCATGCAAAAGTCAGCCAAAATCACTTTTATGGTGGTTGATCTTCCTTCCCAATACAATGCCATTCTCGGCGTAACTGCTAAGGCCGAATTGGGAATAGTTGCTTCCATTCCCCACCAAAGGGTGAAATTTAACACCTCGGGCGGGGTTGTTACAATAAAGAACCAGCCCAGGAGATTTCTCCGAGCGCTAGAGGAGAAAAGAAAGGCGAATAAAGGCCAGACATCCTACCCGCAGATAGAGGGCAAGGACAAACAAAGAGAGGGTAAAGCCAAAGAAATTATTCTGGCACCCATTCCAATTGACATGCTTTCTTTCCATTCCACGAAGGTGGAGCTCAAGACGAGCAGAAAGGCCAAGAAGTTGGCCCCCATTGAGGGAGTATATATCGATAGGGGAATTGAAGGAAAGATAGACTGAGAGGTCATATATATTCCATGGCCGCGCTGCCCGAGGCACGGGCCAACCCCCCAGCCATTGTGATAGACTCCCTGCACAACTGTGAAATCAGCGACCTCAAGACTAACGACGAGCTCAAGGAAGTGGCAATCAACTTCCACTACCCCAAGCAAACTGTTAAGGTTGGGCTGGAAATACACCCCGATGAGAGGAGGATCTTGATCGAATTCCTCCGAAAAAATTGTGATGTGTTCGCTTGGAGGGTGGAGGACATGCAAGGAATTAGCGAGGACGTGATCCTCCACAAAATTAATGATGACCCATCCTTCAAGAACATTCATTAGAAATCAAGATACTTCTCTCCGGACAAGGAGATAGCGATCCAAGAGGAGGTGGAGAAGCTGCTTAAGGCGGGAGTAATTGAAGAGATCTCTTACCCTAAGTGGCTAGCAAACATGGTAATGGTCAAAAAGGCCAATGATAAATGGAGGATGTGCGTTGATTTCACGGATCTCAACAAAGCATGCCCCAAAGATTGCTTCCCTCTTCCTCGCTGTTGGGTTTCATGGGTCCATGCGCAGCCGAAGAAAGCAAATTAACACGAAAACCCGGAGCCATAGATCCGTTCTAGATGATTAATTAAATAGGATGAAATAGAAATACCAACCTTGATTCCCTTTGTCTTTGATAAACACGTTCCAACTCCAGGTTTGATGATCGTGTGAATCCTTGATGAACAAACCTTGAATCACGAACTTAAGATCTTGAATTACGAAGATCCTCTATGTGTATCCACACGTTGAACGAACCCTAGAACTCATCTAGGTGGATTGCTAGATCCTTTTATTGAAACCCCTTTCAATCTATGAAGTAATATGGAATTGGTGTGTTTTGTTTTTCAATTCTCAATTGAAAAACTCACAATTGTGTTTCTCTAAACCCAATTTTCGTGTGTTACTGCTAGGACAAAAGGGAGGCGGTATTTATACTTTATAAATACCTTTTTCTATTTGGAAAACTCTAATTTCCAAGCAGTTACGTATCTGTCAGCGCCGACGGGACGACTCATCCCGTAGGGCACGAGTCATCCCCTTGCAAAGAGTACACTCTCATATTTATCTGGGTACTTCTCATGAGCAACATGTATGAATCTGCAATTTTCATCACTTTCATCTCCAAATTTGTATACAGCAGGAAAAGCTCGTTTTACCTCAATCTCAAAGAACTTGAATATCTGTGGTGTGTATACCTCAGCTGCATGTTTTATGATACCACCATACATGTCTGGTTGAGGGACTGAGATTGATGCTTGAAATTCCTTCTCTTGCTCACTATTCCTCCAACGTTTAACTGTTTCATTGAATATGTCAAAGAACTGAGTGAGGGATGTGTTTCTGTTTGCTTTGAAACAAAGGGCATTATTTGTGCTCTCGCTTCTTTGGGATGACAATATTCCAGCTGAGAAGAAATTTGTGCTTAAAGCTGTGCACCATTTCTCCCGTAGTCCATATAGACGCTTGAACTAGGAATTTTCAACGAGATTGTATTTCACGGGCATTGACTCCCAACATCTTTCAAATTCATCCTCACTGGTACATCCATTAAACAATGATCAAATTCTTTTTTAAAATCTTCATTTGTCTTCAATTGTCCAAAGTGGGATACATCATTTTGTTGGATGTGCCATAAACATAGCCTATGCCTCGTCCGCCCTTCAAATACCTGTATTATAACAAAGTTTCTGGATATTAACATTATATGCTTCTGGATATTAACATACAATAAATTTTCATTGACCAATTTTTTGTCATGGCTTTGGCCTTGGCCATGTCCAGAAACTAACAATTTAATATCCAGAAACTACCAAATGAATATCCAGAAACTACCAAATTGAATATCCAAGAAACTTTATATTGAATAACCAGATACTTTAGAATGACTAGCTACTGGATATTCAATCTGGTAGTTTCTGGATATAAACACCAATGACATCTGGATATAAATATTGTTAGAACTATATAGCACAAATAAAATACTAGATAAGAAATATTATAAAAGAACTGGTTATGGAATTTTATAATCATACCTCTTCAATTGCATTTGACATTGTTGGTCTTGGTCTGTAAATATTGTTTTTGGTTCTTTGCCTCCCATTGATTTTCTAAACTGCTTAAGCAACCAGATAAATGTTTCTTTTTCTTCATTTGCTATGAAAGCACAACCAAACATGACAGTGTTCCAATGATTATTAATGTCAACTATTGGGGCACAAATAAGGTTGTATCTATTTGTAGTATAAGTTGTGTCAAATGTAACCAGATCTCCATAGAGCTTGTAATCTTCCTTTATCATGCTATCTCTCCAAAATATAGCCCCAAGTCTTCCTTCATCATCAAATTTGATTTTAAAATAGAACCCTTGATCTTCCAGTGAAATTTCAAAAAGCCTATCAACAACATTCTGAGCATCACCATTTTCAATTTTTTCCATTCTAAGTTTCTGAACAAAATTGATATGACCTTTCTTTGTGTGACCAACATGTTCCTCTCCATCAACTGCTTTTACCAAAAGACTATATCCATCAGTTGGTTTTATACCATCTTCTTCCATTATTTCAATTATTTCACCCTGATCTTTTGAGATACACCTTTCACTGCGCTTTAAATGGTTCCAATCTGTCCTTGTCATTTGATGATTGTGCTCTGTAACATGGCGATCAACAACATACATATCTTCCTCTTTTAGCAATTTTGCCCTCAAAAGAGCCTTACATTGAGTCCTCTTTATGTAATTTCTCCTTCTCTTTTGTTGTTTTTTGGTAACATCGAGTTGTTCAACTGGTGAAGGAATTTGAACTTCATTAACATCAACGTGTGACGGAACACTGATTTTATCCTGTTGGGTTGATCTGGTAACTCCTTCACATGAGCAACGGAATAGCTTGTCTAATATCCTTGAAGTCTTTTTTGAAACATGATTTGTTGACAACTTAATACTAAATCCTAGTGCATTTGCATGAAGTTTATACAGTTTGTACAATTCCTCCCATGTCTTTGCTTTTGTTCCCAGCAAATTTTTGCTTATATCAATATTAGGGTCCTCAAAAGTTATTGCACACAAAAAATATATTAAAAAGAATAATGTTATATGAAATCAGTAATTCTAAATCAATATGTCAATAAAGTTAAGAGAGAAAACCTATTTGTAGCCCAGTTTCAGGATCTGTAGGTTGTTGAATTTGAGATTCTAAATCAATATGAGAATATGATTCTGCAAGAAAAGGCAGTAGTTAGTTAGTTTCTGGATATTCATTTTGAAGGTTTCTGGATATTCATTTTTATAGTTTCTGGATATAGCATTGGCCTTGGCCATATCCTTTGGCCTAGTGCATTGCCAGTTTAAAGTTTCTGGATATTCAATTTGGTACTTTCTGGATATACATTTTAATGTTTCTGGACATGGTCAATTGTGTGTTTCTGGATATTCAATTTGGTAGTTTCTGGATATTCATTTTGAAAGTTTCTGGATATTCATTTTGAAGGTTTCTGGATATATCATTGGCCTTGGCCAAGGACATGGACATATCCCTTGGCCTAGTCCATTGCCAGTTTAAAGTTTCTGGATATTTAATTTGGTACTTTCTGGATATACATTTTATTGTTTCTGGACATGGTCAATTGTGTGTTTCCGGATATTCAATTTGGTAGTTCTGGATATTCATTTAATAGTTTCTGGATATTCATTTTGAAGGTTTCTGGACATAGAATTGACCAAAGCCATAAGCAATTTCTGGATATGTACCTAACACATTTCAGGATATACATTCAGATACTTCTGGATATCATTTATATATATAATTTACTAAATTGAAACAAATTTAAATTACATTTTTTCCATTCCCATAACCATCATAAGGCTTGATACCAGAAACTCCACCACATCCTCCATCACCTTTGTCAAAGGGCTTCTTCTTGACCTTGTCCTTCTTGCAAGAAGGAATTTCCACAGGTCCAAACAACTCCAAATACTCCTTAAGGTATTTTGCCAAAGCCTTGTGCTCAGCTTTGGCAACATTGGAGAAAGAGGAAGTGGGTGCACAAGAATCAAAGGCATGCTGAAGCATTGCAGTTTGGTTCCTTTCACGTATCATACGCCCTGCACAAGGCTGTAGAGGGCATACATACAACTTAACTGGAGATGTCCAGTCAGTCTGAGGGATACGAAGATGACCAAAGTGGAGTTTCTTTGTCATTTCACGAAAGGCACTCCTAAACTCTTTCTCATCAGAGTCATACTCATCATTTGATGACATATTGCTTGAAATTATAAGAGAACTGACTTTAATGAAAGAAGAGATGTAATTTTGAAATATCCAGTTCATGTGTTGTATAGTGCCAGTGCTAGCCCCTTCCTATTTATAGTGCATATACCTACACTGTTTTTTGTTTGGTTTGTAAATGCTTTAACATTAACTGGTTATGTAATTTCCAATGTTTGACTATTGTGTAAAAGCTGTTACATATTTACCTACTCCAGTCAAACATTGGAAATTACATAACCAGTGAATGTTAACAATTCTCTGTAAAAAGCTGTTACAAATCATATAATTTACCTACTCCAGTCAAACATGGAAATTACATAACCAATGAATGTTAACAATCCAATTCCTTGGAAACAACAGATGGCAAGAAAGTACTTTGCAATGTCAGCTTTTCAATGGGTGTTTCTGGATATTCAATTTGGTAGTTCTGGATATTCATTTTGAAGGTTTCTGGATACTCATTTTGAATGTTTCTGGATATTCATTTGATGGTTTCTGGATATACATTTGAAGGTTTCTGGTGTAGACACCCCATTCTGAACTCATAATTACATGATTACACTACTCTTCATCTCTCTTTTGTGTTTTGATGAAAGTATATCAGTTTCGTCATGTTTCGTTAAGTTTCTAACTAACCTCGTTAGTTTTGGACCTAACTGACTAACGGAACAACTGAAGAGGACAAAATAGTCAAATGACTAGTTATCTCGCGCGAGATATCCCCTCGACAGGATGTGCAGAAATCACTCTCCTTCTCCGTTTCAAACTCTCTTTCTGGATAAAACATTATCAATTCGGGTATCCAATCACAACTGAGTTTTGGAACCTTCCTAGGGGATTTTACCTCTCCACCTTCACCTCTCCAACCTCCTATAAATACTGGATGATTTTCAGTGTTTCGGAGGTCGACAATTCTGATCCTTGATCAAGAAAACACACAACACACACATTTTGTTGGTTTCTCTCCCTGAAAGATTCCTACAAAATCACCCCTTAAAACAACCTACAGTTTGTTCATCAACCTTGTTGATTAAAAAACATCGAAGCCCGAATCAAAGGACCAAGGCGAAGCTCCGTCCGCATCAAGATCCAAATCAAGGATCGAGGCGAAGCTCTGTCCGTATCAAGTTTCAACTCTAAACTTGAGTCGAAACTCTGTCCGAATCCCTTCTCAAACAAAAGGTAATCATCCTTTAACTTTCGTTTCTCTTCTCAATCTCTCTATTGATTTTAGAGTAGTGTAATCCCATCAAAAGGATTAGCCTAGTGTCCCTTCAGTCAATGGAGGCGATCTCGAAGCATACAATCCGACATTCCTAATCAAAAAATTGATTAGAGTTTACTTGTTTTCTTTAATTCTATATATTGTAAAGATTGAAAACCTCTCTTTTCTTTAGCAAGACCAATCTCCGGATTGGGTGGAATGGATGCTCCTTGACCTACCCATTCCATAACCTAAGCCCCGAACCCAAATCTCTTTTCAAAATGGTTTTCCTATGTTCTCCAAACGAATAATATAGGTGACGACTCGAAAGATGAAAAGATAAAATTTTCTCACAACGCCACAGTGGCGACTCCGCTGGGGATTTAAAATTAAGAGGATTAAACTTGCGTCAAAATTAAAAGAGAGGTTTTCAAAAAAAATTCGATTTTCTGCTCCCATATCAGGGATATCTCGCACGAGATGTCATATCTCGCGCGAGATATCGCCTCGGCAATCTGGTTGTTTTCTAGTTTCTCCTGTTCATCTCATAGTCCAAGACGAGAGTCGAACACGCAAGGGGGATCCCAGAATTCATTATCTGCAGAGTTCTCGCATCTTAAGGCCTCCCTTAAGATGTAGAACTTGAATCTGTATTTCATTTAAATAATTGATTATTATTTATGAACTGCGTGTGATTGGGTTTTATTTAATTAAAGTCCGGTCCATTAGGGACTCGGGAGTTGTAATTTAATTTATTCTTTCTCTCTCTCTCCCTTTATGTGGAACTACGACGGCCTGAGTCTTCCTAAATTGGTAGAAACGTAGGCAACCACTTGGTACGGCCACTATTTGTTTTTCTTTTTAGTTTTTTTAAAAAAAATCTCTATTTTACTCTATCACCTAGAGTTGACTCTCACACACGCGCACTCATGATATAACTGTCATTGCACTACATACCCCGATTAACCCGGGACCCACACTAAGGACGGATGACGGTAACCACCTAGTCACTGGTCTCTCCGAAGTTGGATCATCCCACTCCGCGTATTCAATCCACCTAGATTGTCATATCGCGGGGAGCCTAGCCTTCCAGCCCTGCATCGCCACATATCATGTAGTATACTTTTTAAGACACTCCGTGACCGGTCGGTTTTGACTCGGTAATTTTTCTTGTCTTTGACCAAAATAAAGTTAATGTAAAATTGACCATCGAGAAAGGATTCGGAAAAGTCCCTTCGGAAAAAAAAAAAAAGGAAAAAGTCCCATCGGAAAAGTCCCTTTGGAATGACCCTTTCGGAAGTCCCTTTAAAAGAAAAAAAAAATCCTTCCGATCAATTTTACGTGGCTTTACTTTTCAAAGAATGGTCAATTACCGAGTCCCTAGGTTTGATTCGAATTACATATGCCTGCAAGATTTACCTAGGATGCTAGATAGAAAACGGATCCTTGTCCGTCCGACCATGAATCTAGGAAATAAAATGAGGAAAAATCCATCTTTCCGAATGGTTATCTCGTGCGAGATTACCTCGTCTCGCGCGAGATTTTATTTGCAGAATTTGTGTTTGTAATTGATGATCGATGTGCGCTCCCTCCTTGAGTCAAAACTCCGTCTCTAATAAAAATAAAACTTCAAAAAAAATTGCTCGTGAGGTAATTTTAACCATCATCCTTTTCTCCATCTAGGATCGTTTGGGGCTAATATTCTAAAGGACGTTTCGTTGGGATATCTCTAGTTCATCTCTAAGGTCGTCAAGCTCCCTTACCTCTCCAACGGTAGCAATTCAATTTCCTTCCGACACGATGAATTCCGAAGCACTCAAGAAGGAAATTGAGAATGAAAGGATACGATATGAAGAAATGCTACAAGCACAAGCCGATGAAATGGAGGCCCGATTAGAACTTGAAAGGAGAATCCAAGTCGGGGAAATGAAAGCCATGGTTGACGAACTCCAAGCCATGAAACTACAATTGACCGAAGTAAGCTCAAAGAAGAAAGAAAGTAGGACCTCTTCCGATGATGAAGTGTCATACACTAAGAAGGCTAAAAGACACCGCAAGCACAAGAAAAAGGTGTATGAGCCTAGCTCATCATCTTCCTCCTCTGACAATGAGAGTTATGATTCCAAGAAAGAAAGCAAGGACGAACCCCTTACCATGGCAATGCTAGAAAAGAAACTTGCATCCCTCGATGTGAGTAAGGGAGCCTCGCTCTCTATTGACTATGACACCCTTCGTCAATCCATGTCAAAGCTTCCTAGAAAGTACAAGACACCCGACATTGCAAAATTCAATGGCACTACATGTCCCAAATCACATTTGGAGACCTATTCTTGGGCCATGCTACCTATGGGTGTTGATGACAACTTGCTAGTTCAATGCTTCCCTCAAACTCTCGATGGTGCCGCTAGAGATTGGTACATGAATCTCCCACTCTCAACAAGGCTCGATTGGCCACTTGCTAGTCGTGCCTTCCAAGAACAATTTGAGGAAAACTCTACCTACCGCACTACTAGGAGAGACCTTGAGCAAACCAAGCAACTTCCGAATGAATCACTCGCAGACTTCGTCAAGAGATGGAGGATCAAACTGACTGAAATCGTTGATAGGCCAAGCCTAGACGAACAAATTCATATCCTACTTCAATGTCTCCGCGAAGAGTACCAAGAGAAGCTTGCCGGCAATTACTTCCCTAGTTTCCTCGAGCTCTATAAATCGGGCATTAGAATTGATGAATTGATCCGTCTTAGAAAGAATTCAGAAAAGGAGAATTGTCCAACAAAAGGGAGCACCGGTCGTACCTATCATGATTTTGGTGGAACTACTCTTAAGGAAATGTTCGATGATCTAGTAGGCCAAGGAAAACTGAAGCCAATGAAAGACTATCATCCTAAGAAAATGAGAGAAGATTAGGACCACGACAAATTTTGTGATTACCATCAGTTTAGTGGTCATGACACCAACAATTGCTACAATTTGAGGGATGCCATCCAAGACTTGTATGAAGCCGGCAAGATCAACTGAAGCATCACCACCTTGGGGCTCCGGTTGTCCTCTCCCTTTTTCCTTTGAAAAAAAAAAATAATAAAAAATAGATTAGGTTAACTTCCTAGTATGTTTTCGAAGAGTCGTTCTGTCATTCTAGTCCATGTCTATCCTCTCTAGTTTGTGTCAAGTAAACTATCGAGTCTGTTTCAAATTTTCTTATCAATAAAAGTTATCTCTTTATCATAAACACTTTCCCAAAAGTTGTTTTTCTTTAGGAGTATCATTTGATCCATACTGAATAGTGGACCCTCATTCCTTAAATCATTACGAAAAATAGTAACTTCTAAACAAGTTTGAAATGAAAACTATCCTTAGAAGGATTAAGGCTAAACATTACTCATGTTGAAAGTCGAAGATCAACAAACGAAGGAAGCCAAAGGCGATGCTATCAACATTCATCCCAAGAAGAGTGGGGCTACTCAATTCAAGGCTTTGAGAGTACAAAAATAAATAAAAAGCTCGCTAGGTCGAAACTCCTCAATTCCTCCTAGGCAAAAATTAGAGCATCAAAAAAAAAAAAAAGGAAAAAAAAAAAAAAAAAAAAAAAAGAAAAACTCTCAAGCCTTTATCGCCCCACAACAAGGATGAAATTTCAACAAAGGCAAGAAGGACTCTCCCGCAAAGAAGAAGAGTCAAGTGATATCAATGAAGAAAAGAGGATCCCTCAACATCCTCTTACAATGAAGCCCGAATGGCAACGTAAATGAAGAAGACTTTCAACATCAATCCATAAAGAAAAATGTTTAGCCTTAAGTCGTGCTAATGATTGACTTTCTTTTCAAACTCGTTAAGAAATTTCTAGATGATGCAAGGTCCATTAAAGGTAAAACAACTTTTCTAGACCTTTGAGCCATATAGCGTTCTTTGTTAAGTCTAGGGTCTTCCTCTTAGCCATTCTCATACACACTCTTGAAATCCAAGCAGCAAAACTGGGGCTTCCTAACCTTTCCTCCCCTAGTCAATCTCTACTCAAACTCTCAAGAGTAATCAAATCTTCATTAGGGGCTTTCCTCTTCGCTTCTCACTATCATCATTAGAGAATACACTCCCTCATAAAAGAGTCAATGCTTGGATAACCTTCCAAAAATAGAGTCCGTCTCTCCTCAACTAAACTTGAGAACTCATCTTTCTCCTTAATGAGATTCTTCCAACTGAGTCCTCTTCGAGTAAATATACTTTTCAAAAAAAAAAAAAGTGGCTCGCTAGGTTGAAAACTCGTAAAGAGCGGCCTAGGCAAAAGTTAGAGCACAAAAACAAAAGACGCAAAAGAGATGCCCGCTAGATTGAAAACCCGAAAGGGCGGTCTAGGCAAAAACCAGGGTGCGTCACTAAAGAAAAAAAAATCATCAAAGGGAAAAAGGAGGGAATCCTTCTTCAATTCATGCAGCCTCACAAACCTGTTCATGAAGTCATTTGCAGCATACAAGAAGTCTTGGGGCTTAGTGTCGAGAGAAGCCTTGGAAAATACATGCTTTGGATTAGGCAGCATAAGTTCTACATAGAAAAAGCCATTAGAGTGGTTTGGACATCGTTCAGTCAATGATCATCACATGAGAAACTTGGGGCTTGACGATGAAAAGTCCTGCGACAACGAAAAATCCTTGAAGTATCCTGAACCTTAGCGTTGAACTTGGGTTATCTCAACGGAATCCTATTAGACGATTGTCTCATTCGATCTTTAGATGGACCTCACGAGTTGGTCTTCTAAACCAAAATCTAAATCACACAAACAATTTTCAATTCTCACATAATAGAACTCACTCTCCCCGCTGATTCTTGGAGTCGAGTGCACATTGATTGTCTTGAACAAACAAATGCTTAAGTGAATGTGTGTTGTTATGCAAATTCTTTCACTAACCCTCTTGCAGGAATTAAAGTGCGTAAGGCACGTCAAGTGCCTACTTTCAAAGAATTAGATCAAACATGTTGAATGTTTGGGTTTTTCCTACAATATACCTTTCCATGCATCCAATTAAGTGTGTCGAGCATCTCTTCAAGCATCCATTGCGTCAAGCTTCCATAGCGTCAAGCAAACATAGCGTCAAGCATCCATCGCGTCAAGCAACCATCACGTCAAGCAACCATCGCGTCAAGAACCCATATACGTCAAGCATATTCCAACAAAAAGCCCGATTCAACGCCCAGACAGGTGGATCGTCATCAATTAGATGTGTCAAGCATCTAGGGTTAGTATGTCAAATACTCACCAACAAAAAGCTCGGTCTTGAATCGCCAGGATCGTCACCAACTAGGTGTGTCAAGCATCTACAGGTAGTATGTCGAGTACTCACCAACAAAAAGCCCGGTCTTAAATCGCCAGGATCGTCACCAATTAGGTGTGTCAAGCATCTACAGGTGGTATGTCGAGTACTCACCAACAAAAAGCCTGGTCTTGAATCGCCAGGATCGTCACCTCAACAAAAGCTTGGTCTTGAATCGCCAGGATCGTCACCAAATAGGTGTGTCAAGCATCTACAAGTAGTATGTCGAGTACTACTCAACAAAAAGCTCGTTCTTGAATCGCCAGGATCGTCACCTCAACAAAAGCTCGGTCCCGAATCTCCAGGATCGTCACCTCACTTCAGTCTCAAAAGAAAACCCAACAGAATGCAAATGACCGGACTGGTAAATGTTTGTTTTCTAACATCTTTCCCCGCAGGTTCGGAGCCCAAACAGGCGAATCTTCAGACAAACAGGTATATTCAGAATTGGGTCATGATTTGATTCCTCAGTATGGATTTGCCTTTTCAAAAATAAAATCTCTTCAATTTTCAAAAATGATTTTCAAAATACCTAAAGCAACCTTTTCGTGTTTTGGAGTTGAACTACGTTTCGGTCTGATTCTCCGATAGAGATACGTAGGCAGCCATGCGGCACGACCATCCCAGTGTTCAGAATGATGTCTTTTCTATCGACGACACTTCTTCTTTCATAAGACCTGTCGCCAAGGGGCTCTGTAGACACCCCATTCTGAACTCATAATTACATGATTACACTACTCTTCATCTCTCTTTTGTGTTTTGATGAAAGCATATCAGTTTCGTCATGTTTCGTTAAGTTTCTAACTAACCTCGTTAGTTTTGGACCTAACTGACTAACGGAACAACTGAAGAGGACAAAATAGTCAAATGACTAGTTATCTCGCACGAGATATCATATCTCGCGCGAGATATCCCCTCGACAGGATGTGCAAAAATCACTCTCCTTCTCCGTTTCAAACTCTCTTTCTGGAACCTTATCAATTCGGGTATCCAATCACAACTGAGTTCTGGAACCTTCCTAGGGGATTTTACCTCTCCACCTTCACCTCTCCAACCTCCTATAAATACTGGATGATTTTCAGTGTTTCGGAGGTCGACAATTCTGATCCTTGATCAAGAAAACACACAACACACACATTTTGTTGGTTTCTCTCCCTGAAAGATTCCTACAAAATCACCCCTTAAAATAACCTACAGTTTGTTCATCAACCTTGTTGATTAACAAAAATCGAAGCCCGAATCAAAGGACCAAGGCGAAGCTCCGTCCGCATCAAGATCCAAATCAAGGATCGAGGCGAAGCTCTGTCCGTATCAAGTTTCAACTCTAAACTTGAGTCGAAACTCTGTCCGAATCCCTTCTCAAACAAAAGGTAATCATCCTTTAACTTTCGTTTCTCTTCTCAATCTCTCTATTGATTTTAGAGTAGTGTAATCCCATCAAAAGGATTAGCCTAGAGTCCCTTCAGTCAATGGAGGCGATCTCGAAGCATACAATCCGACATTCCTAATCAAGAAATTGATTAGAGTTTACTTGTTTTCTTTAATTCTATATATTGTAAAGATTGAAAACCTCTCTTTTCTTTAGCAAGACCAATCTCCGGATTGGGTGGAATGGATGCTCCTTGACCTACCCATTCCATAACCTAAGCCCCGAACCCAAATCTCTTTTCAAAATGGTTTTCATATGTTCTCCAAACGAATAATATAGGTGGCGACTCGAAAGATGAAAATATAAAATTTTCTCATAACGCTACATCTGGATATTCATTTTATAGTTTCTGGACATGGTCAATTGTGTGTTTCTGGATATTCAATTTGGTAGTTCTGGATATTCATTTAATAATTTCTGGATATTCATTTTGAAGGTTTCTGGACATAGAATTGACCAAAGCCATAAGCAATTTCTGGATATGTATCTAACACAATTCTGGATATATATTAAGATACTTCTGGATATCATTTATATAAATATCTGAGTATGGATATAGAGATGGTCATGATATATAAAATATTAACAAGTAAGTTTTATTGAGATCGAACCTATAGCCTGTAGAATATCGATTTGTGATATTTCTGAATATCTGTCATGTAATTGATCTTCCATTTATGCTATTGAGCAGATAGATCCAAAATTACGTACATCAATCTCTGGAAAAGTAATATAACAATCGACCTTAGTACAATAAATGTTGATTAAAATTGAAAACAATAGTTGTTGATTTGGTTCATATTACCTGATTTAATCAATATCGATTTATGTATTGTTTCTGGATATTCATTTTGATTGAACTGTCCTGCTCGTCTCCATTTGCTGTGATCGTTGTAGTGTGTCTGCGTGTGTATCTACGCAAATATTTAATTTATGTAGGTTTTTTGACAATAGAACCGGTTTAATTCAAATTGTTGCCGGTTTTTGAATATATTAAAAAACCCGTTTCTCCATACAGAGATGGAGAAACGCGTTTTTCGCCAGACCAACTCTACAAAATAAAAAGTTTGATTGAAACATGAAACATAAGTAATAACATTGTCTTAGTAATAGTAAGCAAATAAGATCTAAACAAATACATATTACAATTAACAATATTAATATTCAACCATACAAAATAACAAGTTTGATTGAAACATGCAAAGCAGTATATATAGAAGCAGAGGGAGAACACTCAAACAACTAGAGGGAGAACACTCAAACAAGTAATTTCGTAGGCAACACTCATATATGCAAAGCAGTAGTCATTCATCTCAAATAAGAAGTGTATATTTAGTCATCAAAGACAATTATGGTTATTTAGTAGAAGCAATGACATGTGATAAAAAGGGAATGAGAAAACATAAATTTAGACAATGAGTTACAACTTAAATCACCTTTCCTCTCCTTCCGAATAGAATGGTATGGAACACTTTAAGAGTGTCATCAAGCTTCCTCTTCGATAACCTGTATGCAACTGGAAAGCAAAAGATGGTTCAGATATAATGATAGAATCAATCTGCCTGTCGCACCTCAAGCTCGTAAAATGACAAACTTTGCAAGGGCACATGAACCCCATGATGTTCAAAGAACTCACAAAACTGGCACATTTGATAATATAACTGTAACAAATAGGCTGCAGACCGCAAAGCAGAGCAAAAAAACTAATCATATTTAGGACCATTTAGACAACTTTAATAGAACATACGATGTTGCCCTTCTAATGAGATCAAAACCAAGCAAAATTTGAAACGCAGACCAATCAACAGTTATTAGTTTAAAAAACACAGAACATCATCTATCCTCAATTTAATTTTTTTTTTGTAAAACAAATCATCTTCCGTTGACTTGAAAACGGAGCGTTTCAAAATAATCGGTCATCCGAACGAAACCGTGTATGATGAACACAACACAAGGTTTGTGGTGGAACTAAATGGGCAGTTGTGTTTTGGGGACATATTTAAAGGTCTTGCATTTATGGACTTATGGATACTTATAAATGCTGAAAATACATAATGGAAGAAATTGTGTAGAGTTGACTTGAGTAGACTGCATGGTTTTGAACGACCAATCACCAGTTATTAGTTTCAAAAACACAGAACATCATCCATCCTCAATTTAATTTTTTTTTTAAAACAAAATTGAGGGAAACACGTACACAAAAACAACAAATCTTCGCACATGTAGGATGTCAATGTCTGACCCTAAAAAACCCAGCACCAAATTCGTGAAACCCCACCCATCACATTGAAACCTAACAATAAAACCCTAAAATTAGCTAAAACTGAAACTAACCTTGCTAATGGCGGATCTAGCTTCCTTAGCTTCTAATTAGGTCGTCGTTCTTCACTGGTCGCCGTCTTCAATGGAGCAAGGTCTTCCCCGGAGCTGGGTCTTCACCGGAGCTGCGTTCTTCAACGGTCGTCGTCAACCCTGTCGCCGTCAATCGTCGATTGCCCTAGGTAAGGTTTTGGGATTTTTTGGGAAATTTGGGAGAGAGAGAGAGATTTTTTTTGCGCCAACCGAGAATGGAAAATTCATTTCGCGGTATTTATTAATATTTACGACGGATAATGTACACCGTCGTATATAATGTTGATATTTACGGCGACTCCGTTCCCAATGTCGTATATAATGTTGCTATTTATGGCGGCTCCGTGTCTACCGCCATATATGATGTACTGTTTACGGCGGCTACTTGTTTACCGCCATATATAACTAAAATCTCAGATAAGTAGACGTTAAATGTACGTATATAAAGTATATACGGCGCCACGCGTCCGCCGTATATAACTAATATATACGGCGATATACTATACCCGCCGTATATATTAGTTATATATGGTGGACGCGTGTCTTTCGCCGTTTATAAGTATTATATACGGAGGACGCGTGTCACCCGCCGTAAATAAGTGCTGTAAATAACTAACTTTCTTGTAGTGTGGAGTGGCCAACCAAACCTAGGTAGAGCGGCCGTGCAGCTGCAAGTGGAGCGGCCGTGCACAATTGCCCAGTTCAAAACCAAATTTGGAGCCAAGGGGACACGGCCGTGTAGATCTCTTAGCTCGGCCGTGCAAATGGTGTCTACAAAATTAAAAGTCACCTTTAGATGGCACCACATTGAAGAGGTTCCTCCATATTATATATAGGCTATTTGTAATCAGTCATAAGATATCAAGAACCATCAGATCATACCAGAGAATAGCATACCAAAGTTTAGAATACATTATATACAATTCTTTATCATTATTTCCAAAGAATTTGATGATTGAAGTGTTCATTGTTCTTGAAGTACTCTTTGGAAGGAAGCAATAAAAGTTCAAGTGTTATTTCCAGCCATCACCTCTTAATAATCATAAGTTTTTATTCTCTTTATCTTTTCTTATTATTTATGTTTATTTTTTTATAATGGCTAGTGAGTAATCCCCCTTGTTCTTGGGGTTGGAAACTCAAAATGCCTCTTGTTCATCATTCTTTATAAAAGTCTTGTCTTCTATATCTTCATCTAAACAATTTCTTTATATCAATCTCAAAATGACTTACATTTTGGAGATGTCCAACTTGTACGATTCAGTCGATCGAGAGAAGTACCTAGCGGAGAATCTCGATTGACGGAACCATATAAAGGAACTAGGTTTCATTGATCACGAGAGTAGTTCAATAGCCTAGGGATGTTCCTTAAATGGAAACTGCGTTGATTTGCGAACTTAATGGATCCTTACTAATTATCGTCATCAAGAGATAAGCCGGAATGCCCGTTTGTGACAGGCGGGGATCCCATAAACGGAAATCTCAAGAGATAGGGCATAATTAGTGAAGGGTACAATGCTACTGTCTTGATCGTGAGAAGTAGTGTAAGCCTAATGTACCATCCTTGATTTTTATGAAAATCTGTATTTCAAAGACATGCCTATATGATGAACAATGATTAAAACTGCCATAGAAATACACGAGTGGTTAAAATCGGAGCTAGCTTGAGCAAAGTACGATGGTTAAGAATGTCGATGTGCCTATAATTCAGGCTGATTTCCTCTAGGGTCCCTTGGGCGAGATTTAAACCCAGTTTAGGAAATAACATTTAGTTAATTCCCAGACACCCCTCCACCTAATGGGAGCGATCGCCCCACAACATGGCGCAATCGCGTGGTGTGACGGGTGGTCTTATAAGTTAATTATAATATAAGATAAATTTTTCAATCAAAAAAATCAAAACTTTCAATAATAACAACGAATTGCTCTCATAAGTTACACATTTACAACTCTTATAAGACTAATTTGTCTCTTATAATTGACTTATAAGATAAATTTTTCAACTAAAAAAAATAAAAAATTTCAATAATAACAACGAATTGCTCTCATAATTTACAACTCTTGTAATTAATTATAAGACTAAATCACCTCTTATAATTAACTTATAGACCATTTTCTCTCGTAATTTACACATTTACAACTCTTATAACTAATTGTAAGACTAAATCACCTTTTATAATTAAACTTTAAGACCATTTTGCTTCTTATTGAAGCTGGGCCAATGGAAATTGTGTAGAAAAGGGAGGACATTAAGCGGAAATTGGAGGGAGCGATTGCGCCATGTTGTAGGGCGATCGCGCCATGTTATGGGGCGATCGCACCCAAAGACCAGAAACCGCCGCGCGATCGCACCATGTTGTGGGGCGATCACTCCCATTTAGGCGGAGGGGTGTCTGGGAAATTTGAATATGGGGATAACTCCTTATTTGGGATTTACAAAAAAGTTTTCTTTGAGAGGAAAAAAATCTGGGCAGAGGGGCCCTAGAGGAATTTTTCCTATAATTCAAGATCAAATATAACGATTATTAAGGGTTAAGAATCAATAGCAATATAAGATTTAATATAAGATTTTGCAGAGTGATTAACTGTAGTATGCAATAATACAGGCACTCTAACTAGATTTGTCAATTCCCAAGGCTTAAAGTATGTATACATACATATTGTTAGGACCTAACTTTATGTTTTAATGATGATTGATCATTTAACGGGACAATGTTAAATGGTCTAAAGTGTGCAGAGAGGAAAGTTGCAAATGTTACCCAAGACCTCCTCCAAGTTTCCTTTCCTTTTCAACAATGATTTACACCACCTATCGAGGCTGAAAAATATCTTATATTAGACTCGTTGGAAAGGTGATTCGATGACGAACGAGAATATGCAATCATATTTTCCATTGGAGTTTCCTGTGAGAGTATATGTGCTAAATACTCAAACGAAGCATAAATGGAGAAGGTGGTCAAGTGCAACTTATCAAACATTACATTTGCTATTTGCTCAAATTAAATCCTATACTGAAGGAGAAGAAAACACATTTCCATAAAACATGGAAGCATTGTCAGCAACATTGAATGGAAATGAAGACCAACAATTGAAGCCTTCACCCACCACTCCAACGGCTACTTCCTCAGACATCATCAATGAATACTCCCATTAAAGACAAACTTGACCATGTCCCATTCTCCAACGGCTACTTCCTCAATCCTCCTATATATTGGACCCAAATCCCCCTTTTAACACACCAGCTAACACCCCTTTCCACACCCCTTTAGAGTCCCTTTACACAGTCCTCTCTATCCCTTTTGACAGCCTCTTAACACCTCCTGTTACAGCCCTTCTACACCCATTTACTGACCCTTCTTACAGTTTTTCCACACCCTTCTGCAACCCACTTCATAACCTTCAGCAACCCACTTCATAACCTTCAGCAGCCCCTTCATAACCATCTGCCACCCTTATTAACACCCTCTACAGCCCTTCAACTTACAAGCTTACAACCTTACACTCAACCCTTCCACACCAGCAACACCTGCAACCAACAATCAAACAAACTTTGAGACACTTGTAACTGTAATTCAGGTGTATAAACTATTGTGTAACCACTTAAGACTGACTTTAAGTGGGTATTGTAATTTGCTTCGTAACAAGCAAATCCCTAATTGACTGTACTAATTAGGAAGAGGAGGTTCAAGGAACTTGCCTAACCAATCCTTTGTAAATCTTAACGGGAACTAGATTTAAGTGGATTGATCTCACTTGTCAAGGTTGACATTGAGGGTGGACGTAGGAGGAGTGAACTCTGAACCACCTTAAAATTCTTGTGTTCATTTCGTATTATCACACAACACACACACACATCTACACACACATACACTATTCACTTGTCTTTACATTATTTCAACACAATTTATTCCGCTGCACATTTCACTCTTGTCATTTAAATCAGTTAGTATCTGACAGCTAAGATTTCACCTCAGCTGTCAAAGCTTAACTGTCTAACCTTTTAACTGATTAAGCAAACAGGATCTTTCAATTGGTATCAAAGCCGTTTTCCAAAAGACTTAAGTGTCTTCAAGTCTCACAACTTGGGAAAGATCCGCATTCTCCCACCATGCCTCGACCAAGAAGAAATAATAACTCTAAAAAGGTGTCTTATTCAAAAGAAATAATTCACAGTTCAAGTCATGATGAAATTAATGCCATGACATGTCTAAGGGTAAATGAAGAAAATGAAGAATCAGAAAATGAGGAAAATTTTGAAGCACCGACAGTTGCAGAACAATTAAAAGAGGTACACGGTTTCAACTCTTTAAATATTGATGGTTTTAAACAATTAGTTTGCACCCTTTCAATTCAAATCAAGAGATACCAAACTACCTTTGCTTCATTGGTCACTGACAACCTATCCCAAACCAAAACCATTGAAAATCTTGAAAAAGCCAATCAAGGATTGAAAGAACAATGTCTTATGCTTGAAAAGAAAAATTGTGATCTGACAGCTAAGAATTCAAGCTCCCAAGAAAACAATCAAAGAGTCATCAATCTTGAAAAAGAGAATGAGGCTCTAAGAAAGAAAATTGATTCCTGGAATAGATCAGGAGAGGTTGTATCCCTTTTTAATTACAACCAAAGACACCCTAGTGATAAGTCAGGAATTGGAGCAGAATATCCAACCCTAAAAGTATATACCCCTCCCACTGGTGAAAGAGTCATTGAGAAAATGATTCTTGGAAGTATGAATTCATTTAAAAAACTAAAACCTGTATATCCTATCAAAACAAAGGAACAATCATATAAAGAAAAGGAAAAGGAGAAGAAAACTGCTGTTGAAAGTGAAAAAGAAAGCATCAATGACAAAGATGCCTCAAGGCAAAGAAAACAACAAGAACATAGCACCAAACCAAGAAGCTATCATTATCACAATAGACAGCCAAGATCAAACCAACATCAAAAATTCTCTGGAAATATGAATCCTACATGGAAATACTCGGATGGAAGGAACCATGTTCAACAAAACAACTTCTCAAGACCACCATACCACTCATCTACCCCTAGACAGCAATCCCATCAAACCAACTTCAGAAACCAACATCCCTATTCCTTAAACACCTCATATCATTCTCATCTACCTTTTGCTCTGACCCCATACATGATGCAAATCATGTCATATTACAACACTATTAATCAATTCTTCAGTAAAAGAGCAGCAAGCAAAGCTTGGGTTCGTAAAGAAAACTAACCCCCTGGACCCAAACATAAAGGGTACCAATTTTTTTGTTTTATTTTCAGATGTTAAAAGAGTAGTTAAGTCAAAGCTTGCTTGGATTTAATCAAAGATTGGATCTCTTCTTACAAATGACGGCACTGTTTGAGGGGGAACCAAACCTTTAAGGTTATGTTTTGCCTGTTACATTTATCCATAAGACCATTGACACCATTTGAGGGGGAACAAAACTCCAAAACACCATCAAAACCAGCCAAGAACAGCCCTTGTTGAAACAGAAAAAGTTGCTGGAAATCTGAAACTCAGCTTTGTGCACCTTCACAGAAATTGCAATTACTCTCTCTCCGCTGCACGAAACTGCAATCCGATTTTTTGTGAGTAAATTAGACTCAGATACCTTTCCAGAAAGCATAAACACATAGCCTACAACCTTGTGAGTCAATACCAGACTTCATCTGAAGTTGCTGTCCAACAGGCAGATCCCTTATTTCTGACAGCAACGCTTTCATTCTAACAGCTAAGACTTTGAAAGCCAATCTCCTTGACAGCAAACCCTTGTTCACAAACCCCCATACATAAAGCTTCACACAGTAAACTCCTATTCAACAAATCCCAAAAATTAATCACCTACACTCTTGATAGCAGACCTCAAAACTCTGACAGCAAGGACAAAACTGTCAAGACACCCTTCACCAAAACTGCAAAATCTTTCTCTGTGGGCAACCAAATTGCAATTCGATTTCTTCTGTATATACTAGATACATAGAAATTTCCAACAAGCCTAAACCCACATTTTGATTCCTTATGAGCAAAAAATGGCACGAGTGATGCACACTCGTGCACGCATACAACAAACACACCCACTGGATAATGAAATACACCGAAGTTGAACCGTTGATTCAATGAATACTCGGTAAAACTTTTGAGAGAGAAAACCACTTCTCAATTTATTTATCAAAACTTCTTCATAACTGCCTCATTACAATTGCATTAGAAGGCTATTTATACTTAACTTGGAACATCCCTCCAAGTCTAGGAATACTAAACTACTAAGTAGATAAACTATGAATTAATTATTTGATGATAGGATTGACCAGAAATATGAAAGATCTCCAGAAGATAATTCAGATTATTATTGCATCATTCTCCCTTGGTTGAGAAGAACTCGTCCTCGAGTTCTCGTTTTCGCTTCTTGAATCTCGGTAATCGGGCCGTCCACCATTTCCATATCACAGCAAAGATGAAATCTACTAGTTCACTGACAGAAGCATCTGCACCAATTTTATCCATAGCAAATTCAACTTCCTCGAGAGTGAAATTCATCATTAATAAGGATGCCTTTTTGTCAGCATGAATATCAATAGAATAATCAGACTCCTCTTTTAAATCAATAACTTCAGGAAAATTGGCTAGACTGCTTGTATCCTTCTCATCTCCAAATAAACAATCCAGAGAATCAGAAGATTCTGAATTTGATCTACGTAGAGCCTCCATGTTATTGCCTCCAATAACACCGATGGGCTCTCCAAGTTCTTCGTCGTAGATTGGATATTCATCATAGATTGGAGGTATGTTCCAATCTACCTCTTTTACATGAGAAAAGTAAGAAAAAGAAAAGATATGTTCGAAATTCATCGAAGTTCCTTCGATAAATTGCCGATTTTCACAGGTCCGATCAATAACTTGCTCATTGTTGGGGTTGGTCCTCGGTCTTCCGTCCAAATGCAACATATTATTGCACCGAGGAAACACAGCAGGATCTACGGCTTTGATACCAACTGATGCACACTAGTGCACGCATGCAACAAACACACCCACTGGATAATGAAATACACCGAAGTTGAACCGTTGATTCAATGAATACCCGGTAAAACTTTTGAGAGAGAAAACCACTTCTCAATTTATTTATCAAAACTTCTTCAAAACTGCCTCATTACAATTGCATTAGAAGGCTATTTATACTTAACTTGGAACATCCCTCCAAGTCTAGGAATACTAAACTACTAAGTAGATAAACTATGAATTAATTATTTGATGATAGGATTGACCAGAAATATGAAAGATCTCCAGAAGATAATTCAGATTATTATTGCATCATTCAATATTTTTATTAATCAAACAAGGCTCCTTGAAACTCCTTAGACTGTGCTATTTATAGGCTACTTTAGAAGGCAAAACACTACTTATTTGGATGAGTCAAAACATGAATTAATAGAGGATTTATTGTAGGATAAGTACTAGTAATAAACGACTGAACTTGGACAAAGAAAACATGGGCTGAACTTGATGATGTCCCTTTGCTTGCTCCCATACGATGCACTAAAGGGTACCCATATGGACTGCATCATTCTCTCCTGGTTGAGAAGAACTCTTCCTCGAGTTCTCCATTTTCGCTTCTTGAATCTCGGTAATCGGGTTGTCCACCATTTCCATATCTTATCCTTATGAATCTTGGCTGCTTTTTCCTCTGCTGCTGTCTTTTCTGATCCTTTTGTTGTATTTGTATTTCCCTCCTCTTTATCTTCAGCTTGTTTTACTAACATCTTTTCTGCAGCCTCCTGTTTTCCCTTCTCTTTTTCAGCACAAAGCTCGGTTGTTGTCCCAGATACAAATGCAGCATGAACTAAAAAGTTTGGGCAGAATTCCTTTGTAGTGCAAACTTTTTGGAAACCCATTACGTCATCTTCCTTCTCTTCCATAATTAGATATCCATCCTCATCGTACTCATCGTAGATCGGAGGTAGTTTCCAATCTACTTCGCATTCTTGAACAGTTAAATTCGAAGTAGAGAATATGTCTTCGAACTTCATTGAAGTACCGTAGATTATTTTTTTTATTTTCAACAGTAACATCAACAACTCTCTTGTTGTTGTGGCTAGTCCTCGGTCTTCCGTCCAAGTGCAACATATTATTTTGCACCGAGGAATCTCAGCAGGATCTATGGCTATGATATCATTTTGCTGCAATGCACACTCGTGCACGCATACAACAAACACACCCATTGGATAATGAAATACACCGAAGTTGAACCGTTGATTCAATGAATACCCGGTAAAACTTTTGAGAGAGAAAACCACTTCTCAATTTATTTATCAAAACTTCTTCAAAACTGCCTCATTACAATTGCATTAGAAGGCTATTTATACTTAACTTGGAACATCCCTCCAAGTCTAGGAATACTAAACTACTAAGTAGATAAACTATGAATTAATTATTTGATGATAGGATTGACCAGAAATATGAAAGATCTCCAGAAGATAATTCAGATTATTATTGCATCATTGAGTTTGAAGTTGGCAGCAAACTTAGAATATCTGACAGCTAAGAATCTTAGCTGTCCAAGCAATCAAGCCCTTCAATCCCCTTGGCAACAAACCCCTTGATGGCGTACCGTTGACATCAAACCACTAGATATCAATTATTTACACACTAAACCCTCCAAAACAAATGCCAAACATCATGTCCCTAAACTCTTGACAGCTATCCCAAACCATAGTTTTCAGTCCTTAGCTGTCAGACCTTAATAGACCAAAAAACTGGTTCCACCCCTTGCACGAGAATTGCATTATCTTCCTCTCCCGACATCGAAACCCCAAACCGATTTTTTCTGTGTAAATTAGACACATAGAGTTTTCCATCAAGTCTTATACCACAAGCTGAATCCTTTTGAGCAAAATTTGGTACCTATCTGAAGTAGGCAGCAGTCCCCAAATATTCCTGACAGCAGAGAAAAATTTGTCAAGACTCCTCTCACCAAAAATCCTATATCTATCTCTCCAAAGCTCATAACCACACACCGTTTTCTCCCATTTAAATTAAACTCATACACCTCTCCAAAAAGTATAGCCTCACAACCTGAACCTTCTTGTGTCAACACAGAAAAACCCGTGATGTTGACCAAAAAATCTGCTCAAACTTTCTTAAAGAGCAAATTTTCGTTGTCATCTCTTTTTTGCTTATGGAGATTTGAAGCAAGGCATTAAGAGTTTAAAATGACCAATCATTCACCAAAAAGGGGGAAATTGTTAGGACCTAACTTTATGTTTTGATGATGATTGATCATTTAACGGGACAATGTTAAATGGTCTAAAGTGTGCAGAGAGGAAAGTTGCAAATGTTACCCAAGACCTCCTCAAAGTTTCCTTTCCTTTTCAACAATGATTTACACCACCTATCGAAGCTGAAAAATACCTTATATTAGACTCATTGGAAAGGTGATTCGATGACGAACGAGAATATGCAATCATATTTTCCATTGGATTTTCCTGTGAGAGTATATGTGCTAAATACTCAAACGGAGCACAAATGGAGAAGGTGGTCAAGTGCAACTTATCAAACATTACATTTGCTATTTGCTCAAATTAAATCCTATACTGAAGGAGAAGAAAACACATTCCATAAAACATGGAAGCATTGTCAGCAACATTGAATGGAAATGAAGACAACCAATTGAAGCCTTCACCCACCACTCCAACGGCTACTTCCTCAGACATCATCAATGAATACTCCCATTAAAGACAACCTTGACCATGTCCCATTCTCCAACGGCTACTTCCTCAATCCTCCTATATATTGGACCCAAATCCCCCTTTTAACACACCAACTAACACCCCTTTCCACACCCCTTTAGAGTCCCTTTACACAGTCCTCTCTATCCCTTTTGACAGCCTCTTAACACCTCCGATTCTGACCCTTCTACACCCATTTACTGACCCTTCTTACAGTTTTTCCACACCCTTCTGCAACCCACTTCATAACCTTCAGCAACCCACTCATAACCTTCAGCAGCCCCTTCATAACCATCTGCCACCCTTATTAACACCCTCTACAGCCCTTCAACTTACAACCTTACAACCTTACACTCAACCCTTCTGTTGTGGGCATTTTTCAACATGGCAACATCTTCAATTGATCCTGCATATCGAGATGTCATTACACTGTAAGTATTGTTTTAATATTTACTTGTTCAATATTTCCTAATATTTTTATTCTTATCTTTCAGTAATTAAGAGAGAAATGCGGAACAATCTTCAAGCACGTTCAACAGACCTTCAAACGGCTAGGGCGACTTGGTCTAACGGAGGTTGAAGTGATAAACCAAAATGCCGAGATTATAGGAACCATATTGACTCTTTCATATCTACTTGTATTTAAGGGGAAATGGAGACGGAAAAACACACTAACGCTCATACTCATCCGCTGACATCTTTAATGATGTCGACATCTTTACCTGGGGACACCCCATTGACGCCATCTTCCGCAGGATTCACCCCATTCATTCCATTTATAGACAACACTACTGTCACGACTACTACGGACGATTCTGGTTTGCTAAATAATCTTTTCAATAATAATAATTTCAATCGTCTTCCTATGGCTGACCCTTTTGCAGGAAACCCACTAGCTAAACAGATGCGGGATCTCGTAGAGCCGATAATGAACGTACCAGGTGTAACTCCTCCAATTCAACCAGTGACCCAAAACTGTTACAATCAATCCCGGTTTGTCCCAAAGAATTGCAAATGTCGACATCCCGAAGCGTTTCAGCGTACCATCTATGAAGTTGTACGATGGCACCACGGACCCGGAGGAGCATGTTGCACACTATCACGAAAAGATGGACATAATCCATATCCCGCTTCGCACGGGAGGCCTGCTTATGCACGGGATTTGGATCCACCTTGTCTGGACCAGCTCTCAAATGGCCGATTAGGCAACCCACGGGTTCAATTGGTTCATACGCCCGGCTCATCAACATGTTCTATAACCAATTCTCATGCGATCGACAATTTGAAAAGTTGACAAGTGATCTCTACAATGTGACCCAGCTGGCCTAATGTGACTCGAAGGATTATGTCCATCGGTTCAATAAGGAGGTGTTAGAAATTCCCAATCTTGACATGTCGACACTACGAAGCATTCAAAATGGGGTTGAAGAAAGATTCACAATATTATCAAGATTTGGTAATGACTCCTTGTAAGCGGCTAGAAGAAGTCAGGAGCAGAGCATTAAGGTTCATAAGACTGGAGGACGATGAGCTGCGAAGATCGAAGTCGTCATCCAAGACTTCGACATATGACCATCCCGACGAAAAGACCGAATCGTCCCATCGCAGAACAACCGTCCCAATCCTTATCCGAGAATTGACACTAGCAAAATTAATTCGGTAGACGGTGAGGATGAAGATAGTGATAATGTGCCTAACATTTCGATTATTGTTTTTCTGTTGACATTTCGGGTGTACTTTGTGCAATGGGCAACCTAGGAGACAAAGCCGGATGGCCAAAGAAAACGGACAAAACCACGAGGATGGCGTGACAAATCAAAATGGTGCGCTTACCATGAAGACTTTGGACACGTTGCGAAGACCGCATCGCGTTAAGAAAGGAGATCGCCACTTACTCTCGAAAGGACATCTTAAGGAGTTATTGGGGTCCAAAGAAGAAGGCCGAAAATGCAGTAAGCTCCTCATGAAGCCGAAAGACCGCTTTCTCCCCAAAGATCAACAAAGGTGATCAACTTCATCGGTGAGGCTCGTAAATATGTGGAACATCCTATTCGCCGCAAAACGACACGCTAAGGAGTCAAAAGAGGAAAAGCCGAGAGACGGCCCAAGATGTCGACACCTTACCCGGATCCAATTACCTTTGATGAAAGTGATCGTGATAACTTGCCGGAACCCCATCATGACGGTCCGGTTATTTCCTTGCAGACGCTAACCTGTACAATACGACGTATTCTGGTAGATGGGGGCAGCTCCATCAATCTTATTATGTTGGGTACCCTTAAGGAAATGAACATCCCAGAATCGGAGATTGTCAAAAAGTCTTCAGTGCTGGTAGGCTTCAGTGGTGAAGTCAAAGAAACGGTAGGGGAGATAAAGCTTCCAATATACTCAAAGGGCCTCAACACCATGGAGCGGTTCTGCGTAATTGATTGCGCAACATCTTACAATGTCATTCTTGGAAGACCGTGGATTCACAGAATGAAGGCCGTACCCTCCACTTACCATCAGTGTGTGAAGTTTCCAACACCTTGGGGTGTCGCTAAGATTTACAGTGATCAACAGGTGGCTAAGGAATGTTACAAAACTTCAATGAAGGCGTCTATATCTCTAAAACAAGCATAGCAATTACCGAGGAAAGTACACGAAGTCCTGGAAGCTAGGGAGGATGATGTGAAAGAAGTATTGTTAGATCCTTCCAACCCGGACATCAGAGTACTTATTGGCACTGACATCCCGTCAGATATAGAAGAGAAACTTGTGAACCTATTAAGAAGTAGAATAAAGAGTTTCGCTTGGAAACATGATGACATGACAGCATTAGCAAAGATGTCATCACTCACAAACTTAACATAGATCCTAGCTTTAAACCAAGGCACCGTAAACGTAGAAAGTTTGCGTAAACCAAAAATCGATCATCAAGGAGGAGGTAGAGCGCTTACTCAAAGCCAACATGATACGGGAGGTCGATTATCCAAGATGGTTGGCGAATGTGGTTGTGGTAGAGAAGAGAAATGGGAAATGGCGAGTTTGCGTCGACTTCACCGACTTAAATAAAGCCTCGCCCAAAAGATCCTTTCCCTTTGCCGCACATAGATTCATTAGTTGATGCCACTTCAGGTCACGAACTCCTCACTTTCATGGACGCGTCCTCGGGATTTCAACAAATTCGAGATGGAACCATCTCGACCAAGAGGACACGCCTTCATAACCCCCATAGGTATTTATTGTTATATTGCCATGCTTTTGGACTAAAAATGCGGGTGCAACGTATCAAAGGCTCGTCAACAAGATGTTTAAGGATCAGATTGGGGACACAATGGAGGTATACATCGACGACATGGTAGTAAAATCCAAGAAGGCCGAGGATCACATAAGCAACCTCTCTCAAGCTTTTGACATCTTGGATTGTTTCAATCTGAAACTTAATCCAGCTAAATGCAACTTCGGAATGAAGGCCGGCAAGTTTCTGGGTTATATGGTTACTAAAAGAGGCATTGAAGCCGCCCCAGAACAAATACGCGCTATTCTCGACCTGTCATCACCTAAATCTGTCAAGGACGTCCAAAGATTGACAGGAAAAATTGCCGCACTCACTAGATTCATTTCCAAATCCTCAGATCGATGCAAACCTTTCTACGACATCTTAAGAAAGAACAAGAAGTTCCAATGGGAGGAACAACATGAAGAAGCTTTTCAGGAGCTCAAAACTTACCTGTCGACACCTCCCTTATTGGCCAAACCTCAGATGGAAGAACATCTTTACATCTACCTAGCAGTGTCCGAAGGCGCTGTAAGCGCAATCTTGGTGACAGAACGAGAAGGTAATCAGCAACCCATCTACTATATAAGTAAGACCCTCTTAGATGCTGAGACCAGGTATTCTCATTTACAAAAATTAATTTTAGCTTTGATAACTGCTTCTATTAAGTTAAGCCACTATTTTGAAACACATAATATTATTGTACGCACTAACTATCCTATTAAGAATGTCATGAGAAAACCAGAGATGTCAGGACGAATGGCGAAATGGTCTGTACAATTAAGCACATACGACATCAAGTACGAGCCCGTAACCGCAATTAAATCCCAAGCCCTGGGCGATTTTGTGGCCGATTTCACCAACGCTACAACAAGAGGTGGAATTGGAAGTACAACAACTTCAAGATGATGACATCCTAAAAATTTGGACTCTCTACACGGACGGTGCTTCTAACATGAGAGGTACAGGTCTTGGAGTTGTACTAAAATCGCCACAAGGGGACATAATACCACAATCTATCGCTGCGGTTTCAAGGCTACCAACAATGAAGCAGAGTATGAGGCTCTAATTGCGGGTTTAATCGCAGCCCAAGACTTAGATGTCAAACATATCCGGGTGTTCATGGATTCATTACTAATTGTTAATCAAGACAACGGGTCCTACGTCGCGAAAAACGCTAAGATGACAACATATTTGGAAATTGTAAAAAATTATTTTGGCCAAATTCAAAACATTTTCCTTGGAACAAATCCCACGGAAGAAAATTCTCAAGCGTATGCTCGCAAACTTGGGTTCAGCCTTCAAAAGCTTCTCACAAACCAAGATCCCAATCATACATGTTGACATCCCAAAGAATTGACCATCTTGAGATGTTCGCCCGGATGCCGACATACTGGCCTCTCCTGCAAAGAACCTCTTGGACAGCTCCTATTATCAAATATCTCTTAGATGATACGATCCCAGTCGAGGAGAAAATGCAAGAGCCTTCAGGTAAGAGTATCTAAATATGTACTTATTGATAATCTCTTGTTTAGAAAATCTGCCGTTGTGTCACTACTTAAGATGTCTAGAGGCGTATAGAGCCCATCGTGTTCTCAAGGAGCCGCACGAAGGAGATTGTGGAAATCATACCGGGGCGAAGTTTACATACTAAAGCTCTTAGAATGGGCTATTTCTGGCCTACAATGAGAAAAGATGCCATTGACTACGCAAAGAAATGTGATTCCTGTCAACGATATGGGGACATCCTACACCAGACTGAATCGCTACATCCTATCCTGTCACCATGGCCTTTTATGGTTTGGGGAATGGACATAGTAGGAAAACTTCCCATAGCACCAGGGGGACGAGTATTTCTTTTGGCCATGACAGACTACTTTTCTAAATGGGTAGAGGCTGAGGCATATGTGCAAGTTCGTGACAAAGAAGTGATATCTTTTATCAAAAGGAACATATTCAGCCGATTCGGAATTCCATCGGAGATAATTTGTGACAACGGCTCTCAATTCATCAGCAAGAGGACCCAAGATTTCCTGACATCTTGGGGTGTTAAGATGGTGACATCTTCGCCTGTTCACCCTCAAGCCAATGGACAGGCAGAGTCTAGCAACAAAATAATAATCAAGCAACTTAAAAAAGAGACTAAACCAAGAAAGGACGTTGGGCGTAAGAGTTACCAATGGTCCTATGGGCCGACAGACGACATCTAAGAATGCTACTGGTCAAACCCCCTACTCACTTGTATTCGGAACTGAATCTGTTATTCCAGCAGAAGTCCTTGTACCAACGGCAAGATACAACTTACTGACATCTGAACATAATAAAGACATCTTGATACATGACCTGGATACTGTGGACGAGCTAAGGGACATGGCCAAAGTTCGCATGGCAGCGTATAAGCAAAGGGTAGCCCGATCTTACAATAAAAACGTAAGGGTTAGAAGGTTTCAGGTAGGAGACTTAGTCCTACGAAAGGCATTCCAAATTACCAAGGAGCCCAATGCAGGCAAGCTCGCCCCAAAATGGGAAGAACCCTACTTAATAGATGCACAAGCCGGAAAAGGAGCATATCGCCTTGCAACCTTGGATGGCCAAATGATACCGCGAAGTTGGAACGCCATTCATCTCAAAAGGTATTACATTTAAGTATGATTTCCCATGAACTCATCTTTCCAGGTATGAATCGTCTTTCAACTCTTTACAACCTTTCTTTTCTCCTATGCATCTTTTTTATTATTTATAAGTTAAGATGTCGCTAATACACTTTGTGAAGAGACGTCAACTTTAGTTGGCGTCCGTTTTTAACGTGTTTCTATCTTATGAGGTATTGACACATCTACATGGGGACATATCGAATGCATGCAAAGAACAACGATTTCTCCTCCGTTAGAGACTGGCCATCTCTTCTCAAGTAAAGGTACACAATCCCTTCTAAGGTTTAAAGAGTTAATTACCTCTTTCTTAAGAAGTTAGGTTACCACACCTTCGCTCGGGAGCGCAAGTTATCTCACTAATTGAGGTGTGGGGTGGGCCTATATGGGTAAACTCATATAGCTTACCCATTCCCACTCGCTAGATGATTGATCTTAAGTATTATTCTTATGGTTATGGCATATTCGTGTCATCTAAGTATCTACGGTTTATGGCATATACGTGTCATCTAAGTATCTACGGTTTATGGCATATACGTGTCATCTAAGTATCTACGATTTATGACATATACATGTCATCCTAAGTACCTATCATTTTGACATACTATCATGTCACCTTATGAGCATAATAAAGGATCATCCAAAGAAAAATTCTATCCAAAATATAGCAAGCCTTGACACGCTTGAAAATCATTAAACCATAAAGTTATCATAAAAAGCATCCAAACTACTAAGCTTAAAGTGCAAAAGTGTTGGACCAACCCAACACATAAAGGAAATTGTCTTTGGTCCTTATGGACCCATTACATAACCAAACGAAAATAAAAATTGTTTTAAGGGATTCCACCCCAGTAACATCATCAAAATACCAAGAACAAAGTTGTTTTACCTTCTTTTTTAGGTGGCTTCTGCCGCTGGTGTTGCATTTGGGTTAACTTCTCCATCTACTGGTGCATCTTTAACGACCGCTTCATACGGGCTCGACGACACCTCGCCCTCATCCATCACTTCACCGGTCAACTTAAACAAATAGGCACACTCTCTGTTGATATTCCAAGTGTCAGCCTTCCCTTCTTGATACTCCTTCATCATTTTTATCTTGCATTGAGAAACAGTTTTTGCCGCAGCCAGTTTGCAGGAACTCTTCACGTCTGTGATCTCTTTCTGATGATCCTCCTCACTCTTAGCCAAACTATTCAGTAAGTCCTTCACTGTTTGTTCTTGCTCTCCCAACGACTTGCTTTGTTGCTCCAGGGTCTTCTCATGTACCTTCACCTTGTTTTCTAACGCTATCTTCTCCTTCCTAACCAAAGCGATGTCAGCTTTGGACTTCTTCTTTAGCATTTCAATTTCTTTCACCAACTCCTCCACATACCCTACAGTCTGAGAAATAATAACTCAACATCAATAGATGTTTATAAAAACTTTTGCGTTAGTAAATATCCAATTAATAGTATCTTACCCCATTCGCAAAGCTCATGCATTTTTTCTTAAAATCTCCTACTGACATTCCATCAAAGGAATCTTCAACTTCGACTACCTCCTCTTGGCTAGCCTTTCGCTTCTTTACTCTGGAACCAATACCTGCACTATCATCCAAAGTTGGGGTCTTCTTAGGGGCGGGCGGAGGCTTCATCTCTATCTTCACAGTAGAGCCTGTAAACATGGCTTCAATTTCATCGAGGTCAAAGTCCGATCCTGAGATGACTGGTTTGGAAACTACATTGACATATGAAGGACTGTCAATAAGTATAGTGCATCAATTTGACAAACTAAACTGAGAGGATAACACACTTACCTGTGGACATAATAACGGAGGTGGAGGCCTTTTGTTCTTCCGGGACAAAGCCAAAGATGCCTCCAATAAGCCCTTAGGAGATCTTTTGTCTGAAGAAAGCCTGAAAAATTCTTCAACCTTGGTTAGAGTGTCTTCAACAGGCGGGAACAGTTCTCCCCAGTCAATATCTGCATAAAAGCAAGAACAATTACAATTCAGTTTGTCTCAAGAAAAGGAAGTCACAAAAGTAAGAATTTAAGTACCTCCCTTGTTCCACTCGCTTGAAATCCCATTTCCTTCTCCAATAGATGCCCTATCAACAAAGAAAAATCTATTTTTCCATCCTCTATCACTAGATGATGTGGTGCTCATTAGGGAACTCCTACCTGATCTCTTCCTAAAAAGATATCTTTTGGAACCAAAGAGTTGAAGATCGTACGAATATGCAATTTCATGGAGCCCTAGGTTTAATCCGTTCTCTCGGTTCACTTTAATGACAAAGGCAAAGACTCGCCAAGCCATCGGCATCAATTGAGCATAAGCGAGTTGGGTCTTTTGGAAGAACTCAGAAACCAATAAAGGAAAAGGGTAGCTAAACCCTAGAAGAAAGGGATACTCGAAGAAACAGATCCATTTGCGAGAAACATAATCTGACCTAAGCTTCACGGAAAAAGGATGAAAAATTGTACCATTTGGGAAGTAGCATTGTCGTTTAATGGACTCTATTTGGGAATCACTGAACAAGCAGGTCTCTTCGTCTGGTTTTGCAAGAAGGTTTTCGCAAACGAAATCATCGAGACTAATTTCTTTGGAGCTTTGTGGGGTTGGGACATTCTTAGATTTGGTCGAGGACCACCTGGTCCTACCCATGATTGACAAAGAAAAGAAAAAAGATAAACAATGGAGGAAGATGAAAAGTGGAGAAATGTTACCTTGAAAGATGAACGGCGCCGTAACAGGGGTGAAAGAGAAGCTTGGAGAAGTTTATTTATCCAAGCAGTTATTAAAAAGAGAAAGAATTACTTTTCAAAAATAACTCTTCTCCCCAACCGTCCATTTCAACGCCACGTCTTCTAAAAACGACCCATCAAACAGAGCGACAGTTGGACCATTAATACAAAAGAGAAAAACATTTTGCCTCTTCGGTGCCAACATAGTCAAATGTTTTTTGGGGACAAACCATTGTGGGCATTTTTCAACATGGCAACATCTTCAATTGATCCTGCATATCGAGATGTCATTACACTGTAAGTATTGTTTTAATATTTACTTGTTCAATATTTCCTAATATTTTTATTCTTATCTTTCAGTAATTAAGAGAGAAATGCGGAACAATCTTCAAGCACGTTCAACAGACCTTCAAACGGCTAGGGCGACTTGGTCTAACGGAGGTTGAAGTGATAAACCAAAATGCCGAGATTATAGGAACCATATTGACTCTTTCATATCTACTTGTATTTAAGGGGAAATGGAGACGGAAAAACACACTAACGCTCATACGCACACACTCTACACACAAGCTCTTGTAATCCTCTCCATTATCTTCCAAAGTTGTAACCGTGATTATTATAGTGAAACCTTTAAGGTTGGAGACCTAACTCCCGGGGTTTTTTCCAAAGAGGTTATCACCTCCAAGGTTTTCCTCGTTAACAAATCGTGTTGTCATTTTCTCTTTTTTATTCTTTTGTTCCATATAATCGAATTCCACAGTTCCCTCCTTATTATTCAATCCACACACTAAACTTAGTTAAGATTCTACTTTATTGTTTTTTCTACCAAAACACCTTCCACACCAGCAACACCTGCAACCAACAATCAAATAAACTTTGAGACACTTGTAACTGTAATTCAGGTGTATAAACTATTGTGTAACCACTTAAGACTGACTTTAAGTGGGTATTGTAATTTGCTTCGTAACAAGCAAATCCCTAATTGACTGTACTAATTAGGAAGAGGAGGTTCAAGGAACTTGCCTAACCAATCCTTTGTAAATCTTAACGGGAACTAGATTTAAGTGGATTGATCTCACTTGTCAAGGTTGACAGTGAGGGTGGACGTAGGAGGAGTGAACTCTGAACCACCTTAAAATTCTTGTGTTTATTTGGTATTATCACACAACACACACACACATCTACACACACATACACTATTCACTTGTCTTTACATTATTTCAACACAATTTATTCCGCTGCACATTTCACTCTTGTCTTTTAAATCAGTTAGTATCTGACAGCTAAGATTTCACCTCAGCTGTCAAAGCTTATCTGTCTAACCTTTTAACTGATTAAGCAAACAGGACCTTTCACATATATATATATATATATATATATACATGAATAATAAAAGTGTCAATGTTTTAATTAGACACACAAGACCAATTATTTCCTGATCATATGCATGTCATGTACTTCATGTTTAACTAAAAATTGTGCATACCAATGATACCATTAATGTACTGATATATACATGAACTATGTCTATATCTATAATTATGTATTACTTGCCCATATGAGGGAAAAGTGGGTGTCCATGTTATTTCTTCTTATATTATCACCTTCAGATCTAAGATTCATATATTGATCGATCCCTTTCAGATTAGAAATCAAATTCCAAAGATAAAGAGTTGTAAGGGATTAGAAATCAAATGACATTGTTCGATTATTTATTTAGTGAATGTTATTGGAAGGCCCTTATTTGATATGCAAATGATCAGACAACTATGGTTTGACTTAGCTGTCAGATATTTGTTGAATTGTGCAGCGAAATAAGTAAGGCTTGAAACAATGATGAGACAATGAGCACAGTGAAATAATGCAAGTGTGTGAATGTGTTTGCAGAAAATAATAACACAGAGAATTTAAAGTGGTTCAGAGTTCACTCCTCCTACATCCACCCTCACTGTCAGCTTGACAAGTGAGATCAATTTTATTATAATCTTAATCAACAAGAATTACAAATGATTGATCAGGCAAGTTCCTTGAACATCCTCTTCCTAATTAGTACAGTCAACTAGGGATACACTTAAAGTACAGTCTTAAGTGTTTTTACAACTTGAAGTACAGTCTCAAGATTTTACAAAACAACTAATACACTCAAAGTACAGTCTTGAGTGTTTACAGAATATTTCTACACCTAAAGTACAGTCTTAGGATTTGGAATTTATGAATTAACACACTAGGGTTGTTGTTGTTGAAACAGGGGTTTAAGGCTGAAGGTTTTTGGTTTGAAACAGTGTTTGAAGGGTAGGGATTGGTGTGTAAGGTTTGGATTATAGGAGGTGTGTAAAGGTGTAAGGAAAAGGTTTTTGGACTGTGAAAAAGAGTGTTTTTCTCAGATAGTTTGTGCAGAGGCTGAACTCTTCTATTTATAGCCTTCAATGTAGCCGTTGGAATATGGATGTTGCAGCTCCATTAATGAGTCTTTGACTGGTCTTTGCCCCACTTGTCCACTTGCAGGTTTTCATGAGCTGGTTTGAGCTGTAGGCTTCCAGAAGGTCTTCAATGGTCTTCAATGGTGAACTTGATAGCTGTGAAGATACAGGATCCATCTTGGTTGAGATTGTGGCAGCAAAGTATGAAACAGAGTAATGGCTGTCTGAAGGACTGAAGCCATGGCTGTCAGATCATAACAAGGCTTAGCTATCAGAGTTGATCTTTAATAAGGATTGAGATGCACTTGATGATCTTGATAGCTTAGAGAGGGAATATGATTCATGTAATTGATTGATTGTAACCAATGTATAAAGCAGAATCATAATTGTCAGACACACAGCTGTCAGATTTCATCTTTTGATATAAACCCTATTCTATATATTCCTTAATCAAAACCAACTAACTATGACATTGATCAAAGTTAGGTCCTAACAATTTCCCCCTTTTTGGTAAAGGAATATCTATTTAGAACATGTCTTCACAGTTAATAATTAGAAAGATATTTATGAAGGAAATAATTCAGGGATTCACAACAATCACAAGTAATCTGAATGAGATTGAAATACTTGGATTTAACTCAAAGTGAAAGAAGTTCACATATTACATCCATAAATATTATACCAAACAAAATAGATTGTTTCAAACACCAAAAAAATGTTCCACAGAATACAATTCAATCATCAGTCAGTTGATCATAAAACTCTTCTCCTTCTTGCCTTGCTGATATGAGCTCATTTCTTTCTTCCTCCAGCTCTCTTCTCATATCTGGCTCAACCCCTCTGTAATAGAACTCATTGTTCCATTCCCAAGTCATCCTCTCATCAAATTTGAAGAACTCATCTTCCTTTGCTTTCAGTTGAGCCCTTGTAAGAGGCATCTGATCATTTCTTATTCTCATTGTGCCCCACAAATGCTTCTTCTTGTTCCTTGTTTTCTTGCTTTTCTTGGGCACATTGGATGGACCTGGTTGAGTTTGAACTGGGGCTTGAGCTTCATGGGAAATTTGAGTAGATTGCTGAGGAGGGTTGGTAATGGTAGGAGATGGAATTATTATGGGAGAGTCTTGATCTGGGTTTGAAGGATCATCATCATCATCACTGTCAGAGTCTGAGGAAAGATAATTAACATTATTGGCTCTGTTTTGGTTGACATCTATTGATTCTCTGAACTTTTTGATCTCAGGAATAGAGATCAATTTCATGAAGTGTGAGTTGTCATTGGGTGAGTTGAAGATTATGGGATCAACAGAGATGAAGGGTGAAAGATAGGGCTCAATGCCTGGATTTAAGGTTGGAAGAAAGATTTTGACCTTTTTGCTTATCAAAAGCATAAGAGCACACTTTTGTTCAAACAGAGAGTGAAAAAATGATTTTGCAAGCTTAATGCACAAGGTGAAGACTAGACCTTTTGGCATAAAGAGGCAAGAATTGAGTGATGGAGAGTGAAGTTGACTGAAGAGAATTTCCCAATCAAGAAGTGTGTTGGGAGTGATGAAGTTTGGGAAGGATGGGATTTGGTGAACATAATTTGAGGTTGATGATGTCCTTGATACTTTTCACTCTTCATAGGCAAAGAAAACCAATCCTGCAAGGTTTCTTGCCACCACAATCAGACCATTTCTTGACAGTTCCCAGGATTTAGGATAAGTAAAAGGATTTGCAATTTCTGGGATATGAGTCACATGGGCTAACCTTGTCCTTGCTGCCTTGATGGAGGGGATAGAAAAATCAATGCCACAGCTAAGCATCGAAGGTTCTTTCTTGGGAAGATAGGCTTGATTTAGAGTGGGAGGAATGGAATGGCTTGGAGGAGTGTCAGGACTGTCAAGGATGGGTTCACTGTCAGACACATCTTGGCCCTGTCCAGCTAGGATTGGACTATGAGGGGAGGCTTCAACAGTTTCATTTTCTGGGATTGGAGAAATTGGCTTGGGAGGAGCAGAGATATGGGTTGAAAAATTTGGGATTGAATCAGAGGATTGACCGAGACCTTGCTTGAGGAGATCAGAACTAAATTGAGATTTTAGGAGGTTTAAGGCTGCCCTGACTTCTCCTTTGTTCAATTTTTGTTCAAGAATAGTTACAAGGGCTGCCTCATTGTCTGGGGTTCCATCAAATACAAGTCTCTTGCATGCATTCATGATTGTTTCTCCCTTTGAGACAAGATTGGGATTAATTTCAACTCCTACCTTCTTAAGACTTTGTATAACCTCAGTTGTCTTATCAAGATTCCCCCTATCAATTTCAACATTTGGGGCAGGTTCATTCACAGGCTCAGTTTCAGGAATAGAAGGGATGGTTTGGGTATCTACATCCATAGTTGTCACCTTGGGATTGCTAGATGACTCTCCTGGTCCACTCTTTTTCTTCATGAACCTAGACCTGAGTTCATCTATGGCTATCATTGTCTCTTCTTTACTTAGAACATCATCAAGAAATATGAGAGCAGCTTTTTCAGTATTGGGGTTCCCATCCAACTCAATAGCATCAATGGCTCTCAAAATTTTGGTTAACTGTTGAGGTTGGGCAGAGGGGATATTATCATCAGTGTTTCCCCTTAAAGGTTGCTTCTCTAATGGTTCATTGAGATTGAGGATTGCTTCTATAGCTGACTGATGGTCAGAGCTAGGTGTTGATGACTTGTTTACTGTTGGACTGATAGTTGTGGATTTTGGAGAAGGGGAAGGGGTATTTAGTTTGGTTTTCTTGGGCTTTGGTGCTTTCTTTTCTGGCTTTCTTTTCTGTGGCAAAGATTTAGAGGGAAGGGATGAGGAGGATTGTACCTTGGATCTGGTGATAGCCTGCCTCGTAGGTATAGCTGTCAGAGGTTGTTTGCCTTTATGCATAATTTTGGACAGGTCAATAGCTGCCTGAAGCTCTTGAGGATCAATATTAGCATCACCAGCATCAGTTTGACCCATGGTGTTATTCCCATGACTGTCAACAGCACCCCTTTCTTCATCATTTTTTCCATGGCTGTCAGACAAGGTTCTTTCACTGTCAGCAACTTGAACAACCTTGTTTTTGCCCTTATTACCATGAGGTACCACAGTCCTCTTCAACAGCCCTGTCTTCTTAACATTGGATTTTACACCCCTCTTTCTTCTTCTGTAACTTGTAGCCAATGTTAACAAATCCTTCCAATGTTCAATCTTCTTTCTTGTTTCTTCCTGCAACCTTTCTTGTGTTTCATTAAAACTTCTAGTGCTCACATCATCTCCACCTCTCATAACAGCTCCTTTCTTTTGTTTTAATACAAATGTTCTGTCATTGAAGCACTTTGTCTCTGACAGCTTTACAGTTTTCACCCATTTCTTGTCTAGTGGAGGATTGAGCTTGGGAATCAGGACTTCTAGTATTCCACTCATGAATCTAAAGTTATTCATCTTTCCACCTTGTTTCTTGAACTTTAGAGAAGAGGTTGAAGCAGCAAGTTGGAAGTTGTGGAGTAGAACTGTGCACCAGTTTGTGTCTTTAGTCATCAGGATCAGCATCTGCTTCCATTCATTTGATCCCATTTGGTCAAATGAAGATTGCTTGCCATCAATGGCCTTGTTGACCACATCCATAAGGGTTGACTTGAAGATATCAGTTTTGTCTTTAACCATTGCCTTGTCCTGTACATTCTTGAAGTCAGGGACTTTAACACCAAAAAAATTTTCATACACACTCTTCAATCTTTCTAACCCTCTATCCCAAATGTTCTTCACAGCATCTGAATTGTTTGGGATTCCATAGACCTCACTGACCAATTCCTGAGTAATAGTTATCTCAACATTGTCAATGGTGGCAGTTATTGAGTTGTCTTCCTTGTTCCTCCTTCCCACAAGGTAAATCTCCCTGCATAATTCTTCATAAATTGGTGGTCTGGCTCCCATGAAATCAAGCAGTTCATTGGCCTCAAGTAATTCTTTGATGAGTACCCCAACTTCAGAATCATAAAAGCTAGGTTTAATGAAGTAGCTGTGAGCGTCTGGGTAAATTGCTTTTTATTCTGCCATGGATGGTTGAATGAATTAGGGTTGAAGAAATTTGATGGTGGATTAGTGAGGGAAAGAGACGAATTACAAACAGAGAGTTAATGAAACAGGAGTTTTGGTTTTTTTAAAAAATAGAGAGACAAATAATGAGTGGAGAGTGGGTTTTAATGAGCATTGGGGGTTTCAAAGTTTAGTAACTGTTCATATGAACAGTGATTTTTGCCCTTCCCCATGTTGAGACATTAACTCCCACAAAACACAAGAAGAACATTCTCTTTTTCAAGAAATTTTGCAGGGGAAGGGACGGCTAAGGAAGTGACATTTGTGAGCAATTAACACGATCAAATCACCAAAAAGGTTGCTTTAACCTAGCTGTAAAAAAAAAACTTTGACAGTTAAGTCTAAGTAGAATGATGATGGCTGTCTGAGATAGCTATGGATAAATTTGCCTATAAAACAATGGCAATTTTTTGATGAAACTCATTCAGATTGTTTTATAAACACAGATGGGTAGATTTTCTTCAAAGTTCAATCCAAAAAGAATGGCTCAAACAGCCAAACAATTGGTTTTTGGGAAAAGTCATGAGGATGATTTGGAGGGAGATGAAAGGGAGAGAGAAAGAGTGTCTTTCAATGTGATTGAAAGTTCAAAGGTTGTGAGTGACAAAGGTAAGAATAAGAGGGTGAGAGTAGAGCAGGATTATGGTATCAAAGAGATAGCTATCAGAGAGAAGGTTGATAGTAGAGATGGAGAAGAGATAAGGCTTTTTGGGAAAAATATTAAGGTTGATCAGGGTGAGTCTAGCAAGGGAAAAGGTAAGGCAGAGAGGGTTTATACACTAGGAGAACTGGTTAAGCAGGATAGGGCTCAGACAGCTATTGAGAGGGGCTTAGCTATCAAGCAAAAGGTTGTGCCTGAGAGGCAAGACACCGTAAGCAGGATTCACTTTCTCCTGGGGTTGGTTTGTTGGAGGGTAGAGGTGATAACTTTGCTGGAGTACATGTATCTCCTTCCTCAACTATCTCACATCTTTTCAACCAATTTATAGGTTGTTTTACCCCTGTCAGAGTTCCAGTTATGGAGAGAGATGAGTCTAGAGCTGGCCAACCATTTGCTATTGCTGGAAATGGTTCTTATTCTGGAGATTTCAGCTTTGTGACACCAATGTAGGGTTTGCTTCAACCTTATGATGCTGTAGAAGAATGATGGCCAAGAAGAGCTAGTCCTTCTCTTATGTATTCAGTTACATCAATTGATCCTTTTCTTGAGAGGCATCCAATATGGTTGCAAAGGTATCATCAGACCTTGCAGTCTACTCAGGAGGCCAGATGTGAAGGAATGAGTGCAGGTGGTGGATCTGGAGAGACAGTGACATTTCCTAAGAATGTCTGACAGTTGAGGAGTGGAGATTTGAAGAGAAGTTGGATCTGGGTGTTGGTTGGGTTTGAGGAAGTTTTTGTGTGTTGTTTTATGTATGTTTTTTTTTTGTTTTTCCTTGTCTTTTGCATAGATAGCTGTCAGTAGATGGCTATCAGGAATATTTTGAGGGGATAGCTGTCAGGCTTCACTGTGACAGCATTGCTCTATCTGTATGTCCCCTTTTATTAATGTAAAGAACTTTTTATTTTGGCAAGTTTATCATTCCAAGCATAGCTCTTAAAATCTCAAATCTCTTTTCATTCATTGCTTTTGTAAGAATATCAGCAACATTGTCCTCTGTTCCAACTTTATTAAGACATATATGACCTTTCTCAACATGGTCTCTATTAAAGTGGTGTCTGACTTCAATGTGCTTAGTTTTTGAATGTTGAACAGGATTTTCAGTCATTGCAATGGTGCTTGAGTTGTCACACAGAATAGGAACATTGTCTACAAAAATTCCAAAGTCTTGAAGTTGACTTTTGAGATATAAAATTTGAGAACAACAATGTCCTGCAGCCACATATTCAGCTTCTGCTATAGAAGTAGCAACTGAGGTTTGTTTCTTGTCGACCAAGAAATTATTCTTGAACCCGTAAACCGACAAACTACCACTTGTGGATTTTCTATCCAAATTGCATCCAAAGATAGTCTCGAATCTGTGAATCCAATTAGGAATAAAGGAGCTTCACATGGATACCATAATCCATAATCTGAGTTCCCTTTAGATACCTAAGAATCCTTTTGACAGCTGCCATATGTGATTCTTTTGGATTTGCTTGAAATCTTGCACAAAGGCACACACTGAACATGATATATGGCCTAGATGCAGTTACATATAGTAGGGATCCAATGTAACTTCTATAGAGTGTTTGATTAACACTTGGGCCATCAATGTCAGCATGAAGTTTGGTGGAGGTTGAGAGAGGAGTTTTTGCAGGAGAGGCATTTTGCATGTCAAATTTCTTGATCATGTCTCTTGTATATTTAGCCTGATTTATGAATGTGCCTGCACTGGAATGTTTCACCTGAAGTCCCAAGAAGAATGTGAGCTCACCAATCATGCTCATTTCAAATTGTTCTTGCATGGTTTTTCCAAATTCTAGGCAGAGTGACTCATTTGAAGATCCAAAAATTATGTCATCAACATAGACTTGAATGAGCAAGGTATCTTCACCATATGTCTTGATAAACAAGGTATTATCAATATGGCCTTTGGTAAATCCTTTGCCAAGTAAGAATTTTGACAAGGTTTCATACCATGCCCTTGGAGCTTGCTTGAGTCCATATAGAGCTTTATCAAGCTTAAATACATGGTCAGGGAACTTAGGGTGCTCAAAGCCAGGGGGTTGTGAGACAAAGACCTTTTCTTTTAATATTCCATTAATAAAAGCACTTTTGACATCCATTTGATAGACTTTCATCTTTTTGGATGATGCAAAAGCAAGGAATAGTCTGATAGCTTCCGATCTGGCAACAGGGGCAAATGTTTCATCATAATCAATGCCTTCTTCTTGCCTGTACCCTTGAGCTACCAGTCTGGCTTTGTTTCTGATGACAGTCCCTTCCTCATTCATTTTATTTCTGAAAACCCACCTTGTTCCAATAACAGTTTGATTTCTTGGTTTAGGAACAAGTTGCCATACTTTGTTCCTTTCAAACTGTTCTAATTCTTCTTCCATAGCTTCTATCCAGTCAGAATCTTGGAGTGCTTCATTTATTTTCTTTGGTTCCAATTGGGATATGAATGCACTCATGATAAAAGGAATGTTGTCTGGAACTGGTGTTTTGTCAATTTGAAGGCTGATGTAAAGATCTTTATTTGGTGGAATGATGTGAGTAATGGTGGATTTAGCATTGGTTTTGGAAGGAGAAAGAGGATTATTGGATGGGGATGGAAGATGGCTAGTAGATGGATTACTTGAAGAATTTGGATGGCTGTCAGCTAAGGGTCAGCCGTCGCCTAAGGAAGAATTTTGAGAGATGTCACCAAGGAATGACCATTTAATTGAGTATTTTCTTCCTCATCAATTGGATTGGTTGTGGGAATGTTTGCTATTGACTTGGTTGGCTGGATTGGTTGATGATGAGAATAAAGTGGTTCATGGCTGTCAGAGAGATGATGACTGTCTGGCACAGGATAGCTGTCAGATGAATTTCTTGGTACCATGTATGGAAGATTTGATGAATCTTGTTCATGATGGAGTACAGTTGAATCAAGAATAGGAGATGCTTCAGGAGATTATCTGAGTTTCCTAAAACTTCATCAAAATCACACAATTCAGTCACACTTTGATCATTGTTTTCATCAAAGTCAACATGAATTGATTCTTCCACTACAAGTCTTCTTTTGTTGTAAACTCTATAAGCTTTACTTGTATTAGAATATCCAAGAAAGATTCCTTCATCACTTTTGTAGTCAAATTTGTCCAAATTGTTCTTGCCATTATTGTGAATGAAGCATCTACTTCCAAAACTGTGGAAGTAGGAAATGGTAGGAACTTAATCATTCCATAATTCATATGGAGTCTTCTTATGGAATTTGTTGATTAGTGTCTTGTTTTGAACATACACAAAGAAGAGTGACAGCCTTCACCCCAAAAATACTTTGGGAGATTGTGTTCGACAAAGCATTGTTCTTGCCGCCTCACAAATTGTCCTGCTTTTCCTTTCAAAGAACACCATTTTGTTGGGGTGTTCTTGGGGCTGAAAATTATGATCAATACCTTTGCAAACACAATATTCTTCTACTCCCGTGTTCTCAAATTCCTTTCCATGATCGATCTGATCTTGATGATGGATGTCCCTTTTTGATTTTGAATTTTATTGAACAGCTTTTGTTAGACAAATAAGGGTGTCACTTTTGGATTCAAGAAGAATGATCCAAGTGAATCTTGTGTAGTCATCAACCACAACTAGGGAGTATCTTTTTCCTCCTAAAGATCTAGTTCTTATGGGTCCAAAAAGATCCATATGAAGTAGTTCAATAGGTCTTGAGGTGTCCAATCTGGTCTTGGGCTTGAATGAAGATCTCTTGTGCTTCCCACATTGGCATGCTTTGCAAAGTTTGTCCTTCTTGAATGGGATCTTTGGAAGGCCTCCGACTAGATTTGAAATTGCAAGCTTGGAGATGGTTTTATGGTTAAGGTGAGCCAATCTTTTGTGCCATAGCCATGACATATCGATTGACTAAAAGACGATAGGCAATGAGCATTTGAGGATTCCACAATCTCTAGGTTTAAGCAAGAGAGATTTCCTTTTCTTGATCCAAATGTAATGACTTTATTGCTTTTGTCTTTAACAAGACATTGATCCTTAGTGCAAACAACATGATATCCCTTATCACAGATTTGACTAATGCTAATCAAATTGTGTTTGAGACCCTCTACATAAGACACATTTGTAAAAATGATATCTTTAGTAATAAGATTTCCTGATCATTTGACCTTAGCTTGGGAATTGTCACCAAAGGTTACATTTGGACCATTTTTAGGGATATATTGTTGCAAACCAGCCTTTATTGAAGGTCATATGTCTACTACAACCACTATCTAAATACCGTAGTCCTTTCCCCGGGTACCTGCAAAAAAGAAGTAAAATTTATGGTACCCTTTTTATTCTTTTGGGTCCAAAGGATTAGTTTTTCTTTGGTACCCTAGCTTTGTTCATTGATCCTTTTCTGAAGAACTGATTTAGGGTATTGTAATATGACAAGATTTGCATCATGTAAGGTGTAAGGACAGTGGATTGGGATGGATTGAAGAAGTGGTTTGGGTTGTTATATTGGGGTTGAAACTGAAAGGTATTTGGGTAGGATGATCTGGGAGAGTCATCTTGATTTGCATGACTTCTTCCATTTGAGTATTGCCATTGAGGTTTTTGTTGTTTGGTGTATCTATGTTTGTTATAGAATCTTTGTTGCCTTTGGGTTCTTTGTTGTTTGGAAGATTTTGGTTGTCTGTCAGGCCTTGGCTGTCTGTCAGGTATTGACTGACTAGCACATTTTTGCAGCTTAATTTCTTCCTGTATACTGGCCCCTTTTTGAACCCAAATATACTTGCTTCCTTGAATTTTACTTGGTCCTTCCTTTGAATGACTAGGATTAAACAAGATTTCCTTTGATTTTCCCTTTGTTTGAACAGGATAGGTTTGAGCTTGATAGCTGCCAGAGCTTAGGCTTTCTAGAACCATTTTTTCAATGGCCCTTTCACTAGTGGGAGGAGTGTACATCTTTAGTGTAGGATTATCAGCACCAATCCCTGTTTTGTCACTAGGATGTCTTTGGGTGTAGGTGAAAAGGGATAATGCTTTGCTTGACTTGTTCCATGAATCTATTTTCTTTTTAAGAGAATCATTCTCTTTTTCAAGATTTATGAGTCTTTGACAGTTTTCTTGAGTACTGGATGTCTCAAATTGCCGATCCATGTTTTGTTTTTCAAGCATGAAGCATTGTTCTCTTAGCCCTCGACAAGCTTTCTCAAGCTCGAATTGGTTTTTGTGAGGGTGTCTATGGTTGAGGATTGGGAAAGGTTCTCATTGACCAAAGCAAGCAAAGCTAGTTTTTTGTTTCTTGGTTTGAATTAAAAGAGTGCAAACTAATTGTTTGAAACCATCAATATTTAAAGAGTTAAAATCATGTACCTCTTTTAGTTCTTCTCGCAGCAGCAAGTGCTTCCATTTCTTCCTCATTGTCCGACTCTTCCTCATCTTCACTATAAAGCATAGCATGGCCTCCTCTCCTTCATTGTCGAATCATCACCGGACACATATTCTTCATCACCGAATTTTGATGAATCGCCTATCATAACTTGCTCCTTGTTTTTGTCATTTTTATTTTTGGAGCAAAGCTTGAAGCGCTTGCACTGAACCGTGAATGATCTCTTTTGAGTAGGTCAATTTCTTAGCCGTCTCGATTGTCCCTAGGTTTCCTTGGTTCAGACAATCGATGAGTAATGTCCTTGCTTTCCACAGCTTAAAGCAATCAACCTGTCTTCTTGTAGTCCGTCTTGTTGAGCATTAGATGTGGAAGGATTGTACTTTTTGTCAAAAGATTTCTTTTGAAATTTCATGGCATTTCTGACAGCCATGGATATGAGACTTGAAATGTCTTCTTGAGAGATCTGTTTACTGACAGGTTTGGAGTTGATGTTTATCTTTTGAAGGGCATTGTTGACAATGGTCTCAATGTCTTGGTGAGTGATTGGTTTGTGGACAGTTTCTTGAGTAGTTAAAGCTAAAGTTTGTGAAATGGTAGGAACTGGTTGAATTTTTATCATACCTTCCAGTTCATAAGCTTCAAGCTTTCCAAAATACTGTTCAACTGTCATTGTGCTCCATTCAGATCCTTCTCTAATAGGTAATGCTACCTTTTCATATTCTTGTGGAAGATTGGAATATATCTTGAGGCAGAGATCTTGCTGTTCAAAGGTTTTTCCATGGTCAGCAATAGATCTAACAAGGTTTTCAAACCTTGGTTGAGCAACACTTACTTTTTCTCCAGGATAGAACCTGAAGTTGTCTAATTGCCTAAGCAAGTTATACAAATTTTGTGTCCTGACACTGGTGTGTTTAGTGAACTTAGTTTGAATGAGAGCCCATGCTGATCTGGCATTTGGTTCCTTAGCAATTTCTTGTGCTAGTGAGTCATTTACACTCTTTTGAAGAATGTTTTTGACTTTTAAATTTGCACTGATTAATTGCTTTTCAGATTCAGACCATGTTTCTGGGGATTTCGTCTTTCTAGGTCCTCCATCGGTATCTATTTGAGTTGGGTAGGACACTTCATTCTCTAAAACATACCAGTTCCATATACCGTTTGCATCAAGGTATGTTTTTATTTTTGATGCATAGATCTCAAAAGATCCACAGTCATCAATGTGTGGGATGTCTTTCTCATTATTTCTCCTTGGTTGAGGCATGGTGGGTTTGAAGAGGATCCTTCACAAGTTGTTAGACTTTTGAATGTGAGGACAAGCTCTGATACCAATTGAAAGGCCCTTATTTGATATGCAAATGATCAGACAGCTATGGTTTGACTTAGCTGTCAGATATTTGTTGAATTGTGCAGCGGAATAAGTAAGGCTTGAAATAATGATGAGACAATGAACACGGTGAAATAATACAAGTGTGTGAATGTGTTTGCAGAAAATAATAACACAGAGAATTTAAAGTGGTTCAGAGTTCACTCCTCCTACATCCACCCTCACTGTCAGCTTGACAAGTGAGATCAATTTTATTATAATCTTACTCAACAAGAATTACAAATGATTGATCAGGCAAGTTCCTTGAACTTCCTCTTCCTAATTAGTACAGTCAACTAGGGATACACTTAAAGTACAGTCTTAAGTGTTTTTACAACTTGAAGTACAGTCTCAAGATTTTACAAAACAACTAATACACTCAAAGTACAGTCTTGAGTGTTTACAGAATATTTCTACACCTAAAGTACAGTCTTAGGATTTGGAATTTATGAATTAACACACTAGGGTTGTTGTTGTTGAAACAGGGGTTTAAGGCTGAAGGTTTTTGGTTTGAAACAGTGTTTGAAGGGTAGGGATTGGTGTGTAAGATTTGGATTATAGGAGGTGTGTAAAGGTGTAAGGGAAAGGTTTTTGGACTGTGAAAAATAGTGTTTTTCTCAGATAGTTTGTGCAGAGGCTGAACTCTTCTATTTATAGCCTTCAATGTAGCCGTTGGAATATGGCTGTTGCAGCTCCATTAATGAGTCTTTGACTGGTCTTTGCCCCACTTGTCCACTTGCAGGTTTTCATGAGCTGGTTTGAGCTGTAGGCTTCCAGAAGGTCTTTAATGGTCTTCAATGGTGAACTTGATAGCTGTGAAGATACAGGATCCATCTTGGTTGAGATTGTGGCAGCAAAGTATGAAACAGAGTAATGGCTGTCTGAAGGACTGAAGCCATGGCTGTCAAATCATAACAAGGCTTAGCTATCAGAGTTGATCTTTAATAAGGATTGAGATGCACTTGATGATCTTGATAGCTTAGAGAGGGAATATGATTCATGTAATTGATTGATTGTAACTAATGTATAAAGCAGAATCATAACTGTCAGACACACAGCTGTCAGATTTCATCTTTTGATATAAACCCTGTTCTATATATTTCTTAATCAAAACCAACTAACTATGACATTGATCAAAGTTATGTCCTAACAGTTATGTTTATAGAATTCATACTCATAGTCATTCAAACAGAGACCTTGGAGCAAGAGGAGTTGAACCGTGACCATCGTATGAGTGTACATATATAAAATATAGATTAAAGCTGGCAACCTACTTTAAAAAAAAAATTATTATTATTTGTATATATATATACATATATAATATTTTATGACTTTTACATGACTACATATATAACGTGTAGACATGAAGCAATTCTTGAACAAACAATATGGCAACCCCTTCATTCCTGTCTGTCAATGAAGCTGAAGCAGAAGAGAAGGGAAAATCAGTTGGAGAGATGATCTCAAACCTTCCAAAGGCTAAAGGTTGGATAACACACTACTTCCACCTATACCAGGGCTTTTGGTATGGTCCTAATTTTATCAAAGGTACGATTTTTGCACAACAAAATTTTAAGGCCAAATCCACAGATATCCTTTTGGCTACAAATCCAAAATGTGGTACAACATGGCTCAAGTCCCTTGCCTTCGCAATAAAAAACAGAGCGGCAACACCACCCCAAAATGAAGAACATCCTTCACATTCTTCAAACCCTCTTCTCAGTCTTAATCCTCACGTACTAATCCAAAACATAGAATTTGGACTTTTCCAAAGTTATTCATTGGAAGAAGTTGAAACCTTACCTTCACCCCGCCTCATTGGTACCCACATTCCCTATGGATCATTGCCTGAATCTATTTCCCATTTCGGCTGCAAAATTGTGTACGTGTGTAGAGATCCCAAAGATATGTTTGTTTCCATGTGGCATTTCTTTGACAAGGCGAGTTATAAAGAGGTTCCAGTCATTTCATTGGAGGAGGCATTTGAATTGTTTTGCCAAGGCGTCTCCCTTTTAGGACCATATTGGGATCATGTGATAGGATACTATAGAGCAAGCTTGGAACGGCCTGAAAAAGTTTTGTTCTTGAAGTACGAGGACATGCAAAGTGATACTTTGAATCAGGTGAAGAGATTGGCTGAGTTCATGGGGTACCCTTTCTCATTGGAGGAAGAGGCAAAAGGGGTTGTTGAAGAAATTATACAATTATGCAGCTTTGAGAATATGAGCAATTTAGAGGTGACTAAGAAAGGTAAGCTTTTTGGTTTGATAAGCCATGATATTTACTACAGGAAAGGTAAGGTTGGTGATTCAAAGAACTATCTCACCGATGAAATGGTGGAGCGCCTTAATAAGATCACTAAGGAAAAGTTTGAAGGTCTTGCTATTGGATATTAAGCATATCATATACAACTCCCTAATAAATATGCCGAGATGGATGCTTGGCTCACATTCTTTCCGTTGCATTTGAGTTGAAGTACTAGCTAGTTTGGTGTATGCCGATCTTCTTATCGTGTAATAAGGTGATTCTACATCTTATGTATCACAATTTGGTTTGTGATAGTCTTTGGGTTTCAGTTGATTTTTATCTGGTGATTTAATAAATACCTTTGTGCGCGACTTGTTGTTTGTATATGCAGTACATTCATAAGCATTCATTCATCTGGATATTCATACTTTAGGTCAATAGTACTCTTATATATTTTGAAGGAAAAAATGGGTGCCATGTTTGTTGAACTGTCCATTAATCATGACAGAGACCCGTTGTGAAAGGCTTTTATAAAATACTACACCTTAATACATGCTTCACTCATTCACTCAATCTAAGTGATGTTCATGGACAAAATAGTGAAAAATGTGAAAGGGTCGAACTTCAGGGGCGTCCCGTATAAGAATGCACTCTTGCCATTTTGGACGTTTCACATAAGAATGCACTTTTCTAAAATGGCAAAGAATCTTTACTATTCCTCCCACTCATTCTATCACCAACTTTACTTTTACACTCACAACACCAATCAACTTACTATTTCTTACCCCACTCTCTCTTTTCTACTTAACTTTTCATACTCACAACACTTACACCACTTACACTTTTCCTTAATTATCGTGCAAAATGGAAAAGTGCGTTTTTATGCGGGACGGAGGGAGTATGTGATAATTATTAGTGCACCAAATTATAAGCAAGACTAATAAAAAAATGGATACGCAGAGATTTAGTCTGCCCATATTAGGTAAGCTCCATGTGGAACAGAAGACTTTTCATGTACTATTATTACCTTTAAATTTTAGATTAATATATCCTCGGGACTATCGACACATTATGAATCATCGTACTTAGCTCAAGCTCTGATTTTAACCGTTCATGTATTTTTTTAGCAATTTTAACAATTATAATTCAGATAATCACTCATTATCCCAAAAATCCGAAGGTAGGATGGTTGAAATTACTAAAAATATATCCCTACTTTTGGGGATAGTGAGTGCGTATCTAAAGCACAATGATTAAAACTGCTAAAGAAATACACGAAGTGTTAAAATTGGAACTAGCTTGAGCAAAGTACAATGATTAAAAATGTCGATGTGCCTATAATTCAAGATCAAATATAACGATTATTAAGGGTTAAGAATCAATAGCAATATAAGATTTAATATAAGATTTTGCAGAGTGATAATTGTAGTATGCAATAATACTGGCACTCTTAACTAGATTTGTCAATTCCCAAGGCTTGCTTAAAGTATGTATACACACACACACACACACATATATATATATATATATATATATATATATATATATATATGAATAATGAAAGTGTCAATGTTTTAATTAGACACACAAGACCAATTATTTCCGGATCATATGCATGTCATGTACTTCATGTTTGATGAGCCCGGATCAGCTAGACCGGGCCCAAACTCGGTCTGGTCCAAAGGCCTAGTATGACGTGGCGTATCCTAGACCGCCAGCGTCAAAACCGCGGACAGGTAGACCCTCATGGTCAAGACCGCGTTCCTCTCATCGCATCCCATACAAAACCAAAGGGATCCAGATCGTCAGCCTGGTGACCGAGGGAGTTGTGACCGCCCCATCCGTGTCCGCGTCAATCCTCGTTGACCATGCCTAAGATGTTGACTGCGGTCTCATACTGCACTCAGGTTATCTCACCAGACTCCCGGTTGATATCAAAGCTTATTGAGCAAGTTACTTACTGGCTTTGACAGGCAAAGTAGTCGGCTCACTCCCATCGCATTGAATGCATGGCTCAGGAAACTACTATTTCATTTAATGCGCTGCGCCGGATACACGGCTCCTGTCCACATCAACGACATCCCCCTGATAGTGAATCTTCCTTCCTTGACAGGACCAATCCTTTGCAGACACGTGTATCTGGTCAGAGACTAAGATGCCCTCTAGGGCTGACCTCATGGCTTACGTCAGCGAGCAGCTCCTCATTGCCTATAAATAGAAGACATTTGTCCCCTTGGACAAGGTAATTGCCAAATCTATATTGTAAGCCATATTGCTCTCAAACCCTAAACACGCACACACATTCAAGACATTCAAGGTCTTATTTCTCTCATTAATCTTACTCTCACACCCGAGGGCATATGACCATCCCGACATATGACCATCCCGACAGAAAGACTGAATCATCCCATCGCAGGAACAACCGTCCCAATCCTTATCCGAGAATTGACACTAGCAAAATTAATTCGGTAGACGGTGAGGATGAAGATAGTGATAATGTGCCTAACATTTCTGATTATTGTTTTTCTGTTGACATTTCAGGTGTACTTTGTGCAATGGGCAACCTAGGAGACAAAGCCAGATGGCCAAAGAAAACGGACAAAACCACAGGATGGCGTGACAAATCAAAATGGTGCGCTTACCATGAAGACTTTGGACACGTTATCAAGACCGCATCGCGTTAAGAAAGGAGATCAGTTACTTACTCTCGAAAGGACATCTTAAGGAGTTATTGGGGTCCGTAAAGAAGAAGGCCGAAAATGCGTAAGCTCCTCATGAAGCCGAAAGACCAGCTTTCTCCCCAAAGATCAACAAAGGTGATCAACTTCATCGGTGGAGGCTCGAAATATGTGGAACATCCTATTCTCGCCGCAAAACGACACGCTAAGGAGTCAAAAGAGGAAAAGCCGGAGAGACACCCAAGATGTCGACACCTTACCCGGATCCAATTACCTTTGATGAAAGTGATCGTGATAACTTGCTTTGGAACCCCATCATGACGGTCCGGTTATTTCCTTGCAGATCGCTAACCGTACAATACGACGTATTCTCGGTAGATGGGGGCAGCTCCGTCAATCTTATTATGTTGGGTACCCTTAAGGAAATGAACATCCCAGAATCGGAGATTGTCAAAAAGTCTTCGATCTGGTAGGCTTCAGTGGTGAAGTCAAAGAAACGGTAGGGAGATAAAGCTTCCAATATACTCAAAGGGCCTCAACACCATGGAGCGGTTCTGCGTAATTGATTGCGCAACATCTTACAATGTCATTCTTGGAAGACCGTGGATTCACGGAATGAAGGCCGTACCCTCCACTTACCATCAGTGTGTGAAGTTTCCAACACCTTGGGGTGTCGCTAAGATTTACAAAGTGATCAACAGGTGGCTAAGGAATGTTACAAAACTTCAATGAAGGCGTCTATATCTCTAAAACAAGCATAGCAATTACCGAGGAAAGTACGCGAAGTCCTGGAAGCTAGGGAGGATGATGTGAAAGAAGTATTGTTAGATCCTTCCAACCCGGACATCAGAGTACTTATTGGCACTGACATCCCGTCAGATATAGAAGAGAAACTTGTGAACCTATTAAGAAGCATAATAAAGAGTTTCGCTTGGAAACATGATGACATGACAGCATTAGCAAAGATGTCATCACTCACAAACTTAACATAGATCCTAGCTTTAAACCAGTGCACCAGAAACGTAGAAAGTTTGCAAAAACCAAAAATCAGATCATCAAGGAGGAGGTAGAGCGCTTACTCAAAGCCAACATGATACGGGAGGTCGATTATCCAAGATGGTTGGCGAATGTGGTTGTGGTAGAGAAGAGAAATGGGAAATGGCGAGTTTGCGTCGACTTCACCGACTTAAATAAAGCCTGCCCAAAAGATCCTTTCCCTTTGCCGCACATAGATTCATTAGTTGATGCCACTTCAGGTCACGAACTCCTCACTTTCATGGACGCGTCCTCAGGATTTCAACAAATTCAGATGGAACCATCTGACAAAGAGGACACTGCCTTCATAACCCCCATAGGTATTTATTGTTATATTGCCATGCTTTTTGGACTAAAAAATGCAGGTGCAACGTATCAAAGGCTCGTCAACAAGATGTTTAAGGATCAGATTGGGGACACAATGGAGGTATACATCGACGACATGGTAGTAAAATCCAAGAAGGCCGAGGATCACATAAGCAACCTCTCTCAATCTTTTGACATCTTGGATTGTTTCAATCTGAAACTTAATCCAGCTAAATGCAACTTCGGAATGAAGGCCGGCAAGTTTCTGGGTTATATGGTTACTAAAAGAGGCATTGAAGCCGCCCCAGAACAAATACGCGCTATTCTCGACTGTCATCACCTCAACTGGCCAAGGACGTCCAAAGATTGACAGGGAAAAATTGCCGCACTCACTAGATTCATTTCCAAATCCTCAGATCGATGCAAACCTTTCTACGACATCTTAAGAAAGAACAAGAAGTTCCAATGGGAGGAACAACCTGAAGAAGCTTTTCAGAGCTCAAAACTTACCCGTCGACACCTCCCTTATTGGCCAAACCTCATGGAAGAACATCTTTACATCTACCTAGCAAGAAACCGAAGGCGGCTGTAAGCGCAATCTTGGTGACGAACGAGAAGGTAATCAAGAACCCATCTACTATATAAGTAAGACACTCTTAGATGCTGAGACCAGGTATTCTCATTTACAAAAATTAATTTTAGCTTTGATAACTGCTTCTATTAAGTTAAGGCACTATTTTGAAACACATACTATTATTGTACGCACTAACTATCCTATTAAGAATGTCATGAGAAAACCAGAGATGTCAGGACGAATGGCGAAATGGTCTGTACAATTAAGCACATACGACATCAAGTACGAGCCCAGAACTGCAATAAAATCCCAAGCCCTGGCTGATTTTGTGGCTGATTTCAGTCCAACGCTACAACAAGAGGTGGAATTGGAAGTACAACAACTTCAAGATGATGACATCCTAAAAATTTGGACTCTCTACACGGACGGTGCTTCTAACATGAGAGGTACAGGTCTTGGAGTTGTACTAAAATCGCCACAAGGGGACATAATACCACAATCTATCGCTGCAGCTTCAAGGCTACCAACAATGAAGCAGAAAGTGATGAGGCTCTAATTGCAGGTTTAACCGCAGCCCAAGACTTAGATGTCAAACATATCCGGGTGTTCATGGATTCATTACTAATTGTTAATCAGTACAACGGGTCCTACGTCGCGAAAAACGCTAAGATGACAACATATTTGGAAATTGTAAAAATTATTTTGGCCAAATTCAAAACATTTTCCTTGGAACAAATCCCACGGGAAGAAAATTCTCAAGCGTATGCTCTGGCAAACTTGGGTTCAGCCTTCAAAAGCTTCTCACAAACCAAGTATCCCAATCATACATGTTGACATCCCAAAGCAATTGACCATCTTGAGATGTTCGCCCGGATGTCGACATACTGGCCTCTCCTCGCAAAGAACCTCTTGGACAGCTCCTATTATCAAATATCTCTTAGATGATACGATCCCGATGAGGAGAAAAATGCAAGAGCCTTCGTGGTAAGAGTATCTAAATATGTACTTATTGATAATCTCTTGTTTAGAAAATCTGCCGCAGGTCACTACTTAAGATGTCTAGAGGCGTATAGAGCCCATCGGGTTCTCAAGGAGCCGCACGAAGGAGATTGTGGAAATCATACCGGGGCGTAAGTTTACATACTAAAGCTCTTAGAATGGGCTATTTCTGGCCTACAATGAGAAAAGATGCCATTGACTACGCAAAGAAATGTGATTCCTGTCAACGACATGGGGACATCCTACACCGCCACCCGAACTGCTACATCCTATCCTGTCACCATGGCCTTTTATGGTTTGGGGAATGGACATAGTAGGAAAACTTCCCATAGCACCAGGGGGACGAGTATTTCTTTTGGCTATGACAGACTACTTTTCTAAATGGGTAGAGGCTGAGGCATATGTGCAAGTTCGTGACAAAGAAGTGATATCTTTTATCAAAAGGAACATATTCAGCCGATTCGGAATTCCATCGGAGATAATTTGTGACAACGGCTCTCAATTCATCAGCAAGAGGACCCAAGATTTCCTGACATCTTGGGGTGTTAAGATGGTGACATCTTCGCCTGTTCACCCTCAAGCCAATGGACAGGCAGAGTCTAGCAACAAAATAATAATCAGTAACTTAAAAAAGAGACTAAACCAGAAGAAAGGACGTTGGGCAGAAGAGTTACCAATGGTCCTATGGGCTGACAGGACGACATCTAAGAATGCTACTGGTCAAACCCCCTACTCACTTGTATTCGGAACTGAATCTGTTATTCCAGCAGAAGTCCTTGTACCAACGGCAAGATTTAGTCTGCCCATATTAGGTAAGCTCCATGTGGAACAGAAGACTTTTCATGTACTATTATTACCTTTAAATTTTAGATTAATATATCCTCGGGACTATCGACACATTATGAATCATCGTACTTAGCTCAAGCTCTGATTTTAACCGTTCATGTATTTTTTTAGCAATTTTAACAATTATAATTCAGATAATCACTCATTATCCCAAAAATCCGAAGGTAGGATGGTTGAAATTACTAAAAATATATCCCTACTTTTGGGGATAGTGAGTGCGTATCTAAAGCACAATGATTAAAACTGCTAAAGAAATACACGAAGTGTTAAAATTGGAACTAGCTTGAGCAAAGTACAATGATTAAAAATGTCGATGTGCCTATAATTCAAGATCAAATATAACGATTATTAAGGGTTAAGAATCAATAGCAATATAAGATTTAATATAAGATTTTGCAGAGTGATAATTGTAGTATGCAATAATACTGGCACTCTTAACTAGATTTGTCAATTCCCAAGGCTTGCTTAAAGTATGTATACACACACACACACACACATATATATATATATATATATGAATAATGAAAGTGTCAATGTTTTAATTAGACACACAAGACCAATTATTTCCGGATCATATGCATGTCATGTACTTCATGTTTGATGAGCCCGGATCAGCTAGACCGGGCCCAAACTCGGTCTGGTCCAAAGGCCTAGTATGACGTGGCGTATCCTAGACCGCCAGCGTCAAAACCGCTGACAGGTATACCCTCATGGTCAAGACCGCGTTCCTCTCATCGCATCCCATACAAAACCAAAGGGATCCAGATCGTCAGCCTGGTGACCGAGGGAGTTGTGACCGCCCCATCCGTGTCCGCGTCAATCCTCGTTGACCATGCCTAAGATGTTGACTGCGGTCTCATACCAGACTCCCGGTTATCTCACCAGACTCCCGGTTGATATCAAAGCTTATTGAGCAAGTTACTTACTGGCTTTGACAGGCAAAGTAGTCAGCTCACTCCCATCGCATTGAATGCATGGCTCAGGAAACTACTATTTCATTTAATGCGCCGCGCCGGATACACGGCTCCTGTCCACATCAACGACATCCCCCTGATAGTGAATCTTCCTTCCTTGACAGGACCAATCCTTTGCAGACACGTGTATCTGGTCAGAGACTAAGATGCCCTCTAGGGCTGACCTCATGGCTTACGTCAGCGAGCAGCTCCTCATTGCCTATAAATAGAAGACATTTGTCCCCTTGGACAAGGTAATTGCCAAATCTATATTGTAAGCCATATTGCTCTCAAACCCTAAACACGCACACACATTCAAGACATTCAAGGTCTTATTTCTCTCATTAATCTTACTCTCACACCCGAGGGCATGAGTTGGAGTAACATACAACTTTGACCTTAAAGGTGCTTGTTTTGTTGTGTTATAGGTACGCGCCCAACCATATATATATCCCGCCAGATATCCTACGAACCGCTCTGACCCCGGAAAGCCCAGGCGTCATCAGTGGTTCCATTGCCGGGAAAAATCTTTATTTTCCCGTAAATCATTGTGTCAAAACACCCGTCATGTTCTAAAACACTCGCTGTCAAAAAGCCACTCTTTTTCAGCCATTTTTTCAAACATGTCTAAAACCCTTGAAAATGCCGATCATTTGACAATTCGGGAGGGTGACCAAGCTTCCCCTTCCAAAGGCAACCAAGATAGGCCAAGCACCTCCGTTTTTCTCTGAATGGGGTTGTGAGCACCCCAACCCGGAACCTAACGCGTGTCCCGAGTTGGAGAGGCTCAAACTAAGAAAGCCCATCTAAATTTTTAAAACATTTATTTCCCTTTAAAATAAAATCAATTCTCAAACTTCCAAAATAAAATCAACTGATAATATCTCCACTCGGAGGAATTTAAACAAATACTTCAATAACCATAACTTGATCAATTACATTGAAAACCCTAATTAACATTGTTTAACAAAAGAGTTTTCCATACAACTTATAAAAGAGTAATACTTAAATAGGACTCCCGACAACCTACTCATATACCTATCCTGACAAGTCCCAAAAGCAATAGTCCAAACTCTTTCCCCGGCCTCACTGGTTCAGGTCACCTGTCTCAGCACAATCTAAAACAGTAAAAGGGAAGGGGTGAGAATAAATCTCAATAAGCTATTATGAATGCAGCAAGATGCCAAAAAATATGCAACACATAGCATGGTAACACATAACACATTATGAAAGCGGTAAACACCTTACGTTACCTCGTTTTACCTTTCCCGTCTGAACAATATGTCGTACAACGTGGGAGTAAAATTTCACTCTTTGGTGAACTGCCTCCATGCACACTCACCCTTATAGGTCTCATACCCCAGAGATCCATATAAGAAAATCAGATACTTATATGACCCCTTTAATAAGAGTACCATATAATATCGCCGCTATCTGTAAGGCTTTTGGCTTAATACAGAAGCATTCCACCTAATCACCAAATCGCAGCGGGCTGTAAGGCTTCTGGCTCAATACAGCTGCTAGTGCTCCCACTCTGTGGCCACAGAGGGGACGGTCACAGGTATGATGAACCTTCAATCACTTATAGAACAAATCCATAATTGATTGAATTCCATTATACCCCCGAATCACATATAATATTCAAGCACATAATAGACACTTGAAATAAATCCACAAAAGGGATAAGAATATAATAACATGTTAATGTATACTCATGCTAAATCAATACTATAGTGCAACATTCATTTAATACACTATGCATAATACCATCAATGAATATGAATTCAAGTAAGGTATCCATATAGCCAAATAATCCACACTTGGGATGCAGCATAACAATATACCAATTAATCCCCACTTGGGATACAATAAAATCAACATGCCAGATAATCCACAATTGGGATACAAAATAACAATATGCCAAATAATCCACACTGGGGATACAGTACAACGATGTAATACATATATGTTCCTTACTAACGCAAGAGTGTAACTTATAACCTCTACACTATTCAAAATAATCACCAAATGTATGGGAGCAATTAAGGCCACCCTGACCCATAAACCATTTCTACGAAGTCATTACTCAACCTTGAATAATCTTAATAAAAGTTCAAGATCTACTTCCCAAGTTTGAACCACTTTAGTGAAGTTAAAAATCAAGCTTATCCACCATTTTATGAACAATGTTTAACTATTCCCATAATTCCATTTTGACCAAATAAGAAGACATCATGGCCTAGCCAAGGTATTCTACTTTACCCTAGGTTAAAAAGGATTAATTCATATCCGAAGTAGATTATGTTTCACTATTTTGAAAGGGTTAGGAACCATACTTAGTGGTTGTGGTTAAAATTCAGCAAGAAAGGAAATTGGGGAAATTCTGGTGACATGGGCGACCGCCCAAGTCACCATGGGCGACCGCCCAAGTGAAGATTCAAAGGGGTGTATAAGCTTCTGAGGTGATGGGCGGCCGCTCAAGCCCCATGGGCGACCGCCCAAGAAGAAATCTATTAAAGACCAAAGGTTGTGGTGTTGGTCGGCCGCTCAAGCCCCCATGGGCGACCGCCCAAGGAGGAATTTCTCTGTTTTTGCAGCTGAACCCAATATCCATACCAAACTTACTCAAAATTTGAGGACATAAGATTGTTTTACTCACTTCACCAATCCCACACAAATCATTCCTAAGCACATAAGATAGATTAAATCCATTTAATCCTTAGTGGTTTTACTCATTATACTACCCATTTCATATTTAACCTTTCTACTTCTTCTTAACCCACAACCCTTTTCTCTTTATCAATTTCCATAGACAATAACATCACATTTAGGTCTTTAACCCATTTTCAACTCCAAGGAAGTTCTCTAAATTCACAAACAACAATTATAGCGACATCCTAACACAATCAACATTTCATGATCTAGTTTGAAGAAAAATCATAATAACTCACATTATTAAAAGTATATTAAATCTTTCTCTACCTCTTCCAACCCAAATGAGATATACTCCTTACATCTCCCAAATCAAAGTAAAATAGACATAATCACATACCATAACTCCATTAAAATTATTATCTCTTACGCTCAATATACCCTCATTCCTTCAACTTAAAACCCCATCTCAAAACTAAAATCAATTCAACCTTAAATAACCCATTTACTCAAATAACATTATTCAAAAATACCACAATCATTTTCTTTCCACAAAATATTCATAAACACATAAAGTGAGTAATATTTAGAAAGAAGTCATAATACCTTACCTTAGAAATATGGGATGGATTAAGGATCTTCTTAGCTTGATGAACTCCCTTAGTTGCCCCAAACACAAAAGTACAATTGCATTAGAAAATGAAGAAGATTTGAAGGCTCTAGGGACTTTGGAAAGTGAGGCTTTCAATGTAAAGCTTCCATGGAGAATTGAGAAGAATGAAGAAGAAGAGAATGATGAGGTGAAGATAAGGAGGATGGAGGAAGTATGGGAAAGGTTGACAAAAGTGAAAGAAAGATGAGTGAAATAGGGAGAGGGCATGGGCCCCCATGCCACAATAAATTTAAGGCTTTCATAAATAAGCAATTTGGTCCTCCAAGATCTAAGGTAGTGAAACTAAACCCTTTACTTCCTTTCGCTACCAAAGGAAATCCTAACTACACTCATTTATTTATTGTCAATTATTATACTTCCCCCATGGACTTTATTTTATTTCCCAATCATCTCATCCTAATATAAGAAATCAAAGATATAAAATGAACACATAATATTAACAATAATCTTAAAAGCATATAATATGATGCTAAAATATTGCCTAGGGTTAGGGTCGTTACACTCACTCTCCCTTAAAGAAAATTCGTCCCGAATTTTAAAAAGACCTATCTTAAGGATCAAATAGCAAAGGTACCTCTCACGTATTTCAAATTACAACTTCCAAATAATTTTCTTAACGGCATGATTCTTCTATACATTTTCACAACCCGAATACTCTAGGATTTCAATTCCCTAAACTACAATTCTAATAACTCTCAATGGTTCTCCCGCATAAGTCCAATCCGTCTAATCATCATTAGTGGGAGAACTCCATACAAACGAGGGATCATGCAAATGATTTTTCCATACTCAGCTTCACACAGTACCACTTCAATGCTAAACTAAAACTGCTATTATACACAACTCGCTAAGGTTAATTAAACTCTTCAAGTTGAAAGGAAGTCCATAAAACAATACACCACCTATTCTTCGAGAATCTGGATAGTCCTCTAATCTCTTCCTTTCGAGAAACTAAATTCTTCAAACTCTTAGGATCAGTAACAACTCTCAAATGAAGCTTCAAAAAGATAAGGTTCCTACTAAAATAACGCAGCACAATTGCAGCCACTCCCAAGTAGAGGATAAGAAAATTTCACTTTATCTAAGTTAACTTCCTCGAAACATACGTTATTACTTTCCCATTTTGCATAATATCACAACCTAATCTTCCTTTAATACACACTTAAAATTTCACAAAGTCCTCACATCCACTAGGTAAGGTAAGGATCGGATCTATAGCCAATCTATTCTCCATCTCTATCAATATGATTCATCCTTATTACATCCCACACTATTCATACATCCTTTAGAGTTAACTAAAGCAACTATTTTTTTTTATTTTTTTTTCAATTCTCAAGAACTCCTTAAAATTCCTTCGATAGCACTTGCCAACCCAAAGATCACGGACTCAATCCTCACAAGATCCATGGTAACCTTCAGGCTTAAGACTATAGAACCCAAAATGTAAAATCTTCGCGAGCCAACTCACATTTGCTAAACTTCTCAAACGATGAATTCCCACTAAAGGCAAATAACACAACTCACAATTGATCTTCATGATCCTCTCGTAACTTCAAGTAACCAAAGAGGTCATCAGTCATAAGTATCATAAAGCCGTCAAGATAAGGATTAAAATTCTGATTATTAGAATCAACACATGAGATACTTCGATGGAAGCACAATTACCATCTACTCACAACTAGCACATAAAATTTCTGGAAAGACTTCTTATGTAAGTCTAACACATACCAAATACCCTTCACACTTTTAACCAAAACTTTCTACCTTTAATGCTTATATAACAAGAATAACATATAAAGGTTTATCTATATCGAATCCCAATATAATCAAATTAGGTATAGAAAAGGAGACTCACTTCTTATGATAGTCTACCAATGCACAACAACTACTTAACCATCCAGGTCAAGTATATCTCATAATTATAAATCGGTAATCATACCAAATCAACTGGCTATACATGCCCAGCTATAACCACATCACCACCGTGGTAAACCAAAGGAGATTCGAGGTATCCTCTCATAAGAGCAGAATCCTCTAACAATAAAACAAAATCTCAAGCAATGTATGCCACATAGAAGCAAAATGTGATGCCAAACATAAATGATATGAAACAGGATCTATAAAATATGACCCCTAACTTCTGAGACAGGTAATATACCTCTAGTGACCTCTGAGGGAGCTATCTCTCCTAGGCCCGAAACACGTACTCGACCTTGGACCTTCTCTTTCGGTTCCCTTTCGCTATCTCTTTTGGTACCATCTCTTTGTCGTCCACCCAGCTGACCGCTGCTTGAAGCTCGTCCCCGCTGCAACCTTCGGCAATGTCTCCTAAAGTGTCCCATTGCTCCACAATTAATACACTTGCCTTGCTTACTCCAACACCGATCTTCGGTATGTCCAACCCTCTTGCAAAATTTACAAATCATCCCATACTGTTTGGATATTGGCCTAGACGAAGAAGCTACAACAAGTTCCTCTCTCACATTCCCTGAATTTGAATCCCTTGATTGTCCTATAGTGATTTTGGATCCTTGTCCTAGATACTTTGGTTTATTTCTAATCCCACTTTCCGATTTTCCACTATTTTCCTCAATGTTATTCTCGTTCTCATATGCTCTATCTATGGCTGTCTGATAATTGGTGAAGCTATCAATCACTAATTTCTTCCTAAACTCAATCCTCAAACCTTTTACAAACCTATGAACTCTTCTCGCTTCATGCGATACCAAATGAGGGCAACACCTAGCTAATTCCTCAAACCGGACTGAATACTGATTCACCGTCATGTTCCCTTATTTTAGTCCTAAGAATTCAATCTCCTTCTTATCCCTTGTAACCATTGAAATGAAATAATCCTCGAACTGCTGAGTGAAATTATCCCAAGTCTGGGGTGTATGATCCCGCTCCCAACTTCCCTTCAAAATCTGCCACTGATCAGCTGGACCTTCAAGTTTGAAAACGGCATATATAACTTTCTCTTCGTTGCGACTCTCCATAACCTCAAAGATTTTGTTCATTTCTGCTAACCATTTTTCTGCCCTTAACGGATCCGGATCTCCATTAAAACTCGGTGGATTCATCCTCACAAACCTTTCCAATTCATCACTTTGACATCCTTCAGGTTGATTCGGAACTGATCCTCTATTCTCCATATTTTGTACAAACATCCTGAATAATTTCATCATCTCTTCATTCTGAATTCCACATATACCCATGTCTCCTTCATTTTCTAGAACCTTTCGCTGATCATCATTGCTTCCGGCCATTAGAACGAACTCCTGCATTAAACACTCGGCGTCAATTACCAAACATTCCCCCTTAGTTTAGACATCTACACTTGACCTCTAAACTAAGCTCTGATACCAACTGTGAGCACCCCAACCCGGAACCTAACGCGTGTCCCGAGTTGGAGAGGCTCAAACTAAGAAAGTCCATCTAAATTTTTAAAACATTTATTTCCCTTTAAAATAAAATCAATTCTCAAACTTCCAAAATAAAGTCAACTGATAATATCTCCACTCGGAGGAATTTAAACAAATACTTCAATAACCATAACTTGATCAATTACATTGAAAACCCTAATTAACATTGTTTAACAAAAGAGTTTTCCATACAACTTATAAAAGAGTAATACTTAAATAGGACTCCCGACAACCTACTCATATACCTATCCTGACAAGTCCCAAAAGCAAGAGTCCAAACTCTTTCCCCGGCCTCACTGGTTCAGGTCACCTGTCTCAGCACAATCTAAAACAGTAAAAGGGAAGGGGTGAGAATAAATCTCAATAAGCTATTATGAATGCAGCAAGATGCCAAACAATATGCAACACATAGCATGGTAACACATAACACATTATGAAAGCGGTAAACACCTTACGTTACCTCGTTTTACCTTTCCCGTCTGAACAATATGTCATACAACGTGGGAGTAAAACTCCACTCTTTGGTGAACTGCCTCCATGCACATTCACCGCTTATAGTTCTCATACCCCAGAGATCCATATAAGAAAATTAGATACTTATATGACCCTTTAATAAGAGTACCATATAATATCGCCGCTATCTGTAAGGCTTTTGGCTTAATACAGAAGCATTCCACCTAATCACCAAATCGCAGCGGACTGTAAGGCTTCTAGCTCAATACAGCTGCTAGCGCTCCCACTCTGTGGCCACAGAGGGGACGGTCATAGGTATGATGAACCTTCAATCACTTATAGAACAAATCCATAATTGATTGAATTCCATTATACCCTCGAATCACATATAATATTCAAGCACATAATAGACACTTGAAATAAATCCACAAAAGGGATAAGAATATAACAACATGGTAATGTATACTCATGCTAAATCAATATAGTGCAACATTCATTTAATACACTATGCATAATACCATCAATGAATATGAATTCAAGTAAGGTATCCATATAGCCAAATAATCCACACTTGGGATGCAGCATAACAATATACCAATTAATCCCCACTCGGGATACAATAAAATCAACATGCCAGATAATCCACAATTGGGATACAACATAACAATATGCCAAATAATCCATACTGGGGATACAGTACAACGATGTAATACATATACCTTCCTTACTAACGCAATAGTGTAACTTATAACCTCTACACTATTCAAAATAATCACCAAATGTATGGGAGCAATTAAGGCCACCCTGACCCATAAACCATTTCTACGAAGTCATTACTCAACCTTGAATAATCTTAATAAAAGTTCAAGATCTACTTCCCAAGTTTGAACTACTTTAGTGAAGTTAAAAATCAAGCTTATCCACCATTTTCTGAACAATGTTTAATTATTCCCATAATTCCATTTTGACCAAATAAGAAGACATCATGGCCTAGCCAAGGTATTCTACTTTACCCTAGGTTAAAAAGGATTTATTCATATCCGAAGTAGATTAGGTTTCACTACTTTGAAAGGGTTAGGAACCATACTTAGTGGTTGTGGATAAAATTCAGCAAGAAAGGAAAGTGGGGAAATTCTGGTGACATGGGCGACCGCCCAAGTCACCAAGGGCGACCGCCCAAGTGAAGATTCAAAGGGGTGAATAAGCTTCTGAGGTGATGGGCGGCCGCTCAAGCCCCATAGGCGACCGCCCAAGAAGAAATCTATTAAAGACCAAAGGCTGTGGTGTTGGGCGGCCGCTCAAGCCCCCATGGGCGACCGCCCAAGGAGGAATTTCTCTGTTTTTGCAGCTGAACCCAATATCCATACCAAACTTACTCAAAATTTGAGGACAGAAGATTGTTTTACTCACTTCACCAATCCCACACAAATCATTCCTAAGCACATAAGATAGATTAAATCCATTTAATCCTTAGTGGTTTTACTCATTATACTACCCATTTCATATTTAACCTTTCTACTTCTTCTTAACCCACAACCCTTTTCTCTTTATCAATTTCCATAGACAATAACATCACATTTAGGTCTTTAACCCATTTTCAACTCCAAAGAAGTGCTCTAAATTCACAAACAACAATTAAAGCAACATCCTAACACAATCAACATTTCATGATCTAGTTTGAAGGAAAATCATAATAACTCACATTATTAAAAGTATATTAAATCTTTCTCTACCTCTTCCAACCCAAATGAGATATACTCCTTACATCTCCCAAATCAAAGTAAAATAGACATAATCACATACCATAACTCCATTAAAATTATTATCTTTTACACTCATTATACCCTCATTCCTTCAACTTAAAACCCCATCTCAAAACTAAAATCAATTCAACCTTAAATAACCCATTTACTCAAATAACATTATTCAAAAATACCACAATCATTTTCTTTCCACAAAATATTCATAAACACATAAAGTGAGCAATATTTAGAAAGAAGTCATAATAACTTACCTTAGAAATATGGGATGGATTAAGGATCTTCTTAGCTTGATGAACTCCCTTAGTTGCCCCAAACACAAAAGTACAATTGGATTAGAAAATGAAGAAGATTTGAAGGCTCTAGGGATTTTGGAAAGTGAGGCTTTCAATGTAAAGCTTCCATGGAGAATTGAGAAGAATGAAGAAGAAGAGAATGATGAGGTGAAGATAAGGAGGATGGAGGAAGTATGGGAGGAGTATGGGAAAGTTTGACAAAAGTGAAAGAAAGGTGAGTGAAATAGGGAGAGGGCATGGCCCCCCATGCCACAATAAATTTAAGGCTTTCATAAATAAGCAATTTGGTCCTCCAAGATCTAAGGTAGTGAAACTAAACCCTTTACTTCCTTTCCCTACCAAAGGAAATCCTAACTACACTCATTTATTTATTGTCAATTATTATATTTCCCCCATGGACTTTATTTTATTTCCCAATCATCTCATCCTAATATAAAAAATCAAAGATATAAAATGAACACATAATATTAACAATAATCTTAAAAGCATATAATATGATGCTAAAATATTGCCTAGGGTTAGGGTCGTTACAGGGGTCCCATTCTCAAAGCTTGAACAGCCTCTCCCCTGCTCAATAGGTTTTGAAGAGGTTAACAGAGGAAGCCCGAGCCGAAAAAGACAAAGGCCTCCTAGATAACAGCCTAAAAACTCCCAACGCTCCTTTAAAAGCTCTCACCACCTCCCCAAATACTCCTCTCACCCCCGAACTGATCCTCAGGAGCCAGGAAACTATTATCGCCAGGTCTAAGTTGGTGGCAGAGATGATGGCAATAAATGATGCCCAGCTGGATCTAGTGGAGCTAGAGGCAAATGGGCGAATACCACTCCCCGCAGGGTCTCACAGGTTCTCCCAACTAGCCCCCGCTAACTCGCTTGTCAGTCAAGCCAGGGGGCAAAACGGGCAAAACTAACCCTCAACCGCAAGCAGGCGGCCAAGGAGGAGGTTGTGCAAGTTTATGATAGTGAAGAGAGAGGAGATGAGGTTCAATCCAATCACTGTGCGAAGTCTAAAGCCCTATCCTGGCTTACGTCAGGGAGAAGGCCGTGACTCCACATGCCAAAAAGCTAAGAGTGGATCACCAGAACCCAGAATTTGTCAAATTTATGTACCAAATATTGGAAACCCACCAGAAAACAACTCAGAAATATGGCTACACAATGGATGCTTTCAGTGACAAAATTGCCCGGTCACCCATTCAGAGAGGGAAACCCCCCAGATGGAGACTTATGATGGCTCGAAAAATTCCAAGAGCCATATGGGACGGTTCGAAGGGCAGATGGCCCTGTTCTCTTCAGATGAGGCCGTAATGTGCAAGGCCCTGGCCGCGACATTCACAGGCAAGGCATTATCCTGAATGTTGGCCCTCAAGCCCAAATCCATCAAAACTTATAATCAGTTCAAGCACCTCTTCCTGAACGCATTTCCTGTGGCCGGAGAGCCCGCTAGACCAAAGACATATCTTGTCCGAGTCAAGTAGGCAGCGACTGAGACCACAAAAAGCTACATCTCTCGCTTCAGAAAAGTGAGCGAGCAGATTGTAGACCTGGAAGAGGGTGACATCAGGCTATGCTTTGAAGGCGGTCTCTCCTCCTCGTTCTTAAAAATGAACTTCGCCTCCAACAGGCCCAAGAGTGTGGAGGAGATGTATGAACGAGTCTCTGCTATTGCCTCAGTAGAAGAGCCGACTGAGGCCGCTCCTCGCGCCCCTGTCAAGGAAAGAATCAGCCAGGTCCAAGAGACTGGCCATGGATCTACCCGCGGAAATAATCAAGGCAAAAACCGTAGCCGTGGGACAGACAAACTCCAGAAGATAACGGAGGACACAGTTTTCACTCCCCTAAATGATTCGCGAGCAGCCATCATGAGAACCATGGAACTTCCCCCTCCTTCCCCCATGGGCAGAAAGCCGAATGAAAGGAGTAGAGCCAAGTTCTGTGAATATCACAATGATCACGGTCATAATACCGAGGACTGCTTTCAATTGAAACAAATCATCCAGCAGAAAATCAATAACGGGGAGTTGGCGAAATGGGTTCATGGCCAAAACAATGCCACTAAGACTAATATTCCTCCGCGAGCACAAGCACTATGTGGCCCCGATAGGAAGGAGAGGGAGGAGGAAGACGATGAGTTGGGTGACTATGAGATCAACTTTATTGGAGAGGAGCCTCCATTTAACAAACAACTCTCCCTCCAGATCCGAACATTGGAGAAAGTATTCTTGATTCTCCCCATGGCTCTGGAGGAAGAGCAGGAAATTGGGTTCATAAGGAGCGAACTTGCCTCCTCCCTCTTTCACTCTACTTAACCCCTCACCCTCCGAATGAAAATCAATCGAGTAAACATTGGCCGAGTTTTGATTGATACAGGCGCGGCCAGGGATATCCTCTACTACCATACTCTAATAGGAATGAGGATGACCGAGGCTAACCTGACTCATTATGCTGGTATGCTCGAGGAGTTCACTAATTATGCTGTTAGGGTAAAGGGGACGATAGTGTTTGAAGTAACTATTGGGGAAAAACCCATGTAGAAGTCAGCCAAAATCACTTTTATGGTGGTTGATCTTCCTTCCCAATACAATGCCATTCTCGGCGTAACTGCTCAGGCCGAATTGGGAATAGTTGCTTTCGTTCCCCACCAAAGGGTGAAATTTAACACCCCGGGTGGCGTTGCTACAATAAAGAACCAGCTCGGGAGATTTCTCCGAGCACTAGAGGAGAAAAGAATGGCGAATAAAGGCCAGACATCCTGCCCGCAGATAGAGGGCAAGGACAAACAAAGAGAGGGTAAAGCCAAAGAAATTATTCCGGCACCCATTCCAATTGACATGCTTTCTTTCTATTCCACGAAGGTGGAGCTCAAGACAAGAAGAAAGGCCAAGACGTTGGCCCCCATTGAGGGAGGATATATCGATAGGGGAATTGAAGGAAAGATAGACTGAGAGGTCATATATTCCATGGCTGCGCTGCCCGAGGCATGGGCCAACCCCCTAGCCATTGTGATAGACTCCATGCACAACCGTGAAATCAGTGACCTCAGGCCTAACGACGAGCTCGAGGAAGTGGTAATCAACTTCCACTACCCCGAGCAAACTGTTATGGTTGGGCTGGAAATTCACCCCGAGGAGAGGAGGATCTTGATCGAATTCCTCCGAAAAAATTGTGATGTGTTCGCTTTGAGGGTGGAGGACATGCAAGGAATTAGCGAGGACGTGATCCTCCACAAAATTAATGATGACCCATCCTTCAAGAACATTAATCAGAAATCAAGATACTTCTCTCCGGACAAGGAGATAGCGATCAAAGAGGAGGTGGAGAAGCTGCTTAAGGCGGGAGTAATTCAAGAGATCTCTTACCCTAAGTTGCTAGCAAACGTGGTCATGGTCAAAAAGGCCAACGATAAATGGAGGATGTGCGTTGATTTAACGGATCTCAACAAAGCATGCCCCAAAGATTTCTTCCTCCTTCCTCGTTGTTGGGTTTCATGGGTCCATGCGCAGCCGAAGAAAGCAAATTAACACGAAAACCCAGAGCCATGGATCATTTCTAGATGATTAATTAAATAGGATGAAATAGAAATACCAACCTTGATGCCCTTTGTCTTTGATAAACACGTTCCAACTCCAGGTTTGATGATCTTGTGAATCCTTGATGAACGAACCTTGAATCACGAACTTAAGATCTTGAATTGTGAAGATCCTCTATGTGTATCCACACGTTGAACGAACCCTAGAACTCTTCTAGGTGGATTGCTAGATCCTTTGATTGAAACCCCTTTCAATCTATGAAAAAATATGGAATTGGTGTGTTTTGATTTTCAATTCTCAATTGAAAAACTCACAATTGTGTTTCTCTAAACCCAATTTTCGTGTGTTACGTCTAGGGCAAAAGGGAGGCAGTATTTATAATTTATAAATACCTATTCCTATTTGGAAAACCCTAATTTCCAAGCAGTTGCGTATTTATCAGCGCCGACGGGATGACTCGTCCCGTAGGGCACGAGTCGTCCCCTTGCACATTGCCTCAGATACACTCGTCCCCCTTAAGGGGAATAGTTGGTACTGATCTTGGGCACGAGTCGTCCTTTTGAGCACGAGTCGTCCCATATGGGATGAGTCGTCTCTCAGGACACATCCTCTGAAACACTCGTCCCAGGCCAAGGGAATAGTTGGTTCTGGCCAAGGGACGAGTCGTCCCCTCAGTACAAAAACTCCATATTTTCCAATTTTACAATTCGTTCGATGTGTGTGACCCCATAGGACTATATTATGTTGGCAATGAGTTCGATCACATCGATCCTCATAAAACATGAGCGGACTCTAGCAAGCCATATTGCCTACCCAAATAATATAATATCTTCGACTTCCTACATAGAACATATCACAATCCTATTGTCACACGATGTTATATTGAACATGAGTCATGGTCCACGTCAACTCATATTGTTCAATGCTTTCTTGTTACCAAGTAAATTGATCAATTGAATGTTATTAATCACATTAATTCATTCAGACATGGCCATGTACATCAACAATCTTACTTACGAGTGTCCTAGCAAACATCTCTCTTTACGAGGGATAAAATTCCATCTTGACTTATGATTCTTCCCAACAAGAATTCTATCATGTCAATAATAGCCCTTGTTGTTATCCGGTTAAAGATAACTTTAAACTATATCAATCACAATATTCATCGAGTGGAAGACGATGATAATCTCAGGTCAAAGGATATCAATGATATAACTATATGAGATTTAATTATGACATTTGACCATGACATAAATCTCATAACGTGTCATGTCCAGTACCTTGTTCTCTAACAAGTACCCATGAATTTAATGTCCATCTCCATGCATATAATCATCACATGATTATCCATTAAGCTTCATACTAGTGCTTCTTAAGTACTAGGGACACGATTATTACAATAAACATGCAAACATATATAATAATCAAAATAACAATCTCTTATATAAATGAATAATGACATTACATATAAGTCTATCTCTATAGGCCTAGGGCACTAACACCTACAGTCTCCCACTTGCACTAGGCCCAATCATTCATGTATCTTATACCAATGGACCTAACGTGACCATCATGTATAACTATATGAGATTTAATTATGACATTTGACCATGACATAAATCTCATAACGTGTCATGTCCAGTACCTTGTTCTCTAACAAGTACCCATGAATTTAATGTCCATCTCCATGCATATAATCATCACATGATTATCCATTAAGCTTCATACTAGTGCTTCTTAAGTACTAGGGACACGATTATTACAATAAACATGCAAACATATATAATAATCAAAATAACAATCTCTTATATAAATGAATAATGACATTACATATAAGTCTATCTCTATAGGCCTAGGGCACTAACACCTACAGTCTCCCACTTGCACTAGGCCCAATCATTCATGTATCTTATACCAATGGACCTAACGTGACCATCATGTTTAGCTTGTGGAAAAGGCTTGGTGAGTGGATCCGCAATGTTGTCATCCGTTAGTACCTTGCATATCTTAATGTCTTCCCTTTCACAGATTTCTCGAATGAGGTGGAAACGCATCAGAATGTGTTTGGATCGTTGATGTGACCTTGGTTCTTTTGCTTGGGCAATAGCACCATTATTGTCACAATAAAGCTCTATCAGGTTAGTGATACTCGGAACAACTTCTAAGTCACTAACGAACTTCTTGATCCAAACCGCCTCCTTAGCTGCATCCGATCCTGCTATATATTCAGCTTCGGTTGTAGAATCAGCAACAGTGCTTTGCTTGGAACTCTACCAACAAACGGCACCTCCATTTAGCATAAACACAAACCCAGACTGCGATCTGAAGTCATCTTTGTCGGTTTGGAAGCTAGCATCTGTGTAACCCTTTACAACAAGATCATCTTCCATTCCTCCAAATACCAAGAATACATCCTTAGTTCTTCTCAAGTACTTAAGGATATTCTTGACTGCTATCCAATGGTTCTCACCAGGATCAGACTGGTATCTACTCGTCACGTTCAGAGCATACGAGACATCAGGTCTAGTAAATAACATGGCATACATGATAGACCCAATTGTCGAATCATATGGAATATCATTCATTCTCTTTCGCTCATCATTTGTCTTAGAACAATTAGTTTTGCTAAGAGTAATGACATGTCCCATTGGCAAGTTCCCTCTCTTAGAATTTTCCATGTGGAATCTTCTAAGGACCTTGTCAATGTATGTACTTTGACTTAAACCAATCATCCTTCTTGATCTATCTCTATAGATCTTGATACTAAGGATATAAGCCACTTCACCCATATCTTTCATTGAGAAACATTTTCCTAATCAGGACTTGACAGTCTCAAGCACAGGAACATTGTTTCCAATGAGTATGATGTCATTGACATATAACACCAGAAATAGTACTATGCTCCCACTTATTTTCTTGTATACACAAGGCTCATTTTCGTTTTTGATGAAGCCAAACTCTTTGACTGATTCATAAAAACGTAGATTCCAACTCCTCGAAGCTTGCTTTAATCCATAAATGGATCTCTGCAACTTACATACTTTATTAGAATTCTTTGGATCGACAAACCCTTCAGGCTGCATCATGTATACATCCTCAAGTACGTTTCCATTAAGAAACGCTGTTTTGACATCCATTTGCCATATTTCATAGTCATAATATGCGGCTAAGGCAATTAAGATTCTAATAGACTTAAGCATTGCTACAGTTGAAAAGGTTTCATCATAGTCAACACCATGAATTTTCCTATACCCCTTAGCAACAAGCCTAGCCTTATAAGTATATACCTTCCCATCCATGTCGGTTTTCTTTTTGAAAACCCATTTGCACCCTATGGTTTTTACACCTTCAGGTGGATCAATCAAGTTCCAAACTTGATTATCGTACATGGATTTGATCTCGGATTCCATGGCTCCTAGCCACTTATCCAAATCAGGAGTGGAGATCGCCTCTTGATAGGAAGTAGGTTCATCATTCTCAATGATTTCTACTTCATTACTTTCTGTCATGAGAAATCCATATCTCTCAGGTTCGAATCGTAGTCTATCCAATCTGCGAAGAACTTGTGTATCTTGAACCGGTTCCACAACTCCTTGTGAATTTGGTTCCGTCTCTACTATTGGTTCCTTGTCATTTTCAGGTTCTTGAATTTCATCAAGATCAATTTTACTCCCACTAGTTTCTTTAGAGAGAAACTCTTTCTCTAGAAAGACACCATGTCGAGCAACAAACACTTTGTTCTCGGATCGGTTGTAAAAGTGATATCCTTTCATTTCCTTAGGATAACCAACGAAAATACATTTATCGGATCTGGGTGCAAGCTTATTTTCAGAAACTAATTTCTTTACATAAGCTTCACATCCCCAAATCTTCATGAAAGATAAACTAGGTTTTCTTCCATGCCACATCTCATGTGGGGTCTTAGGAGCCAATTTAGTAGGGACCCTATTAAGTGTGAAAGCAGCAGTTTCTAGTGCATGTCCCCAAAGAGAAATAGGAAGGTTAACATGACTCATCATCGATCGAACCATATCTAATAGAGTTCTATTTCCCCTCTCAGACACACCATTCCATTGTGGTGTTCCAAGTGGAGTAAGTTCTGAAACGATTCCACAACTTTTAAGATGATCGTCAAATTCTTGGCTTAAATATTCACCACCTCGATCGGATTGAAGTACTTTAATAGTTTTGTCAAGTTGATTTTGTACTTCATTTTGAAATATTCTAAATATCTCAAATGCTTTACTTTTGTACTTCATTAGATAGACATAGCCATATCTAGATAAGTCATCAGTGAACGTTAGGAAGTATCGAAATCCTCCCCTAGCAATGCTATTCATTGGTCCACATACATCAGTATGTACAAGAGCCAACAAATCACTAGCCCTTTCACTACTCTTAGTAAAAAGTTCTTTAGTCATCTTGCCCAATAAACAAGATTCATAAACATCATATGATTCATAATCATGTGAGTCTAAATATCCATCTTTATGGAGTTTAGAAATGCGTTTCTCATTTATGTGATCAAGACGACAGTGTCATATATATGTGTTGTTCACATTATTTGGTTTAGATTTCTTATTTATATGATAGACATTTTCAACATTATTTTCAACATCTAGGACATAATGGCCATTAAATGAATTTGCAATACAATAAAGCATATCATTCAAATAAATGGAAAATTTCATATTCTTAATAAGAAAACTATAACCTTCATTATCCAAACAAGAAATTGAAATAATATTTCTACTCAAATCCGAAACATAATAGCAATTATTCAAAACCGGTATTAGTCCGCTAGGTAAAGTGACTTCATAAGTCCCTACGGCTAATGCAGCAACTCTTGCTCCATTCCCCACACGTAGGTCTACTTCACCTTCTTTGAGCAACCTTCTATTCCTTAGTCCCTGCACATTTAAACAAATGTGAGATCCACTTCCGGTATCTAATACCCAAGAACTAGAAGTAGAAAGTAAAATATCTATCACATAGATACCTGAAGTCATGGCAATCTCATTGCCCTTCTTCTTCAGTCCTTCCTGATAAGCTTTGCAGTTACGCCTCCAATGCCCAGTTTCCTTGCAATGGTAGCAAACCGCATCCTTTTGGGATTTGGGTTGAGGCTTCTCAACAACGGCAACCTTTGCCTCCGGTTTAGCAACTTTTGCTTTAACCTTGGTTTTCTTGAACCCCTTTCCTTTATTCACCATAAACACTTGATTGGTTTTCTTGGCGATATTGTTCTCTGCATTCTTAAGCATCCCATGCAGTTCAGACAGAGTTTTATTCATCCCATTCATGTTATAATTCATAACAAACTGATTATAACTTTCAGGGAGTGAATGCAATATCATATCCGTAGCCAGTTCCAACTGGATAGGATATCCAAGCCTCACAAGATTTTCGAGGTGACCCTTTATTTTCAACACATGAGGCCCAACAGCTTGTCCTTCATTCATCTTGCATGAATGAAGAGCCTTCATGGTGTCAAATCTTTCCTAATGTGCATGCATCCGGAACATTTCCTTCAAATGATTTCCCAAATCATAAGCATCCATGTGTTCAAGGTCCTTTTGAAGGGCCTTACACATGGTAGCGAGTATCAAGCAACCAGCATCAATAGAATCATCCATATGTTTCTTATGTTGATCCTTTTCAGCTCGAGGTGCATTAGCAGCAGGCTCGGGTGGAACGGGTCCATCGAAAATGTACAACTTCCTTTCTTGTTTGAGAACAATTCTCAAACTGCGGATCCAATCCACATAGTTGTTGCCATTATCTTCCAACTTGTCCTTCTCAAGGACTGAACGCAGTGATAGAGTTTGATTAGTGTTTGATGCCATTGATCTACAAAGATATGCAACACATATGAACACATATAAGTACCGATTGCATTTAAGAGATTAAATAACGTATTTCATAAATACTCCCACTAAATTATATAACCTTCTCATACAAATATGCATAATATAATTTAATAGGCTAAGACCCAACTTTAATTTAATTTCAAGTCGGCTATGGCACGACTGATAAAAATTAAACTAAAAAGGTATATAACATTTATCAATCATATCTTCATATGACTCTTAGATTCTATATGAGATTATAGACATCATATGTCACATGTTTCAATCTCATCTTATGCCTTAGGCCCAAAACCGTTTTGATAGCCCAATTAAGTTCAACCATTTTAAACGTATAGGAATCACCATTTCCTCATCTTGATCATATAAAGATAGAATTAATGTACTTCGCTATGGCGTAGCCTACATAAAACTATTCGTATATTCACAAGTGTTTAAATATGGGTGGCATAAAAAAACTCAAATTTCAATGAAGGTTCAATTTTTTCATGTATATCAATTAACATGGCAAGGTTGATCATGAAAACTATATGAGCATAATTATGAACATGGGATGATGCATCACAAATCTCATTTGATCTTTACATCATAATTTCTAATCAATTAGGGTTTAATGATTCATGCAAAATCTCATTTAATATGAACATAATCCCTATAACAAACAATTTGTTCAAGACCTAGAAATTTATCAATTTACAATAATCATATTAATGAAATTGATATCCCATAATCTAGATTAATCATATTAATCATACAATTTATCTTCATAATCATGGCATATCAAAATATACAATTACTTCCATAAGCAAAACCCATATAAATTTATATTCTAAATCATATTCATCATGGTAATTCACATAATCACATTATATAATTATCATGATTATCTAAAATAAACATCATGAACGGGGCTCTGATACCACTGTTGGGTTTCGTGGATCCATGCGCACCAGAAGAAAGCAAATTAACACAAACACCCGGAGCCATGGATCCGTTCTAGATGATTAAAAAAATAGGATGAAATAGAAATACCAACCTTGATGCCCTTTATCTTTGATAAACACGTTCCAACTCCAGGTTTGATGATCTTGTGAATCCTTGATGAACGAACCTTGAATCCCGAACTTAAGATCTTGAATTGCGAAGATCCTCTACGTGTCTCCACACGTTGAACGAACTCTAGAACTCTTCTAGGTGGATTGCTAGATCCTTTGATTGAAACCCCTTTCAATCTATGAAGAAATATGGAATTGGTGTGTTTTGATTTTCAATTCTCAATTGAAAAACTCACAATTGTGTTTCTCTAAACCCAATTTTCGTGTGTTACTGCTAGGGCAAAAGGGAGGCAGTATTTGTACTTTATAAATACCTTTTCCTATTTGGAAAACACTAATTTCCAAGCAGTTTCGTATCTGTCAACGCCGACGGGATGACTCGCGGGCACGAGTCGTCCCCTTGCACATTGCCTCAGATACACTCGTCCCCCTTAAGGGGAATAGGTTGTACTGATCTTGGGCACGAGTCGTCCTTTTGGGCACGAGTCATCCCATATGGGACGAGTTGTCCCTCAGGACACATCCTCTGAAACACTCGTCCCAGGCCAAGGGAATAGTTGGTTTTGGCCAAGGGACGAGTTGTCCCCTCAGTACAAAAACTCCATATTTTCCATTTTTGACAATTCGTTCGATGTGTGTGACCCCATAGGACTATATTATGTTGGAAATGAGTTCGATCACATCGATCCTCATAAAACATGAGCGTACTCTAGCAAGCCATCATGCCTACCCAAATAATATAATATCAAGTTCGATTTCCTACATAGAACATATCACAATCCTATTGTCACACGATGTTATATTGAACATGAGTCATGGTCCATATCAACTCATATTGTTCTATGCTTTCTCGTTACCAAGTAAATTGATCAATCGAATGTTATTAATCACATTAATTCATTCGGACATGGCCATGTACATCATCAATCTTACTTACGAGTGGCCTAGCAAACATCTCTCTTTACGAGGGACAAAATTCCATCTTGACTTATCATTCTTCCCAACAAGAATCCTATCATGCCAATAATAGCCCTTATTGCTATCCGGTTAAAGATAACGTTAAACTATATCAAACACAATATTCATCGAGTGGAAGACGATGATAATCTTAGGTCAAAGGATATCAATGATATAACTATTTGAGATTAAATTATGGCATTTGACCATGACATAAATCTCTTAACGGGTCATGTCCAGTACCTTGTTCTCTAACAAGTACCCATGAATTTAATGTGCATCTCCATGCATATAATCATCACATGATTATCCATTAAGCTTCATACTAGTGCTTCTTAAGTACTAGGGACAAGATTATTACAATTAACATGCAAACATATATAATAATCAAAATAACAATCTCTTATATAAATGAATAATGACATTACATATAAGTCTATCTCTATAGGCCTAGGGCACTAACACATACACTCGCATAGACCGATTGGTAGACTCGATAGCCGGACACAGAATCCTAAGCTTCATTGATGCATATTCCGGCTACCATCAGATCAAAATGGCTCCCGAAGATACCCTCCGTAGCTTTCATCACTGCGGGCAAGACATACTGTTATACAATGATGCCCTTTGGGCTGAAAAATGCAGGAGCCACCTAAAACGAATGGTCAATATTGTCTTTAAAAACCAATTGGGCAGAAACCTTGAGGCCTACATTGATGACATGGTTATAAAGACAAGAGAAAAATCCCACGAGCTCGACGTGGAGGAAACTTTCTCAATGGGCGCATCACTGCACTAGGCTGCTTTATCTCGCGGTCAGCAGAGAGATGCCTCCCCTTCTTCAAATTTTAAAAGGGGGGAAAAAAGCTGGTGAATTTGCTTGGAGCAACGACTGCGTTCAGGCTTTGAAGAATTGAAGAGTTACCTCGGGCAGCCCCCTCTACTCAGCAGCCCGGTGCCCGGTGAAGAGCTTATTTTGTTTTTAGCAGTTACTGATCTGACAGTAGCTGATGTTCTTGTAAGGAAGGAAAATAACTCCCAAAAACAAGTTTATTATGTATCTAAGGCACTATCCGCCGTAGAAGGGCGTTATCTAAATATAGAAAAATTAGCTTACGCCTTGCTTGTATCTGCTCTCAAATTAAGAGCTTACTTTTCTGCACATCCTATAACTGTACTTATTGAGGCTCCGGTTAGAAAGGTTTTGCATAAACCAGAGTCCTCGGGGAGAATGCTAGCTTGGTCTATCAAGCTCACTGAGTTCCAGATCACCTACTCCCCGAGAAGGACAATCAAAGCGCAAGCCTTAGCTGATTTTGTAGCAAAAACGTCATTTAAGCTGGCGGACAGCGACCTGGGGAAGAGGAAACGAACAGAGTCAGAAGAGGCCCAAGAAAGCTCAAACACAGAAATTGTACAGCCCAAGGAGCGTCCAGAAGAAGTATGGACTTTATTCGTGGACGGCTCAGCGAGCAAGTTAATATATAAGTGGAGCGGGCATACTCTTGATCGCCGAACCTCATCTCATCCATCTGACCGATGAGGCTTGTAGCAGTGACCGCGGCAATGGGAGGCAGAGACAAGGCAACAGCAGGCTCCAAACTTTTTACCTCTGCCACAGGAAGAGGGACCAAAGCATGCTCGGGCAGATATACAATGTCAGTAGAGATCAATGAGCCTATTAAGGCCAACAACTCCTCTGCTAAAAACTGGCCCATGGCAGCAAAGTTCCATTGCTGCGTTCGGCAGGCATTCTCATATTTGTGAATGTGGGCCCAAAGATTGCGGCATTTTTTCTTTTGTGTTGAACCGCTTTCTCGTGTAAGGGGTCACCGCTTCACATCGGTTTGAAGACATCCGGTTTAAATTGTAAAAATGGAGTCGCCACGCCATTTTGATTTCCTCAAAACTTTGAAAAAAAGGAGGGAATGTGCCAAGTTGTCTTCCGGACGTACAAACCATAAGTTGGTTATCGCTCGGGATTCCTTGGATTTTGATGTGTTCGGGACTTTGATCCCGTATTCATCTTGGACTTATGATCATCATTAAGTGACATTTGGTCATATGTGATCGAAATAGGGACACCTTTTTTTATAGTCCAAGTGTGAGACTTTTTAGAAAGGAATGACCTTTGCCCATCAATCCTACATCTTGAGACAATTTGAGCTTGATAGGGACATTAATGCTCGTCTCAAGTGAAGATCGGAGATGTAAGGGCTTAGGTTCGTCCATCTCTAAAGGGACTTCAACTATGGCATCTTTATGTGGAGGAAAAAATGTAAAGATGAGACATTTACACCGCTACGCCCCAAGAGATGCTTCAAGTACCAAAGGGACTAAGGGGAGGGGTATAAAGATTGGATCTTTATACTTATCCTATGTCTTTCGTTCCTTAGGAAGGTCACTAGACAATCCTCGGAGAGTGATCCAACCATGAGGGATATGGGGGAGTTGCATCGGAAAGTAAAGATTGCATTTTTATGTACGAAGAAAAAGGGACATCACATCATCACGTGGTGGATCTTCCCTAGAACAAGCCATTTGTGGTCTTTAGTTCATCCTTGGGAAAGGATCCCCGATGAATCCATTGTGTGGGGGAGATGATATTTAAAGTGCAGATGGACATCAGATTACAACTGGAAAGGATTAAAATCAGATTACAAACTAAAAGGGGAAAGTTTCTGCAGATTGGCTTATGTTGTCACGTGACACAGGACTTGCATGGCAAGTTTTGTCGCGTGACACCTTTGGCCACTTGCAGAAACTTTTACAAGCCACATTTACAGGCACAGCAAGGCAACAACATAAACAAGTGGGATCACAAATGGGTCTCAGAGAGCACATACATCAGTAAAGAACACTTAGAGAGGGTATGGATATAAGGGATCCACACTCATCTCGAGTGTTCATGCAAAACCATGTCAAAATGATTCGATTACATGTAATAGTATGAAAGCAACAAGCAATCTAAACGATCTGAGACTAGAATAGATATTCCACAATTAGATCTCAGTCATTATGTCATATTTGAGGCTATGTAGTTGATTAAACCATATGTATTTGAAAGAGAAAGAAAAGGAAAGAGAGCGTTACCCTTGAAGACCATGACTCCTATATCAAGTTAGATATAGGAGCCTTCAAAAATTAGCTTCGGGAACAAAGTCGCTGACAACGCGAACCAGATGAACCCTCGAGCCAGGCGCTCCGCGGTCATCCTCAATGATCTAGCCAAATAATCGGCGATACCCGCCTCCAGATGCCTCTCCATCGGCCTGTACCGAATACCTAAGCCCCTGGCATTGGTAATATCAAAACCCAGCAGCTCAGACAACTTCTCCGGGGTATAACCGTCAACCCACACCAGCGTGTTGCCATAGGTCGGCAACCCAGTGATAGCAGCAAAGTCCGTGGGAGTCACCGTCGCTTCCCCCCACCTGAAATGGAAAGTATGGTTCGTATCCCACCAATACTCGCTCAGAGCTACATACATGGACCTGGCCCTCGGCGTCGCAGCTATCGCAGCTACCGCACTGATTAACCCAGCCAACCCGAAGTCAAGCACCAGCTGCCGCGGACTCCTCTCTCCCTCTCGAGCCACGTCCGGGATCACCTCCCACAACGCTCGCACCGCCTCGAAGGCACCCCGACTCTTTTGGTTGTGGGTATCAACCGTCCCTCGCCCCTGCAGGTGAACAAGGCAAAAAAAAAACGTTAAGCACAGAAGCAACGTCAACAGAATGCAAGAACACATGTCAAAAGGATGCAATGCAGATACGGTTCTCATTCATTTCCTAACATATATTTCAAAACACTTCGAAAACTCCGTCGAATCCGGAACTTTCAAAACACTTCGAAAACTCCGTCGAATCCGGAACTTTCAAAATCGTCGAATTCGGAACTTTCAAAATCCTTCGAAAACTCCGTCGAATCCGGAACTTTCAAAATCCTTCGAAAAATCCGTCGAATTCGGAACTTTCAAAACATTTCGAAAACTCCGTCGAAACCAGAACTTTCAAATTCTTTCGAACATTTCGAAAATTTACTCCGTCCCGAATTAAAGCTACTTTAATTTTGGAAAATGCATCTAGACATGGAATTTTGCAACCAAGATTTTTATGTCATCTACCCATATTGTCAATTGAACTACATCCTAGTCAATTTCGACAAAGGTTCATATCAAAGTCAAAAGCCACAATTCGGGCACCAAAATCCCTAGTTCATTCCTAGTCAAATTTCTAACATTTAAAGAATGCACATTCTTAAAATTAATGGAATTTGAAGGAAGCTTACTTGTCTCTCGATCCCTCCTTTGGAGTTGTGTCTCTCCCTAGCCGGGTAGAACTCCACCGAATTCAATGGATGAATAATGGTTCGAATGGTCCGAACCAACCGCGTTCTTTCGTCATCGGTCCTTCCATGACGAGCCATTGGTTCCCAATCACCTTCCATAGCAATTTCCTTCACAAATTTGAGCAAATCTCACAATTTGGTGGAAGTTTTTTACTCTCTTTTTCTCTCCTCTCTCGTCTGAATTAATGGAGAAAATGGGTGGCTTGCGTCGGACTTGGAGCTGATTTTGAATCTGGTCAAATTCAGTCCAAGTCCGGCCGGACTCCTGCTGCAATTTAAAAAGATTCCTTCCATTTCAGTCCCTCAATTCTTGACAGTTCCAATTTTACTCCTTTTGGCCCCCAAAAGTGTAAAATTTCCCCTCAGTTAGACATTTCTAACACCCCATCCCCCGAGGATAAATTCCCAGTTAGTTTTCACTAACGATCGCCTCCAGACGTTAAATTCCCAGTTAGTTTTCACTAACGCCCGTCTCCAGACGTTAAATTCCCAGTTAGTTTTCACTAACGCCCGTCTCCAGACGTTAAATTCCCAGTTAGTTTTCACTAACGCCCATCTCCAGACGTTAAATTCAATCCTCGGTTGACGTTTGACATTCAAACGCTCAATCATGTCTCCGGACATTCCAGTTACATTTCCGTCTCCAGACGTTAAAATTTTTAGTGGTTTTCACCACCGTTCACCTCCTCGGCCGCCAGTCGTAAGCCCGATCGTTCCACCTCAGCGGCCGTCAAGGTAAGCCCACACAACAATCCCTCTTCGGCCATCAAGGTATGCCCGAACACCCATCCCCAGCAGGATTCTAAAGAAGAAACGTCGATCCTTCCGAGTTGTTAATAACGCCAGTTTAACACAACCGTTCCCATCATTGTTACCCTATCCCCAGCAGGATAAACCTGGCAGTCATCGTAAGCCCAGCACTCAAGGTACGAACGCCTTCGTCTCAGGATAAACGTATCCTCGCCAACTCCGGTTTGAGGCGCCACACGCCCTCGTCAGTATCAGCAACTCCGGTTTGAGGCGCCACACGCCCTCGTATGCTCCAGTAACCTCGGTCTGAGGCGCCACACGCCCTCGAAGGTTTCAGAAGTTCCAGGTTCAGACGCCTCACAATAGTCTCCATCCAGGTTCAGACGCCTCACAATAGTCTCCATTCAGGTTCCGGTGCCTCGCAATGGTCTCATTCAGGTTTAGACGCCTCCTAACAGTCTCGCTCAGGTCAAGGTCCCCACGCGCGGCCCTTGCACCTACAAACTATGATCGGCTTGATTCCCACTCGGGATACGTAGGAATCCTTTCACTAAGGGTCCAGCCATTTGACCGCCCAGGTCTCTCCATAAGGCATCCCGATTTGGATCCTTATCTTTTTCAACGACCCCACCTCCTTCGGAGGAGACGTCGCTGAGGGGCTAACTGTAAGTACCCAAATCCGGATCGTCAAAATCCGTCAGAAAGTTAATCGAAATCCGTTAACTGGCCCGCTCCAGGTTAATCGGAACTCGTTAAACTCCCCGTTGCCATACCAACGAGACGTCTCGGGACTGCCCCGTGAATCCCAATGTCGAAACGTACTTAACACACGTCATCGCACGTGAAAGTACGGCCTTCCCTGAAAAACGCACTTTCCGGCACTTTCCGGGGGCGTTTCGGACATTTTCCGGACTGTTATTTAAAAAATGGACAAAACCGGGACCGGCGAACGAACTCCCACACCTTTGGTGAGTCATGGGACACGTGGCAGCCATGCCACAGCCCTCCCGTCACCCTTCAATCAAAAATCAAGCTGAAAAGACCAAAATATCCCTGTATTTCAGTCAAATTCCGGCCGGACTCCCTGTGCAAATTTTCTGAAATTGTCAGCAAGCCCCTCAAAGTTCCAAAATACCACAAAACCCTGAAAAACAGTCTAAGTCCGTCCGGACTCTTACTGCATTTTTCACCTATAAATAGAAGTTGCTGTCAAAGCCAAAGGAGGAACATTTTCACACCAAAAATGCACCACAGCCACGGCCCTACTCAGTTTCACCCCCTTCCGAGCCCCCATTTGTCTCGATTCGCGTGAAACTTCCGTATTTCGATCAAATATGCCCCTCATCACTCCGGAACACCGTTTCAAACTACTTTCCGTGTCCCGTACACACCCCCCGAGCCAAAGGAGTCGACCCTAGCCATAGGTATAACTTCCTCTCTCTAATCCCCTGTTTCGTCTCGGTTTACGCACCAGTCGCTACAACCATTTCGAACAACGTTGTTGAAATGTAGACGCCTCCGTCTAACGGGTTCCGATACATTTTAGCCCCTCGATCCTCTTCTCTTCCCGTAAGAGAAGTAATCACAGGTTAAAACGGCGTTCCGACCCCATTCCGTTTACTTTTTCATGTCATTTACCATTCCGGATCGATCGATCCGTCGATCGTCACTTACTTTCTGTCATTTACAATTCTGAGCCGTTTTGGCTCGTTGATCGTCATTTACAATTCCGAGTCGTTTTGGCCCGTTGATCGTCATTTACGATTCCGGATCGTTTGATTCCGTTGATACTGCTTTAAATACTGTCATTTACAAAGTCCGACCCGTTTGGATCGTGATATATTTACTTTTCAAAGTCCGAGTCGCAACCCGATTCGTTGATTGCATGTCATTTAATACGTTTTTTCCCGTAAAAATCGTTAACAATGTAATGCCTGGTTCAAAACCGGAGTTCGTCCTTCGATCTCTCTTTCAAAACGCGCGAAATGACGTTTGGCCTCCAAACGATCACCTTCAAACTAAAAGCCCCCATTTGACACTTAAAATCATTTAATACGCTTTTTCCCGTAAAAATCATTAACAATGACTCGCCCGGTTCAAAAACCGGAGTTCGACCTTTGAACTCCTTTTCAAACTCAAAATCGACGTTTGCCACGCAAACGCTCATTTCAAACTCAAAACCGACGTTTGCCACGCAAACGCTCATTTCCGTCTCAAAATCGACGTTTGCCACGCAAACGCTCATTTCCGTCTCAAAACCGACGTTTGCCACGCAAATGCTCATTTCCACCTCAAATCGACGTTTGTCATTCAAACGCTCGTCTTTTCAAACAAAGTCACCTAATCAACGTATGACATTCAAACCAAGATTAAGCTTGTCATTCAAGCCCCCCCTTTTCAAAACACACACACACACACATTTTCGAGAAAGGTAGAAAGACTCGTCATACGAGGCGTTTCGGGTGATCTCGTAATACTCTTCGCGAAACGTAACGTGACCACCGAACCTAACAATCTCTGGTACTCAAAGCTTTTTACTCGTTTTTGCTACCAATAAAAATGATCCCCTGTTTTCAAAGCCTTTTCCTAAGTTTTTGCTACCAATTAAAACGACACCATTTTCAAAAGCCATTTCTCAACGTTTGGGCTCAAAATACAAAACCGCGTGGCGACTCCTCTCCTTCCCGAAAGAGAGGTCTCAGACACCAACCCTCCGCGAAAGACAACCGCGTATTGCCTCCGCGCGAAATCCCGGGTAATTTCAGCGGGACCCGGCCGGAAGTGTGGAGCAAAGTGCTGTGCGGTACAAAGTGCACACCGCGGAGTCGGTGGGAGTCACCTCTTGAATCCGTACGAGTCCCTCTTGGATCCACACTGCCCAGGGTTTCGATCCAAGTAGGCCTTGCCGGGGACGACAAGGATCCTAAGTGGGGGAGATTGTAACATCCCCAAAAATGTGTGTGCCTGATATGTTTGATATGATTTGATTAGTACTACTCATATCACCAAGAAACATCTTCTTTTCGGAAGCTCATCCTATAAGAACTCCAAGGTTAAGCGTGCTTGACTTGGGGAAATTCTAGGATGGGTGACCCACTGGGAAGTTTCTCAGTGAGCATGTAAGTGAGGACAACACGTGCTGAAAAGACTTGTGGTTGTTTGTGGGGCTAGTCCGTCAAATCTGATAGTGTTCCGACTCGATCTTCAGGCATCGGGGAGTTATAGCTACCTTCTCATATTCTTGTGGAAGATTAGAATATATTTTTAAGGCATAGGTCTTGTTGTTCAAATGTTTTTCCATGGTCAGCAATGGATCTGAAAAGGTCCTCAAACCTTGGTTTAGCAGCACTAACTTTTTCACCAGGATAGAATTTAAAGTTGTCTAGTTGCCTAAGCAAGTTTTACAAATTTTGAGTTCTTACGCTGGTGTGTTTAGTGAATTTGGTATGAATAAGTTCCCATGCAGATTTTGTAGTTGGTTCTTTAGCAATTTCTTGTGCTAAAGAGTCATTCACACTCTTTTAAAGTATGTTTTTGACTTTTAGATTAGCACTGATTAATTGTCTTTCAGATTCAGTCCAATTCTCTGGAGATTTCATTTTACTTTTGCCACCATTTGTCTCTGGTTAAATTGGATAGGTGACCTCATTTTCCAGTACATACCAGTTGCAAATGCTATTTGCATCAATGTAGGTTTTGATTTTTGATGCATATATTTCAAAAGAACCACAGTCATCAATGTGTGGAATGTCTTTCTCATTATTTCTTCTTGGTTGAGACATGGTGGGTTGAAAAAGGATCCTTCACAAGTTGTTAGAATTTTTATGGTGAAGACAAGCTCTGATACCAATTGAAAGGCCTTGTTTACTTGATTAACAAAGATGAGATCAGGCAGTTAAGCTTTGACAGCTAAGATTAGTTCTTGGCTGTCAGATATTAACTGATTAAATAATAAGAGAATAATTTGCAGCAGAATAAATAATATGAAATAATGTAAAGACAAGGTGATTAGTGTAAGTGTATGTAGGTATGTGTGTGTTTGTGTGTGATAAATACCAATATATACACAAGGATTTTAAGGTGGTTCAGAGTTCACTCCTCCTACATCCACCCCAACTGTCAATCTTGACAAGTGAGCTCAATCAACTATAATCTAGGTTGCGTTAAGAATTACAATAATTGAGAAGGCAAGTTCCTTGAACTCCCTCTTCCTAATTAGTACAGTCAATTAGGGTTTGCTTCTTAGTAAGAAAATTACAGATTATACACTTAAAGTACAGACTTAAGTGTTTACAAGTTTTTGGATTATACACTTGAAGTACAGTCTCATGTATCTACAGTTTGTAACTAAAATTGTTTGGTGTTTATTCACAGGTTTGCAGGTATGCAGGGATTTAAGAAGGGTTGCAATGGAATGGTAAAGGATGTTAAGAAGGGTTGCAAAAGGTTATATAATGGGTGAGGAGATCATTTCAGGAGCCTTGCTTATATAGGCCACAAAAGAGCCGTTGAGGAGATTAGGCATTAACTTCAAGAGACAAGGCAGCAACTTGGGTGGTTGAAACAGTGCTACAACAGTGCTTTGTGTTTGACTGGGAACTGCACAAGTTGATGTTTGCAGTTTTATCACGAAGATCTTCTAGAAGAGATGACAGAGCATCATGGGACATCTCTGATATCAATGGATTTACACACAGCAATTGGTACTGAAGATCTTTGCTGTCAGGATGATAAATCTTTGCTGTTGAGTCTTAGCTGCTGGATCAAGCATTCTTTTCACTGTCAGATCTAGGTTGAGTAGATGAGTTGATTTGCATCTTTGTGTATGAATGATCTCTATGAGTGTAATGGAATAACTCATGTAATTTATTCTTTGATCAATGTGATTCAAATCATTACTGTCAGTATTGTCAAGGTATACAGTTAATCTAGTTAAAGGTTTTGACTAGATTATTTCACATGGCTATTTGTTTGATCATAAACTTTATTACATAATAAGCATTTCTTAATTAGAAGCCTTGATCCAGAAATGAGCAGGTTGTGATTTATGGGGTTGACATTGATCATTGATCTCTGACAGTTCTTTACTGTCAGAGGTCTTTTGATATAAACCATGTTCTTAGATATGTTCCTTTGTCAAAACCACTTAACTATGTTTAAACATAGTTAGGTCCTAACACACACACACACACACACACACATATATATATATATATATATAGATATATGGAAAAAATTGTCCTTGTGGATACTCTTATGTTAAGGTTCATGCCCTTTATGTTTTATTTGAAATATTAATGTTCGAGCCAAAATTGTCTTTGAATCAACCTAACCGTAATCAACGGATCGGATCTCTATATTTTGCCTTGCCCCAAGCCTGAAAAGAAGAACAAACTATTAAACTAAGTCAGAGCTTCACCGACGAAGACAATGGATCGGATCATGGGTTTTTCCTTGCACAAAGCCTGAAAAGAAGAACAAACAAGTAAATTAAGTCATGGCTTCAACGGCGAAGACAACGGATCGGATCCTGGATTTTGCCTTGCACAAAGCCTAAAAAGAAGAACAAATAAGTAAACTAATCCAGGGATTCACGGGCGAATGCCCTCAGGCGTGAGGCGTGATGCGTGAGAGTAAAAATCCTTTTAAAAAATAATAATCAAACAAAAGGAGAGAGACTAGAGAAAATAATAAACTTGATTTTGGTATTGCGACCTCTTATTTATAGGTAGGCGGTGGAGTAATCCTCAAAACTACGAATCTCGTAGTTGAATTGTATTAGAAAAGGAGATCTCAAATAAATTTGGATCATTGGAATCGGAAGGACTAGAATCCTTATAGGAAGACTAATAAAAAATGGTGGACACCAAATTAGCAAGGCTAATAAAAAAATGGATACGCTGAGATTTTGCCTGCCCGTATTAGGTAAGCTCCATGTGGAACAAGAGACTTTTCATGTACTATTATTACCTTTAAATTTTAGATTAATATATCCTCGGGACTATCGACACATTATGAATCATCGTACTTAGCTCAAACTCTGATTTTAACTATTCATGTATTTTTCTATCAGTTTTAACCATTATACTTTAGTTAAACACTCATTATCCAAAAAAATCTGAAGATAGGATGGTTAAAATTACTAAAAATATCCGCTAAATATCCCTACTTTTGGGGATAGTGACTGCGTACCTAAAGTACAATGATTAAAAATGCTAAAGAAATACTCCCTCCGTCCCACTTCACTTGTCACTAATTTCCATTTTGGGACGTCCCACTTCACTTGGCACTGCCCAAAATGGAAAAGAATATTCACTATTCCCTCCACTCATTCTCTCTCCTACTTCACTTTTACACTCACAACATTCTCTCTCCTAACTATTCCTCCCACTCATTCTCTCTCCTATTTAATTCTTTATACTCACAACATTTTCTTACACTTTTTTTCACTCTTATTTTTCCTTAGTTACCGTGCCACTTCACTTGGTGCCAAGTGAAGTGGGACGGAGGGAGTACATGAGTGGTTAAAATCGGAACTAGCTTGAGCAAAATACGATGGTTAAGAATGTCGATATACCTATAATTCAATATCAAATATAACGATTATTAAGGGTTAAGGATCAATAGCAATATAAGATTTAATATAAGATTTTGCAGAGTGATTAACTGTAGTATGCAATAATACATATATATATATATATATATATATATATATATATATATATATATATATGAATAATAAAAGTGTCAATGTTTTAATTGGACACACAAGACCAATTATTTCCGGATCATATGCATGTCATGTACTTCACGTTTAACTAAAACATTAATGTACTGATCTATAAATCAACTATGTCTATATCTATAATTATGTACATATATACAATATAGATTAAAGCTGGCAACCTACTTTTAAAAAAATTATTATTATTTATATATATATATATACATATATAATATTTTATGACTTTACATGACTACATATAACGTGTAGACATTAAGCAATTCTTGAACAAACAATATGGCAACCCCTTCATTCCTGTTTGTCAATGAAGCTGAAGCAGAAGAAGAGAAGGGAAAATCAGTTGGAGAGATGATCTCAAACCTTCCAAAGGGTAAAGGTTGGATAACACACTACTTCCACCTATACCAGGGATTTTGGTATGATTCTGATTTTCTCGAAGGTACGATTTTTGCACAACAAAATTTTAAGGCCAAATCCACAGATATCCTTTTGGCTACAAATCCAAAATGCGGTACAACATGGCTCAAGTCTCTTGCCTTCGCAATAAAAAATAGAGCGGCAACACCACCCCAAAATGAAGAACATCCTTCACATTCTCCAAACCCTCTTCTCAGTCTTAATCCTCACGTACTAATCCAAAAATTAGAATTTGGACTTTTCCAAAGTTATTCATTGGAAGAAGTTGAAACCTTACCTTCACCCCGCCTCATTGGTACCCACATTCCCTATGGTTCATTGCCTGAATCTATTTCCCATTTCGGCTGCAAAATTGTGTACGTGTGTAGAGATCCCAAAGATATGTTTGTTTCCATGTGGCATTTCTTTGACAAGGCGGGGAGTTTCAAACAGGTTCCACTCATTTCATTGGAGGAGGCATTTGACTTGTTTTGCCAAGGAGTCTCCTTTTTCGGACCATATTGGGATCATGTGTTAGGATACTATAGAGCAAGCATGGAACGGCCTGAAAATATTTTGTTCTTGAAGTACGAGGACATGCAAATTGATACTTTGAATCAGGTAAAGAGATTGGCTGGGTTCTTGGGGTACCCTTTCTCATTGGAGGAAGAGGCAAAAGGGGTTGTTGAAGAAATTATACAACTATGCAGCTTTGACAATATGAGCAATTTAGAGGTGACCAAAAAAGGTAAGCTTTTTGGTGTTGTAAACAATGATATATTCTACAGGAAAGGTAAGGTTGGAGATTCAAAGAACTATCTCACTGATGAAATGGTGGAGCGCCTTAATAAGATCACTAAGGAAAAATTTGAAGGTCTTGCAATTGGATATTAAGTATACCATATACAACTCCGTAATGAATATGCTGAGAGGGATGCCTGGTTAACCTCACTTTCTTTCATGGTTGCATGTGAATTGTAGTACTAGCTAGTTTGATGTATGTCGATCTTCTTATCGTGTAATAAGGTGATTCTAGATCTTATGTATCACAATTTGGTTTGTGATAGTCTTTCGGTTTCAGTTGATTTTTATCTGGTGATTTGTTGTTTGTATATTCAGTACATTCATAAGCATTCATTCATCTGGAGATTCATACTTTAGGTCAATAGTACTCTTATATATTTTGAAGGAAAAAATGGGTGCCATGTTTGTTGAACTGTCCAGTAATCGTGTCATAACCCGTTTTTTTTATTTATTTATTTTATTTCCTTTATTTAATTACTTACCTTCCTTAAATAAATAAATAATCCTTTATTAAAACTGATTTTCTTATTTCCTAATATGGGCTGATTTGGAAGTGTGGGCCAATTGTTTTTGGCTTAAGTTACCTTCTTGGATTAGAAACCTAATTGACCTAGGTTTGGAAAACCTACCTATTTATACAATTAAAAAAAAAAAATAAACCCTAGCAGCCTATTCTATTCTATTCACCGTGAGTAAGAGAAATAGAGAGAGGGACGGCGGAAGGAAGTTAACGGCAGAAGAAGGGAACCGCAAGGAGAGAGAGAACCGAGCCTAGGAAGAAGAAGAAGAAAGTTTCTTCCTTGCTTAGGGATTTCAACATTAAGGTAAAGATTTCAACTCTTTCTTTTTATGATTCTAAAGACCTTAAAACCCTAGATCACTTTGGGACTTATTGGGGTTTGAATAACGATTATTTTCGATTCTGTTGGAGATTTAATCTAAGTATGTTCATGGTTTGAACTTGATGAAAACCTAATGGGGTTAGGGGTTGGAAGCATGTTATCTAATCTTGGGTGTAACCTAGAGATTGCATGCTAAGGAATAATGAAACGAGAGTTTAATAAACGTTTTAATGTGTCTGCTGAGTGTCTGTTAGGGGCTGTATGCGTGTGTTCTGGTGTGTGTATGTATCTGTAATGTGTTGCGTGTGTCTGTTGTGGGGATGCATGTGTGCGTGTGTAATAACCCTAATATTTATATTTAGTTATTAGATATTATTTCTTTTAATTAATTAGTTTTGTTATTTAAGTAATTGAATTATTTAATAATTGGGTTATTTTTGGGTTGGACTATATTACCTTGTGAGGTTAGGATTAGGAAGCCCAAATAAATAAATGTATTACCTTTTTCTGGATGGACTAGGTTAAGTGGATTTAGTTATTAAAATTGAATTATTTTTTTAGTTGGATGTTTAACTTTATGGGATTAGGTTTAGAAAACCATTATAAACACTAAAAGCCTTATTTTTTTTAAAAACCCTAGCAGCAGCAGCCTTAGGATATTTAAGTTAAATAAATAAAAAGAATAGAAATAAAGAGAGAAGGAGGCGGCATGCATAAAGGAGAGAGAGAGAGAGCCGTGAGTCAGAGAGATGGGGCAGACCAGAGAAGAAGAAAGAATTACTGTAGCTTGGCTTGGAGAAAGCTTGGATCTTGTTGTTTGTGAAATCATTCAAATCTGTTGGAATTTGATTTGTAAAAAGTGAGGTTTGACCGACTTTTGACCAAGAATTCCATTGGGTTCCATTTTAGAAAAATGGAAATTGATTGCATATTAATAATCTACATTTGGAGTAGATTAATTTGATATATTTACTTTCTCAAAACCAATTAGTGGTGAATGAGAAATTAATGCTCAAAGTATGCAAAATGAAATGGGTTTATGAAGAGTTTATGGGATATGGAATTGTTATCCCACATTGCTTAAAGATGTAAAGCAATGATAGTTTATAAGTGGATCCATCCAAGGAAGGAGACATAAAGTTAATCTCCTTGGGCCAACCTAGTTGGGCCATTAGACCAACCATGCATCCAAGTGGGCTATTGAGCTAGTTTTGTTCTAACTCAATTTGGACCAAACCCGCGAAGGGCGGAATGGGCGGTTTAGGGCGCACTTCGCACGACCGCATCGTCGCTAGGAGCTAAGGAGCCTTAAACTTTTGACAAAAGTTGGCTCGGTCCAAGGCGGGTTCGGCTTAGGTGGTTCGGTTCTAGCTCGGGCGCTTGGGCTGGCCGAATTGGATTGGTTTAGGCCAAGGCAAGCACTTAGGAAATCTGTTGGGCTTAGGCGAGTGGGCCGCTTGGGGTGGTTTGGTTTGGGTCGGGGTTCAGCAAATGGGGCGGATCTGGAATAGAATAAAGGGTTGTGACTATTCTTGAAAAGGTGGGTGTGACCCATACCTTTTCAAATAGGCGGGTCAAGGCTGTTGGGTCGACCCAGCAGATCTCCTCCCTCCATCTAGATCTGATCCAATGGTCCAGAATCCACCAGACACCAATTGTGCCTATTCCCAAAAGACACCCTAACTCTTCATCTACTATAAATAACCCCCACTAGTTTGTCAAATTCATTCATTCACTCAATCTTCACTTCACATATTCACTCTCTCCTCTCACTAGATGTAGAGAATCACTTATCTAACAGAGTTAATTAACTCAGTTAGATATTTTAACTGAATTATGGATTCAGTCAAAGAATTCAACGGAATTCTTAACATCATATGTTAGAAGATAGAGCATCTCGTTGCATAATTCTTCTTCAAAGTCTGGAAGTGTCAAACACGATTTTTGTTCGCCGAAGTCATTAATTTGGAGTGCTCCTATTAATGACTATAAAGTCGTTTTATCTTGAGAGAAGATTGCCGCAGACCGTTAGCACCAGTGCGGGGCAATATCTTCTTGCGGAGATTGTGTCCAACACAAGACTCGACTTCTTTTATTTACTCGGTTTGCTTTAATTTTTGCATTCTAGATTATCTTTATTTCCTGCCCCGTTAATTATGTTATGGTTCACTATATTATTTGTCATTTCGTTAAATTCAAGAAAACCTTATTTATTGTCAAATAGACAAATTTCCCAACAATCGCAAGAAGATATTAACGTTTTCTTGTTTTTTTATGACAAATATGAGCCAATGATGATGGACAACCGAAGGACATTATCGTTAAAGACTTAACGAGAAAAATGATGATTTCCAAGGAAGGATAACTAGAAGAGTATTTGAAGTTAACTAGAATCGAGAAGGTCAACAATAATCTCGAAAGTGATTAAAAGATTTATTGACAACATGGAGCGGACTTATAAACAAAGAAGTTCATGCAAGGCAGATAACCCAGATCCACCTAGTCAAATAACCGAAGAGAAAGAGGATGATGATCCAGATTTGCCAAGGCAGATAACCAAAGAGGAAGAGGATGATGATCCAGATTCGCCAAGGCAAATAAACCGAAGATAAAGAGGATGATGATCCAGATTTTCCAAAGATAATCGAAAAGGAGGATGATGATTATCCAGATCCAAAACGACAGATAGCCAATCCGTGGAGACAAATAGCCGCAGAAAAATGGAATCATGAAAAATCTCATATGTAGGACGTACATACTGAGTGGACCACATGATGCCCGTTCAAAGAACACTGTCTCTTGGGGACAACCAAAGAGTTGTAGAACACTTTGGAACGGACTATAAGGTTCAAGGAACCAACTCCAAGATTTGTTACAAGATGTGGTAAGACCAATCACGTAGCAAAAGTTTGTCATATTCCATGAAGGGAAATAGACAACTGAATCATTTAATACCGAAGCGGGTATTAGGCTGGAGGAAGTAAACCAGTTTAAATGTTTTGGGTTGTGACTCTTTACTTGCTAAGAGTGTGACTATTCAGAGAGGCACACCCGGATCGGCCGTGCACAGACATATAGCACGCCCGTGCAAGTATGGAGCGGCCGTGCAAATTTTGGTGACCCGGCCGTGCAAAGCGTGGAGCGACCATGCAAAGTTGTTGACTCGGCCGTGCACTGCTGAGGCACCAATTCGGATAAGTTACCAACTTAGCAAAGTTAGAAGTCAACCTATGAAAATGGTGGATAGACACTGGAGCTGAAACTACCCACCATATATATGTTGATAAAGAGAGCTTCTCATAATACACTCCTTTCAATGGAAGGAAGGTGTAAATGAGAGAAACTCTACTACTTCCAACGTCGTGGGACTTGGAAGGGTTGACTTCAGACAGAGAACTGACTCTTGTGAATATGATGCATGTCCCAGACATTCGCAAGAACCTAGTTTCTTGGTAAAGGGTACTTTTCCTAGAGGCAAAGAGCATCGGTGTTTCTTATATTTACCTTTTGAAAGGTTCTAATTTATGGCATGATAAATTAGGTTATGTGAATTTCAACACAATTAAGATGTCAGTGAATCAAGAATTAATTCTCATGAATAAATTCGTTTCAACCGATAAGTGTGAAATTTGCGTGGAAGATAAAATGACTAAGTCATCATTTTCTTCAGTAATAAGAAACACGACACCTCTTGAGATAGCTCACACAAATAATTGTGATCTAAAGTTAGTGCAAACTCGAGGTGGGAAAAAGTATTTAATTACTTTATAAATGGTTGCACAAGACATTCTCTTGATAAGGAAGGATGAAGCCTTGGAGGCTTTCCAAACTTATAAGAATGAAGTTGAAAATCAGCTTAATGTAAAGATTAAGAAGATTCGAAACGCTAGAAGGAGGGGAATATGCGGCGCCGTTTGAGGATATTTGTGAGGTTTCCGGCAGTATTCATCAAACGATCGCAACATATTCAACTCAGTCTAATGCAGGAGCAAAATGCAAGAATCATACTCTTAAGGAGATGATAAATGCAATAAGCTCTAGCTTAACCGAATTTGTGGGGAAAGCTATAATGTCATTTTTAATGAGATACCTAAGAAAGAATTTAATAAAACTAATTACAGATTATGGCATAATCGTAAGACGTTTTATAAATACTTTAAGTGTGGGGGTACACCTCAATTGTGGGGGTACACCTCAATGGTGGGGGTACACCTCAAGTGTGGGGGTACGAGCTAAAGTAAAAGTACTTAAGCCAAAGTCAAGGAATTTGGTATTCCTTGAAATCATATTTCCTTGAAGTAAAAAGGAAATAATATAAGTTTAAGAAGAGAACTTATAAAACTGTAAAAGATTTATCTTAATAGTAAGATGAACTAAGACACAGTTTGTGGACAAAAGAAGCTAGTCTTTTGGTCCTAATTTTCTATGGTAGAAAATTAAACGAAAACTGTTAAATAATGTTGTTAACATTTGAATTAATAGTTCATCATACATTTGGAAGTTGGTTGATCATCTTCCATAATGCGAACTGTTGAGTTGCAAATATGTCCTTAAAAGGAAATATTTGAAAGATGAATCTATAAGACGGAAAGCTCTTGAAAGATAAGACTTTCAAGAAGTATAGTCAAGAGAGTTAGAATTTCAAAAGATAGATTTCTAAAGGGAAAACAATCTTGAGATATTAACTCTATTGAGACTGATTATTAATCTGAAAAGGCAGATTATTGATCTCGAAAGTGAGACTCTTGAGATATAGAATCTGAAGAGAAAAGATTCTTTAAAGTAATAGACTCTTTCTCTAAGATAGACTCTAGAATAAGCTAAATTCTTGAGAAGTAACAGATAGATTCTTGAGAGATGAAATCTATGAGGTAGAATCTTGAGAGGTAATCTCTGTAAGGTAGATTCCTGAGAGGTAGACTCTAAGGAGGTCAAACCACTTAGAGATACTGAATACTTGGGAAGTCGGACCGGTACAGAGATAATAAATTTGTTCACTCGAAAGATTGACCATTCTAGAGAGACTAAAAGTCTAATTAAAAATTGTAATAAATCACTAAGTATAGTCAAAGTACTTGGAGTACTTAGAGATATTCTTGTGATTACAATAAATAAGATATTCAATAGTATGAAAAGGATATACTGATTGGATATCAGACACAAATAAACTCCAAGGTGAAAAATGTGTTCACAATAAATGGAGCAGCGGTGTCAAACTTCCAAGACAACATGAACAACTCGATTCAATAAGAAATCTGAGTCAATAGCGTCAGATAAAGATAAAAGCTGAATGGTCTTGGAAGATATTCCTTTGTGGAATAAGTTTGTGTCTACATGACCTAAGGCATTGTGACGACAATGAGAAATAGGAAAAGGTGTAGAACATCGTGGTTAGTCAAGACACAATGGTCATTGACATATTACCATAAGACAATTGATCTCAAATGAGACTGTCACAACTGGCCATGTGAAGTCAAAAACGGATCCGTATACCAAAGGGTATGAATAGGAGATCAAATTGTCTGGTAAGGGAATGAAGTTAAAAACCCACACAAACAAAGAAATCCATAGTGGACACTCAACCTTGAGAATTGGAGATCCCATGCCCTTGGTTCAATGAGACAACTAAATTATGGAAATTCTAGTATGTGCGCTTAGAACTCATTATAACTCATTCTCAGAAGCCATCTAAGTGCTAAAACACCTGATGACGTGTGGTGAGGGTAAGCTTAAAGCTTTTAATGATTCCTATACCTAAAAGGTGGAGTATAGCAGGATACTCTTTATGGGAGATCACCTATATAAGTGAGAAGTAATAAGGCCGCTTCTAAATTGAAACACTTATGAATCAAGAACGGTCCAGGGCCAAAATGGACAAAACGTGAGAACAAAACGTGTTAGAGCTGTTATTGTGTGAGTACTATTGTCTTGGTATACACTATACAGTCACTGGTTCAAAGCGTCTCGCTAAAAAATGGCTAGTATATCCGATAGTATTTCACTAGGGAAGGTTCAAGGCCATAAGCTACCTATCTCGATGCAATAATAGTTCGCCGAAACTTCCAGACGAGTCTGCATTCATGCATGCATTAATTTGTCATTCTTGTGGGGGATTGTTGGAATTTGATTTGTAAAAAGTGAGGTTTGACCGAATTTTGACCAAGAATTCCATTGGGTTCCATTTTAGAAAAATGGAAATTGATTGCATATTAATAATCTACATTTGGAGTAGATTAATTTGATATATTTACTTTCTCAAAACCAATTAGTGGTGAATGAGAAATTAATGCTCAAAGTATGCAAAATGAAATGGGTTTATGAAGAGTTTATGGGATATGGAATTGTTATCCCACATTGCTTAAAGATGTAAAGCAATGATAGTTTATAAGTGGATCCATCCAAGGAAGGAGACATAAAGTTAATCTCCTTGGGCCAACCTAGTTGGGCCATTGGACCAACCATGCATCCAAGTGGGCTATTGAGCTAGTTTTGTTCTAACTCAATTTGGACCAAACCCGCGAAGCGCGCGAAGGGCGGAATGGGCGGTTTAGGGCGCACTTTGCACTTCGCATCGTCGCTAGGAGCTAAGGAGCCTTAAACTTTTGACAAAAGTTGGCTCGGTCCAAGGCGGGTTCGGCTTAGGTGGTTCGGTTCTAGCTCGAGCGCTTGGGCTGGCCGAATTGGATTGGTTTAGGCCAAGGCCCAGAATTGATCAAGGCAAGCACTTAGGAAATCTGTTGGGCTTAGGCGAGTGGGCCGCTTGGGGTGGTTTGGTTTGGGCCGGGGTTCAGCAAATGGGGCGGATCTGGAATGGAATAAAGGGTTGTGACTATTCTTGAAAAGGTGGGTGTGACCCATACCTTTTCAAATAGGCGGGTCAAGGCTGTTGGGTCGACCCAGCAGATCTCCTCCCTCCATCTAGATCTGATCCAATGGTCCAGAATCCACCAGACACCAATTGTGCCTATTCCCAAAAGACACCCTAACTCTTCATCTACTATAAATAACCCCCACTAGTTTGTCAAATTCATTCATTCACTCAATCTTCACTTCACATATTCACTCTCTCCTCTCACTAGATGTAGAGAATCACTTATCTAACAGAGTTAATTAACTCAGTTAGATATTTAACTGAATTATGGATTCAGTCAAAGAATTCCACGGAATTCTTAACATCATATGTTAGAAGATAGAGCATCTCGTTGCATAATTCTTCTTCAAAGTATGGAAGTGTCAAACAGGATTTTTGTTCTCCGAAGTCATTAATTTGGAGTTCTCCTATTAATGACTGTAAAGTCGTTTTATCTTGAGAGAAGATTGCCGCAGACCGTTAGCACCAGTGCGGGGCAATATCTTCTTGCAGAGATTATGTCCAACACAAGACTCGACTTCTTTTATTTACTCGGTTTGCTTTAATTTTTGCATTCTAGATTATCTTTATTTCCTGCCCCGTTAATTATGTTATGGTTCACTATATTATTTGTCATTTCGTTAAATTCAAGAAAACCTTATTTATTGTCAAATAGACAAATTTCCCAACAAAATCAAGGTAAGGTTCTTTCGTCCCATAATTATTATTCTTGAATTTTAAAAGAACTTAGAAAATCCTAGAAACTTTTGAGATTAGATTGAGGTTTTTATTATGAATATTATTGATTAATGAAGAATTAATTTAAGGACATTAAATTGAATTAGATATGAATTTTTGAAATTCTAAAACTATTTAATTCTAGGTTTAGCCATTCTTAGATTGTAATGGTTTAATCTTAAGGTTTATGTAATAAATTAAGGGTTTGATTATTGGGGAATTGTAGGTTATAATGATGTAACCCTAACCCTAATTCATATTATTTTGAAATTAAATCAATCTCAATAAATATAATTAAAAGTATTTTTATTAAAAGAATATATAAATTAAATGATGTATTTAATGTTTGGAAAATAAAAAGAAGAACAAAAATCATGTTTTTGAACCACCATGGATTCGGCCGAATGGCCTAGGTAGGTTTTGGTTTTGTTTTGTTTAAACCGTTAAGTATTTGGCATATTTTGATAAAGCACAGTTAGTTTTCAAACTGAAAAGGGACCAAACTGCAGAGTTTTCAAAGCTGAAAGGATTATCCAGTTAAGTCATTAATCGAATGCGTTAACTTCAGGACTAAACTGAAAAGTTCAAAGGTTCTGAGGGACTGTTCTGTGATTTTGAAAATCTGAAGGACTGTTTTGCAATTACTGAAAAGTTGAAGGACTGTTTAGCAATTTTCCAAAAGTTGAGGGACTATTTAGTAATTTTCCAAAAGTTGAGGGACTGTTTAGTAATTTTCCAAAAGTTGAGGGACTATTTTGTAAAATTCTGAAAGTTAAGTGACCTCTTTGTAACTTTAGAGAGTTAAAGGACTTTATTGAAATTAAGAAAACCTAAAAGAACCTTTTGGAATTTAGGGGAAGTCCAAAGACTTTAAAGGAATTATATTAAGGGAAAAGAAGAAAAATAACACTTTAAGAATACTAAAAGACTTAGGTTCCAAAGTGTTAGAGTTTCGAAATAGAAAGTTTCTAAGTTTAAGAAACTGCTAAATTAGGAATGTTACTAAAAATAGAAAGTTAGTTAACCAATTAAGATGAGTATAAGAGTAACTCATAGGTTAACTAAAGAAAGGAAGTATAGGTACATAAGAAGTAATAAACGATTACTTGTGCCTAAGTTATGTTATTCCGTGATTGTAGATTTCGCGTAAAGGCGTTGCTTAAGGAAGGAAAGCAAGGCCAAGGTAAGGGATTATACATCTTTAAGTTAATTGATTTTTGCTCCGTTTCATTATTTAGGTTTCCGCATATTTCTTGGCGATGTACGTTCCTTTGATACGTAAAAGCTGACCTCGCGTCAGTATTTGTTTTGACTCCCTCGTTTACCGTTATTTGCTAATCTTTTGTATTCGTTTGCTATATCATCCTTTTGGTTTCGTAAATACAGAATTTTATTGTTATTGTGAAAGTTCGTATTCTGTATAAAAATGAGTTTTGATATGATATGATTTTGTTTCATTAATGATCACTAAGTTAGACAACCTTCTTTGGAGGGGCATATTTGATATTTTGGCCTTCGGGCAAACTTAGGACTCTGCGGAGTCAACCTTTATGCCCTTTGTGGGATTTCGAACCCTTTGTGGGTATTAGTGCTCTTTGTGGGCTTTTGTTCCCTTTATGGAATTTTGGTTTGATAAGGTCAGTGGACCACTTATGTGATCATGATGTCTGTGAATGATTTGATTATCTACAGCTGGTATGGGACAGTTGTAGATAACTAGATCATTCGAGTCAATTTTGTTCAGCTTATCAGTCCTTTGAATTTCTTATAATCTGTGAGTGGTTTAGTTAGTTAAAGCTGGTATGGGACAGTTTTATTTAAGTAAATCATTCGAGTCAATTTGAATCGATTTCGTCATCATTTGGAACTCCAAAATATCTGTTAACTCAGTTTGTGAAACCTGTGAGATTTTGAAAGACATGTGATTTGAGAATTTGTTAAATAATGATTTCGAATTTGTACTTCGTTATGTCTTCGATTGTTATTTGAAAATTGTATCGTTTGATATTCCTTCAGGTCAACTCCTCCTTAGTAACCGGAGGGGTTGTATATGAACTTACTTGGCATTGTTCGCTCACCCTTTCATCTTCTTTTCTTCCAGATTTCAAATAGGAAGAATGTGAAACGGTTCGGGAGCAATTCATAAGGAGTTAAGGATCGTTTTTAGTTTATTTCATTTTAGAATATTTAGTCAGTTAATGTAGTTATTTGAGAGTTGTAAGACTATAAAGAATTTTGTTGATCTAGTGGATTGTACTAGCCGTTGAAAGTGTTACCGTTTTTCAGCATTTAAGTTATTTCAAATTGTGGTTAGTGTTTGAATTATGGTTTTAGTAGCCGTTGGAGGTTATTTTATTATCAATTAAGTATTATTATTGTTGTGGAAATTTGAGGTCGTTACAGTTGGTATCAGAGCTTTGGCTTTAGATCCTTGGGAGATAGAATGTATGAGGATAAGTTTGATTTGGGCCTTTAGATCTTTGGGAGTTTAGGTTATATGAGGATAATTTGATTTGAGCCTTAAGTTTGACTTCAGTGTAATTCTTGGAGTGTTTTGTGTAGATTAATATGATAAGATTAGTGTTTGGTGTAGATTAATATGATAAGATTGATTGCTTCATCGGATTATGAAAGTTTAGAGGACTAAACTTCTTTTAAGGGGGTAAGAATGTAATAACCCTAATATTTATATTTAGTTATTAGATATTATTTCTTTTAATTAATTAGTTTTGTTATTTAAGTAATTGAATTATTTAATAATTGGGTTATTTTTGGGTTGGACTATATTACCTTGTGAGGTTAGGATTAGGAAGCCCAAATAAATAAATGTATTACCTTTTTCTAGATGGACTAGGTTAAGTGGGTTTAGTTATTAAAATTGAATTGTTTTTTTAGTTGGATTTTTAACTTTATGGGCTTAGGTTTAGAAAACCATTATAAACACTAAAAGCCTTATTTTTTAAAAAAACTCTAGCAGCAGCAGCCTTAGGATATTTAAGTTAAATAAATAAAAAGAATAGAAATAAAGAGAGAAGGAGGCGGCATGCATAAAGGAGAGAGAGAGAGAGAGCCGTGAGTCAGAGAGATGGGGCGGACCAGAGAAGAAGAAAGAATTACTGTAGCTTGGTTTGGAGAAAGCTTGGATCTTGTTGTTTGTGAAATCATTCAAATCAAGGTAAGGTTCTTTCGTCCCATAATTATTATTCTTGAATTTTAAAAGAACTTAGAAAATCCTAGAAACTTTTGAGATTAGATTGAGGTTTTTATTATGAATATTATTGATTAATGAAGAATTAATTTAAGGACATTAAATTGAATTAGATATGAATTTTTGAAATTCTAAAACTATTTAATTCTAGGTTTAGCCATTCTTAGATTGTAATGGTTTAATCTTAAGGTTTATGTAATAAATTAAGGGTTTGATTATTGGGGAATTGTAGGTTATAATGATGTAACCCTAACCCTAATTCATATTATTTTGAAATTAAATCAATCTCAATAAATATAATTAAAAGTATTTTTATTAAAAGAATATATAAATTGAATGATGTATTTAATGTTTGGAAAATAAAAAGAAGAACAAAAATCATGTTTTTTAACCACCATGGATTCGGCCGAATGGCCTAGGTAGGTTTTGGTTTTGTTTTGTTTAAACCGTTAAGTATTTGGCCTATTTTGATAAAGCACGCTTAGTTTTCAAACCGAAAAGGGACCAAATTGCGTAGTTTTCAAAGCCGAAAGGATTATCCGGTTAAGTCATTAACTGAACAGTTAACTTCAGGACTAAACTGAAAAGTTCAAAGGTTCTGAGGGACTGTTCTGTGATTTTGAAAATCTGAAGGACTGTTTTGCAATTACTGAAAAGTTGAAGGACTGTATAGAAATTTTCCAAAAGTTGAGGGACTATTTAGTAATTTTCCAAAAGTTGAGGGACTGTTTAGTAATTTTCCAAAAGTTGAGGGACTATTTTGTAAAATTCTGAAAGTTAAGTGACCTCTTTGTAACTTTAGAGAGTTAAAGGACTTTATTGAAATTAAGAAAACCTAAAAGAACCTTTTGGAATTTAGGGGAAGTCCCAAGACTTTAAAGGAATTATATTAAGGGAAAAGAAGAAAAATAACACTTTAGGAATACTAAAAGACTTAGGTTCCAAAGTGTTAGAGTTTCGAAATAGAAAGTTTCTAAGTTTAAGAAACTGCTAAATTAGGAATGTTACTAAAAATAGAAAGTTAGTTAACCAATTAAGGTGAGTATAAGAGTAACTCATAGGTTAACTAAAGAAAGGAAGTATAGGTACATAAGAAGTAATAAATGATTACTTGTGCCTAAGTTATGTTATTCCGTGATTGTAGATTTCGCGTAAAGGCGTTGCTTAAGGAAGGAAAGCAAGGCCAAGGTAAGGGATTATACATCTTTAAGTTAATTGATTTTTGCTCCGTTTTATTATTTAGGTTTCCGCATATTTCTTGGCGATGTACGTTCCTTTGATACGTAAAAGCTGACCTCGCGTCAGTATTTGTTTTGACTCCCTCGTTTACCGTTATTTGCTAATCTTTTGTATTCGTTTGCTATATCATCCTTTTGGTTTCGTAAAAACAATTTTATTGTTATTGTGAAAGTTCGTATTCTGTATAAAAATGAGTTTTGATATGATATGATTTTGTTTCATTAATGATCACTAAGTTAGACAACCTTCTTTGGAGGGGCATATTTGATATTTTGGCCTTCGGGCAAACATAGGACTCTGCGGAGTCAACCTTTGTGCCCTTTGTGGGATTTCGAACCCTTTGTGGGTATTAGTGCTCTTTGTGGGCTTTTGTTCCCTTTGTGGGTATTAGTGCTCTTTGTGGGCTTTTGTTCCCTTTATGGGATTTTGGTTTGATAAGGTCAGTGGACCACTTATGTGATCATGATGTCTGTGAATGATTTGATTATCTACAGCTGGTATGGGACAGTTGTAGATAACTAGATCATTCGAGTCAATTTTGTTCGGCTTATCGATCCTTTGAATTTCTTATAATCTGTGAGTGGTTTAGTTAGTTAAAGCCGGTATGGGACAGCTTTTAATTAAGTAAATCATTCAAGTCAATTTGAATCGATTTCGTCATCATTTGGAACTCCAAAATATCCGTTAACTCGGTTGTGAAACCTGTGAGATTTTGAAAGACATGTGATTTGAGAATTTGTTAAATAATGATTTCGAATTTTTACTTCGTTATGTCTTCGATTGTTATTTGAAAATTGTATCGTTTGATATTCCTTCAGGTCAACTCCTCCTTAGTAACTAGGAGGGTTGTATATGAACTTACTGGGCATTGTTCGCTCACCCTTTCATCTTCTTTTCTTCCAGATTTCAAATAGGAAGAATGTGAAACGGTTCGGGAGCAATTCATAAGGAGTTAAGGATCGTTTTTAGTTTATTTCATTTTAGAATATTTAGTCAGTTAATGTAGTTATTTGAGAGTTGTAAGACTATAAAGAATTTTGTTGAGCTAGTGGATTGTACTAGCCGTTGAAAGTGTTACCGTTTTTCAGCATTTAAGTTATTTCAAATTGTGGTTAGTGTTTGAATTATGGTTTTAGTAGCCGTTGGAGGTTATTTTATTATCAATTAAGTATTATTATTGTTGTGGAAATTTGAGGTCGTTACAGTTGGTATCAGAGCTTTGGCTTTAGATCCTTGGGAGATAGAATGTATGAGGATAAGTTTGATTTGGGCCTTTAGATCTTTGGGAGTTTAGGTTATATGAGGATAATTTGATTTGAGCCTTAAGTTTGACTTCAGTGTAATTCTTGGAGTGTTTTGTGTAGATTAATATGATAAGATTAGTGTTTGGTGTAGATTAATATGATAAGATTGATTGCTTCATCGGATTATGAAAGTTTAGAGGACTAAACTTCTTTTAAGGGGGTAAGAATGTAATAACCCTAATATTTATATTTAGTTATTAGATATTATTTCTTTTAATTAATTAGTTTTGTTATTTAAGTAATTGAATTATTTAATAATTGGGTTATTTTTGGGTTGGACTATATTACCTTGTGAGGTTAGGATTAGGAAGCCCAAATAAATAAATGTATTACCTTTTTCTAGATGGACTAGGTTAAGTGGGTTTAGTTATTAAAATTGAATTGTTTTTTTAGTTGGATTTTTAACTTTATGGGCTTAGGTTTAGAAAACCATTATAAACACTAAAAGCCTTATTTTTTAAAAAAACTCTAGCAAGAGAAATTTTTAGGATATTTAAGTTAAATAAATAAAAAGAATAGAAATAAAGAGAGAAGGAGGCGGCATGCATAAAGGAGAGAGAGAGAGAGAGCCGTGAGTCAGAGAGATGGGGCGGACCAGAGAAGAAGAAAGAATTACTGTAGCTTGGTTTGGAGAAAGCTTGGATCTTGTTGTTTGTGAAATCATTCAAATCAAGGTAAGGTTCTTTCGTCCCATAATTATTATTCTTGAATTTTAAAAGAACTTAGAAAATCCTAGAAACTTTTGAGATTAGATTGAGGTTTTTATTATGAATATTATTGATTAATGAAGAATTAATTTAAGGACATTAAATTGAATTAGATATGAATTTTTGAAATTCTAAAACTATTTAATTCTAGGTTTAGCCATTCTTAGATTGTAATGGTTTAATCTTAAGGTTTATGTAATAAATTAAGGGTTTGATTATTGGGGAATTGTAGGTTATAATGATGTAACCCTAACCCTAATTCATATTATTTTGAAATTAAATCAATCTCAATAAATATAATTAAAAGTATTTTTATTAAAAGAATATATAAATTGAATGATGTATTTAATGTTTGGAAAATAAAAAGAAGAACAAAAATCATGTTTTTTAACCACCATGGATTCGGCCGAATGGCCTAGGTAGGTTTTGGTTTTGTTTTGTTTAAACCGTTAAGTATTTGGCCTATTTTGATAAAGCACAGTTAGTTTTCAAACTGAAAAGGGACCAAATTGCAGAGTTTTCAAAGCTGAAAGGATTATCCAGTTAAGTCATTAACTGAACAGTTAACTTCAGGACTAAACTGAAAAGTTCAAAGGTTCTGAGGGACTGTTCTGTGATTTTGAAAATCTGAAGGACTGTTTTGCAATTACTGAAAAGTTGAAGGACTGTATAGAAATTTTCCAAAAGTTGAGGGACTATTTAGTAATTTTCCAAAAGTTGAGGGACTGTTTAGTAATTTTCCAAAAGTTGAGGGACTATTTTGTAAAATTCTGAAAGTTAAGTGACCTCTTTGTAACTTTAGAGAGTTAAAGGACTTTATTGAAATTAAGAAAACCTAAAAGAACCTTTTGGAATTTAGGGGAAGTCCCAAGACTTTAAAGGAATTATATTAAGGGAAAAGAAGAAAAATAACACTTTAGGAATACTAAAAGACTTAGGTTCCAAAGTGTTAGAGTTTCGAAATAGAAAGTTTCTAAGTTTAAGAAACTGCTAAATTAGGAATGTTACTAAAAATAGAAAGTTAGTTAACCAATTAAGGTGAGTATAAGAGTAACTCATAGGTTAACTAAAGAAAGGAAGTATAGGTACATAAGAAGTAATAAATGATTACTTGTGCCTAAGTTATGTTATTCCGTGATTGTAGATTTCGCGTAAAGGCGTTGCTTAAGGAAGGAAAGCAAGGCCAAGGTAAGGGATTATACATCTTTAAGTTAATTGATTTTTGCTCCGTTTTATTATTTAGGTTTCCGCATATTTCTTGGCGATGTACGTTCCTTTGATACGTAAAAGCTGACCTCGCGTCAGTATTTGTTTTGACTCCCTCGTTTACCGTTATTTGCTAATCTTTTGTATTCGTTTGCTATATCATCCTTTTGGTTTCGTAAATACAGAATTTTATTGTTATTGTGAAAGTTCGTATTCTGTATAAAAATGAGTTTTGATATGATATGATTTTGTTTCATTAATGATCACTAAGTTAGACAACCTTCTTTGGAGGGGCATATTTGATATTTTGGCCTTCGGGCAAACATAGGACTCTGCGGAGTCAACCTTTGTGCCCTTTGTGGGATTTCGAACCCTTTGTGGGTATTAGTGCTCTTTGTGGGCTTTTGTTCCCTTTGTGGGTATTAGTGCTCTTTGTGGGCTTTTGTTCCCTTTATGGGATTTTGGTTTGATAAGGTCAGTGGACCACTTATGTGATCATGATGTCTGTGAATGATTTGATTATCTACAGCTGGTATGGGACAGTTGTAGATAACTAGATCATTCGAGTCAATTTTGTTCAGCTTATCAGTCCTTTGAATTTCTTATAATCTGTGAGTGGTTTAGTTAGTTAAAGCTGGTATGGGACAGTTTTAATTAAGTAAATCATTCAAGTCAATTTGAATCGATTTCGTCATCATTTGGAACTCCAAAATATCTGTTAACTCAGTTTGTGAAACCTGTGAGATTTTGAAAGACATGTGATTTGAGAATTTGTTAAATAATGATTTCGAATTTTTACTTCGTTATGTCTTCGATTGTTATTTGAAAATTGTATCGTTTGATATTCCTTCAGGTCAACTCCTCCTTAGTAACCGGAGGGGTTGTATATGAACTTACTGGGCATTGTTCGCTCACCCTTTCATCTTCTTTTCTTCCAGATTTCAAATAGGAAGAATGTGAAACGGTTCGGGAGCAATTCATAAGGAGTTAAGGATCGTTTTTAGTTTATTTCATTTTAGAATATTTAGTCAGTTAATGTAGTTATTTGAGAGTTGTAAGACTATAAAGAATTTTGTTGAGCTAGTGGATTGTACTAGCCGTTGAAAGTGTTACCGTTTTTCAGCATTTAAGTTATTTCAAATTGTGGTTAGTGTTTGAATTATGGTTTTAGTAGCCGTTGGAGGTTATTTTATTATCAATTAAGTATTATTATTGTTGTGGAAATTTGGGGTCGTTACAGCGTGCGTGTGTTCCGATGCATCTGTACAGATTTCTGAGGTATATTGCTGAGGTATGCTTGTGGCTGAAGCTGCCTGTGTGTTGTTATTCCATGTACAGAGGGTAAATTGCTGCGTGTGCGTGTTGTCGTGAAGCTGGGAGTGGGTATATATAGTTCTGTATGCCTGTTGCTGCTGATGTGCGTGCGTGTGTGTTGTTGTGTGCGTGTTTCTGCTGTAGGGTGCGTGCGTGTGTTTCTTGTGTGCGTCCTGTATTCTTGAAGGTGTGTGCGTGGTCGATCGTGTGGGTCCGTGTGTGTGTAGTGTCTATGCATGTGCGTGTGTATGTGATTTAGTATGAGTAATATGTGTTCTTGTAAAGAAAAGAAGTAAGAAAGAAAAGAAAGAAAAGAAGAAAGTGGCTGAAAAGAAAAGAAAGAAAAGAAGGAAGTGGCTGGAAAGAAAGAAAGAAAGAGAAGGAAATTGAAAATAAAGAAAAGATAGAGGATAACAAGATAGTCTTAAAGATTTCTGGATTTTGTAAATCAGTTTTTGAGTTTAAAAGTTAACAGTTTCCGTTAGAAAGATAACGGAATCCAATAGAACTTAACAGAAAATGTAGGGAGATAACCCTAGAGTCAATTAGAAGGAATTAGTGCATTAATATAATATTGTACACTATCCTAAGACACATTTACATGATTGTAGATTCGCGCAAGAAGTAATTGCAAGGAAACGCAAGCGTTTAAGGTAAGGGATTACGTTCATTAAGTATTTGAATGTATCTTCCTTTGTTATAGGATTCCCTATTGATGATTTGTATACTACCAAGTGGCCGATAGTTATTCATTTGTATTCCCTCGTTATGAACGTTTTTGGAATATCTTACCATTGATGCGTTTTTGTTCAATGTGTATCTATGTGAATTGAAATTGACTTATGTGTTCTCGTACCATGAACACTATGAATATATGATGTTAAATTGTCTAATTGATGAGGACTCTATATGTATTTGGTCTAGACATATTGAAATGACCTAAGGCCTAGTCAGATTGAAATGGCCTCAATGTTAAATAAATTGGTCTAAACAGATTGAAATGACCTAAGGTCTAGTCAGATTGAAATGACCTCACTATAGAATGAAATGGTCTAGTCAGAATGAAATGACCTTAATTCTATAGATGTGATTATCATGATGCATCAGAATAAGGGGGCGCTTTGATAATAGCGTAAGTGAACCTTATTCAACGATTGCCTGAAAAGGTGTATCGGAGTCGCCTAGATGAAAGGTGCAAAAGTACTTGGAATTGACGGATGTGTAAAGTTCCATTTGTTATTTGTAAAAGTGCCACTACTTGTTATTTGAAAAAGTACCCTCTTTGACATTCTCAGCACATAAACTATTTATTGTACATGTTATCCCTTTCATTGATATTTTGTTAACCTCCGTTCGTTCCGATCGTCTCTTCTTAGAAACCGAAGAGACCCCGTATGAACTTACTGAGCTTTGTTCGCACACCCTTTCATATTCTTTCCTCTCCCAGGTAATAAATGATTGGAGAGGATTGGCTGCGTGTTTGTTGGATTAGCGGCTTTTGGAGTTCAATTAATTATTTTAGAATGTTAAGTATTTCGAGCTAGTGGTTTGTACTAGCCGTAGAGATTATTACCGTTTTCAGCATTTAAGTTTATTTCAAATAGTGTTTGGTACTTTTGAATTATGGTTTTAGTAGCCGTGGGAGGCTATTTTATTCTTAAATTAAGTATTATTATTATGTATGAATTTTGGAGTCATTACAGTTGGTATCAGAGCTTTGGCTTTAGGTCACATGGGAGACTTTAGAACATTAAGCATATTAGAAGTAGTACTTGAGTATAATTGGGCCTACCTAGAAAGTAAGTGTGACAGAGGATTTTAGGGTAACAATCCTTAAGAGTCTAACTATGAAATGGTGGAAATTAAGAGATTGTAATTGGGAAGTTAGTATTTTTACTTCTAATTCTAGAATCTTGTGATAAGACAAAGGAGTAGCCTTACTAAGAATGATGAGGCTTTGTCAAGGAAAGTTAGAAGAAACTTCTTTTGGGATTACAATTGCCTAAGTATGATGTATGACGTATACTATGTGCTTGGATTTTTACCAGTGAGACTAATGAGGGTTATCTCTTACCTGTAGAGAATGGATCACCGAAAGAAGTTTTTTGGGATGTAATACTATTACTTGTGCATTGCTATTTCGTACATTTAAGGTTAAGAGACACTGATGAAATTTTTCTTTTGTTTAGGGAAATGGATGCTTGTAGAGGAGAAACAAGAAAAAGAGGAAAAGAACAAAGTCGGAATGGAGCTGAGAAGTGGGAAAGTGATCTACCGTTAGGATTTTCATTTTCTAGAAAGTTAGAAATTAGTAGTTAGCATTGGATTTTTTTTTTCTAGTAGCAGAGATTTTTTGGTTTTGGATGTTTCATTGGTTTCATTTAGTTATGAAATAAATTTTAGTTGCAATTAATTATATTTGCGTAATTGTGTTCCTAAATGTTAATTATGTGAATTGAATTGGAACATGAAAGAGTGGTCTAGTGGATTGACCAAAAGTATATGTTAACTGGCTAAATGAATAGCCAAGTGTGATTAATTTTGGGTCAAGTGAAACGACCTATAAAAGTAATTACCAATCTAGTGAAACGATTGGTGGTCTGATGAAATGACCTATGATTGAATGTGTTAATATGTATTAAAATTGTATATGTGTATAAGTATAAAGTAATTAGCATGAATATTGCTAGTATTGGTGTGAGTGAAAACACCTGGTATTCGTATAATAATGAGAATGTTATGTATCGTCCTCAGATGTCGAGGAACACCAGGAGTGGAAATGGCGACCATGGACAGATAGACCCTGACATGGCAAATCTGTTAAAGACTTTAACTCAGGCAGTGATCGGGATTGGTCATGTTGTGCAGGGGTTGGCACAGCAGCAGCCGCCACCTCAACAAGTACCGCTCAGGGACCCTCTGGAGCAGTTTCAAATGAGAAAACCTGACTCGTTTTCCGGAGATCCGAAGGAGAAACCTGCGGACTGGATTAAAAATATGGAAAAGATCTTTGAGACTATTACTTGCACCGCAGAGCAGAAAGTGGTGTTTGCAACTTTTGTGTTGAAAGGTAGTGCGCAAACTTGGTGGGAAGCCGAGCGCAGAGCAGCGACTGCACGTGGAACCGGAAACTACACGTGGGACATGTTAAAGACCGCGTTCAACGATAAGTATTATCCAGCAAGTGTAAGAAATGCAAAAGTAGCGGAGTTCCTGACCCTGGAACAAGGAGGAAAAACCGTGGATGAGTATTGTGCCAAATTCACGGAATTGTTGGAGTTTGCACCAGCCTTCTTTGAGAACGAAGATCAAAAAGCGAGAAAATTTGAGGCAGGCTTAAGTGACAGGATCAGATTCAGGATCACCCCTCTACTGTTACCGACTTATGGCCAAGTGTTGGACCGGGCCAGAATAGTGGAGAAGGAATCAGACAACTATCGCAACAAGAAGGAGGAAAAGAGGAAGTCCAATGAAAAGGAATCGACCGGGTCCAAGGGATTCACAGGTAAATGGAACCGGGATGGGGCCGGTAATAAGCGGAAGGCTACAGATGAAGACCGTGGGAAAGGCGTGGCAGGTAACAATTTTCCGAACAAGAACTATGGTAACCGCCGAGATGTGAAGCAAGGCGACACTCGATGAAAAGAACCAGAAGAAATGTGCAAGGTGTGTGATAAGAGCCACAAGACTGAGGATTGTTGGTATAAGGACCGAAATGCTACAACCGCAATAAGATAGGACATCCTAAGTGGAAATGCCCGAACCTCGAAGGATGCTACTACCTGTGGGCCGGGAGGCGACAACAAAGGGAACGGAGGAGGTCGTGGCCGTGTATTCACCATGACAGCCAGTGATGCTAGAGCAAACTAATGACGTCGTGCAGGTACTCTTCATCTCCTTACTCGTAGTGTGTATGCATTGATTGATACGGGCGCTACCCATTCTGTAATTAGTACTCGTTTAGCAAAACGCTTGAAATTGAAATCGGAGGCATTAGAAGTACCTTTGGTAATAGATACCCCGACAAATGAGTCGATCCCTATATCTTCCGTGTATAAGAATTGCCCTTTGAACATAAGTGGTAGAGAACTCGAGGTTGATCTAATAGAATTAGAAATGAATGAATTTGATATCATTTTGGGAATGGATTGGTTATCTGCGTACCATGCCAAAGTAGATTGCTTTAAGAAGGAAGTACATTTTGGGTTACCTTCTGGAGAGGAGTTTTATTTTAAGGGATCGAAGCCGAGAAGTCGATTGGGTCTTATATCAGTGATGAAGGCTCGGAAGATGCTACGGAAAGGGTGCGAGGGATTCTTGGCTTACATAGGCGAGATGGATGGGAAGGAGGCAAGCATAGATTCCTTGTCAGTAGTGAGGGACTTTAAGGATGTGTTCCCAGAAGATTTGCCTGGATTACCACCAGAAAGGGAGGTAGAATTTTCTATAGACCTAGTTCCAGAAACTACCCCAATATCGAAGACACCGTATCGGATGGCGCCAAATGAACTTAAGGAATTGAAAGAACAACTCCAAGAATTGTTAGATAATGGGCTGATTAGACCGAGTGTGTCACCGTGGGGAGCCCCAGTATTATTTGTGAAGAAAAAGGATGGGTCAATGAGGATGTGTATTGATTATCGGGAGTTGAACCGAGTGACAGTTAGGAACCAATATCCGTTACCAAGGATTGATGATTTATTTGACCAACTTCGGGGAGCTTGTTATTTCTCGAAGATAGATTTGAGGTCGGGATACCATCAACTGAGAGTGAAGAAAGAGGATGTGGCAAAGACGGCCTTTAGGACAAGGTACGGCCATTACGAGTTTCTAGTTATGCCGTTTGGGTTGACGAATGCACCGGCAGCATTCATGGAGTTAATGAATAGAATCTTCCAAGAGTTTTTGGATAAATGTGTGATTGTATTCATAGATGACATATTGGTTTATTCGAAGACTAAGGAGGATCATGAAGAACATTTGAGGTTAGTTCTGCAGATTCTAAGGGACCAGAGGTTGTACGCTAAATTCAAGAAGTGCGAGTTTTGGCTAGAGAAAGTGGCATTCTTGGGACATGTAGTGTCTAAGGAAGGAATTGAAGTAGATCCAGCAAAAATAGAAGCTATTATGGATTGGGAGAGACCAACAACTGTTAGTGAAATAAGAAGTTTCTTGGGGCTAGCAGGATATTACAGGAGATTTGTTGAAGGATTTTTGAAGTTATCGGGGCCGTTGACTAGATTGACACAGAAAGGAGCCAAGTTCGTTTGGTCCGAGGAATGTGAAAAGAATTTTCAAGAGCTGAAGAGTCGGTTAGTATCCGCACCTATTCTTACAGTACCATCAGGATCGGACGGATTTGTGATATATAGTGACGCGTCGTTGAAAGGGTTAGGTTGTGTGTTGATGCAGAACGATAAGGTGATAGCTTATGCGTCAAGGCAACTGAAGAACCATGAGAGGAATTACCCGACCCATGATTTGGAATTAGCAGCTGTGGTATTTGCTTTGAAAATTTGGAGACATTACTTATATGGGGTAACCTGTCAGATTTACACTGATCATAAGAGCCTTAAGTACATTTTTACTCAGAAGGAACTTAATATGAGGCAAAGGAGATGGTTAGAACTACTTAAGGATTATGATTGTACTATTCTGTATCACCCAGGGAAGGCCAATAAGGTGGCCGACGCTTTGAGTAGGAAGAATCGAGGAACCTTAGCGGCGTTGACTTCTAAGAGGGTAAGTGTGTGGAATAATATTGAAGTTTCAAACTTAGAAGTGCGAGTAAAAGGGTATTTGGCTCAGCTGAGTGTTCAGCCGACACTTTTGAACAGAATTAAGGAAGCTCAAGAAATGGACGAAGAGGCAGTAAAGATGCAAGAGAGTATAGCCAAAGGAAAGGCAACAGGCTTTCATATGGGGACCGATGGAATTCTAAGGTATCAGTCGAGGATTTGGGTACCAGACAACCGAGACATAAAGAGAGAGATCTTACAAGAAGTGCATTGTTCGAAATTTTCTGTTCATCCCGGGAATACAAAGATGTATAGAAATTTACGAGAATCATTTTGGTGGAATAATATGAAGAGAGAGGTAGCAGAATTTGTATCTAGATGCTTAGTATGCCAACAAGTGAAAGCGGAGCACCAGAAACCAGCAGGATTGTTACAGTCATTACCAATACCAGAATGGAAATGGGAGAATATAGCAATGGACTTAGTGGTTGGATTACCGAAGACGTTGAAAGGCCATAACACGATTTGGGTTATAGTGGACAGGCTTACGAAGTCGGCCCATTTCTTGGCAATAAAGGTGACAGATTCATTGGAAAAATTGGCTAAGCTATATGTGGATGAGATAGTGAGACTGCATGGAATACCAGTGTCAATAGTATCCGATCGGGATGCAAGGTTTACATCAAAGTTTTGGAAGAGTCTACAGCAAGCTTTGGGTACCGAGTTGACGATAAGTACAACTTTTCACCCGCAGACAGACGGACAGTCAGAAAGGACGATTCAGACGCTTGAGGATATGCTAAGGGCTACGTCACTGGATTGGCAAGGGACTTGGGACGAGCACTTGCCATTAGTAGAATTCGCTTACAACAACAGCCATCACGCTAGCATTGGTATGGAACCGTACGAAGCCTTGTATGGAAGGAAATGTAGATCACCTGCTTGTTGGGATGAGGTTGGTGAAAGGAAGCTGACAGGACCAGAAATTGTGCAAGTAACAGCAGATAAAGTGCAACAGATAAGGAAATGGCTATTGACCGCTCAGAGTAGACAAAAGTCATATGCAGACCGCCGACGACGAGATTTAGAGTTTCAGTTGGGAGATCGTGTATTCTTAAAGATTTCGCCGACGAAGGGGGTGATGAGATTTGGTATTCGCGGAAAGTTAAGCCCGAGGTACGTGGGACCGTTCGAAATTTTGGAGCGAGTGGGGTTGGTGGCTTATAAATTGGCTTTACCACCTGTACTTGCTGGGGTGCATAATGTATTTCATGTCTCGATGTTGAGAAAGTACATCTCTGACCCGAGTCATGTGATCGAGTACAAGCAGATGAGGTTTCGTGCCGATTTGAGTTATGACGAGCAACCGGTGAAGATCGTGGACTGGAAAGACCAAGTATTGAGGAAAAGAATAATTCCTTATGTGAAAGTACAATGGAGCAACCATACGGAAAGAGAAGCTACATGGGAGCTCGAGAGCGAGATGCGAGAATCGTATCCCACTCTATTTTCCGATTGAGTGCGTTTGGTTTGGAGGACCAAACCCTTTTAAGGGGGTAAGAATGTCATAACCCGTTTTTTTTATTTATTTATTTTATTTCCTTTATTTAATTACTTACCTTCCTTAAATAAATAAATAATCCTTTATTAAAACTGATTTTCTTATTTCCTAATATGGGCTCATTTAGAAGTGTGGGCCAATTGTTTTGGGCTTAAGTTACCTTCTTGGATTAGAAACCTAATTGACCTAGGTTTGGAAAACCTACCTATTTATGTTGGAAATGGGTAACGAAAAGTTAAGTTTGACTTAACGTTGACCTAGATTTCTAACGGAAGTTCGTTATGTGTTAACGAAACTAGTTACAAAATGTATTCTACATTTGTTGTAGATTATTAAACTTATTTAATGTCTCAAAACCATTTAGGGTGAATGAGAATTAATGACAAGTGATTTTGTAACTTAACGGAAGTTAAATAAAGGGTTAAAGTTAACTTGGGTTGACTTGGACTGATCCAAATTAGTTTTGGGTCACAACTGTTCTCAAAAGGTTTCGTGACCTTTCAGTTCTGGGCTTCAGCGCGGTCGCGCTCCAGCCTAGAGCGGCCGCGCTGATTTAAGGTTAAATCTTGGCCTGGTCTCGGTATGAGAGCGCGGTCGCGCTCAAGGCAAGAGCGGCCGCGCTCGTGCACAGAATCTGAACAGTTTTGGCACCTCTTGGAGTGAACAGCCATGAACCCTTTAACTTTCTTTAAATAGTTTCCCTCCGAATTTCAATCAAAAACATACAGTCATTCTGAGCCTTTTACCCTCTAGAGAGATAAGATTAACATACCCTATTCATTGCATATTGTTGCATTCAATCTTTCAAGTCCAAAGTTCTAAAACCTTTGTTGTTCGTTAGATTAGTTATATTGGAGTGCTCCTTATAACTAATAGTAAGTCGTTTTATCTTACTAGAGTTTTTTCATACAACCGTAAGCACCAGTGCGGGACAAATAACTCTTACGGAGATTGTATATAATACAAGACTCGACTTGTTTCTAGTTTTCCCAATCTCCGTTATTTTCTCCGTCAGATTTTCCGTTAAGTCTTAAAGAAGCCATAGCAATTGTCCAACAATCGTAAGAGTTATTTTACGCTTCTTCAAGAGATGGCAAACGAGAAAGACTCCACCGAATCAAGTCAAGGGAATGTGACGCCTCCATCACAAGGTGATACTACATTCAATAATGTTGCTCCCGCTCCTACAACTCATCACATCAGTCATGGTGAGAAACCCGCGAAATTCACCGGTGTGGATTTCAAGAGATGGCAACAGAAGATGCTCTTCTACTTGACCACCCTAAGCTTGCACCGCTTCTTAAAGGAAGATCCTCCGGCGGTAGAAAAAGGTGATCCGGACCCTCAAAGGCAAATGGCAAAGGAGGCTTGGGCTCACGGTAATTTTCTATGTAAAAACTATATCTTGAATGGACTTGACGATGCACTATACAATGTGTATAGTACAGTCGAGTTAGCCAAGGCATTGTGGGACACCTTGGAAAGAAAGTACAAGATCGAGGATGCCGGGTCAAAGAAATTTGTCGTCGGTAAGTATCTTGACTTTATGATGGTCGATTCCAAATCGGTAACAACTCAAGTAGATGAATTCCAAATCATTCTACATGGGCTTGATGCCGAGGGGATGATCATGAATGATCCATTTAAGGTGGCTTCCATCATTGAAAAGTTGCCTCCTTCGTGGAAGGACTTCAAGAACTATCTCAAGCATAAACGCAAGGAGATGTCCTTGGAAGACATTGTTGTTCGTCTTCAAATAGAAGAGAACAATAGAATGAATGAGGCCAAAGTTGCTAAAGGCAAGATGGAGGCAAAGGTCAATCTCGCCGAGGCTAGCACGAGTGGCACAAAAAGAAAGCATTCCGAAAATGCCGGGAATGCTAAGAAAGGGAAGAAGAAGACCTCTAAAAGGTTCAAGGGGTCTTGCTATAATTGTGGCAAACCGGGCCACTTGTCAAGGGATTGTCGTCTCCCGAAGAAAGAGGCGAACAATGTTGACCACATGGACCTAGACTTTGCAGCGGTTGTCTTTGAAGCCAACGTTGCAAATTTGGAGGAGAACCCTAAAGCATGGTGGATAGATACCGGTGCTACCCGCCACATTTGTGGTAACAAAGAAAGTTTCTCCTCCTATACTCCCATCTCCGGAAGAAAGCTTTACATGGGAAATTCTGCGACCTCCGATGTTCAAGGCATTGGAAACGTGATTTTGAAGATGACTTCCGGAAAAGAAGTAACCTTGTTGGATGTGCTGCATGTTCCAGACATCCGTAAAAATTTGGTGTCCGGCGCTTTGCTTAGTAAGGCCGGTTTTAGACTAGTATTCGAATCCGACAAATTTGTACTAACCAAGAATGGTTTGTTTCTTGGAAAAGGTTACCTCGAGGAGGGACTTTTTAAAATGAATGTAATGACTGTAATCCGCCAAGGTGCGATGAATAAAAGTTGTGTTCCTTATGTTTACTTGTCGGAAAGTTCTAATTTATGGCATGATAGATTAGGACATGTAAACCTCGACACAATTAAGAAATTAGCGAGACAAGATTTAATCCAAATGACTAAATCCGACTCGACTAATAGGTGCGAAGTTTGTGTTGAGGCAAAAATGACTAAGTCACCATTTAATGCCATACAAAGAGACACGACTCCTCTCGAGTTAATTCACACCGACATATGTGATTTAAAACTAGTGCAAACTCGAGGAGGTAAAAAGTACTTCATTACATTTATAGATGATTGCACTAAGTATTGCTATGTCTATCTCTTAAGAAGTAAGGATGAAGCCTTAGGGGCTTTTGAGACTTATAAGAAAGAAGTTGAGAATCAACTTAACTTAAAAATTAAGAAAATTAGAAGCGATAGAGGTGGAGAATATGAAGCACCGTTTGAAGGATTATGTTGGGAATCCGGCATAATTCATCAAACAACGGCTCCATATACCCCTCAATCTAATGGAGTTGCTGAACGCAAAAACCGTACTCTCAAAGAGATGATGAACGCGCTTTTGATCAGTTCGGGCTTACCCGACAACTTGTGGGGGGGAAGCAATACTCACTTCTAATTATGTTCTCAATAAAATACCCAAGAAAGGTATTGATAAAACGCCCTATGAATTGTGGCATAATCGTAGGCCATGTTTTAAATACCTTAAAGTGTGGGGGTGTTTGGCCAAGGTTGAAGTACCTAAGCCTAAACAAGTCAAGATTGGCCCAAAGACCATTGACTGTGTTTTTATTGGATATGCCAATAATAGTAGTGCCTATCGGTTTAAAGTGCATAAATCGGACATTCCGGATATGCACGTAGGAACTACTATAGAATCAAGGAATGCGGTATTCTTTGAAAATATTTTTCCGGTTAAGGACAGGAAAGATGTAGGTTCTAATAAAAGAACACATGAGTCTACAACTGGTCCTTCTCAAATAGAAGATGAAGAGCCGAGACGTAGCAAAAGGGCAAGAGTGGAAAAGACTTTTGGTCCTGATTTTCTATCTTACATGTTAGAAAACGAACCATCAACTGTTAAAGAAGCTTTGTCCGGTCCGGATAGTTCGTTCTGGAAGGAAGCTATTAACAGTGAAATAGAATCCATAATGCTCAACAATACTTGGGAATTAGTTGATCTCCCTCCAGGTTGCAAACCATTAGGTTGCAAATGGATCCTTAAACGGAAGTATAAGGCGGATGGATCTATCGAAAAGTACAAAGCTAGGCTAGTTGCCAAAGGCTTTAGACAGAAAGAGGGATATGATTTCTTCGATACATACTCCCCTGTCACAAGGATCACATCTATTCGTGTTCTCATAGCTATTGCAGCAGTGCATAATCTTGAGATACACCAAATGGATGTGAAGACTGCTTTCCTAAATGGAGAACTTGATGAAGAAATTTACATGGAACAACCCGAAGGGTTCGTGGTTCCTGGTAAAGAAAGAAAGGTGTGTAAACTTGTAAAATCCTTGTATGGACTAAAACAAGCACCTAAACAATGGCATGAGAAGTTCGATAGAACCATGTTATCAAATGGATTCAAGATCAATGAATGTGACAAATGTGTCTACATTAAAGGAACATATGAATCATTCGTTATCGTTTGTCTTTATGTAGACGACATGCTCATAATGGGAAGTAATCATGATTTAATCATGAATACCAAAGGCATGTTAAAGAAGAACTTTGACATGAAAGACATGGGATTAGCTGATGTAATATTAGGGATAAAGATCTCTAGAACATCTCGAAGGATTAGTTCTTTCACAATCCCATTACCTAGAGAATGTTCTTCGGAAATTCAATGTCTTTGATGACCCTCCGGCTAAGACACTGTAGACTTGGCTCTACATTTAGCCAAGAACAAAGGGGAACCGTTTCTCAACTTGGAATATGCAAGAATAATTGGCGATCGATGTACTTAACAAATTGTACTCGTCCGGACATTGCATATTCGGTGAGCAAACTAAGTAGGTTCACAAGCAATCCTAGTACTGATCATTGGAAAGCACTAATGAGAGTACTAAGATATTTAAAGTATACATTAAACCATGGGATACTTTACAATAAATATCCAGCAGTATTAGAAGGATATTGTGATGCCAATTGGATATCGAACCACGAAAGACTCTAAATCCACAAGTGGATATGTATTCACTATAGGTGGAGGAGCAGTGTCATGGAAATCCTCCAAACAAACGTGTATAGCCGCATCCACGATGGAATCTGAGTTTATCGCGTTAGATAAAGCCGGGGAAGAAGCGAGAATGGCTTAAGAACTTCCCGGAGGATGTTCCTTGTTGGAGCAAACCCGTGCTCGTTGTACTAATCCATTGTGATAGTCAATCGGCAATTGGAAGGGCACGAGAATAGTATGTACAATGGTAAGTCTAGACATATTCGTCGTAGACACAATACCATTAGACAGTTGATCAAGAATGGCGTTATCACCATTGATTATGTAAAATCATGTGATAACTTAGCGGATCCATTTACCAAAGGTATAAATAGAGATCAATCGTATAAACTGTTAAGGGAATGGGTTTAAAACCCACAACAAAAGAACTTATAGCGGACACTCAACCTTGAGAAATGGAGATCCCGTGCCCTTGGTTCAATGAGACAACCAAGTTATAAGTTCGAGTAGAGTTACTTGGAAACAACAACCCGGTTTATTAACCTGGAGATGTTGAATACTCATTCCCGAACATCCAAGTACAAGCACATGCAAGAAGTGGTAAGGGTAAGTTGAGAAAACTTTTAATGATTTCTATACCTACGGGTGGAGTAGTGCATGATACTCCTTATAGTAAGAATCACCTATATAAGTGAGAGGTAATTAGGCCGCCTCTAAATGAACGCTTATGAATGAGATACGGTCCAGGGCCAAAATGGACAAAACGTGAGAACAACAATTGTTAGAGCTGTTATTATGTGAGTATTATTGTCTTGGTATACACCCGACAGTCACTGGTTCAAAGCGACTCGCTACCAAATGGCTAGTATATCCGATAATATTTCACTAGGGAAGATTCAAGGCCACAAGCTATCTATCCCGATGTAATAATAGTTCGCCGGAACTTTGGACGAAATTGCATTCATGCATTAATTGTCATTCATGTGGGGGATTGTTGGAAATGGGTAACGAAAAGTTAAGTTTGACTTAACGTTGACCTAGATTTCTAACGGAAGTTCGTTATGTGTTAACGGAACTAGTTACAAAATGTATTCTACATTTGTTGTAGATTATTAAACTTATTTAATGTCTCAAAACCATTTAGGGTGAATGAGAATTAATGACAAGTGATTTTGTAACTTAACGGAAGTTAAATAAAGGGTTAAAGTTAACTTGGGTTGACTTGGACTGATCCAAATTAGTTTTGGGTCACAACTGTTCTCAAAAGGTTTCGTGACCTTTCAGTTCTGGGCTTCAGCGCGGTCGCGCTCCAGCCTAGAGCGGCCGCGCTGATTTAAGGTTAAATCTTGGCCTGGTCTCGGCATGAGAGCGCGGTCGCGCTCAAGGCAAGAGCGGCCGCGCTCGTGCACAGAATCTGAACAGTTTTGGCACCTCTTGGAGTGAACAGCCATGAACCCTTTAACTTTCTTTAAATAGTTTCCCTCCGAATTTCAATCAAAAACATACAGTCATTCTGAGCCTTTTACCCTCTAGAGAGATAAGATTAACATACCCTATTCATTGCATATTGTTGCATTCAATCTTTCAAGTCCAAAGTTCTAAAACCTTTGTTGTTCGTTAGATTAGTTATATTGGAGTGCTCCTTATAACTAATAGTAAGTCGTTTTATCTTACTAGAGTTTTGTCATACAACCGTAAGCACCAGTGCGGGACAAATAACTCTTACGGAGATTGTATATAATACAAGACTCGACTTGTTTCTAGTTTTCCCAATCTCCGTTATTTTCTCCGTCAGATTTTCCGTTAAGTCTTAAAGAAGCCATAGCAATTGTCCAACAATTTATACAATTAAAAAAAAAAAAAATAAACCCTAGCAGCCTATTCTATTCTATTCACCGTGAGTAAGAGAAATAGAGAGAGGGACGGCGGAAGGAAGTTAACGGCAGAAGAAGGGAACCGCAAGGAGAGAGAGAACCGAGCCTAGGAAGAAGAAGAAGAAAGTTTCTTCCTTGCTTAGGGATTTCAACATTAAGGTAAAGATTTCAACTCTTTCTTTTTATGATTCTAAAGACCTTAAAACCCTAGATCACTTTGGGACTTATTGGGGTTTGAATAACGATTATTTTCGATTCTGTTGGAGATTTAATCTAAGTATGTTCATGGTTTGAACTTGATGAAAACCTAATGGGGTTAGGGGTTGGAAGCATGTTATCTAATCTTGGGTGTAACCTAGAGTTTGCATGCTAAGGAATAATGAGACGAGAGTTTAATAAACGTTTTAATGTGTCCGCCGAGTGTCCGGTAGGGGCCGTATGCTTGTATGCGTGTGTTACGTGTGTGTATGTATCTGTAATGTGTTGCGTGTGTCCGTTGTGGGATGCATGTGTGCGTGCGTGTGTTCCGATGCATCCGTACAGATTTCGAGGTATATTGCTGAGGTATGCTTGTGGTCGAAGCCGCCCGTGTGTTGTTATTCCATGTACAGAGGGTAAATTGCTGCGTGTGCGTGTTGTCGTGAAGCCGGGAGTGGGTATATATAGTTCCGTATGCCCGTTGTCGCCGATGTGCGTGCGTGTGTGTTGCCGTGTGTGCGTGTTTCGCCGTAGGGTGCGTGCGTGTGTTTGCTGTGTGCGTGTGTATTGCCGAAGGTGTGTGCGTGGTCGATCGTGTGGGTCCGCCGTGTGTGTAGTGTCTATGCATGTGCGTGTGTATGTGATTTAGTATGAGTAATATGTGTTCTTGTAAAGAAAAGAAGTAAGAAAGAAAAGAAAGAAAAGAAGAAAGTGGCTGAAAAGAAAAGAAAGAAAAGAAGGAAGTGGCTGGAAAGAAAGAAAGAGAACGAAATTGAAAATAAAGAAAAGATAGAGGATAACAAGATAGTCTTAAAGATTTCTGGATTTTGTAAATCACTTTTTGAGTTTAAAAGTTAACAGTTTCCGTTAGAAAGCTAACGGAATCCAATAGAACTTAACAGAAAATGTAGGGAGATAACCCTAGAGTCAATTAGAAGGAATTAGTGCATTAATATAATATTGTACACTATCCTAAGACACATTTACATGATTGTAGATTCGCGCAAGAAGTAATTGCAAGGAAACGCAAGTGTTTAAGGTAAGGGATTACGTTCATTAAGTATTTGAATGTATCTTCCTTTGTTATAGGATTCCCTATTGATGATTTGTATACTACCAAGTGGCCGGTAGTTATTCATTTGTATTCCCTCGTTATGAACGTTTTTGGAATATCTTACCATTGATGCGTTTTTGTTCAATGTGTATCTATGTGAATTGAAATTGACTTATGTGTTCTCGTACCATGAACACTATGAATATATGATGTTAAATTGTCTAATTGATGAGGACTGTATATGTATTTGGTCTAGACATATTGAAATGACCTAAGGCCTAGTCAGATTGAAATGGCCTCAATGTTAAATAAATTGGTCTAAACAGATTGAAATGACCTAAGGTCTAGTCAGATTGAAATGACCTCACTATAGAATGAAATGGTCTAGTCAGAATGAAATGACCTTAATTCTATAGATGTGATTATCATGATGCATCAGAATAAGGGGGCGCTTTGATAATAGCGTAAGTGAACCTTATTCAATGATTGCCTGAAAAGGTGTATCGGAGTCGCCTAGATGAAAGGTGCAAAAGTACTTGGAATTGACGGATGTGTAAAGTTCCATTTGTTATTTGTAAAAGTGCCACTACTTGTTATTTGAAAAAGTACCCTCTTTGACATTCTCAGCACATAAACTATTTATTGTACATGTTATCCCTTTCATTGATATTTTGTTAACCTCCGTTCGTTCCGATCGTATCTTCTTAGAAACCGAAGAGACCCCGTATGAACTTACTGAGCTTTGTTCGCACACCCTTTCATATTCTTTCCTCTCCCAGGTAATAAATGATTGGAGAGGATTGGCTGCGTGTTTGTTGGATTAGCGGCTTTTGGAGTTCAATTAATTATTTTAGAATGTTAAGTATTTCGAGCTAGTGGTTTGTACTAGCCGTAGAGATTATTACCGTTTTCAGCATTTAAGTTTATTTCAAATAGTGTTTGGTACTTTTGAATTATGGTTTTAGTAGCCGTGGGAGGCTATTTTATTCTTAAATTAAGTATTATTATTATGTATGAATTTTGGGGTCATTACAGTTGGTATCAGAGCTTTGGCTTTAGGTCACATGGGAGACTTTAGAACATTAAGCATATTAGAAGTAGTACTTGAGTATAATTGGGCCTACCTAGAAAGTAAGTGTGACAGAGGATTTTAGGGTAACAATCCTTAAGAGTCTAACTATGAAATGGTGGAAATTAAGAGATTGTAATTGGGAAGTTAGTATTTTTACTTCTAATTCTAGAATCTTGTGATAAGACAAAGGAGTAGCCTTACTAAGAATGATGAGGCTTTGTCAAGGAAAGTTAGAAGAAACTTCTTTTGGGATTACAATTGCCTAAGTATGATGTATGACGTATACTATGTGCTTGGATTTTTACCAGTGAGACTAATGAGGGTTATCTCTTACCTGTAGAGAATGGATCACCGAAAGAAGTTTTTTGGGATGTAATACTATTACTTGTGCATTGCTATTTCGTACATTTAAGGTTAAGAGACACTGATGAAATTTTTCTTTTGTTTAGGGAAATGGATGCTTGTAGAGGAGAAACAAGAAAAAGAGGAAAAGAACAAAGTCGGAATGGAGCTGAGAAGTGGGAAAGTGATCTACTGTTAGGATTTTCATTTTATAGAAAGTTAGAAATTAGTAGTTAGCATTGGATATTTTTTTTTAGTAGCAGAGATTTTTTGGTTTTGGATGTTTCATTGGTTTCATTTAGTTATGAAATAAAGTTTAGTTGCAATTAATTATATTTGCGTAATTGTGTTCCTAAATGTTAATTATGTGAATTGAATTGGAACATGAAAGAGTGGTCTAGTGGATTGACCAAAAGTATATGTTAACTGGCTAAATGAATAGCCAAGTGTGATTAATTTTGGGTCAAGTGAAACGACCTATAAAAGTAATTACCAATCTAGTGAAACGATTGGTGGTCTGATGAAATGACCTATGATTGAATGTGATAATATGTATTAAAATTGTATATGTGTATAAGTATAAAGTAATTAGCATGAATATTGCTAGTATTGGTGTGAGTGAAAACACCTGGTATTCGTATAATAATGAGAATGTTATGTATCGTCCTCAGATGTCGAGGAACACCAGGAGTGGAAATGGCGACCATGGACAGACAGACCCTGACATGGCAAATCTGTTAAAGACTTTAACTCAGGCAGTGATCGGGATTGGTCAAGTTGTGCAGGGGTTGGCGCAGCAGCAGCCGCCACCTCAACAAGTACCGCTCAGGGACCATCTGGAGCAGTTTCAAAGGAGAAAACCTGACTCGTTTTCCGGAGAACCGAAGGAGAAACCTGCGGACTGGATTAAAAATATGGAAAAGATCTTTGAGACTATTACTTGCACCGCAGAGCAGAAAGTGGTGTTTGCAACTTTTGTGTTGAAAGGTAGTGCGCAAACTTGGTGGGAAGCCGAGCGCAGAGCAGCGACTTCACGTGGAACCGAAAACTACACGTGGGACATGTTAAAGACCGCGTTCAACGATAAGTATTATCCAGCAAGTGTAAGAAATGCAAAAGTAGCGGAGTTCCTGACCCTGGAATAAGGAGGAAAAACCGTGGATGAGTATTGTGCCAAATTCACGGAATTGTTGGAGTTTGCACCAGCCTTCTTTGAGAACGAAGATCAGAAAGCGAGAAAATTTGAGGCAGGCTTAAGTGACAGGATCAGATTCAGGATCACCCCTCTACTGTTACCGACTTATGGCCAAGTGTTGGACCGGGCCAGAATAGTGGAGAAGGAATCAGACAACTATCGCAACAAGAAGGAGGAAAAGAGGAAGTCCAATGAAAAGGAATCGACCGGGTCCAAGGGATTCACAGGTAAATGGAACCGGGATGGGGCCGGTAATAAGCGGAAGGCTACAGATGAAGACCGTGGGAAAGGCGTGGCAGGTAACAATTTTCCGAACAAGAACTATGGTAACCGCCGAGATGTGAAGCAAGGCGACACTCGATGAAAAGAACCAGAAGAAATGTGCAAGGTGTGTGATAAGAGCCACAAGACTGAGGATTGTTGGTATAAGGACCGGAAATGCTACAACTGCAATAAGATAGGACATCCTAAGTGGAAATGCCCGGAACCTCAGAAGGATGCTACTACTCCAGGGGCTGGAGGCGACAACAAAGGGAACGGAGGAGGTCGTGGCCGTGTATTCACCATGACAGCCAGTGATGCTAGAGCAACTAATGACGTCGTGGCAGGTACTCTTCATCTCCTTACTCGTAGTGTGTATGCATTGATTGATACGGGCGCTACCCATTCTGTAATTAGTACTCGTTTAGCAAAACGCTTGAAATTGAAACCGGAGGCATTAGAAGTACCTTTGGTAATAGATACCCCAACAAATGAGTCGATCCCTATATCTTCCGTGTATAAGAATTGCCCTTTGAACATAAGTGGTAGAGAACTCGAGGTTGATCTAATAGAATTAGAAATGAATGAATTTGATATCATTTTGGGAATGGATTGGTTATCTGCGTACCATGCCAAAGTAGATTGCTTTAAGAAGGAAGTACATTTTGGGTTACCTTCTGGAGAGGAGTTTTATTTTAAGGGATCGAAGCCGAGAAGTCGATTGGGTCTTATATCAGTGATGAAGGCTCGGAAGATGCTACGGAAAGGGTGCGAGGGATTCTTGTCTTACATAGGCGAGACGGATGGGAAGGAGGCAAGCATAGATTCCTTGTCAGTAGTGAGGGACTTTAAGGATGTGTTCGCAGAAGATTTTCCTGGATTACCACCAGAAAGGGAGGTAGAATTTTCTATAGACCTAGTTCCAGAAACTACCCCAATATTGAAGACACCGTATCGGATGGAGCCAAATGAACTTAAGGAATTGAAAGAACAACTCCAAGAATTGTTAGATAATGGGCTGATTAGACCGAGTGTGTCACCGTGGGGAGCCCCAGTATTATTTGTGAAGAAAAAGGATGGGTCAATGAGGATGTGTATTGATTATCGGGAGTTGAACCGAGTGACAGTTAGGAACCAATATCCGTTACCAAGGATTGATGATTTATTTGACCAACTTCGGGGAGCTTGTTATTTCTCGAAGATAGATTTGAGGTCGGGATACCATCAACTGAGAGTGAAGAAAGAGGATGTGGCAAAGACGGCCTTTAGGACAAGGTACGGCCATTACGAGTTTCTAGTTATGCCGTTTGGGTTGACGAATGCACCGGCAGCATTCATGGAGTTAATGAATAGAATCTTCCAAGAGTTTTTGGATAAATGTGTGATTGTATTCATAGATGACATATTGGTTTATTCGAAGACTAAGAAGGATCATGAAGAACATTTGAGGTTAGTTCTGCGAGATTCTAAGTGGACCGTAGGTTGTACGCTAAATTCAAGAAGTGCGAGTTTTGGCTAGAGAAAGTGGCATTCTTGGGACATGTAGTGTCTAAGGAAGGAATTGAAGTAGATCCAGCAAAAATAGAAGCTATTATGGATTGGGAGAGACCAACAACTGTTAGTGAAATAAGAAGTTTCTTGGGGCTAGCAGGATATTACAGGAGATTTGTTGAAGGATTTTTGAAGTTATCGGGGCCGTTGACTAGATTGACACAGAAAGGAGCCAAGTTCGTTTGGTCCGAGGAATGTGAAAAGAATTTTCAAGAGCTGAAGAGTCGGTTAGTATCCGCACCTATTCTTACAGTACCATCAGGATCGGACGGATTTGTGATATATAGTGACGCGTCGTTGAAAGGGTTAGGTTGTGTGTTGATGCAGAACGATAAGGTGATAGCTTATGCGTCAAGGCAACTGAAGAACCATGAGAGGAATTACCCGACCCATGATTTGGAATTAGCAGCTGTGGTATTTGCTTTGAAAATTTGGAGACATTACTTATATGGGGTAACCTGTCAGATTTACACTGATTATAAGAGCCTTAAGTACATTTTTACTCAGAAGGAACTTAATATGAGGCAAAGGAGATGGTTAGAACTACTTAAGGATTATGATTGTACTATTCTGTATCACCCAGGGAAGGCCAATATGGTGGCCGACGCTTTGAGTAGGAAGAATCGAGGAACCTTAGCGGCGTTGACTTCTAAGGGGGTAAGTGTGTGGAATAATATTGAAGTTTCAAACTTAGAAGTGCGAGTAAAAGGGTATTTGGCTCAGCTGAGTGTTCAGCCGACACTTTTGAACAGAATTAAGGAAGCTCAAGAAATGGACGAAGAGGCAGTAAAGATGCAAGAGAGTATAGCCAAAGGAAAGGCAACAGGCTTTCATATGGGGACCGATGGAATTCTAAGGTATCAGTCGAGGATTTGGGTACCAGACAACCGAGACATAAAGAGAGAGATCTTACAAGAAGTGCATTGTTCGAAATTTTCTGTTCATCCCGGGAATACAAAGATGTATAGAAATTTACGAGAATCATTTTGGTGGAATAATATGAAGAGAGAGGTAGCAGAATTTGTATCTAGATGCTTAGTATGCCAACAAGTGAAAGCGGAGCACCAGAAACCAGCAGGATTGTTACAGTCATTACCAATACCAGAATGGAAATGGGAGAATATAGCAATGGACTTAGTGGTTGGATTACCGAAGACGTTGAAAGTCCATAACACGATTTGGGTTACAGTGAACAGGCTTACGAAGTCGGCCCATTTCTTGGCAATAAAAATGACAGATTCATTGGAAAAATTGGCTAAGCTATATGTGGATGAGATAGTGAGACTGCATGGAATACCAGTGTCAATAGTGTCCGATCGGGATGCAAGGTTTACATCAAAGTTTTGGAAGAGTCTACAGCAAGCTTTGGGTACCGAGTTGATGATGAGTACAGCTTTTCACCCGCAGACAGACGGACAGTCAGAAAGGACGATTCAGACGCTTGAGGATATGCTAAGGGCTACGTCACTGGATTGGCAAGGGACTTGGGACGAGCACTTGCCATTAGTAGAATTCGCTTACAACAACAGCCATCACGCTAGCATTGGTATGGCACCGTACGAAGCCTTGTATGGAAGGAAATGTAGATCACCTGCTTGTTGGGATGAGGTTGGTGAAAGGAAGCTGACAGGACCAGAAATTGTGCAAGTAACCGCAGATAAAGTGCAACAGATAAGGAAATGGCTATTGACCGCTCAGAGTAGACAAAAGTCATATGCAGACCGCCGACGACGAGATTTAGAGTTCCAGTTGGGTGATCGTGTATTCTTAAAGATTTCGCCGACGAAGGGGGTGATGAGATTTGGTATTCGCGGAAAGTTAAGCCCGAGGTACGTGGGACCGTTCGAAATTTTGGAGCGAGTGGGGTTGGTGGCTTATAAATTGGCTTTACCACCTGTACTTGCTGGGGTGCATAATGTATTTCATGTCTCGATGTTGAGAAAGTACATCTCTGACCCAAGTCATGTGATCGAGTACAAGCAGATGAGGTTTCGTGCCGATTTGAGTTATGACGAGCAACCGGTGAAGATCGTGGACTGGAAAGACCAAGTATTGAGGAAAAGAATAATTCCTTATGTGAAAGTACAATGGAGCAACCATACGGAAAGAGAAGCTACATGGGAGCTCGAGAGCGAGATGCGAGAATCGTATCCCACTCTATTTTCCGATTGAGTGCGTTTGGTTTGGAGGACCAAACCCTTTTAAGGGGGTAAGAATGTCATAACCCGTTTTTTTTATTTATTTATTTTATTTCCTTTATTTAATTACTTACCTTCCTTAAATAAATAAATAATCCTTTATTAAAACTGATTTTCTTATTTCCTAATATGGGCTCATTTAGAAGTGTGGGCCAATTGTTTTGGGCTTAAGTTACCTTCTTGGATTAGAAACCTAATTGACCTAGGTTTGGAAAACCTACCTATTTATACAATTAAAAAAAAAAAAAAAACCCTAGCAGCCTATTCTATTCTATTCACCGTGAGTAAGAGAAATAGAGAGAGGGACGGCGGAAGGAAGTTAACGGCAGAAGAAGGGAACCGCAAGGAGAGAGAGAACCGAGCCTAGGAAGAAGAAGAAGAAAGTTTCTTCCTTGCTTAGGGATTTCAACATTAAGGTAAAGATTTCAACTCTTTCTTTTTATGATTCTAAAGACCTTAAAACCCTAGATCACTTTGGGACTTATTGGGGTTTGAATAACGATTATTTTCGATTCTGTTGGAGATTTAATCTAAGTATGTTCATGGTTTGAACTTGATGAAAACCTAATGGGGTTAGGGGTTGGAAGCATGTTATCTAATCTTGGGTGTAACCTAGAGTTTGCATGCTAAGGAATAATGAAACGAGAGTTTAATAAACGTTTTAATGTGTCTGCTGAGTGTCTGTTAGGGGCTGTATGCGTGTATGCGTGTGTTCTGGTGTGTGTATGTATCTGTAATGTGTTGCGTGTGTCTGTTGTGGGGATGCATGTGTGCGTGCGTGTGTTCCGATGCATCTGTACAGATTTCTGAGGTATATTGCTGAGGTATGCTTGTGGCTGAAGCTGCCTGTGTGTTGTTATTCCATGTACAGAGGGTAAATTGCTGCGTGTGCGTGTTGTCGTGAAGCTGGGAGTGGGTATATATAGTTCTGTATGCCTGTTGCTGCTGATGTGCGTGCGTGTGTGTTGCTGTGTGCGTGTTTCTGCTGTAGGGTGCGTGCGTGTGTTTTGCTGTGTGCGTGTGTATTGCTGAAGGTGTGTGCGTGGTCAGTCGTGTGGGTCTGCTGTGTGTGTAGTGTCTATGCATGTGCGTGTGTATGTGATTTAGTATGAGTAATATGTGTTCTTGTAAAGAAAAGAAGTAAGAAAGAAAAGAAAGAAAAGAAGAAAGTGGCTGAAAAGAAAAGAAAGAAAAGAAGGAAGTGGCTGGAAAGAAAGAAAGAGAAGGAAATTGAAAATAAAGAAAAGATAGAGGATAACAAGATAGTCTTAAAGATTTCTGGATTTTGTAAATCAGTCTTTGAGTTTAAAAGTTAACAGTTTCCGTTAGAAAGCTAACGGAATCCAATAGAACTTAACAGAAAATGTAGGGAGATAACCCTAGAGTCAATTAGAAGGAATTAGTGCATTAATATAATATTGTACACTATCCTAAGACACATTTACATGATTGTAGATTCGCGCAAGAAGTAATTGCAAGGAAACGCAAGCGTTTAAGGTAAGGGATTACGTTCATTAAGTATTTGAATGTATCTTCCTTTGTTATAGGATTCCCTATTGATGATTTGTATACTACCAAGTGGCCGGTAGTTATTCATTTGTATTCCCTCGTTATGAACGTTTTTGGAATATCTTACCATTGATGCGTTTTTGTTCAATGTGTATCTATGTGAATTGAAATTGACTTATGTGTTCTCGTACCATGAACACTATGAATATATGATGTTAAATTGTCTAATTGATGAGGACTCTATATGTATTTGGTCTAGACATGTTGAAATGACCTAAGGCCTAGTCAGATTGAAATGGCCTCAATGTTAAATAAATTGGTCTAAACAGATTGAAATGACCTAAGGTCTAGTCAGATTGAAATGACCTCACTATAGAATGAAATGGTCTAGTCAGAATGAAATGACCTTAATTCTATAGATGTGATTATCATGATGCATCAGAATAAGGGGGCGCTTTGATAATAGCGTAAGTGAACCTTATTCAACGATTGCCTGAAAAGGTGTATCGGAGTCGCCTAGATGAAAGGTGCAAAAGTACTTGGAATTGACGGATGTGTAAAGTTCCATTTGTTATTTGTAAAAGTGCCACTACTTGTTATTTGAAAAAGTACCCTCTTTGACATTCTCAGCACATAAACTATTTATTGTACATGTTATCCCTTTCATTGATATTTTGTTAACCTCCGTTCGTTCCGGTCGTCTCTTCTTAGAAACCGAAGAGACCCTGTATGAACTTACTGAGCTTTGTTCGCTCACCCTTTCATATTCTTTCCTCTCCCAGGTAATAAATGATTGGAGAGGATTGGCTGCGTGTTTGTTGGATTAGCGGCTTTTGGAGTTCAATTAATTATTTTAGAATGTTAAGTATTTCGAGCTAGTGGTTTGTACTAGCCGTAGAGATTATTACCGTTTTCAGCATTTAAGTTTATTTCAAATAGTGGTTGGTACTTTTGAATTATGGTTTTAGTAGCCGTGGGAGGCTATTCTATTCTTAAATTAAGTATTATTATTATGTATGTATTTTGGGGTCGTTACAAATCATGACAGACCCGATGTGAAAGGTTTATATAAAATACTGCCAACTTGCAATTTGCAAGCATTCTTTTTCCCGAGTTTTATTGTCTTCTTCCAAATTTCACTCCACATTATAAGTTATACCCTATATATTGACTACGGGTGAAACTGTTTATGCTTGCCTTGTTGTACAGATCAGCCTTAGAGTTGTATTTATGGTTATTGGAAGGTGAGTTTAGGACTGAGTTGGAAGAAGAAAATCAATGATAAGAAAGTAGGAAATTTTGGTTCTTTTGAAATAGGCATAAGAAAAAGTTCACTGAAGTTTCCAGATAGCACCCCTTCCCTTTCCATTGGAAAGAGCGAGAGTTCTATCCCCCACCTCAGCATTTAGTTGAAAAACATGTATCGCCAAAAAAATGCACTGAAGTTGGATGAATTTAAAACCTTCTAGGCGCGCACTGAAAAATGCTTTGGATCTAACTTTCCCCCATGAGAATGGGAAAGCACTAAACTTTTACAGAAATTCTTCCCATATATTTTCCTTTTCTTTCCATGTATATATATATGACGCGGCACGGAAGCAATATTCGCCAATAGCCAACGCTAAACACAAGAGTTCACAAACGATGAACCCTAGGAATCAATAAACTGGAATCCACCAGAAAAAGGAGAAAACCCTTTGAAATTAAATCATCAAAAAACTGAGTTTAACAACGCCCTAAATGTGTTTAAAAACTTCCTTGAAACCCTAAAACGAAATAGCAAAGAAAAGACCAAAATACCCCAACTTAAAGTTCAAAAATCAGCAAAAACGGAAATAGAAACGGAATAAGGAAACTGGAACACCAACGCGAGACAGGCACCTGGGAGCAAGTCAGGCGGGCGCCTGGGAAGCAGAAAGGGAACCCCTCGTCGAGCCAAGGTGAGGCGGGCGCTTGGGCATGGCTGGGGCGGCCGCCTGGGTGACAGAAAGAAGCTCTGTTGTTGAACCAATATGAGGCGTGCGCCTGGGAAGTGGTGGAGCGGCCGCCTGGGCACCAGCGGCTGAGTCGTGTTGTCCTGCATCAGTCTCCTCCACCTCTAAAAAACTCAACCCCAAGTTCACATCGGGATAAAGAACTCCATCCGCGTGGTACTCATAAATATCAGCAACATTGAACGTGTTCGAAATATTCAAATAATTGGGAAGAGCCAGCACATAAGCATTGTCATTAATTTTTCTGGTCACTTTAAAAGGCCCATACTTGCGAGGTTGCAGCTTCTTGTAAGTACCAACAGGAAAATGCTCCTTCCGCAGGAACACCATAACATCATCTCCAACTGCGAAAACCTTCTCCCGCCTCTTTTTGTCGGCAGCAGCCTTATTTTTCAACCATGTAGCCTCGAGCTTAGCTTTGACAAATTCCTTGACCTCTTGCACCTCCTTGGCCATATTTTCAGCAGCTTGACTCACACCATGACCGTTAGGTAACGGTACCAAATCCACCACATGCCTAGGGACAAATGTATAAACCAAGGAAAAAGGTGACTTCCATGTAGCCGAATGCACTGCACTGTTATAAGCAAACTCCACCTGTGGCAACGCTAAATCCCACTGTTTCGGCTTGTCCCCACAAACACTTCTAATCATGTTTCCCAAAGTCCGGTTAGAAACTTTCGTCTGTCCGTCCGTCTGCGGATGTGCGGTAGAACTCCTATTCAACGAAGTGCCGAACATACGCCACAAAGCAATCCAGAAATGGCTCAAAAATTTGGTGTCCCTGTCCGAGGTAATGGACCTAGGAACTCCATGCAGTCGGACAATCTCTCTGAAAAACAACTTTGCAATATTGGTTGCATCCGCCGTCTTCTTGCAAGCAATAAAATGGGACATCTTGGAAAACCGATCCACCACCACAAACAGAGAATCCACGCCCCGTTGTGTACAAGGAAAACCCAAAACAAAGTCCACGTATAGATCCAGCCAAATATCATTAGGAATATGTAGAGGCAAATAAAGACCAGTATTTTGAGACTGACCCTTGGAAACCTGGCAGGTGTAGCATCTTCTGACAATCGAACTCGCATCCTTCCTCAGATGAGGCCAGAAATATCGTTCCCCCAAACCCGCAATAGTCTTGTCGCGTCCCAAATGTCCACTAAGACCCCCACCATGTAAATCCCAAATCAGTTTCTCCCGTAAGGAAGAAATAGGAATGCACAACCGATCCCCTTTAAACAGAAACCCATCCCGACTGTGAAATTCTGCACTAGGATGTTTGCCGACACACTTCGCCCATAACTCCTTGAAATTTGCATCATCCTCGCACAACTCTTTCAGCAAGTCAAAACCCATAACCTCCTGGAATAAAGTGATCAACAATGAAGCCCTCCTGCTTAAAGCATCTTCAACTTTGTTTTGAACTCTTGACTTATGTTGAATAATAAAAGGAAACTTCTGCAAATAACTAATCCAGCGAGCGTGCATTTTATTTATCACTTTCTGGCTATGCAAGAACTTCAAGGTAAGATGATCAGAAAACAGAATAAACTCCCTCTGAACCAGATAATGCTCCCACTGTCACAAAGCCCGAAAAACTGGATAAAACTCCTGATCATAAGTACTCCACTTCTGTCGAGTCTCACTCAACTTCTCACTGAAGAAAGCCACCGGGCCTTTTCTTGTGAGAGAATAGCCCCAATCCCTACGCCACTAGCATCACACTCCACCTGAAACATCTTGTCAAAATCTGGTAGGGCAAGAACTGGAGCGGTGCAAAGTTTTTCCTTGATGAGGGCAAAACTCTGATCTTACTCAAAACCCCACTGAAATTTCCCCTTTTTTAGACACTCTATAATAGGTGCAGTAATGGTGCTGAAATCACAAACAAACCTCCTGTAAAAAGTAGCCAAGCCATGGAAACTATGCACCTCCGTGACTGATTTTGGGACCGGCCAATCACTTATCGCCCTCACCTTCTACTCATCAACCTGAATCCCATCCTCACCAACAACAAATCCCAGAGAAAGCATTTTTTTGGTGCATAATATACACTTCTTAAGATTGATAAACAACTAATTATCTTTTAAAACCTGCAACACTTATCTAAGATGTTCCAAATGTGCAGTTATATCTTTACTGTAAATCAGGATATCATCAAAATAGACTACTACAAAAGAGCCAATAAATGGTCAGAATGCCTGATTCATCAGCCTCATGAAGGTGCTAGGGGCATTAGATTACCCGAATGGCATGACCAGCCACTCATAAAGACCATCCTTGCTCTTGAAAGTTGTCTTCCACTCATCCACAGGTCTGATTCGAATCTGATGGTACCCACTGCTCAAATCCAACTTCGTAAACACCTTAGAACCGGATAACTCATCAAGCTTGTCCTCTAAACGAGGGATAGGAAATCTATACTTAATGGTGATCTTGTTGATGGCCCTGCTATAAACACACATATGCCACTGATTTCCTTTCTTTGGCACAAGAAGGACGGGTACTGCACATGGACTCATACTCTCCCTGATAAATCCCTTTTGCAGCAAGTCTTCAATCTGCTCTCTAAGTATCTCGTTCTCCTTAGGGATCATGAGATAATGCGGGAGGTTTGGCAGGCTAGCTCCCGAAATCAAGTCAATCTGATGCTGAATGTCTCTCATAGGAGGGAGCTCGTTAGGCAACTCGTCAGAAGCAACTCCTGAAACCCCGAAAGAAGTTCTTCAATATCTCTCGGCATTTCGATCTCCACAATAACAGAACCCAACAGACCTTTAACCACTATCGGACAAAAGAACTCTGCTTCATCAATAGATGCTGCCAGATCTTTCTCGTTCTATATGAGCATCACGACCGGTTTTTCCTTCTCAACCTGTTTCTCAAAAACGCAATACAGGAGCTATAGCAATTTTATGTTTACCCCATGTGAACATCAGCACATTATCCTTTCCCCGATAAGTAATATCATGGTCATACTGCCAAGGGCGACCAAGCAATATATGACAGACGTCCATATTCAGAACGTCACAAACAACCTCCTCCTTATAATGTTTGCCAATAGAAATAGGAACCCTGCAAGTCCGGGAAACCCGAAGTTCTGAACCTTTATTTACCCATCCCAAACTATAAGGTTTCTCATGAGGTTCAGTTTTTAATCCAAAAAAATCAACCAATTTCTGCGAAACTAGATTTTCACTACAACCATTATCAATAATCAAATTACATACCTTGTTGTTAACCGAACAATGTGCTCTCAGCAGATTTTTCCGTTGGGCCTCATCCTTGGAAGAAAGGAGCATTTGTTGAAGCACACACCCGACCCTCTCTTCAGACTCCTCTTCAGTAAATTCAACCCCTTCATACTCATCAACTTCGGGTTCTTCCTCATCTTCCTCATGCAGAATTGCAGCAGTTCGCCGGGTGGGGCAAACGTTCGACCTGTGACCCTATCCACCACAACGAAAACACTTATCCCATGTTGGCTTGTCATACAGATTGGCTATTTTCTGTGTTGGAGCTTTGTTCCCTACGTTACTGCTAGTGTTGCCCGTACTCTTAGCTTGCGGAGTTGTGTCCTTATCAGCTACTACTTACGAACTACCCTGTTGAGGAAATCTGCGAAAAGGGGTAAAAAATTTCGAACTCAACTTCTCCATAAGTTCGGCTTTCAGGCCAGAGTGGAAGCGTCTGTCAAAGTCCAAACCTAATACAAACCAATCTTTTCTTGTATCAAACCTTTCAAGCATTAATATAACGAGCAACTTTCTGATCCTCGGTATCCTCAGCACTAACCCACGCTGTATACCTCTGAAATTCAGTAGTATATTCATCAACCGTCCTCTTGCCCTGCACACAATTGAGATACAACTTATACAGAGTCTGCTTATAATCCACCGGCAGAAACCGCTCAGAAATTAACTGCTTCAAACGCCTCCAGGTTTTAATTTGCCCCTTTCCTTGCCGTCGTCTCTGATCAACAAGTTTTTCCCTCCAGACCGCAACATTACTCTTCAATCGGATTGCCACCATCTTTACTTGTTTATTCGAGGGCACCTACATAACCTCGAAAAAACTATCAACGTTATTTTGCCAATCCAGAAAATCTTCAATTCCCATAGTTCCATAGAATAAAGGAATGTCAGCCTTGATCCTATAATCCTGGCGGTGTCGATTATCACCCTGACCTGGCTCTTCATCGTCATCAACCTCGTCATCAGAACTGGAACTGGAATCCTCTTCATCCTGATTTTCTACCCTTCTAAGACGACAAACCTATTCAACCTCCCAGTCTCTCTCGCCCCTACGGTTTCGATTAGCACAAGCGTTCTGAGTTTGTTGAGCAGCCACCAACGCGGCAATCTGTTTTGTCAGGGCGGCAATAGCCGTGGTTATGCCATCGATATCGGCCTTTGTTGCTTGATCTCCCATAATGATTCAGCGATGAAAAGATAGGATAAAGCCTGCTTCGATACCAACTAACGCAGCACGGAAGCAATATTCGCGAATAGCCAATGCTAAACACATGAGTTCACAAGCGATGAACCCTAGAAATCAATAAACTGGAATCCACCAGAAAAAGGAGAAAACCCTTTGAAATTAAATCATCAAAAAATTGAGTTTAACAATGCCCTAAAAGTGTTTAAATACTTCCTTGAAACTCTAAAATGAAATAGCAAAGAAAAGACCAAAATACCCCAACTTAAAGTTCAAAGTCCAAACCTGATGCAAACCCATCTTTTCCTGTAACGAACCTTTCAAGCCATTAATATAACGAGCAACTTTCTGATCATCGGTCTCCTCAACCCTAACTCGCGCTGTATACCTGTGAAATTCAGTAGTATATTCATCAACCGTCCTTTTGCCCTGCACACAGTTGAGATACAGCTTATGCAGAGTCTGCTCATAATCCGCCGGCAGAAACTGCTCAAAAATTAACTGCTTCATATGCCTCCTGGTTTTAATTTGCCCCTTTCCTTGCCGTCATCTCTGATCAACAATTTTTTCCCACCAGACCGCAGCAGTACTCTTCAATCGGATCGCCACCATTTTTACCTGTTTATTCGAGGGCACCTCCATAACCTCGAAAAAATGATATATCAACGTTATTCTGCCAATCCATAAAATCTTCAATTCCCATGGTTCCATAGAATAAAGGAATGTCAGCCTTGATCCTATAATCCTGGCGGTGTCGATTATCACCCTGACCTGGCTCTTCATCGTCATCAACCTCGTCATCGGAACTGGAACTGGAATCTTCTTCATTCCGATTTTCTACCCTTCTAGGACGACGAACCTGTTCAACCTCTTTGTCTCTCTCGCCCCTACGGTTTCGATTAGCACGAGCATTCTGAGTTTGTTGAGCAGCCACCAACGCGGCAATCTGTGTTGTCAAGGCGGCAATATCGGTGGTTATGCCATCGATATCGGCCTTTGTTGCTTGATCTCCCATAATGATTCAGCGATGAAAAGACAGGATAAAGCCTGCTTTGATACCAACTGACGCAGCACGGAAACAATATTCGCGAATAGCCAATGCTATAAACACATGAGTTCACAAGCGATGAACCCTAGAAATCAATAAACTGGAATCCACCAGAAAAAGGAGAAAACCCTTTGAAATTAAATCATCAAAAAATTGAGTTTAACAATGCCCTAAAAGTGTTTAAATACTTCCTTGAAACTCTAAAATGAAATAGCAAAGAAAAGACCAAAATACCCCAACTTAAAGTTCAAAAATCAGCAAAAATGGAAATAGAAACGGAATAAGGAAACTGGCACAATGACGCGAGGCGGGCGCCTGGGAGCAAGTCAGGCGGGCGCCCGGGAAGCAGAAAGGGAACCCCTCATCGAGCCAAGGTGAGGCGGGCGCTTGGGCATGGCTGGGGCGGCCTCCTGGGCGACGGAAAGAAGCTTTGTTGTTGAACCAATATGAGGCGTGCGCCTGGGAAGTGGTGGGGCGACCGTCTGGGCACCAGCGGCTGAGTCGTGTTAACATCTGCGGCAGTAGCCACCCCGTGAAGGAAATAAAAAAAATGGTTCTTTAGGTTTTAAAAACTTTTGGTTTGAAGATGGGTTGTGTCCCAAAGACAATGTTTAAATATTTTGGGTTTGTAATCGGTCCATAAGGGCCAAGACAATTTGCATTTTTCAAGTGTTGGGTTGGTTCAACACTTTTTATGTTTCGTAGGGTAAAAAACATTGCTTTGCTTGGGTTTTTAAAACACTTTTGCTCATGGTTTGAAAAATGAAAATAGAAGGTTGACATGCTAACCTTTTCGGAGATATTGACAACTTGCGAGTGGATGTATAAATCCTTGCAATAACTTTGATTGACATGTAAATGTCAATAACCTTTTGTTATTAGGTGGCATGAATATGCCACAACCATATTGATAAATTCTTAGGGTCAAAACACATTGACTGAGTGGAGATTGGTAATTCGTATATATTAAACATACGGGCCCATCACACACCTCAATCAAGGTTGACATCGTGCGCTCTAGGCGAGGTGTTTAAACCTAAATGAGACGAAAGAAAGTAATTTCTTTAAACCTTTGAAGGGATTAAGTACCTTTAACGGAGGTGAGATGGCCAGTCTCAAAATGGTTGTTTACACAAGAATTGGATTGAATTGGCGACCTCTTGCAAAATAATAAGAAAATGAGAGATTTTGACATCTATTCTGATGTCACATTTTATTTGATAAAAGGAAGTAGAAAAGTGCTAGAACTTCAAGATGTTAGCTTCTTGGAAGGATGTTAACATCTTTACTTGTTACGGGGTTTATTCAAATGCTTTTTGTTTCCTTGCAAAACAGAAACATGTTAGGGGTGGGCGTTAGCTTAGCTAACGCCTCTCCGATGCTTAAGTCTGTAATCGTTCAAAAAACAAAATTGAAACAAGTACTTTTATTGAAAATAAAACGGTAAAGATCGTACCTTGGTTTTATTTGCATTGGAATGTAATTATTGAAACTTACATAAAATAGGACTTAAGGTGAATGGCATTCCAGTTTCGGGGAATCCTTGCTCCATCTAGAGTTGACAGCCAATATGAACCTTTACCTACTTTGGCATCAACTAAGTATGGTCCTTCCTATTTGGGGGCCATCTTTCCAGCATTGGGCTCTCTTGTATTTTGAAACACCTTTCGTAGGACTAGATCACCAACTTGGAACTTCCGCAATCTGACATTTTTGTTGTAGGATTTAGCAATCTTTTTCTGATACGCTGCTATCCTGATATTGGCTAAGTACCTTAGCTCGTCAATGGTATCTAGATCATGACTCAGGTTCGCATCATTCTGCTCAGGTGTCGACATCTTATATCTGGCAGTAGGGACGACGACTTCTGTCGGGATGACTGCTTATGCTCCAAATACTAAGGAATAAGGGGTTTGACCTGTTTCGTTCTTTGGTGTTGTTCTATCTGCCCAAAGGACAAATGCAAGCTCTTCTGCCCATCTTTCTTTCTTTTGATCTAGCCTCTTTTTTAAGTTGTTGATGATTATTGTGTTACTTGATTCTGCTTGTCCATTAGCTTGAGGATGTACTGGTGAGGATGTCACCATCTTGACTCCCCATCTAGTGAGAAAATCCTGCGTCTTCTTGCTGATGAATTGGGAGCCGTTGTCACATATTATTTCAGAGGGGATGCCAAATCTGCTAAATATAGTTTTCTTAATGAAGGATATGACTTCTTTATCACGAACTTGCACGTAGGATTCAGCTTCAACCCACTTCGAGAAATAATCAGTCATTGCTAGCAAAAATACTTTTCCTCCGGGAGCTTTAGGCAAATTTCCTAATATATTCATTCCCCATCTCATAAATGGCCAAGGGGAGAGGATTGGATGAAGCAATTATGTGGGCTGGTGCAAGATGTCACTATGCCTATGGCAGGAATCACATTTCTTGGCAAAGATGGCAGCATCTTAACGCATTGTTGGCCAATAGGAACCCATTCTTAGAGCTTTCGTATGTAAGCTTCTGCCCCCAGAATGGTTACCACACGATCTTTCATGCAATTCTTTTAGAACTTCCATTACTTTGTCAGCTTTGAAACATCTTAAATATGGACCTGCAAAAGATTTCTTAAACAGCACATTATCTATTAATACGAATCTTGAAATCCTTACCCTGAATGATCTGGCATTCTTTTCATCATCAGGGATAGTGTCATCTTGAAGATATTTAATTATTGACGCCGTCCAAGATGTCCCTATCTGATTATCTGGGATGTCTTCATCTGTACAAAAAAGTTCTAACCTTTCCACGGCTGGGATGTCCACATGTATGATTGGTATATTGGTTTGAGATAAGATTTTGAAAGCTGATCCAAGATTGGCCAATGCATCTGCTTGAGAGTTCTCCTCTCGGGGTATTTATTCAAAGGAAAAGATTTGAAATTTGCTTGCTAGAATTTTCACAATGCCCAAATAAGTTGTCATCTTGGCATTTTTTGCTGCATAGGAACCGTTAAAATGATTGACAAGTAACAATGAATCACTATATACATGTATTGCTTTAATGTTCATGTCTAGAGCCAAGGTTAGGCCCACGATTAAGGCCTAGTATTCTCCTTCATTATTGGTAGGTTTAAAATCATAACTAATAGCATGGGGTATGATGTCCCCTTGTGGCGACTTTAGGACAACACCTAGCCCCGTGCCCCTCATATTAGAGGCACCATCTGTTAATAAAGTCCACTTTCGCAGGATGTCCCCATCTTGGAGCTGTTGGACTTCTAGTTCTACTTCCGGTTGCATGCTTGGACTAAAGTCTGCCACAAAATCTGCAAGTGCTTGGGATTTTATTGTTGTTCTAGGCTCATACTTGATGTCATAAGTGCTTAGTTGAACGAACCACTTGGCCATCCTTCCTGACATTTATGGTTTTCTCATTACACTTTTTATCGGATAGTTAGTACGAATGACAATGATATGAGTTTCAAAATAATGTCTTAACTTAATTGAAGCAGTAATTAAAGCTAAGATCAATTTTTCAAGGTGTGAATACCTGGTTTCCGCATCGAGCAGTGTTTTACTTACATAATATATCGGTTGTTGGATGCCATCTTGATCATGGACCAGAACGGCACTGACAGCAGTTTCGGAGACAGCTAAGTAAACGCATAATGGCTCACCTTCTTGAGGCTTCGAGAGCAGGGGAGGTGTTGACAGGTATAGCTTTAAATCTTGAAAGGCTTGTTCATGCTTTTCAGTCCACTCAAATCTAGAATTTTTCTTTAAGATGTCATAGAATGGCTTGCATCTGTCTGAGAATTTTGAGATGAATCGATTCAATGCTGCCACTTTCCCCGTCAATCTTTGAACATCTTTGACAGATTTAGGCGATGCCAGGTTGATGATGGCTTTTATTTGCTCCGGGCTTGCCTCTATCCCTCTTTGCGTCACCATGTAGCCCAAGAATTTACCGGACTTCATGCCAAAATTGCACTTCGCTTGATTTAACTTCATGTTGAATTTGTCCAGGATGTCAAAGGCTTGAGTAAGATCTCGAACATGATCTTCAGCTTTCTTTAACTTTATCACCATATCGTTGATGTACACTTCCATGGTGTCCCCAATCTGCTCTTTGAACATCATATTGACCAGCCTCTAGTATGTAGCACCTGCATTTCTTAGTCCAAAAGGCATTGCAATATAACAATAAATACCTGTGGGAGTAATGAAATGAAGGCGGTGTCCTCTTGGTCGGATGGCTCCATCTGGATTTGCTGGAATCCTGAAGATGCATCCAAGAAAGTCAACACTTCATGTCCAGAAGTAGCATCAACTAAATTATCAATATGTGGCAAGGGGAAAGGATCTTTGGGGCAGGATTTGTTTAAGTCTGTGAAGTCGACACAAACTCTCCACTTGCCGTTCTTCTTCTCTACCACCACCACATTTTCTAACCATCTTGGGTATTCGACTTCTCTGATCATCTTAGCTTTAAGCAATCTGTCTACTTCTTCCTGAATAATTAGATTCCTTTCTTGTGTGAATGTCTATCTCTTTTGGTGGATTGGTTTAAAGGATGGGTCAATGTTGAGTTTATGGGTGATGACGTCTTTACTGATGCCTATCATGTCTTCATGCTTCCAAGCGAAGCTTTTGATCCTGTTTTTCAGGAGGTTGACAAGATCTTCCTCGATCTATGCTGGAACATCTTGACTAACTAGCACCTTGAGATCTGGGTTCGAGGGGTCTAAGAATATCTCTTTCATGTCATGCTCCTTCGCCTCCAGAACCTCACGGGCCTTTCTCTGTAATTGCTATGCCATCTTTGGAGATGTTGACGCCTTCATGGATGTCATGTACCACTCTTTAGCTGACTGCTGATCACTGTAAACCTTGACAACTCCCCAGGGTGTCGACATCTTCACACATTTATGATAAGTGGATGGCACTGCTTTCATTCCACGGATCCAGGGTCTTCCCAAGATTACATTGTAACATGTGGCACTATCGATCACGCAAAATCTCTCCATTGAGTTGATACCTTCAACATAAACTGGAAGTGTGATTTCCCCCACTATGCTTTTGGTTTCTCCACTGAAGCCCATGAGCACCGAGGTTCTCTTTACAATGCTTTCTTCAGGGATCTTCATTTCTTTCATGGCATCTAGCATAATGAGGTTTACAGAACTGCCTCCATCTACTAGGATACGTCTGACTTTGCAATTGGCGATCTGGAGAGCAATGACCAAGGCGTCATGATGAGGATCCATAACATTGTCCCTGTCGCTTTCTTCGAAGGAGATGACATCTTGGGATGTGAGCTGCGACATCTTTGAGAATCTCTCGAGCTTCTCATCCTTAGCTTGCTTGGCGAACCTTTTAGCTGCAGAATAAGAAGTACCACATATATCAGAACCACCACTAATAACATTAACTACCTTAGTTACCGGTGGAGGAGATGGTGGTCTGGTTACAACGGGCTCTTTGTTCTCCGTCTTGGTCTTGCGGTTTCCAAGGAGTTCTTTAAGATGTCCCTTAGATAACAGGTAACTAATATCCTTCCTCAAGGCGATGCAATCTTCGATAAGAAGTCCAAAATCCTCGTGGTAGGCACACCACTTGGATTTATCCTTCCAACCGGACGGCTTGTCACCCTTTCGTGGCCACCTTGCTTTATCTCCAAGATTGCTCATTGCGCATAAGATACCTGAAACATCAACAAAGAAACAATAATCAGAAATTTTAGGAGATTCAAAATCATCATCATCTCCATCATCTTCCACACAATTCAATTTGTTATGGTCATTTCTGTTGTAAGGTCTGGATCTGTTCTACCTTTGGTGAGACGACTCTATCTTTCTGTCAGGATGGTCATATGATGAAGCCTAGTCAGGATGCTTGGACTGCTGCACCTTGTCTTCTTCTAGCCTGATGAACCTTAAAGCTCGGTTTCAGATATCCTCCATCTTCTTGCATGGGTTCATCACCAAATCTTTATAGTAAGGGGAATCTTTCTTCAAGACCATTTTGAAGGCTTCTGCAACTGTCGCCATGTCCAGGTTGGGGATCTCCAGGACTTCTTTATTAAACCTATTAACATAGCCTTTCAAGGCTTCGGCGGGCTGCTGGGTGATGCGGTAAAGATCACTGGTGAGCTTCTCAAACTGTCGGCTGCAAGAGAATTGACTGTTGAACAAGTTGACAAGCTGAGCAAATGACCCAATAGAACTAGGAGGTTGATGAATTAGCCATTTCAATACTGGTCCCACCAACGTCAATCCGAACCCTCGACACAAACAAGCCACACGAAACTGGAATGGGATGCGAACGATCTCCATCTTTTCTTGGTAGTAGGCGACATGCTCCTCAAGATCCGAGCTCCCATCATACAACTTCATGGTTGGCACGCTAAATCCTTTAGGGATGTCGACATGCGTAATTGATGGAGTAAAGCGAGACTGATTGTAACATGTTGGGGAGACCTGCTGGATAGGCGGGGTGACGCCCGGCACATTCATGATCATGTCCCTCAACTCCTGAAGCTGATTTGCAATGTAGGTACCTGCAAAAGGGTTAGTAGCACGAGCAGTATTATCCAAAGCAGAACTAGTATTGAAATTAATGAAAGGATTAGCATTATCTGCAGAGGACGTCATGATGGTGCTATTAGTGAAGATGGGTCCTTCCGAAAGAGTCATCCTGTAGGCACTGGTTGTTAAGGGTGTCGACATCACCACAGAAGTCCTCAGCAAAGGAGAAGACGCCAAGGTTGGTGATGACGACATCCTTGCAGATGAAGCCATTGGAAGGAATTCATTGAAGGTGTGAGAGCTGTCCCCAATGTTGAAGTCGAGGACTCTAGGACGGTAAGGGGAGACAACATCCATTCTTTTGGAGAGCAACTCTTGTTCCTTTTGCACCTTTATCAAGCTTTCGGCTATCAAGGAGGTGCTATTCTGTTGGCGATCAAGCTAATTCTTCATCTGAATGAGCATACTCTTGATGTCGGGATCAGGAGATGGAGACATCTACTCTGCCAGAATTCACAGGCGGAGGAGGAGGCAATAAATCTTGGCCTCCGGTTGCTGGCCTGCTACTGGTTTGGGGATTCACGCTGCTAGGGATAGCAATGGTTTTGCTGGCGGCGGAAGTCGTAGGTTGGGTAGACATGGTAGAAAAGTAAGGATTTTAAACCGATTAAAAAACCAAGGGCCCCATGGTGGGCGCCGTATTGTTTTGGTAAAAAACAATCAAATGTAATATAAATCGAAACAAGTTTGAGGAAGGTGTAATGGAGTATAATCGATGTAACAATGAATATAAGATGACTCGATCATGTAACGAGGAAAGCCCTTGAGGCAATTATCTCGCCGGCACAAAACCTCAGAAGGTGTTTATGGTCACCTTCGTCCCAAACGGTAGTATTGATCTTTTGATGTGTTACAAATATTGGAGCTATGGCGGATTACAAGAATATATGCATGAACTGTGTGTGTTAGTGTTCCGGCCATTTAGTCCTTTAAATAGAAAAGATAACTGAAGATAACAAAACCCTAACAAACTTTCCTAAAATCTCGGCCTTGTTATCTTGGTCTTGACTTGGTCTTTCAACCGTTGAAGTGAGTCCACGAAAAAGGTTTTTCCCACGTTCTATTTACTTGTAATTAAAGATACAATAAAGATAATTAAATAATTATTTAATTATCTAAGTGATTTTTACCTTGACCACGGGTTCGAAGATAATGACATGCTGGCAACATTTCAAGATGTAGCGATCCTAAATTTACCCACAACAATTTTATTTAATGGCTGTGATTGATTGTTACGAACTCATCCAACGCTCCTTATTCGACGATTTCCGAAAGCGGTTTATTTTTAGTGTTTATTTTTAATCTCTTTATCTTTTGAGGTCTTTTTGGAATAAAAGAAACATATGAAATATTTGAACTTTAATTTGTTCTTTCTTTTAAATCATTCCATGAACGAATTAACTATATTCCAAGCATTCTCCTTTAATTTTAATTATATATGTATTCCAATCTGCCGTAATAAATGTCACATTTAATTTATTTAATTTAAAATTATTCTTTATTTTATTTTATTTTATTTTATTTTATTTGTATCTTTACATATTAACGATATAACCGAGCCGAAGCTATATGGAGATAAAGGGGGGCAGTTGCCTTCCTTTATTTTTGAAAACGTGTGATATTTCACCCCAAAAATTATCCAATCCAACTGTCAGAAACTGTCTAAAACTAAATAAAATTAAATTAATTTTATTTAATGGCTGAGATTGATTGTTACGAACTCATGCAACGCTCTTTATTCGACGGTTTCCAAAAGCATTTTTTTTAGTTTTTTTTTTTTCTTTTTTGTTAATCTCTTTATCTTTTGAGGTCTTTTTGGAATAAAAGAAACATCCGAAATATTTGAAAGACTGCAAGTGTTCTCTATTATGACCACATCCCAGTCAATTTGATGCTTTTGTAAATGCAAGGATGGAATAAAAAAATGCCAATTTGAACTTTGTTCTTTCTTTTAAATCATTCCATCAATGAATTAACTATATTCCAAGCATTATCCTTTAATTTTAATTATATATGTATTCCAATCTGCCGTAATAAATGTCACATTTAATTTATTTATTTTAAAATTACTCTTTATTTTATTTTATTTTATTTTATTTTATTTTATTTGTATCTTTACATATTAATGATATAACCGAGCCGAAGCTACATGAAGATAAAGGGGGCAGTTGCCTTCCTTTATTTTTGAAAATGTGTGATATTTCACCCCTAAAATTATGATTTTTATCAATTTTGCCTTCCAATTTATATTAAATTAATACTCCACTACCTATAACTATATTATAAAGAAAATTAACACTTATATTAACCAGGAGAGAAATGACCACACTTCAAAAAACTCAACATGCCTAAGAGAAACAATGCGTGATAGCACTCATGCTCCCATAAAGAATACTTCCTCCGTTCCAGCATGACCAGCGAGACCAGGGAAGGCAACCCAATTGGGAGTCAGAGGATCCATAGTACATGCAGCCTCCCAGACTTCATATTCATCTTTTTTTTAAAGCGGTGGAAGGGATTTTTTTAAGTTTTATTTAATGGCTAAAATTGATTGTTACGAACTCATCCAACGCTCCTTATTTGACGGTTTTCGAAAGCGGTTTATTTTATCTTATTTTTCTATATCTTCTCTCATTCCCGTCCATTCACTCCCTTAAACGAACACAACCATGACCTATCCTCCCAAACGGAAATCGTTTGTCCTCTTCCGCGGCACTCTGCTCCCCTTTACTACCTCTCACTCCACCCCTCCTTTTATTTTATAAAAAAAAACATCGAAGCCAGTTAACTGATGGTAAAATCATAGATGATGGGCAGATCAAGTATTTCAAGAAGTAAATTGATGGCAATTAATTTGGTCGATTTCAATACTTTGTTATACAAGAACATTTTTTTTCCTGGTAATTATTTTAGGATTTAGGTGATTGATTTTTACCATGTTTAATTTAGGGTTTGGGTGATTGATTTCTGGCAGGTCTGAAGTAAGTTATTTTGGGTTAGGATTTATTGATTTGTGCATTTCGTTTGCAAGTTTAAAAAGTCGTAATTGGAATCATAGAGTTGGTGGTTAGCTTCTCTCGGTGACTTTGTTCTTTCACGTTTTACATTTTTCAAAATGTTCTCACTCTGTTAACAAATTTGCTTAAAATTTAACGAAATACATTTTGGTTTGTTTTATATAACCTCCATCCCATAAAGTTTATAACATTTTTGAATCCTTTCAGAGCTTGAATCAAATATTAAGATTGTAGTTTAACAAAAAAAAATTGCATTCTTTCACCGTGTTAATCAATTTAACTATTAAGTTCAAATCAAGCAAGGCTTCGGGTGATGATATAAAACTTTAACTATACATTAAGGCAATCGACCTCTCCATCCTCCCTATCGTAGAATACGTTATACACTTTTATAGGACCGACCAAATTCATACTGTCACCGTGCCATTGGCACGGGTAAGAGTACTTGGGATAAAGAGTGGCCATGATTTGCTCATAACTACTTGATCCAACGATCTTCATTGAATGGTTTCTTTTCCTCTTTATTTGTAACCATTATATTCGTTTTCACTATTAAGATCCTACGGCTAATATTAGGCGGTTTCTAAAATCTTACGTCTAATCAAAATTTTAATCTTAGTTCATTCCATATTTGAAAAACTAATAATTTGAAAGTTAACAACAAGAATATTTTTACATTTTTCTACTAAAATCAACATTTTCAAAATGATTCTTAAATGAGAAATGGTCATATATTTTGGGACGGAGGGAGTAAATGAATAAACTTATATATACAAGTTCTTTCTTTCTCATGATTTTCCAATTTTTATTTTTTAAAAAATGATATATTTTACCCGGTGGCACCTAGGTTTTGTGAAAAATATAACCTCTCGGTGTACTACTTGTTTGCTATTTGTTGTAATTTCATATACACTTATATATACAAGTTCTTTCTTCATGAATTCTTTCCACGAAATTTGGTTCTAATTTCATATAGATTTTTTCTTTCAATAATATCTTACTTTAATTATATTGATCATAAAATGTTGTACATTGAAGGCTCTTACTTTAGGGGCTCAGTACCCTCTCACAACATATCTGCATTTGTAAACTGCCTTATGATTTAAAAATAACCTCCTAAGGATCTGAATAATTGGGTTGTGATTAAAGATGATGGCTCAATTTGGAAGAGTTTAAGGATGCGTTTTGGAGGAATGGGCAGGATTTTGTGTTGGCGACTCCTGATAAAAGCACTGAGAAGAAGAAGAGAAGAAGAAGGAAGAGTTAAACATAGTATTGCTAGGGTTAATAAGGAGGTTAGTGCACAGTTCATTAATTTTTATGGAGAAATTACAGGGAATAATTTGGAGTAGGAAGAGGAGGGGAAACTGATTGTGTAGAAATAGCAGTTTGGGAATTGGCCTGATGGTCTCAGTTTTCACGAAGATTCTTTCGGTCGTATTTTTTAATTATTTCCCAAAACAAGTGTCGCGTTTTCAAATAAGAAAAATATAGTAGGTACTACATTTATTATTTATCATGGGAAAGAGGGAGTAATTTAACTCTTCTATGTGATCTTGAGTTTATGTGGAACCTATGTCTGCCTTAGTTGTTTGGAGTTTAAATTGGATTTAGAAAACTACATCATTATTCTTGATCTCCCTCTAAATCTTTTGAATTGGATTTTGCAATATTTTGTTACTATTTGTGCTAAATTATCTCAGATTGAAGAAGAAGGAGCCAACACATTAACTATTTTCTCTGTTGTTGCAGGGCGGAGTGAAAGTTTCGTGTAGCTATGAAACCTAGTCAACTCAACAGAACTCGGATATGATTACAGATGTGAGATATAACAGTCCACACATGATGTAGGAGGAACTGAGGTAGGTAGCTAAAATCCAGGCGTGCTCTTGAGCAACCACCAGGCAGCCGCCCCACCGAGCCTCAACAGGCGAGATGTTACCGATGATCAGGCGGCAACCTCAAACAAACCCAGGCGAGCGCCCCACCGCGGAAGTAAAGACCCATCAGCTATTGGAGCCCAGGCGGGAACATGAGTGTTATCAGGCGGGCGCCTCACCTAGGCGTCAACAGGCAACCAAGGTTCTGGATCCCAGGCGGCCGCATGAAATCTCCCCAGGCGGGCGCCTCAACGACGGGGTGATTGTTTTCCTTTTTCGTATTTACTGATGTTTGGAACTTAAGTTGGGGTATTTTAGTCTTTGCTTTGATATTTTTTTTAGGGTTTTAAGGAAGTATTTAAACAACTTTATGGCTTGGTTAAACTCAGTTTTTTATGATATAATTTTGAAGGGTTTTCTCTTATTTTCTGGTGGATTCTAGTTTATTGATTTCTAGGGTTCATTGCTTGTGAACTCTTGTGTTTAGTGTTTGCTATTCACGAATATTGCTTCCATGATGTGTCTGTTGGTATCAGAGCAGACTTTATCATGTCTTTTCATTACTGAATCATTATGGGGGATCAAGCAACAAAGGCATATATCGATGACATAACCACCGCCATTGCTGCCTTGACAACACAGGTTGTAGCATTGGTGGCTGCTCAACAAGCTCAAATCGATCGTGCTAATCGAAATCGTGGTGGTGAGAGAGACAGGGAGGTTAAACCGGTTCGACATCCTAGAAGGGCAGAAAATTGGGATGAAGAGGATTCCAGTTCCGATGACGAGGTTGATGACGCTGAAGAGCCGGGTCAGGGTGATAATCGACACCGCCAGGATTATAGAATTAAGGCTGACATTCCTTTATTCTATGGAACCATGGGGATTAAAGATTTTCTATATTGGCAAAATAATGTTGATCGATTTTTCAAGGTTATGGAGGTACCTACGAATAAAAAGGTAAAGATGGTGGCGATCCGATTGAAGAGTACTGCTGCAGTTTGGTGGGAAAAGCTTGTTGATCAGAGGCGATGGTAAGGAAAGGGGCTTATTAAAACCTGTAGGCATATGAAAAAGTTAATTTCGGAGCGGTTTTTGCCGGCGGATTATGAGCATACTCTATATGAGCTGTATCTTAACTGTGTGCAGGGCAAGAGAATGGTTGATGAATATACTACTGAATTTCAGAGGTATACAGTGCGGGTTAGGGTTGAGGAGACTGAGGATCAGAAAGTTGTTTGTGATATTAACGGCCTGAAAGGTTTGATACAGGAAAAGATGGGTACAGGCAGCACTAGCAGTAACGTGGGGAACAAAGCTCCAACACAAAAAACAGCAAATCAGTATGCCAAGCCAATAGGGGATAAGTGTTTTCATTGTGGTGGACAGGGTCACAGGTCGAACGTTTGCCCCACCCGATGAACTGCTACAATTCTGCATGAGGAAGACGAGTAAGAACACGAGGCTGATGAATATGAAGGGGTCGAATTTGCTGAAGCGGAATCTGAGGAGAGGGTCGGGTGTGTGCTTCAACAGATGTTGCTTTCTTCCAAAGACGAGGGACAACATAAAAACCTGCTGAGGGCACACTGTTCTATTAAGAACAAGGTAAGTAATATGATTATTGATAATGGTTGTACTGAAAATCTTGTTTCGCATAAATTGGTTGAATTTTTAGGGTTAAAGATTGAACCTCATGAGAAACCTTATAGTTTGGGGTGGGTGAATAAAGGTTCAGAACTCAGGGTACCACTGACTTGCAGGGTTTCCATTTCCATTGGCAAGCATTATAAGGAGGAGGTTGTTTGTGACGTTATGAATATGGACGTCTGTCACATATTACTTGGTCACCCTTAGCAGTATAACCATGACATTACTTACCGGGGGAAAGATAATGTGCTGATGTTCACGTGGGATAAACATAAAATTGCTATAGCTCATGTACTGCGTTTTGAGAAACAGGTTGAGAAGGAAAAACTGGTCGTGATGCTTATACAGAACGAGAGAGATCTGACAGCACCTATTGATGAAGCAGAGTTCTTTTGTCCGATAGTGGTTAAGCAATGTTGGGGTCTGTTAGTGTGGAGATAGGGATGCCGAGAGATATTGAAGAAATTCTTTCAGGGTTTCAGGAGTTGATTTCTGACGAGTTGCCTAATAAGCTCCCTCCTATGAGGGACAGCATCAGATTAACTTGATTCCAAGTGCTAATCTGCCAAACCTCCCACATTATCGAATGAGCCCTAAAGAGTACGAGATACTTAGAGAGTAGATTGAAGACTTGCTGAGAAAGGGATTTTTCAGGGAGAGTATGAGTCCGTGTGAAGTACCAGTCCTTCTTGTGCCAAAGAAGGGAAATATGTGGAGTATGTGTGTTGATAGCAGGGCCATCAACAAGATAACCATCAAGTACAGATTTCCTATCCCTCGTTTAGAGGACATGCTTGATGAGTTATCCGGTTCTAAGGTGTTAACAAATTTGGATTTGCGCAGTGGGTACGATCAGATTCGAGTCAGGCCTGGGGATTAGTGGAAAATAGCTTTCAAGAGCAAGGAGGGACTTTATGAGTGGCTGGTCATGCCATTCGGATTATCTAATGCCCCTAGCACTTTCATGAGGCTAATGAACCAGGTATTCCGACCTTTTATTGGCTCTTTTGTCGTAGTCTATTTTGATGATATATCCTGATTTATAGTAAAGATAGAACAGTACATATGGAACACCTTCTACAAGTGTTGCAGGTTTTAAAAGATAATCAGTTGTATATCGATCTTAAGAAGTGTAGATTCTACACCAACAAATTGCTTTTTCTGGGATTTGTTGTTGGTGAGGATAGGATTCAGGTTGATGAGGAGAAAGTGCGGGCGATAAGGGATTGGCCAGTCCCAAAATCAGTCACGAAGGTGCGCAGTTTTCATGGCTTGGCTACTTTTTACAGGAGATTTGTGCGTGATTTCAGTACCATTACTGCACCTATTATCGAGTGTCTGAAAAAGGGGAAATTTCAGTGGGGTTTTGAGCAAGATCAGAGTTTTGCCCTCATCAAGGAAAAACTTTGCGCTGCACCAGTTCTTGCCCTACCAGATTTGACAAGATAATTCAGGTGGAGTGTGATGCAAGTGGCGTAGGGATAGGGGTTGTTCTATCACAAAAAAAGCGGCCGGTGGCTTTCTTCATTGAGAAATTGAGTGAGGCTCGACCGAAGTGGAGTACATATGACCAGGTATTTTACGCAGTCTTTCGGGATTTGCGATAGTGGGAGCATTATCTAGTTCAGAGGGAGTTTATTCTGTTTTCTGATCATCTTGCTTTGCAGTTCTTGCATAGCTAGAAAGTGATAAATAAAATGCATGCCCATTGGATTAGTTATTTGCAGAAGTTTCCTTTAATCATTCAGCATAAGTGAGGAGTTCAAAACAAAGTTGCAGATGCTTTGAGTAGAAGGGCTTCATTGTTGATCACTTTATCCCACGAGATTGTGGGATTCGACTTGCTGAAGGATTTGTACGAGGATGATGCAGATTTCAAGAAGTTATGGGCGAGCTATGTAGGCAAACATCCTAGTGCAGATTTTCACATCAGAGATGGCTTTCTGTTTAAAGGGGATTAGTTGTCCATTCCTATTTCTTCCTTATGGGAGAAGCTGATTCGAGATTTTCATAGTGGGGGCCTTAGTGGACATTTGGGACGAGACAAGACTATTATGGGTTTGGAGGAGGGATATTTCTGGCTTCATCTGAGGAGGGATACGAGTTCAATTGTCAGGAGATTACTAACCGGACGTTAGGTAATATGATTAGAAGTATTTGTGGAGACAAGCCGAAGCAGTGGAATTTAGCTTTGCCACAAGTGGAGTTTTCTTATAACAGTGCAGTGCATTCATCTACAGGGAAATAACCTTTTTCCTTGGTTTATACAGCTGTTCCTAGGTATGTGGTGGATCTAGTACCGTTACCTAACGGTCGTGGTGTGAGTCAAGCTGCTGAAAATATGGCCAAGGATGTGCAAGCTGTAAAAGAAGCTGTCAAAGCTAAGCTAGAGGCTACAGGGTTGAAAAATAAGGCTGTTGTTGACAAAATGAGGCGGGAGAAGGTTTTCGCAGTTGGAGATGATGTTATGGTGTTCCTGCGGAAGGAGCATTTTTCTGTAGGTACTTATAAGAAGCTGCAACTTTGCAAGTATGGGCCTTTCAAAGTGACCAGAAAAATTAATGACAATGCTTATGTGGTGGCTCTTCCCGATGATTTGAACATCTCTAATACGTTTAATGTGGCGGATATTTATGAGTACCACACGGATGGAGTTCTTTATCATGATGAGAACTCGGGGTTGAGTTCTTTAGAGGTGGAGGAGACTGATGTATGTGGAACAGAGGTAAGAAGCTACAACCCAGGTGTGTGCCTTAGCAACCACCAGGCGGCCGCCCCACCGAACCTCAACAGGCGAGATGTTACTGATGATCAGGTGGCAGCCTCAAACAAACCCAGGTGAGCGCCCCACCGAGGCAGCAAAGACCCACCAGTTACTGGAGCCCAGGCGAGCGCATGAGTGTTATCAGGCTGGCGCCTCGCCTAGGCGTCAACAAACAACCAAGGTTCTTGATCCCAGGTGGCCGCATGAAATCTCCCCAGGTGGGCGCCTCAACGACAGGGTGATTGTTTTCCTTTTTCGTATTTACTGATGTTTGGAACTTAAGTTGGAGTATTTTAGTCTTTGCTTTGATATTTCGTTTTAGGGTTTAAGGAAGTATTTAAACAAATTTATGGCTTGGTTAAACTCAGTTTTTTATGATATAATTTTGAAGGGTTTTCTCCTATTTTCTGGTTGATTCCAGTTTATTGATTTCGAGGGTTCATTGCTTGTGAACTCTTGTGTTTAGTGTTTGCTATTCACGAATATTGATTCTGTGCTGCATCTCTTGGTATCAGAGCAGGCTTTATCCTGTCTTTTCGTTACTGAATCATTATGGGGGATCAAGCAACAAAGGCAGATATCGATGGCTTAACCACCGCTATTGCTGCCTTGATAACACAGGTTGCAGCATTGGTGGCTGCTCAACAAGCTCAAAATGCTCGTGCTAATCGAAAGCGTGGTGGCGAAAGAGACAGGGAGGTTGAACCGGTTCGACATCCTAGAAGGGCAGAAAATCGGGATGAAGAGGATTCCAGTTCCGATGACGAGGTTGATGACGCTGAAGAGCCGGGTCAGGGTGATAATCGACACCGCCAGGATTATAGAATTAAGTCTGACATTCCTTTATTCTATGGAACCATGGAGATTGAAGAATTTCTAGATTGGCAGAATAATGTTGATCGATTTTTCGAGGTTATGGAGGTACCTACGAATAAATAGGTAAAGATGGTGGCGATCCGATTGAAGAGTACTACTACGGTCTTGTGAAAAAAAGCTTGTTGATCAGAGGCGATGGCAAGGAAAGGGGCCTATTGAAACTTGGAGGCGTATGAAACAGTTAATTTCTGAGCAGTTTCTGCCGGCGGATTATGAGCAGACTCTATATAAGTTGTATCTCAACTGTGTGTAGGGCAAGAGAACGGTTGATGAATATACTACTGAATTTAAGAGGTATACAGCGCGGGTTAGGGTTGAGGAGACTGAGGATTAGAAAGTTGCTCGTTATATTAATGGCATGAAAGGTTAGATACAGGAAAAGATGGGTTTACATCAGGTTTGGACTTTGACGGACGCTTCCACTCTGGCCCTGAATGCTGAACTTATGGAGAAATTGAGTTCGAAATTTTTTACCCCTTTTCGCAGATTTCCTAAACAGGGTAGTTATGAAGTAGGAAATGATAAGAACCCAACTCCACAGTCTAAGAATACAGGCAGCACTAGCAGTAATGCAGGGAACAATGCTCCAACACAGAAAACATCAAATCCATATGCCAAGCCAACAGGGGATAAGTGTTTTCGTTGTGGTGGACAGGGTCACAGGTCGAACGTTTGCCCCACTCGGCGAACTGCTACAATTCTGCATGAGGAAGACGAGGAAGAACACGAGGCTGATGAATATGAAGGGGTCAAATTGGCTGAAGAGGAATCTGAGGAGAGGGTCGGGTGTGTGCTTCAACAGATGCTGCTTTCTTCCAAAGATGAGGGACAACAGAAAAACCTGCCAAGGGCACACTGTTCTGTTAAGAATAAGGTATATAATATGATTATTGATAATGGTTGTACTGAAAATCTTGCTTCGCAGAAATTGGTTGAATTTTTAGGGTTAAAGACTGAACCTCATGAGCAACCTTATAGTTTGGGGTGGGTGAATAAAGGTTCAGAACTAAGGTTATCACTGACTTGCGGGGTTCCCATTTCCATTGGCATGAATTATATGGAGGAGGTTGTTTGTGACGTTATGAATATGGATGTATTTCACATATTACTTGGTCGCCCTTGGAGGTATAACCATGACATTACTTACCGGGGGAAATATAATGTGCTGATGTTCACGTGGGATAAACATAAAATTTCTATAGCTCCTATACTGCATTTTGAGGAACAGGTTGAGAAGGAAAAATCGGTCGTGATGCTTATACAGAATGAGAGAGATCTGACAGCAGCTATTGATGAAGCAGAGTTCTTTTGTCCGATAGTGGTTAAGGGCTGTTGGGGTCTGTTAGTGTAGAGATCGGGATGCCGAGAGATATTGGAGAACTTCTTTCAGGGTTTCAGGAGTTGATTTATTACGAGTTGCCTAATGAGCTCCCTCCTATGAGGGACATTCAGAATCAGATTGACTTGATTCCAGGAGCTAGTCTGCCAAACCTCCCGCATTATCGCATGAGCCCTAAAGAAAACGATATACATAGAGAGCAGATTGAAGACTTGCTACGAAAGGGATTTATCAGGGAGAGTATGAGTCCATGTGCAGTACTAGTCCTTCTTGTGCCAAAGAAGGGAAATCAGTGGCGTATGTGTGTTGATAGCAGGGCCATCAACAAGATAACCATCAAGTACAGATTTCCTATCCCTCGTTTAGAGGACATTCTTGATGAGTTATCCGGTTCTAAGGTGTTCACAAAGTTGGATTCGTGCAGTGCATACCATCAGATTCGAATCAGACCTGGGGATGAGTGGAAAACAGCTTTCAAGTGCAAGGAGGGACTTAATGAGTGGATGGTCATGCCATTCAGATTATCTAATGCCCCTAGCACTTTCATGAGGCTAATGAACCAGGTATTCCGACCTTTTATTGGCTCTTTTGTCGTAGTCTATTTTGATGATATCCTGATTTTTAGTAAAGATAGAACAGTACATGTGGAACACCTTAGACAAGTGTTACAGGTTTTAAAAGATAATCAGTTGTATATCAATCTTAAGAAGTGTAGATTCTACACCAACAAATTGCATTTTCTGGGATTTTTTGTTGGTGAGGATGGGATTCAGGTTGATGAGGAGAAAGTGCAGGCGATAAGGGATTGGCCAGTCCCAAAATCAGTTACGGAGGTGCGCAGTTTAAATGGCTTGACTACTTTTTACAGGAGATTTGTGCGTGATTTCAGCACCACTACTGCACCTATTACCGAGTGCCTGAAAAAAGGGAAATTTCAGTGGGGTTTTGAGCAAGATAATAGTTTTGCCCTCATCAAGGAAAAACATTGCGCCGCACCAGTTCTTTCCCTACCTGATTTTGACAAGATATTTCAGGTGGAGTGTGATGCTAGTGGCGTAGGGATAGGGGCTATTTTATCACAAGAAAAGCGGCTGGTGGCTTTCTTCAGTGAGAAATTGAGTGAGGCTCGACAGAAGTGGAGTACATATGACCAGGTGTTTTACGCAGTCTTTCGGGCTTTGCGATATTAGGAGCATTATCTAGTTCAGAGGGAGTTTATTCTATTTTCTGATCATCTTGCTTTGAAGTTCTTGCATAGCCAGAAAGTGATAAATAAAATGCATGTCCGTTGGGTTATTTATTTGCAGAAGTTTCCTTTTATCATTCAGCATAAGTCAGGAGTTCAAAACAAAGTTGCAGATGCTTTGAGTAGAAGGGCTTCATTGTTGATCACTTTATCCCAAGAGATTGTGGGATTCGACTTGCTGAAGGATTTGTACGAGGATGACGCAGATTTCAAGGAGTTATGGGCGAGCTATGTAGGCAAACATCCTAGTGCATATTTTCACATCAGGGATGGCTTTCTGTTTAAAGGGGATCACTTGTGCATTCCTATTTCTTCCTTATGGGAGAAGCTGATTCGAGATTTACATAGTGGGGGCCTTAGTGGACATTTGGGACGAGACAAGACTATTACGAGTTTGGAGGAGGGATATTTCTGGCCTCATCTGAGGAGGGATGTGAGTTTGATTGTCAGGAGATGCTATACCTGCCAGGTTTCTAAGGGTCAGTCTCAAAATACTGGTCTTTATTTACCTTTACCTGTTCGTGATGATATTTGGCCGGATCTATCCATGGAATTTGTTTTGGGTTTGCCTCATACCCAGCGGGGCGTGGACTCTATTTTTGTGGTGGTGGATCGGTTTTCCAAAATGTCCCACTTTATTGCTTGCAAGAAGACTGCGGATGCATCTAAAATTGCAAAACTGTTCTTCAGGGAGATTGTGCGACTTCACGGAGTTCCTAGGTCCATTACTTCAGACAGGGACACCAAATTCCTGAGTCATTTCTGGATTACTTTGTGGCGTATGTTCGGCACTTCGCTGAATAGGAGTTCTACAGCACACCCGCAGAAGGACGGACAGATGGAGGTTACTAACCGGACGTTAGGTAATATGATTAGAAGTGTTTGTGGAGACAAGCTGGAGCAGTGGGATTTAGCTTTGCCACAGGTGGAGTTTTCTTATAACAGTGCAGTGCATTCATATACAGGGAAATAACCTTTTTCCTTGGTTTATACAGCTGTTCCTAGGCATGTGGTGGATCTAGTACCGTTACCTAACGGTCGTAGTGTGAGTCAAGCTGCTGAAAATATGGTCAAGGATGTGCAAGCCGTAAAAGAAGCTGTCAAAGCTAAGCTAGAGGCTACAGGGTTGAAAAATAAGGTTGTTGCCGAGAAAAAGAGGCGGGAGAAGGTTTTCGTAGTTGAAGATGATGTTATGGTGTTCCTGCGGAAGGAGCGTTATCCTGTAGGTACTTACAAGAAGCTACAACCATGCAATTATGGGCCTTTCAAAGTGACCAGAAAAATTAATGACAATGCTTATGTGGTGGCTCTTCCCGATGATTTGAACATCTCTAATACGTTTAATGTGGCGGATATTTACGAGTACCACGCGGATGGAGTTCTTTATCACAATGAGAACTCAACAAGCGAGATGTTATTGATGATCAGGTGGCAGCCTCAAACAAACCAAGGCGAGCGCCCCACCGAGGCAACAAAGATCCACCAGCTACTGGAGCCCAGGAGGGCGCATGAGTGTTATCAGGCGGGCACCTGGCCTAGGCGTCAACAAACAACCAAGGTTCTTGATCCCAGGCGGCCGCATGAAATCTCCCCAGGCGGGCGCCTCAACGACGACGGGATGATTGTTTTCCTTTTTCGTATTTACTTATGTTTGGAACTTAAGTTGGGGTATTTTAGTCTTTGCTTTGATATTTCGTTTTAGGGTTTTAAGGAAGTATTTAAACAAATTTATGGCTTGGTTAAACTCAGTTTTTTATGATATAATTTTGAAGGGTTTTCTCTTATTTTCTGGTGGATTGCAATTTATTGATTTCTAGGGTTCATTGCTTGTGAACTCTTGTGTTTAGTGTTCGCTATTCACGAATATTGCTTCCGTTCTGCGTCAGTACATCCACAAATAAGCAACGAAATAAAAATAAAAAAATAACACAAAGTTATAAACGTTTACTGGTTCGAAACCCAGCAAACCATGCTTTAAGCCCAAAAAAGCTTTTCACTATTAAAACTGTTTTACAAAATAAAATCGAATAAGTAAAAATAAAAAGATTAAAATACTAAACAAGTTCTTACCACCTTCTATGCTAAGAATAGTCTCACTTTTCCCAGTAGATACTATTCTTTACCAGAAGTAAAACAGAACTTTGATTAAAAACTAGATGTGGGTTCGGATATAAAACACAATCTTCACTCACAACCTAACATTGTCCATTTCCAAATAGGACAATATAAATCTTTGTAAGAAAGACATAAAATCCTCTTACCAAATAAACCAATTGGAATCGAATTAGGAAACAAAATATCTCCTAATATCTCACTCTTTCAATCTCCAAGATTCCATAATCAAGATTGATACAATCCTATTTTGACTAGGAAAATTTTTTTAGTTGAAAAATCAATCTTCAAGAAAGACATAAATCTTTTAAGTTTGGAAAATATATTTTGACAAAATCATAGAGTACTAATCGGACTCTTTCAATCTCTCCCTGATTTATGGCTTTCTGATCTAAATAGAATCTAAAAAGAATAAAAGATATTAACAATAACAGTGATATCTAAATCTTTAAAATAAAGTCAAAAATCTAAATTATCTAAAATACTCACACGATTTCAAGAGTCCAAATTCTCCAAGGATTCTAACTCTTTCAATCTCCCCCTATTTTGGAATTTCTAGTCCAAACAAAGATTTAGCCATTTATGGTTCAAATAACCAAGATCATCAAATATCAAATTTCCCCCTTAAATGGATGTGTGTGAGGATGTGTAAAGACATTTACACAAAAATTGCATAGACAAAAGTCAGTAACAAAAATTTATAGTTCAACAAACTTGATTTGCAGTTCAACAAACTTAGTACCACCTGAATTTTCTACCACAACAAATTTTGCCTTTGTTGCTAACCTTATTAGCTCCCCTTATGTCAAATTCATCTCCCCCTTTTTAACCAAAAATTGTAGTCATCAAGGAGAAAAGAGAATCCTCAATATAAATCTGAGATGCAACAACTTGAGCTTTGAAAATGCTATAATTTGGCCTTCAGAAAACCAAGATGTGGGCATCAAGTGCCTCTAGATGAGCAGAAATTGAGATTGGAACCTCAGATGTGGGTGCAGATGTGCACACATCTGTACTCACATCCAGGGTCGCAACTGGAATTTCATGAGAATGAAAAGAGCAAAAACCAAAGGGATTCTTTCTCTACAATTAAGGATTAGAGAAAACAATATGGTGTGTGTCTGTGTTGCAGAACAAGTAAAGGGATAGAGAGTAATGAGACATATGAGATTTCTAATTAAACACACGACTCCCCCTTTCCTTTACAAGTAAGGAGATACAAACCTAGGGTGACACGTACCTTAGCTTGGGCAGCCAAATAATGATAGGAAGCAATTCAAATCCTGGGCCCTTGAAATTCGCACTGATAATCACCAAAAAAATATAGGGATTAAATCACAATCAAAATTCTTTCCACATCCCGTAATAACAATAAGATATCCGTGAGATATCATTTCCACATTTACACCTTTAAATTTATCCTTCCTTTTTCCATGAGGATTTTGATACACACCTTTCTTTTTCATGAGATATTAGAAATCAAGAACATGTTAAATCAAAGAATAAGTTAAGAATGAACATAAACTAGAGAATATTTACAAGGCAACCTATATGTCCTAATATGCATAATGACTAGCATGATGAATCACACAGGTGAAGGGAAAATATCTCAGTTAACAGATGTGGCAAAGGATGTGAGTAACATTTGGGGACACATCCAGATCACAGAAAGTCAATGGGCAATAATCTAATCTGCACAACCTCTAGGATGCATCCACCCATTTTTTATTGTGGATAAATGCAAATTGAGTAGCTTTCACTTTTATTTTGACCCAAAGATAGCCCTTTTGTCCAGTGATCTTTTCAGGTTTGATTTAAAACTTTATCTTGAGGATCACTTGATCACACTGGTTTGGCTTCATACAAGTGGGAGAAGTAGTTGTTTCTCATTGTTTAAGGTACCCACTATGAGATATCTAAGAAGATTATATCAAGTTAACAAAAGACAACATGAACAAGAAATGCCCACAATTAGGTGATCAGAAAATGTCAAAGATGTAAGGCTCACAAGTGACCACACTGAGATATTTCGTGCTAATGCATGATTTTTTTTTTGAGTTAGATAATATACAGATGTATCAGTGGATGTGTGCACATTTGTGGTCACATTCTTAAATATCACACAAGCCAAGAGACTTCCTCAAGGAGGAAAATCTTTCCAAATCTAATATCTTTGTAAATATATCAGCCAATTGATTTTCAGTCCCAACAAATTCCAGACACACAGTTTTTTGTTCTACAAGATCCCTAATGAAATGGTGTCTAATATCAATGTGTTTTGTTCTAGAATATTGGACAGGGTTTTTAGATATGTCTAAGGCACTTTTGTTATCACAAAAGCAATCAAGATTTTGCTATTTAACCCATAGTCTTTTAGCATTTGATTCATCCACAGTAGTTGTGTGCAGCAACATATTTAGCCTCAACTATGTACAAGGAAACATAACTTTTTCTCCTTTTATACCAGGAATCAAGGATGTTACCAAGGTATGAACATCGAACACAGATGTTTTTATCGTTAAAATTGTCTACCCAGTCTAAGTCAATGTACCCCACTATGTTAGACACAAAGCAGTAACAATATACCTTGGAGTATAAGGATGTATGACTCCATAAAGCATCCAAATAACTGTAATTTACCTTCTCATTCCTTCTAGTTTGCCTTTGATCATGCATTTCACCAACCACTTGAAAAGTGGGGTGATCTTTCTGAATTTTGGACAAAATGTCATCTGATCTATCAACAGACCCAACATGATCTCTTTCAGAAATAGCTTCTCCCTCTGAATATGAAGAAATGTCTACAGTTTCAGTTTTTGTGTGGATGTGTGTTCAGATGTGGGAACGGTTGTGTTCACATCTGCTGACACATCCTTCTGCACATCTGGACTCACATCTGCCTGTTTTTCCTTTGCAGTGTTTTCGCATCTCCAGATCATGTATCAGTAGATTTCCACTCTAGTTGATAACCTGAAACATCATCCTCAGCAGTTTGGAGGTTAAGATCAAGTGTATCATCAAATACAAAATTAGAAAAACATAAATAAGACACATTGTCACAAAACTTGTAACAATTGTCAGATGATCTTAAACCAGCGAGGACACATGTGTTAGACTCGTCAAACACCTCACATATCTTCTTATCAAACTTCACATATAAGTCATCATCACATGACTAACTTATACTAATGTGATTATTCCTAAGACCTTCCACATGATACACATTGTGAAGTTTTGGGAGACCTTCAACATCTAAGGTTCCCTTACCAATTAGTTTTCCTTGTGCCCCACCACCAAAGTTTACTTTACCACTATTTACAAATGTGTATTCTGTCAAAAACATCTTGGTTATCTGTCATGTGCCTAGAGCACCCACTATCAAAAAAGCAGGAACCAGAGACACTGCTCTTGAGGGAAGAGTAGACAACATTGCAGGTAGCACTAGGTTTAGCCACCTACTTAGTTTCAACTTTCTTTTCGTGGTGCACCTGCTGCTGTGTAGTAGGATGTGTCCCAGGATGTGTACACATCTTGTCACACATGTGAGTTTGATTTACACAACCAGCTTTTCTATCAGCTTTCAACTTATAACCTGAGTCTAAATTATTTCTCTGTAAAAGGAGATTCTGATGATGAGGATAGGGACATTCCCTATCCTTATCCTCAAGATTTGATTTGTCAATTTCAGATGAGATCTCAACCAGTTCCTTTGGAACATCAGCTGAGCTTTTGAGGGCAAGGGTTATAGCTTTGTTCTTTTTCTGAGGCTCAAGATTTAGCTTAAACACAGTTAAAATACCAACAATTTTATCTAAACCTACTGTGTTAGTGTCATTGGTCTCCTCTATAATAGCCACCTTAATGTTGAACCTCTCAGGTAGGGTTCTCAAGATCTTTCTCACAAGTCTTGCATTAGAGAGAGACTCACCAAGGCTAGTGCATTCATTAGAGATTTCATGAATTTTTGCAGCATATGAGACAATATCTTCTGTCTCCTCCATTCTTAAAATTTAAAATTTGTCCATTAAAATCCTATGTCTATTAGATTAAACACTTTAAATCCCCTAACATTGCATCTATAAGATATCCCAAGCAGTTTTAACAATACTTTCATTAGTTTTAAGTTTGTACATATTTCCATAAACATGGCTGGAAATAGCACCCATAACTTTTGAATTGTATTTTTGTAGCATGAATTTCATCAAGTGTCAACCTCTCTTCAGGTTTTATTTCAAAGATGGATTCACCAACACCTGATTTCGGCCTTTTCTTCACAGTAGGAGGTTGTCAGGCCACAAGAATACACATCCATGCCCTTTCATCAAGACTTCCAAAGAGAATAATTGGTGCCATTCAAGACAGGAGGCCTGTTTTGATGATTTTGACATTCCATTGTGACTACACTTTCTGGATCAACACTCAGTAATATTTTGAGAGTTGGCTCTGATACCAATTGAATGTTTTGTGTAGCTAGGAAACCTAGTCAACTCAACAAAACTCGGATGTAAGTACAGATGTGAGATACAACTGTCCACACATCCACAAATAATTAGAAGAATAAAAATAAAAAAGTAACACAAAGTTATAAACGTTTACTGGTTCGAGCAAACCAGGCTTTAAGCCCAAAAAAGCTTTTCACTAATAAAACTGTTTTATAAAATAAAATCGAATAAGTGAGAATGAAAAGATTAAAATACTAAACAAGTCCTTACCACCTTCTATGCTAAGAATAGTCTCCCTTTCCCAAGTAGATCCTATTCTATACCAGAAGTAAAACAGAACTTTGATTAAAAACTAGATGTGAGTTCGGATGTAAGACACAACCTTCACTCACAACCTAAAAGGCTATTTTGAACCGTGAAGAACAACTATGAATTGTCTTCCAAATTATTCTCTAAAGCCGTGTCTTCTCAATGTGTTGAATTCTTGTATTTTATAGGCACCTTTGAGAAGATCTTCAATCAATCAAACTCTTTCTTGTGCAATCCAATTCCTACAAGGAAACACAAAGTACTCACAAGGAAAGAGATATGTTAGAAGGTTAGTCCTAGTCTAAATATATGTACATAAATAAAATATATTTACATATTAACAATGTCCTTTTCCAAAAAGGACAATATAAATCTTTGCAAGAAAGACATAAAATCCTCTTACCAAATATACCAATTGGAATCGAATTAGGAAACAAAATATCTCCTAATATCTCACTCTTTCAATCTCCAAGATTCCATAATCAAGATTGATACAAACCTACTTTGAGTAGGAAAATCTTTTTAGTTGAAAAATCAATCTTCAAGAAAGACATAAATCTTTTATGTTTGGAAAATATATTTTGACAAAATCATAGAGTACTAATCGTACTCTTTCAATCTCCCCCTGATTTATGGCTTTCTGATCTAAATAGAATCTAAAATGAATAAAAGATATTAACAATAACAGTGATATCTAAATCTTTAAAAGAATGTCAAAAATCTAAATTATCTAAAATACTCACACGATTTCAAGAGTCCAAATCCTCCAAGGATTCTAACTCTTTCATGGAGCTTGAAGCTGGTGTTCTAGAATTGGTGGAAGCTTATGAAGATTATGCTCATCTTTCCTTGGCACTTCAGTCTTTTGGAGATGTTCGTCCTGGTTAACAGTTATTATAGTTCTTCATTAATATTACCATATGGCTCATCTGTTTCCAAAAACTTTGCCCATCAAAACTGTCAATAAGAAATGTTCATGTGTCTCCTAGCATTAGATTGCATTTATATTTTGATCAATTTCAAGATAATATGGAAATTTTAATGTTGTTTATCTTTATTTATTTTTTTTTGTAATTGACCAACATGTATATTGTCCCGTGCCATAGGCACGGGCTAAAGAGGACTAGTCTATATTACAATAGACAATGAGAGTAACTCCCCAGACAAACATGGGCTGAAATTGTGTCTCAAAAATCTAGGTGACGGGCCTAAATTCTCTATCCCCTTAACTGATTTTAACTTCCCACCCCTCTCCTCCCAAAACCGTCAGACACATTTTTTGTGCTATAACCCAACACAACCAAAAATCAAAATCCCCCATTAGCAATTCAACAAAAATAATATAAAAATCAATGTCTCTCTCTTCCCCTAGATACAATCAAAACCAAAATGCTGCAAGTGAGACTGTCTTATGGCTGCTCTCACTCAACCTTGCAGCAATATCAAATCAGAAATCTCCATCCCTGGCTCCTGATCCCTTTTCAACATTGCACCATCATCGTCTGCACCAAACTTGGTGATTATTTATGGGTTTATCCAAATGTTGACCCGTTGATTACCCAATTTCTTTCAATTCTTGCCAAATCATGTCCCTCATGGCACATATTGTATATATATATAAACAACAATTAAATATTAAAAGGGGGTTTGTTTTTTGGAGCTGCGTCTTCTGCAATGTATTACAACCATTAAATATTAAAAAGAGATGACAATCTCAAATCTCAGTGAGAATCCTTCCTTCAACTTGAGATGCCCATTATTTGAACAGAAGGTTTGAGCCTCTCTACGTTGTTTTGGATAGCGGCTACTATGCTTAAACAGTTGTCTAGGTTGGGGAACAATAGTGGTGAAAGGTGAAGATTCATCTGGAAAAGAGGAGCAACTAAGGTTAAGTGTGATAAGCCTGACGAACGTTCCAATTAATCAGCCTTAGTATTGCCAAATTATAACGAATTGGTGGTTTGCCTAATACCCATTGAATTTGAATGTATGCTTATAAAAGTTGAACTGTTATCAATGTATTCTCAATATCAGGGGACGAATACAATAATGCATAAAATACCTTTTCTTTTTCTCATTTCTTTCCTTTTTCATCTATTTACCACTAGATTCCAAGTACTTCTGTTCCAGTTTAAGGTTCTTAGTTTGTCCCATTTTAATGTTCTTCCTTCTTTTGTTATTTGTATGAGTTTGAGTATCCTTTTTCTATTTTTTGATATGGGGGTGTTAAATCAAAACTGTTCTGAAACAAAAATGACAATGTTTGTGTATGTGTTTCACTTTTTTGGTGAAATGTAGTTTAGTTGCTTAATCTTAAAGAATTTGATTGCAATTGCCAAAACTTTTCTTTGACATATGAATAGGAAAAGTGACATTTTAAATTTTTAGGATGAAGTAAAGTGTTATCTTTTGTTCCAAGAAGTTTGCATTATATTGATGTCAAATTTTACCTTATATTTTGGTTGACTATCTGGAATGTTTTGTAAATGGCCACGAGCAATTGGTTGGTTGCATTTTTTGTGTGTTTTACTATTCTAATTTAGTATATTCATGTAAATATTTTTAGTTGAATTATAATTATAATTGTTAGGACCTAACTATGTAGATACATAGTTATATATGGTTTTGACAAAGAAACATATCTTATGTTATCTAACAGCCAAGATACACTAATGGACATTGGACAGCCAAGACCTAACCTGCACTTACAAAGAGATCATTACATGTCATCTATCTCAATCCTTGACTCCTACTCATCTAGATCATATAGCTAAACCTGACAGCTAAGAATCTCAACAGCAGAGGTCTCATCCCTCTGACAGCTATGATCTTCAAAGACAGCAGCAATGATTTATCTCTGTGATGACCAAGATGTGCCTTTCCCAAACTCTCAACAAACATTGCCTTGTCATCTCAATGAAGATCCTCTACACAAGGGTTGCAAATTCCAGTTGTTATTATCCAGTTAACAATGCTCTAAATGCAAGCACTATTCCACCCACATTCATTTACAGCATTGTCTCCCCAAGGGCTATATTCCAGCTTATAAAAGGAAGCCTCCTTGACTGAAGCTACTGCCCTTTCACCTACAACTTTTGCAACCTTCCCTTCACCCTTGCATACCTGCAAACCTCCAAACCATTATCAAACAATTCTCAGACATTGAGACTGTACTTCAAGTGTATAAACAACTTTTTAAACCACTTAAGACTGACTTTAAGTGTGTATTGTAAGTTGCTTCAAAACAAGCAAATCCCTAATTGACTGTACTAATTAGGAAGAGGGGGTTCAAGGAACTTGCCTATTCAATCTTGTAACTCTTAAAGGAAACTAGAGTATAGTGGATTGAACTCACTTGTCAAGATTGGCAGTGAGAGTGGACGTAGGAGGAGTGAACTCTGAACCACTTAAACCCTTGTGTCATTTGGTATTATCACACACAAACACACACTCACTTACACACACATACACTAATCACTTGTCTTTACATTATTTCACCATTATTTATTCCGCTGCACATTTATCTCTGTCATATTAATCAGTTAATATCTGACAGCTAAGATTCACCTTAGCTGCCAAAGCTTAACTATCTGATCCTCTATTTGTTGATCAAGTAAACAGGGCCTTTCAATTGGTATCAGAGCTTGTCTTCACCGCCAAAAGTCTAACAACTTGTGAAGGATCTTATTTTAATCCACTATGCCTCAACCAAGAAGAAATAATGAGAAAAACATCCCACACATTGATGACTGTGGATCCTTTGAAATTTATACATCAAAAATCAAAACCTATCTTTATGCAAACAATATTTGGAACTGGTATGTTCTAGAAAATGAAGTCACCTACCCTGTCACACTAGATTCACATGGTGGAGGCAGTAAAATGAAATCCCCAAATACCTGGACTGAATCTGAAAGGCAATTAATTAGTGCCAATCTTAAAGTCAAAAACATACTTCAAAAGAGTGTGAATGACTCCTTAGCACAAGAGATTGCTGAAGAACCAACTGCAAAATCAGCCTAGGAACTCATCCATACCAAATTCCAGAAACACACTAGTGTTAGAACCCAAAACTTATACAATCTGCTTAGACAACTAGACAACTTCAAGTTCTACCTTGTGAAAAGGTCAGTGCTGCTAGACCAAGGTTTGAAGACCTTGTTAGATCCATAGCTGACCATGGAAAAACCTATGAGAACCAAGACCTATGCCTGAAAATATATTCCAACCTTCCCCAAGAATATGAGAAGGTAGCCTTGCCCATAAGAGAAGGTGCAGAATGGAGCACCATGACTGTTGAGCAATACTTTGGGAAGCTTGAGGCATATGAGCTAGAAGGAATGATAAAAATTCAACCTGATCCTTCTATCTCACAAACCCTTGCCTTAGCTTCCCAAGAAACCCCTCACAAACCCATTACTCAACAATATATTGACTCCATGGTTCTCATCTCCCTTCAGAAAGTAAACCACCCCTCAAACAATATCTCACAATGAGACCTACCAAGTCTCATATCCATGGCTATTAGAAATGCCATGAGAACTCATAAGAAGACATTGGAGAGAAGCTACATTCCATCCACATCTGATCAAGAAAACCACAAAAGGAAAGTTGAATGCTTCAACTGCAAAAAACTTGGTCACTACTCATCTGAATGTCCTGAACCAAAGAAACCTAAGGAAAATCAGACAGCTAAGAAACTCTCCTACTCAAAGGAAATCATTCACAGTTCAAGATGCAGCTTCTACAACTGCACCAAAAAGAAGAATGAGAGAAACAAAGAACAAGTAATGATTGTAAACTCATCAAAATTCAGTGATGAGGAATTTGACTTCAGTGACTCTGAAAGTGAAGGAGAAGAAGCTATGATATGCCTGATGGCAGGAGATGATGAAGAATCAGATAGTGAAGAAGACCTTGAAGCACTAGCTGTTGCTGAAGAATTAAAACAGGTACCCAACTTTAACTCTTTAAATATTGAAGAATTTAAACAATTAGTTAGCACTCTCTTAATTCAAATAAAGAGACACCAAACTAGCTTTGCTTCATTGCTCACTGATAACCTATCCCAAAACAAGACCATTGAAAACCTTGAGAGAGCCAACCAAGGGCTAAAAGATCAATGTCTTATGCTTGAAAAGACTAATGGTGAGCTGACAGCTGAGAATTCAAGATCTCTGGAAAACAACAAAAAAAACATCAACCTTGAAAAAGTAAATGAATCTCTCAGAAAGAAGATTGAGTCCTGGAACAAGTCAGGAGAAGTCGTGTCATTGTTCAGCTACAACCAGAGACACCCTAGTGACAAGTTAGGGATTGGAGCCCATAATCCACTCTGAAAACATACACTCCTCCCACTGATGAAAAGGCTATTGATAAGATGGTTCTTGAAATAATGAACTATGTCAAAGCCTAGCAAAATGTCTATCCCATTCAAACAAAGGAGGACTCAAAGAAACAAGGAGAAATCAATGAAGCCAATAAAGCTAGCTCCAGCCACATCAATGAACCCTATGAAGCAAGCTCAAGTCAACCTAAAGGAGAAGAAAAACAAGCAAACAAAAACAAATACGTCTGGCAAAGAAAAGGAACCAAAGAACAAATGAAGAACAAACAACAAAAATCTACTGGACATCAAAGATTTGCTGGACAGACAAAATTCTCCAGACAGCAAAGATTTGACGGACAGCAGAGATCACCAAGAAAGCAAAGGTTCTATAACCATCACACATAATCCAAACAGCAAAATCCCAACTGGCATTACTCAAATGGAAGGAGTCATGCAAGTCAAAATAACTCACCAAGATCATCCCATTCAAACAACTTTCACAGCTAGACTCAGTTTCACCATAACCACAACCAATCCTTCTCTCCAAACCATTTCTTCAACCAATCCCAACCTACTACTCTCACACATTATATGATGCAAATCATGGGGTATTCCAATAACTTAAACCAGTATTTTGGAAAAAGGGCAATGAACAAAGCTAGTGTACCAAAGAAAGTCTAATCCTTTGGACCCAAAAGAATAAAAGGGTACCATAAAGTCATTTTTCTGTTTTGTAGGAACCTAGGAAAGGAATATGGTACTTGGATAGTGGTTGCAGCAGACATATGACCTTCAACAAAGAGTGGCTACAACAATATGTCCCTAAAAATGGTCCAAATGTAACTTTTGGTGATAATTCTCAAGCCAAAGTCAAAGGATCAGGAAACCTTGTTACTAAAGACATCATTTTCACTAATGTGTCTTATGTAGAAGGTCTCAAACATAATTTGATTAGTATCAGTGAAATTTGTGACAATGGATATTATGTTGTATGCTCAAAGAACCACTGCACTGTCAAAGATGTCAACCAAAAAGCTATTCTCACTGGAACAAGAAAAGGATATCTCTACTATCTAAACATGGAAGTTGTGGAGTCATCCAATGCTCATTGCCTACTATCCTATAGTCAGTCTGATATGTCATGGCTATAGCACAAAAGACTGGCTCACCTCAACCTCAAAAGTATTTCCAAATTAGCAAATTCAAACCTAGTCAAAGGCCTACCCAAAATTCCCTTCAAAAAGGACAAGCTATGCAAAGCCTGTCAATGTGGCAAACAAAAGAAGCCTCCTTCTCTGCCAAAACAAGATTAGATACAACAAAACCCCTACAACTACTCCACATGGATCTTTTTGGACCCATTAGAACCAGATCTCTTGGTGGAAAGAGATGCTCACTAGTGGTAGTTCATGACTACACTAGATTCACATGGATTATCCTCCTTGAATCCAAAAGGGAAACCTTAGATTACCTGGTCAAACTGTTTAACAAAATTCAAAACCAAAAAGGTCTATCTATCATCAATATTAGATCTGACCATGGTAAAGAATTTGAGAACACTGGTGTTGAAGAATACCGTGATCAGAAAGGAATAGAGCACAACTTTTCAACCCCAAGAACACCACAACAAAATGGTGTTGCAGAAAGAAAGAACAGAACCATTTGTGAAGCAGCAAGAACTATGATGTCAGAAAACAACCTTCCTAAATACTTTTGGGGAGAAGCTGTTACCACAGCTGTGTATGTCCAAAATAAGACACTCATCAACAAGTTTCTCACCAAAACTCCCTATGAGTTATGGAATGGTAGAACACCAACCATCTCATACTTCCATGGTTTTGGAAGTAGATGCTTTATTCACAATAATAGCAAAAATAACCTTGATAAGTTTGATTCCAAAAGTGATGAAGGGATTTTCCTTGGATACTCCAATACTAGCAAAGCATATAGAGTTTACAACAAAAGGAGACTTGTTGTAGAAGAATCAATTCATGTTGACTTTGATGAAAATAATAATCAAAGCCACACTGAATTGTGTGATTTTGATGAAGCTGTTGGAAATTCAGACAACATACCTGAGGTGTCTCCTATGCATGACTCCTCAAACATCACTCCTGAAGAAGATTCACCTTCCCTTCCTTATATTGTGCCCAAAGACATTAATACTCACCCTATTGTGTCTGACATCCAAGAATCTCAACTCAATAGCAAAGGTGCATCTGACAGCTATAATGCCCTTGACAGCTTACCTTCATGAAGCCAACAAAATGCACCTGACAGTAGCCTTATCCAACCTTGTTGCAACAACAATCACTCTATTCCTCAACCTGAACCTGTCATCCACATCATTCCACCTAACAGCAACATCTATATTGACCTTCCCATTCATAAAATGGACATTCCTCTGAATATGCATGTCTATGACTCATTAATGAGTGCCTTCATCTCCCAAATAGAACCCAAGAAAATAAATGAAGCCCTTCAAGACCCTGATTGGATTGAAGCAATGGAAGAAGAACTGGAATAATTTGAAAGGAACAAGGTTTGCCAGCTTGTTCCCAAACCCAAAAACCAAACTGTCATTGGAACAAGATGGGTATTCAGAAACAAAATGAATGAAGAGGGCATTTTTGTAAGAAACAAAGCTAGACTGGTTGCTCAAGGGTACAGACAAGAAGAAGGAATTGACTATGATGAAACCTTTGCACCTGTTGCAAGATTAGAAGCAATAAGACTGTTCCTTGCCTTTGCCTCATTCAAGAAGATGAAGGTGTTTCAAAGGGATGTCAAAAGTGCCTTCTTGAATGGAGTTCTAAATGAGAAGGTACTTGTATCTCAACCCCCTGGCTTTGAGCATCCAAAGTTTCCAGACCATGTATATAAACTGGACAAAGCCTTGTATGGCCTTAAACAAGCACCTAGAGCTTGGTATGACACCCTATCAAAATACCTCATTGGCAAAGGATTCACTAAGGGGCATATTGATAACACTTTGTTCATCAATAGAAGTTATATTGGATCTCTTCTATATGTAACAGCCTCCAGACCTGACATCATGTTTAGTGTTTGCCTTTGTGCAAGATTTCAAGCCAATACTAAGGAATCTCATCTCTCAGCTGTCTAGAGAATTTTGAGATATCTCAAAGGAACACCTGATTATAGTCTGTGGTATCCCACTGAATCTCCATTTTCCTTAATTGGATTTACTGATTCAGATTATGCTGGATGCAATTTGGATAGGAAATCCACAAGTGGTGGATGTCAGTTCATTGGATCAAGAAAAATCTCTTAGTCATGAAAAAAGCAAACCTCAGTAGCCACTTCAACAGCAGAGGCTGAGTATATTGCTGCTGGCCTTTGATGTTCTCAAATCTTATATCTCAAAAGTCAACTCCATGACTTTGGGATGGACCTTTCAAACATTCCCATTTTCTGTGATAACTCAAGCACGATTGCCATGACAGAAAATCCAGTTCAACATTCCAAAACCAAACACATTGAAGTTAGGCACCACTTCATTAGGGACCATGTTGAAAAAGGGAACATCAACTTGGCTAAAGTGTGCACTGAAGATAATGTGTCTGATATCCTAACAAAAGTCATGGATGAGAAAAGATTTGAGATGCTAAGGGCAATGTTGGGGATGATAAATTTACCAAAATAAGAGTTTATCATTAATCAAAACATCATAACTAATGATTGTTGTCAACAATTGAGAATCTGACAGCTAACCATGATCTTACATAAAAGCATACAAAAATCCTAAACCAAATTACCTCCCTCCAAACCTTCTTTATTCAAACACAAAAGCAACCACAAAATCCTCAGTACCAAGAGCTTCACAAACCTTCCTCCTTCTCACAGCTGTTCCTCATGCAGGCTCTGACAACTAAGATTTCTCATCCTATACTATTCCTTGGTTGTTCCTGCAAATCCTCCTCTATATAATCATGCTCATTGTAGGCAACATCAGAAGCCTCATAAACACTCTCCTTGATGTCTCCATACCTTTCAAGCCAAACTGGATGCCTCTTCATGAAAGGGTCAATTGCTGATGTTGAGAACTGTAGAGAAGGACACGCCCTCCTAGGCCACCATTCTTCAACAGCATCATATGGAGGAAAATCACTCAGTAGAGAGACAAATCTGAAGGTCCCTGAAGTATTTGTACTCTCCTTTGCAATAATAGCTTGATCTGACTGAGGACCTACATCTTCCTCCTCATTCATTGCTGCTGGACTCAAGCACTTCAGAAACTGTGAGAACAACCTCATATAAGCCCTTGAAGGAGAACTTTGCACTCCTGCAAAATTGTCTCCAATTCCTTCAAGAACTTCTTGACTCAATGAGAGTGAATCCCTTGTTACTGAAGTGTACTCTCTGACAGCAAAGAACTCAGGTTGACCAACAGGAGTGTCAATCTTAATCCTTTCTTGGCTGTCAAGCTTCACAAGCTCACCTAATGTGTAGACTCTCTCTACCCCTGCCCCAACATGCTTACTGCATTCACCCTCATTCTCCTTTCCAAACAGACCAACCTTAGCTGTCTGACCAACCTGACCCTCACTCACCATTTTTGCCTTACCTTTATCCCTAGCTGTCTCCTCTAGTCTATTATTCTCACTCTCTATCAATGCTATCCTCTCTTCCTCCCAAAACATTCTTCTTATCTCCCTCTCTCTCAACTCTACTTCTTTACTTGGATCATCACTTAGTAATTGATCCACCTCCTGCTCTAGACCATTATCAGTTTGTATCTGATAAGACAAAAAGTCTCTCTCAATCCTCTCTTCCCTAGTTTCTTCCAACCTTGGACTCCTGAAAACCAATTTCTTTGCAGTCTTAGCCATCTTGCTAGGACTAAACATAGAAACCAATCTTCCCATTTGTTATATGAATGAAATGAACTTGATAAAACTTATTATCTGATTCATTTCCTTTTATAGATGAATTCTCAGCCAATATAGATGTAATGATCATTCAAAATAGACTTGGCTGCTCATCAAGTCTGACAGCTATGATTTTGATTTCTTGCCAATTCAAAGTTATTGGAACTTGCCACTAACACAAAATCATTTACTTCTCTGATAATACCCTCTGAAAATTTGCCTCTGTGTACGGAATTAACTCCCATGTTCTATGGGAAGTTATTGTAAAAAGGGTAGTGGGGGACAAAAACTACTGTTCATGAACATTTATAGCTTTAAATGTAGGTTTTTAACCGTTGTCTAACCCACATCTTAGACGTTTAAACCAAACAAATTCATCTTCTCATTAACCTCTAACCTTTCGAAGCAAATCCAACTTCTTCAATCATTCCTTACCCTCCAAAATCCCTTCCCTTAACCTCTTTGTTTTTCTAAACCCTAAATCTCTGTTTACATAGCAATGGCATATCCTGAAGCTCATGGTTATTTTATCAAGCCTGACTTTTATGACCATGAAGTTGGAGCCCTCATCAAAATACTGGTTGAATCCAACCATCTATGCGAAATGATGGAAGCACAACCTCCCATTTACAAAAATCTTTGCAGAGAAATCTATATGACTGGAGAAAGACTAGTAAGTGGAGCCATTTGAGCCAATATTGAGGGGACTGAGATTGATGTGTCTCCTAAAGTTGTGTCAGAAATCTACAAAATACCAATGAAATATGGAAGTCTCAAAAACATTTGGGATAGAAAAGACAATAGATTGGAGATGTTCTACAGAAAGTTCTTTGATCAACCCATCTGCAACTATCAACTGATGAAGGAGAAGCCAATTAAAAAGGGATCTATTGACCTGTTCAAATCAACCCTAATGGATGTTATCATCAAGGGCTTTGATGGAAAGCAATCATCTTTTGATCAAATAAGCCCAAATGAATGGAAGCAAGCCCTCAGTCTGATAGCTAAGGACACAAACTGGTGTGTAGTCCTATTGTACAACTATCAACTGGCCACATACACTTCACCCTGAAAATTCAAAAAATAAACCCCTAGAATGAACAATTTCAGGTTCATGAGTGGTATCCTTCACCACTTGATTCCCAATCTGAAACCCCCTCTTAAGCATCAATGGCTAGAGACCACTAATTTGGTGCAAACAAGAAGCTTCAGCTCAAGCACATTCAGACTTAAAGGAAAGAAAAGAGTAGACCTTGGAGATGAAGCTACTGGAAACCTTGAAGAAACAACAAAAAGGTTGAGGGAGAAGAAAGAAAAGGAAGTGAAGCTGTGGAAATCACTAGTGCACATGGTAAATGATAAAAGATCAAAAAGAAAGCATGATAAAGGGGTTGTTATCAAGGAAATGACTCAAGAAACCACAGCTACCAAAGCTGGAAAATGGATTGCCAGAGCTGCAAGAAGAAAACTGGCAAAGGAAAGAAGATATTTGAAAAAAAGATTGTACAAGATGTGCCTGTACAAGTGATAGACAAAGGGAAGAATATTGATGAAGACAAATTGGGTGATAGTGAAGAAACTCACTCAGACCCCATATACAGAGACATTGATGATTTTGTTGGTGAAGATGAAGAAAGTCAAGATGATAACTATGATGTACAGCTAAGGAAAGCCCTTGCTGAATCTCTTGTTGATGCTAGGCACAGAACAGCTAAGACAGGGCAATCCTCTGGGACAACTATGATTGGCCAAGATCTGACAACCAAGGTTTCTCAACCAGTTGAAACTTCAAGTGAGGTAACCCTTAACCCTTCTCTCTTAGTAAATACTTTCACTAGGAAGAGAAAATTAGACAAGAATGCTCCCCTCTCCAAAAAGAAGAAACCAAACACACCTATCCCCTCACCAACCAAATAACAATCTAGCTCTCCTCATCTCTCTGTAGCCCAAGAAATCCTTAACCTGAATGCATCTAAACTCAGTTCAAATGAACCAAGTGTTGAAAATGAGAGGGGGGACTCACCTGAATCTGAAGGAGATGACCTTCAGTTGAGGGGGAACAGTAGTCACTTGTCACCTAATCTGACAGCTAAGGCCTCCCAATCCCAATCCTCTCCTATTTCTAGCCCCTCTCAATCACAACCCATTCCTGATCATATCCTCAAAGTTGCTGAAGGATTGACCCTTGAAGGAATCCCTAAATTGCTTTCCACTGTCATCACCTATTTGAGACAAATGTTGACTTAAGATGATATGTTGACAGCTCTAGATGTGATCAAAACTTGAGATAGGGCCAAGAAGTCAAGCATGCCTGATAGTAAAGCCCCATCTAAACCTGTTGAAAATATTGAACCTCAAGTGACACCTGAACCTACCTCTGATAGTGAACCCCTTCCAGCTTGTGAACCCTGGATTCTTGATTGTGTAATTGACTTCTCATTTCACTCAGTCATGGCTGCCTACCAAAGATTCAAGGGAATCACTCATTTTCCTGAAATTGCCAATCTAAACATCATTGAAAACCCTTGGTTGTTGACCAAATATGCCATAATAATCCATGCCAGAAACAGAAGTGGCCTCATCATGTTTGGATATGAAGAATGGAAGAAATACAGATCAGCTCTACCCTCATCCTTCTTCCATACAGCCCCTAGATTACCTAGCTTCATGGATCTGTCAACCATAATTGTCTGGGAAGTCATGTTTTCCCAATTTTTGTCAAACAACCTGAATGCGTGCATCTACATGCCATCCTCTCTTGTTTATGCTATTTGTGTGGACTTGACCAAGGAAATTTATTGGAGGATCTGTAGCAACAAAGCTAAAATCATGGTTGTCATTGCCAAGCCTAACCTGACAGCCATGTTTCCTCCAATCATCTCAGAACCTCCACCCATAATTCCTCAAAACACCAGATCTCTTCAGCTAAATCTCCCATCCAACTTTGACCCCTCAGCATATGTGCCTCTCTATCATGTGACCATCACTGACATGCAAAAGTTTAAAAGGACCATGATCATAAAGATGAGACACATAATGGAAGTCTCAGTTGGTGTTAAATCAGAAAAGAAGATCTCTAAATGAAAGACCAATGATTCTGATGAGGAAGTTGTTAACCTGGGAAAAAGGGCCTCTGGTTCTGCTGCAAATGTCATTGTGTCCAGTGATGAAGAGGATGATGAACCAGTGAAGCAAGTGCCTCAATCCACAACCTCAGCTGTCCACACTATTTCCACAGAACCTCCTCACCATCAAGTTCAACAAACCCTCTATATGCAGTCAAATACTTTTTTCTCTAACTTATTTTCAGGAACTAAGAGTCAAGTTGCTAGAGGAAAAAGTGCTCCCAAATGGGGTCCCTTAAGGCTAAGGGATGATCAAGAACCCCTGTCAAAAGCTGAGCTCAAGTCAAGACAAGATCATACCTTTACCTATGATGATGAGATGAGCTGGGAGTGGAACAATGAGATGTACTACAGAGGTGTAGAACAGAAGATGAGGAAGGAACTCCTGTCTGAAAGAGATCAAATCCTTGCAGCAAGAAAAGAAAGAGAAGAGTTTTCAGACTAGAAACTTTTTGGCTAAGTCTTTTGTTTTCTTCCTTTTAATCTCCTGTCTTAAACATATTTTATTTTGGATAATATTTGTGTTATTGCTCCTATGATTGAATCAAGAAGATTGATCTTTTCTTCATTGGTATATTCAATTCATAAGCTATCTTGCAGGTCATATCTTCATTAGATATATTACTTTGCCAAAAGGGGGGAAATTGTTAGGACCTAACTATGTAGATATATAGTTATATATGGTTTTGACAAAGAAACATATCTTATGTTATCTAACAGCCAAGATACACTAATGGAGATTGGATAGCCAAGACCTAACCTGCACTTACAAACCATCCTGACAGCAATGATCAATCAAGACCAATCAAATAATTCAAATGTATTTCATTACAAAGAGATCATTACATGTCATCTATCTCAATCCTTGACTCCTTCTCATCTAGATCATATTGCTAAACCTGACAGCTAAGAATCTCAACAGCAGAGGTCTCATCCCTCTAACAGCTATGATCTTCAAAGACAGCAGCAATGATTTATCTCTTTGATGACCAAGATGTGCCTTGCCCAAACTCTCAACAAACATTGCCTTGTCATCTCCATGAAGATCCTCTGCACAATGGTTGCAAATTCCTGCTGTTATTATCCGGTCAACAATGCTCTAAATGCAAGCACTATTCCACCCACATTTATTTACTGCATTGTCTCCCCAATGGCTATATTCCAGCTTATAAAAGGAAGCCTCCTTGACTGAAGCTACTGCCCTTTCACCTAAAACTTTTGCAACCTTCCCTTCACCCTTGCATACCTGCAAACCTCCAAATCATTATCAAACAATTCTCAGACACTTGAGACTGTACTTCAAGTGTATAAACAAATTTTTAAACCACTTAAGACTGACTTTAAGAGTGTATTGTAATTTGCTTCGTAACAAGCAAATCCCTAATTGACTGTACTAATTAGGAAGAGGGGTTCAAGGAACTTGCCTATTCAATCTTGTAACTCTTAAAGGAAACTAGAGTATAGTGGATTGAACTCACTTGTCAAGATTGACAGTGAGAGTGGACGTAGGAGGAGTGAACTCTGAACCACTTAAACCCTTGTGTCATTTGGTATTATCACACACAAACACACACTCACTTACACACACATACACTAATCACTTGTCTTTACATTATTTCATCATTATTTATTTCGCTGCACATTTATCTCTGTCATATTAATCAGTTAATATCTGACAGCTAAGATTCACCTTAGCTGCCAAAGCTTAACTGTCTGATCCTCTGTTTGTTGATCAAGTAAACAGGGTCTTTTAATAATATATTCAGTTTTTTTAAGCAAATGGGAGATGGTGCATGCATGGTAAGTTTTCTACTTTTTTTTTTATTGATTGTCTGTGTGCTACAGATTTCTTTCTTTCTGCAACTTCCATTTCTTTTTTCATTGTGTATGTTTGGTGGGGGTGGTGGTGGGCTGTAGATAATATAGAGTGAAAATGTTGTGTAAGTATGGTACCTTATTTAATATGAAGTACTTAAAGTTTTCTATCGTGGAATATATGTTGAAGCTATATCACTAGAATTTCCCAAGTTGCACACACGTTTTAATCAATGTTTTGGCTACCAATTGTCTCATTGTTTCCAATATAGTATTAACGAGTTTATTCAGAAGAATGCAACAAGTAGTTGGTAGTGAGTAATTGGGTAAGGTTACGAGAAAAAGAGTAACCCAGCAGTTGGGGGAACTAGTGATATAACAATCTATAAATTTTCTCGAAGTAACACCTTTTGAGAAAGTATTTCCCAAAATGTCATACTGTAAAAAAGTGTTGCCCGAAATAACCATGTTTGGCAAAAACGCGGTTGGCAACCGCAAATTCTAAATTTCCTTAATAAAAAATGTAGTTGTCAAGTGCGTTTCTTTAACGAAATGCGGTTGACAACATCGTTTTTTACTTGAGGAAGCCTTAAAACGCGATTGTCAACTATGTTTTTTACAAACTTGGTTATTTTGGACTATACATTTTTTAGGATGACATTCTGGAAAATAGTTTTTGAAAAGGTGTTATTTTGAAAAAAAAAAAATACTCCCTCCGTCCCAGCGCAATAGATACTTTTAGTCAAATTTGATTTAACTTTGACCACTAATTTATATAAAAAAATAATGATCCTGATAAAAATCTAAAAATTGTTATTGAAAGTATTATCAATCGTGATACAATAATAATTTTTAAATTTTTACTAGAATCATTTTTTTTATATAAATGATTTGGTCAAAGTTTTTTCAATTTGACTAAAAGTCTCTATTGCGCTGGGACGGAGGGAGTATCAATATAACACCGTGATTGTAAGTGTGACTTTGAACATGATGTTTGATCTCACTTTTTTCTTTCTTTCAAGGATCTCTCTCTCGTAACACACTCACCTCTCCCTTAATGTAACCCACCAAAAAGTGAAATAAAGACAAAACTTCTTCTCGTAATGCACTCACCTCTCTTTAGTGTCACCCACCAATAATTAAATAAAGACAAGACAACGCTTCGTAACACACTTACATACATCATACCCCACACTCCGTTTCCGCAGTATCACACTTTTTATCTTACCAAAATGCACACTATTGACACTATATATTCACACACACATCACACAATCTCTCACCACTTATACACCCTCCTATCTCTCTTATACAACACTACTGTGACAATTACCCACAAAACTTTCCTCTCACTTGATACACAACACATGGCTGCCCCTTTTTCCTTGTTTGCCGCTAATAATTTCAACCATGAAGAACTAGAGAAGGAGAAATCAGTTGAAATCAATGACAAATCCACAGATATCCTTTTGGCAACAAATCCAAAATGTGGTACAACATGGCTCAAGTCCCTTGCCTTTGCTATCAAAAATAGAGCCGCTCCACCAACTCAAAATGAAGAACCTCTTAAACAAAAACCAAATCTTTTGCTTAGTGCTAATCCCCATACACTAGTTCCCAACTTAGAATATGGGTTTTTCCGACGTTACTCCATGGAAGAGATTGAAACCTTGCCTTCACCCCGCCTTATTGCTACCCACATTCCTTACAGTTCATTGCCCAAATCGGTTTATAGTTCGGATTGTAGAATTGTGTACATCTGTCGGGAGGCTAAGGATGTGTTTGTTTCCATGTGGCATTTTTTCGGAAAGGCAGCTGACAAAGAGGTTCCACTCATGTCATTGCCGGAAGCATTCGACTTGTTTTGCCAAGGTGTCTCCTTCTTTGGACCATATTGGGATCATGTGGTAGGATATTACAAGGCTAGCTTGGAATGGCCTGAAAGAGTTTTGTTCTTGAAGTACGAGGATATGCGAAACAATACTTTTAACCAGGTGAAAAGATTGGCAGAGTTCTTGGGCTTTCCTTTCTCGTTGGAAGAAGAGGCTAAGGGAGTTGTTAAAGAAATAATACAACTATGCAGCTTTGAGAATTTGAGCAATTTAGAGGTGAACAAGAAGGGTAAGCTTATTGGGATGGTAAACAATGATATATACTTCAGGAAAGCTAAGGTTGGGGATTCAAAGAATTATCTCACTGCTGCAATGGTGGAGCGTCTCAACGCGATTACTAAGGAAAAATTTAAAGGTATTGAAATTGGATATTAAATCGTAACTAAGTCGAGACGGATCCATGGTCAATACAGGCGAAATAATTCCGAGAGGGATGCATTTCATTATGGTCATGCTAGATGAAGTAATCACAACAAGCTTTCATGGTTACATTTAAGTACTAGCTTGATGTTTGTCAGATGATCTTACATTTATTTTCAATTTGGTTTGCATTATTCTTCAGAGTTTCAGTTTCTTCCCATCCGATAATTGGATAAATTTCTTTTGACCAAATTTTCTACACAAGGAACAACATATTAATATTAATGGATTTTTTTCCCAAATTGACACTGTTTCAAAAAGTATTTCCCAAAATGTCACACTTTTAAAAGTATTGACCAGAATAGCCTAGTTTTTAGAATTCGCAGTTGGCAACTGTGTTTTCATTAATGAATTCGCAGTTGGCAACCGGGGGTTTATAACTTTTCTAATATTTTTTTTAAAAAAAAACGCGGTTGGCAACTGTGAATTCAACTTTGAAATGCAGTTGCCAACCGTGAATTCAAAAAACTAGGCTATTCTGATCAATACTTTTAAAAGTGTGACATTTTGGAAAATACTTTTTAAAACAGTGTCATTTTGGGAAAAAGTTCAATATTAATGAGGGCAGCAGTTCCTAAATTTTTTTCCCAAAATAACTGTTTAAAAAAGTTTTTCCCAAAATGACACTATTTTAAAAGTATTTCCCAGAATAGCCTAGTTATTAGAATTCGGGGTTGGCAACTGCGTTTTAAAAAACGCGGTTGGCAACTGCGAATTCAACTTAGAATTCGCAGTTGCCAACCGCGAATTCTAAAAACTAGGCTATTCTGGGAAAAACTTTTTTAAACATAGTTATTTTGGGAAATAATTCCAGTTCCTAATCAGGATAAGCATGACAGACTCAAATCCTTAATTTCACCCACCAAAAAGTTGAAAAAAAATCGTTACAATTCAACTAGTCACTAGTACAGATTGAGTCTTAGGAAACGCAGCTTAGATAGCGCTTTTAAAAAGCGCTATCTAAGGCGTATACTTACATAGCGCATCCACAACTTCAAATTTAATAATCAAGACAAAATAAAAATAAAAATTACTAACATAGCGTATAGCAGAAAAACGCTATCTTAAGTAAAGCTTACATAGCGCTTATTAAAAGCGCTATGTAAGTAAACGCTTCCTAAGGTTTATTTAAGTTGGTTTTGTCTTCCATTATAACTCAAAGAACGAAAATAAATAAAAAAGTAAGAAATTTATGTTGAAACATTAACGATCCATTAACCATGAACCGACTCACAACAAGATTAAGAAGAGAAAGAGAAGAAGAAGAAGAATAATACGGAAGCGTGTACCTTGTGATTCCATGATTGTGTTCTTGATCTTGTTCTTGAATAAATGAGAAAGTAGGGAAGAGTAGATCTTCTAAATGATAGTGCCCACACTATAATCTTCTTGATGAATGAAGAGAATTCTTATGACTGAATTGTATATGTAACTAGTGTCTCTAATGGCTGATGGATAGCCTTTATATAATAAGAGAAGGGGCACTTCATTTAGGGACTACACCCTTTCATAAAGATGATGGTGTGAAGTTACCATTATGCCTTTATATACATAAGTATGTAGTTTAATGTTTTATAGGTACTTCATCATTCTTTTGGATGCGACTTACTGTTCTTCTTTCCGAATTGCTTTGGTATTGACCAAGCATCCCAATAATAAATACAAGGTCTGTACGAGTACAGACTTGCGCATACATTAAGCTTCCTACTGCCGGTGCATAAGGGATATTTTCCATATACTTGGATTCAAAATTAATTTTAGGACATTGCTTTAGACTGAATTTATCTCCCTTAGAGATAGGGGTGTCATGTGGTTTACAATTTTCCATGCTAAACCTTTGTAATACCTTCTCTATATAGCTCTTTTGTGATAATCCCAAAATACCTCGTGAACGATCACGATGAATTTGGATTCCTAATACAAAAGATGCCTTATCAAGATCTTTCATCTCGAATTTGTTTGAGAAATTTCTTAGTTTCTTTTAGAAGGTCCTTATCATTACTAGCAAGAAAAATATCATCCACATATAAGACCAAAATAATAAATCTACTCCCACTGAACTTATGGTACACACAATTTTTACCAAGATTCATTTCAAAGCCAAATGAAAGAATAACTTGGTTAAATTTTAAGTACCATTGACGAGATGCTTACTTAAGCCCATAAATGAATTTCTTAAGTTTACAAACCAGTTGACTAGTTTGATCTGAATTAGTCACCATTTTTGGTTTCTTCATATAGATAGTTTCCTCAATGTTGCCATTGAAAAAAGCTATCTTAACATCCATTTGATGAAGCTCAAGATCATAATGTGTCACTAATGCCATAATGATCATAAAAGAGGTTTTAGAAGATTCCGGAAAAAAATATTTCTTTATAATCAATGCCTTCCTTTTGAGTAAATCATTTAGTAACAAGACGTGCCTTATATCTTTCCATATTACCTTGCTAATCCCTTTTGGTTTTAAATATCAATTTATAACCAATAGGTTTTACACCATCAGGTAATGGGACAAGATCTCAAATGTCATCGTCTTTCATTGATTTTAACTCCTCATTAATGGCATTGATCCACTTATGAGAATTAGGACTATTAATGGCTTCATGGAAGGTGATTAGATCATCTCCCACTAAACTTAAGGTGTCCTCATTCTCCGCAAGATACATATCATAAATATCCGGAATAACATTTCTTCTTTCTCTAGTAGATCTTCTTAAGGGCACCGGTTCATCCTCATTTTGAGGTTGTTGAATTTCATTATGTTCAACATTTTCATGTTGTCCGTTATTTACGGGAGTCTCTATATTATTTTGAATTGTATGTTCTTTGTTGAATTTCAGGTACAATTAATTGATTTTCAACAGGAACTAAAGTTTGAGGAACAAAGAGTGGTTCCTCTAACTCTTCAAATTCAAAATCATTACTATTTCTCCCACTAAATTCAACATCCTCAAGGAACCTAACATTGTAAGTCTCGAAAAATGTTCTAGTTTTCGGGTCATAAAATTTTTATCCCCTAGATCTCTCGGCATACCCTACAAAAATAGCTACTAACAGTATTTAGGTCCAGTTTGCCCTCATTAGCCCTTATAAGGTCTAGCATCTGCTGGACACCCCCATAAATGAAGATGATTTAAGGACGGTTTCTTATTCGTCCATAACTCATAAGGGGTTTTGTCGGTAGCTTTTGAAGGTGCTCTATTGAGAATATAAGCTGCGGTTTTTAATGCTTCGCCCATAATGAGTGAGGTAAAGAAGTACAAGAAAACATACTTCTTACCATATCCTTAAGGATTCTATTATGTCTCTCCAATATACTATGCTAGGTTTGCCCGGCATGGTGTAGTGAGGGACAATCCTACACTCTTCAAAAAAATAGCGAGTATAAAGGACCCGGACGTTATTCACCCAATACGTTATACCGTCCGTAGTTTTCACTACTATGATCAGATTTAACGTTCTTAATAGTCTTTCTTATGCCTTAAAAGACTTGAAAACGTCCAATGATTGAAACTTTACATGAAGAAAATAATGTATCCATAACGAGAGTAATCATCCATGAACGTAATGAAATATTATTGACCATTCCATGAAGGATTAATGAATAGTCCACAAATGTCCATATGAATTAGTTCCAAGACGTTTGATATTCTCAAAATTTTATTTCCTTTAATGTTTGTAAATTTATTCTTTAAAACACTTAATGCAAAAGTTTTATCCGGAGTATCAAGTTATTTTTAGGATTCCCTCCGACATAAGCTTTATCAATTCTCCCTTTGAAGATATGACCCAAACGCCTATGCCATAGAATACAAGAATTTTCACTTGATAATTTTTGCTTAGTGCCTTTAGTTTTTGTTTCATTATTATGGGACCCATTCATTTTCTTGACTGTGTCAAGTAAATTAAGATTATCGATATATGACAAAGTACTAGTACCGACAAGTTTGGAATTTAAAATAAAGATAACATTTATTATTACCAAAGAATAAGAGTAACCTTCCTTGTCAAAATTGTGATAGATATTAAATTCCATCAAAAGGATGGTACAATGAATGTATTATTTAATACAAAATAATAGCCAGTACTTATCAATAATCTAAAAGTCCCTGTGCCTATAACTTCAATCGGATTTCCAGCTTCCATATAGATGTATTTCTCATCTTCACTGGGAATTCGGAAATTCAGGCAACCTTGCATACATGAACTAATGTGAGTTGTTGCACCAAATACAACCACTATGTATATTAAGGAATTGAAACCAAATTTGCCTTAGTACAAACAAGACCAAATGACATACCATCCTGAATTCGCCATTTGCGATACTTATGGTAGTCGTTCTTCATGCGAGTAAGGTCCTTGCAAAAGAAGCATTTCTTGACTTTATGATCTTTAAATGATCCCTTATGCTTCTTACTTGCAACCGCAATTTCCTTCCCTCTTCTCTTAATCCCACGAGAAGAAATAAATGCTGAGTGAGTACTTTCTAATTTGAGATATTTCATCCTATCTTCCTCTAATGTCATATGTGAAAGTAATCCATTAATATTCCACTTTTTCTTTTGACATTTATAGGTCACTTCAAAAGGACCAAATTGAGGAGGAAGATAGATCAAAACTAAGTGCACGAGCAAATCATCCGAAATCTCTAACTTAAGTGCTTTTAGTTTGATCGAAAGATGAAATAATTCGATAATGTACTCCCGAAGATTTTCATCACCCTTGTACCGAATGGAAACAAGTTTTCACAAGAATTCAAGAAAAAACTCAGCATTTTCGATTTCAGAGACATTGTCCAAAAATGTCTCTGAAACTGAATTTTCCATGATCATTAGACTCACGCGGTTGGACCGTTCCCATTGCTCAACATTTTTCCGTTCTATAACGGTATTTCCTTTAGTGAGAGCAGCGGGACTTGATTCCCCAAATGCGTGATCGATGTCCATATTGCCTAAGATCATCGTTATATTATTTTTCCAAGTTATAAGTTTAGTCCCAGTAAGCAAAGGTGCATCATTTATAGCAGTAGTTACGGATGAAGTATTAATCAAATCTGAAGGAGAAGAACAAGAATGAAACAAAACATATATATATAAGAAACTACATAATGATTAATTATATCAAATGAATTCCATCAAAATAAAAGATAATCAACATGACATCAAGACTAATCTTTGGATTGCGAATTGACTCACAATTTGATTTATCTTAAGATAAACAAATAGCTTAAACAACACACTTTAAATACTTGTCTTCCTTTGGGCCGGATCAAGTACAAAAAGTGTCCTAAAGTTTAAGGTACTTGTTCCCCGGCAATAAAGAATATAAACAATTCACTTTAAACAGCCGCCTTCCTTTGGGATGGTTCACAGCATTTAAAATGACCAAAAGTTTAGTTCAATTATTACCCCATGAATGTAAATACTTAGTCAACAACAAGGTCTCCTTTGGGAAACAAGCATGCTATCACATATCAATATTTACATTCATCTTTTAACAAGTTTGAATTTAATCAACAAGGTCTCCTTTGGGAAACAAGCATGTTAATTATGTCCAAAATGTTAAGGATATAATTAATCGGAAACAAAAAGCCTTAAGGTTATTTCTGAAAATTTAAAGGGTAAATAAATAAGTGAAATTTATCATTAAAAGATAGTATCCTTTTGTTCTACCCATCCATTCTTAAAGTTCGATAACTCTAAGAACCGCCGAAGCGCGACTGGTGTCCAGATACTATAATTTACTAACAAATTATCACAAATGACCAAAAGGGTACGAATGACCAAAAAATTGCAGTTTTATAAACATTGAAGCTTCTGCACACATGGGCGGCCGCGCAGGTCAAGGTGGGCGACCGCCCAAGCTTCAATTCCACAAATTTTGAAGTCGCTGTACACATGGGCGACCGCCCAGGTGAAGATAGGCGACCGTCCATGTGCCCAGTGCCCAGATTTGACGAAAAGTCACCATTTTTAACACCTTTTTATGAACAATTTTGAACCAAATAGAGAGAGTCATACCATACCGCCCCCGACTGGTAGGCCCGCACCCTCGGAGGGCGCCGGGCCCTTTGCCAGGACAACGAGCCATAACACCCAATTAGACTATCAATTCTTAACTTAATGGTGAATCAATATTCAACCAAAGCAAGTAGATCCGCATACTCACATCACATTTTTAATTGCGTGGCTATGCATATGAACAAACTCACAACGCATCCAAGGATGGTGGCTATGTTCAAAATGGGATAATCTTACATTAAGAATTGAATTCCTTTGAGTAAACCAAAAACAGAAATAGAATGAAGTTTTATGAATATAATACTCTTAGACAAGATGAGTATCATGATCAAGAACAAAAACTAAATGAAATCATACAAGAATTAAAGCATAACGCTTTATAAGAATTTCAAACTCAATCTAGTATATGACCAGGCTCTGATACCAATTGTTGAAACATTAACGATCCATTAACCATGAACCGACTCACAACTAGATTAAGAAGAGAAGGAGAAGAAGAATAATACGGAAGCGTGTACCTTGTGATTCCATGATTGTGTTCTTGATATTGTTCTTGAATAAATGAGAAAGTAGGGAAGAGTAGATCTTCTAAATGATAGTGCCCACACTATAATCTTCTTGATGAATGAAGAGAATTCTTATGACTGAATTGTATATGTAACTAGTGTCTCTAATGGCTGATGGATAGCCTTTATATAATAAGAGAAGGGGCACTTCATTTAGGGACTACACCCTTTCATAAAGATGATGGTGTGAAGTTACCATTATGCCCATCATTTAATGGTACTTACACCTAATGGAATTCTACACATTTTATCTATACTTTAACATTGTTAAATGATTAAAACGGTAAATACTAAATACAGGGAACGAAAAATACAGGGAACGAAAAATTCCAATCCTGCCCTTGTCCGTCTCGTGTGTGTATACACGAGATGTTCTCACTTATCCCGTGTGAATCTACACGAGATGTCTCGTGTAATTTCACACGAGAAAGAGAAAACCCCAAGCCTGACGGAAGGATAAACGCCGCCGGTGCCGGATAGTCTAAATCAGAACGGCCGGCGATGCTTATAGATCTATCAAACTTTAGTTCTGACAGAGAGTGACGGTGCGAATATAGATGACCGGCAAATGATCCAAATGGAAAATAATTAAATTAAATTGACTAAAATAAAATAAGAAGTCTGAGTCAGAAACTTCAAGAACTTTGTGAATACCGATTGGGTTCACACCTGGCCGGAAGGCATTTCCTTCAATGTACCTGGCAATATAAAATCATGATGAGAGACCCACAAATACTTTTCTCCCTCGAATTTGAGGAGAATCGCGTACGTGGTAGCCGATTGATTGAGTGACGTTGACTCCCACAGATACTTTTCTCCGTCGAATTCTACCTAACCGGCGGTGAGTTAAATTACAATTGCACACGAGATGTCTCGTGTAATTTCACATGAGATGTGTCTCGTGTGGATCCACACGAGACACATCTCGTGTGAAATTACACGAGACGTGTTTTCTCAGTTCATTACTGAATTAGGGTTTCAATGGCTTCTTCCACCGCTCAAATTAACGCCCTAGGAGGAACCTCGTTCGCTTCATCCAAAAAATCCCCCAAATTTCAACTACTACGTTCGACAAGTACTAGGTGTGAATCATATGTTTGCTAGGTTTTAATGTCGTCGTTTGTCTCAGTTAAGTTTGTGACATGTATGAAGCAAAGATTGTGATAAATCTGTGCTTGCTTTGTTCTAATCGTCATTCTGGTCACAGACCTAGATTGAGAAGAGTTGAGAATGTATCAAATAAGGCATTGTTGTGGGCAATTGTGGTTGGAAGTTAGGTCGCCGGCGAATGGTTTGGTGAGGGAGACTGTGTTTGCGTATAGAGAGAGAAAGCTCTTTTAAGTATATAAATGGATATTTTGGTAATTTACATAATTCCCTGTATTTTTGGTTCCCTGTATTTAACCATATCCGATTAAAACAAATGAAATTAAATAAAACATATTAATTAATCCATGTTCTAACAATTTATGCCCCAATTCAACCAAATTCAGCCTAAGCCGCAGCCCTAGCCGGACTTTCCCCGTCGTTCAGGCCCTTCCATCGTCGCCGTCATCTTACGTGCTTCTCCGGCGTAACTTTCAGTCGTCTCCGGCTTAACTTTCAACAGTTCGCGCCTCCGTCACCGTCACCGTCCCAAACCCATACTCGTTCACTCCCCCCCGGCCTATGTCTCTATATGACCGTTCAATTCAACGAAATTCAGCCTAAGCGGCAGCCCTAGCCCGACTTCTCCCGTCGATTTCTCTTCTGATCAGGCCCTTCCATCATCGCCGTCATCTTATCGCTTCTCCGGCTTAACTTTCAGGCGTCCCCGGCTTAACTTTCAACACTCTCCGTCCAAAAACTAACATAAAATTGCACACAAAGGGGAAATTCTGAAGATTGGTGGGTCTTTTCCGAAATCGGAAGCCATTATCATCTCTTTAATCGGCTAAGCTTCAACAAATCTGAGGTGAATTTCCTCCACTTTCTTACTATTATTATGATTTTCATACTTCCTGTGAAACCCCTTTTGCATTTCTCTGCTGTCTTTGTGAATTAATTTGCGTTTTCTAGTCTAGGTAAAGTTTGGAAACCCATGATAAATTTGACATTAAATATTGATTCACGAACTTTGGGTGTATCCTTGAGATTGTGTTTTGATTTCTGTTATAAAAGATAAATCAAATTTAGGTTGCTGTTGGTAAAGTTTCTTGTAAATGGTCCAAACCTGTTTGTTAAAATGCCGTAGTGAAGCAGAAGATTTGTATTGGCCTGGATGAGAAATGGATGCTTGTTCTAGGGCCTTCATTACTCTGACTTACCCCTTTTGAAGAAGTGCCGACCATCTGAATGTTCTCAATGCTCGAACAAATGCACTTGTGAGGGGAAGTCTTGGTAGTAGTCAATTAAGATTGAATGTTCAAAATTTGGTCCACAATTTGGATTATCATCCTTTTTCTCGAAGGCGACAAAGGTAATCACTTCCAATTCTTCTTTAATATTGTTGTCTTTTGAGATTATTGGTGTTATAAATTGTTGTTATTGGCTTCTTTTAATTTGACAGATGAAATCTGGTCAATTTATACCATCATTGTTTGATTTTGATAATTTAGGGGGTATAAACAGTGCCTGATAGTACCGACATTGTGAATGATGTTTGATCTATGATTAAACTTTTTCGTGGTTCTTTGGTATTCGTTTAATCTTGCATGATCTGTTGCTCTAAAGCCATCTGTCGACAACAAATTTTATCTTATAAAGTTTTGATAGATTTTTATGCGTTGCCTGATGCTGATCATAGTGTCATCTGCTAGCCCTGAATTCAAGAAATTGCATAGAAGCTAGGCCTTCTTTTAATTTGACAGATGAAAATATCATCACTAGCTCGAGGGTAGAAGAACAAGGGAGGCATAGTGTATCTTTAAGGTTGCTGTTGTGCCTTTAATATGAATCAACATCTTTCGATTATTCTTGACACTAGTTCATCATAGACAGAGATAAATGCAATTTAACTGAAGGATTTAGAACCTCATCCTACTTATATTACTAGCTTAAGGTGGTAATTAGTAAATAAAAGAGAGATAGGAAGGTCATTTTTGAATCTTACGTAATTGAGTTTATCCTTCAATTGAGCAGGAACAACTAACCAACGTTTTCATAAGCCCAAATATGGTAAATAAGAAAGATAAAGGAAGCTTGTTGATGGAACTCTCATATTCTGACATTCCTTGTCATCCATGTCTGGGTGTTATGAAAATTTGATTGTCGGTTTTATGGTAGTGCGTTGTTGAGTCAATCAAGAGTAGGTAAACTCGTACTTACGGCCAGTGACACACACACACACATATATGGCTTACTAAAGGGAGAGACGGCAAAATAACAGTTAATAAAAGAAATATTTCTAAACAAGCCTTATTCCCGCTCATAGATGTCTTTTCTTGCTTCAATTTTGGGGCTTTAATTTATTGCAATTCATCAATAGATATAGTATCATAGTATTTCCTATGAAATCCCATATTTTTCTGGAAGAACTATTATATTGTTGATATCTCCTTGTTAGCCGTAAATCCATCTTATATCTGCCTTAAATCCATTCTGATACATTTAAAACTTGGCACACATAAGATCCCATGTGCACTGGCACTATCCTGATGTTGTTGTTGTTGTTGCTGATGGTGTTGTTGTTGTTGTTGTTCTTCTTCTTCTCGCCGCCGTTATTCTTCTTTATTCTTTGTTATTCTTTGTTGTTGTTGTGCTGTTGTTGTTGTTGTTGTTGTTGTTGCTGATGTTGTTGTTGTTGGGCACCTGTATTTTGGCTTAATTTTTTTCAATAACGTTGTTTCTAATAAATATTTGTCTTGTAATTTTTTTGGTGCAGTTTGTCCTTACAAACCGACTCAAGTGTTATCCTCCGAGAAAAATGCAGATTTTCAGATTAATTGGGCAGGATACTTGTATAACCGATTTCTTAAGGAGAAGATGGGAGGGAAGTAGTAGAAAATAGGCACTACAAAAATTTTTGGTTCTAACTAGTGTTGATTGTCATATTAATGATATTGATGATCGAGATAACAAATATTTTTTTACTCTTGTTAGTATAACTCTTTTGGATGATTGTAACAATTATTGTTGTGTAAATAAATGAAAGGTTGATTATCATTGTTGAATGGGATGATTATTAGTTTCTATTATTTTTTTATATAATTTAAAATAGGTGCATATTAATTTTTATTTTTATATAACTTGCGTAGCGCTTACTTACATAGCGCTTTTTAAAAACGCTATGCAAGTTGATTACTAAAAAAATAAAAAATAAAGTGCTTAGATAGCATATAAAAACGCTATGGAAGTTGATTTCTAAAAAAATAAAAAAAGTGCTTAGATAGCGCTTTTTAAAAACGCTATCTAAGTTTGAGAGCTTATGTAGCACATAAAAAACGCTATGTAAGTTGATTTTTTCAAAATAAAACAAGTGCTTGAATAGCGCTTTTTAAAAGCGCTATCTTAGTTTGGGAGCTTAGATAACGCTTATAAAAGCGCTATGCTAACTTGCATAGCGCTAGCTTAGATAGCGCTTATAAGCTAAAAAAAAGCGCTATCTAAGCCCAAATCTGTACTAGTTAGTCTTGTAACACACCAACCACATCCCCTCACTCTCACACTTAACACGCAATCTCTCACCATTCATACATAGGCTTCATGTGAAATTTTTGTTAGAGATAAAGAAGGAGATTCACCAAATATTCAGTTATCTAAGTTGGTATTGAGCCAACTTAGGAAAGTTACCTTAGTTATAAGTATTCTCCAATTAGAATTATATTTACTATATTAGAATTCTAGTCATATTAGGTTTTGTTATTATATTATTTACTTTCTCTTGTTATGTATAAATATGGCCTTTACAATATCAATAAAACTCAAGATATCTTCTTCAATATTTATCAATGTTATTATGGTATCAGAGCATAGATCCATAATGGGACTTCTTCACCAAACCCACTACCATTCACATCCGCCACTCTACCAATCCTTTCTCCCCCCTCCCTCTCCATTTTTTTTCTTAAACCTTCGTCATTTCTTCTCCCATGGTCGAACCACTAAAACCCTTTCTCCTCCCATGGTCGAATCACTAAACCCCTAGGCCTTTATTCTTCTTCTTCTTTTTTATCCTACCTTCCTAAAGGTACTTCTCTTTCTTCTTAACTCTTTTCTTTCCAATTCTAATACTTCTCTCAAACTATTTTCTCTCTCAAATTATTTATCTCAAATTAACTGTCTTTCTCAAATTGGTCAACCTCTTCTATTTTTCTAAATTTTTAATATAATTTTCTTCCCTTAATATTTCTCCTCTCTAAACTTTTTCACATATCTCAATGTAACGTTTAGTATTATTTCTTCCCTTCAGAAAAAAAAATATTCTTCTTCTTAATTTTTTTTCTTATCTCAATGTAACGTTGAGTATTATTTCTCCTCTTCACTCAATCTCCCTTTGAAAACCAAATCCAATTCGTTGTCGAGACATAAAATCGTCGTTGAGACGTAGTCGATGAGACACAAAATTCCTCGTCATTGCGACGTAAAATTATCGTCATCACGACGTAATAAACAACAAACAACAACAATAACAACAACAAAGTCTTCAACAACAACAAGTCTATATTATGTCCAAGATTGGACTCTCCTATCGGCCGTCCATCTTGCGGAGGCATGTTAGAGATAAAGAAGGAGATTCACCAAATATTCAGTTACCTAAGTTGGTATTGAGCCAACTTAGGAAAGTTACCTTAGTTATAAATATTCTCCAATTAGAATTATATTTACTATATTAGAATCCTAGTCATATTATGTTTTGTTATTACCTTATTTACTTCCTCTTGTTATGTATAAATAGGGCCTTTACAATATCTATAAAACTCAAGATATCTTCTTCAATATTTATCAAAGTTACAATTTTATTTGGTGAAAATATGGGGAAAACGCGTTTTCCTAATGATTAGGAAAAAATATGTTTTAAAATGACATTTTTTTAAATAAGTAGAATTTCATGTGCGCTGACATTTTTGTAAATAAGTGAAACTTCGTGCACGCTGAAAGAAAAATTTGGCTAATTCTGTGACAAACAAACCATCTGCATATCAACCTCAAATAGTTATGGATAACAATATTAAAGCCTTATTAACATAAATTAACAATCGCATTTGAAATAGACAATTACCAACAAACCTTCTATATATCAGTCTACAGGTTTCTAAATATCAATATTAAAACCATCTGGATATGAATTAACAAGTACAGTTGAACAAGGTCATGACTAACAAAACTTTTGTATATCAATCTCAGCGGTTTCTGAATATCAATAGCAAATCTTTCTGGATATGAATTAACAAATACATTTGAACAAGACTATGAACAATAAACCTTATGTATATCCAAAGGAATCCAGCTAAGAATATGAATCAAAATCACAACCCAAAGGTACCGAACCTAAATGATAAGATAAACTAGAAGAAAAGCATCTTTTAAATAAGTTTAAGACTTTATGATTTTATATAACTCAACTAAATCTTCCCAACACCAAGTTTATGTGGCATATATATTTCATGATTGTCTCTCACAAAGGAAAATGAATCTTACTTTAAGCTTGTTCCATCATGAAACCAAAATTCTGAAAATGTAAACAATTTACTTCTACATAATTGTCTCCATAAATGTCAATGGACTTTTTGCTTTCTTTATGGATGATCGATTCTTCATCATATATTGGAGGTTTATCCCAATCAACAACCGCTTCTTCACTTGTCAAAATGAAAATGGCCAATCAAGATTTTTTGAAATCTCCTTGTCATAAACATTTTGGAACGTAAGGTTCAACCGATAATTAAATCGATGAGAAGCCTTTTCAGTCGACACCTAATCAAAAGTGTGATTGGAAAGAGAGTTCTTCTCACGATTACTTGTTGTCAACATCTTCAAATCATGACGCGAATCATCATTTTCCAAAGTCTCGTAGCATGTAAGGCAACGCTTGAGGTGTAACACTTGTCTATTTAAATCTTGTACCATCGCATCTCGGTCTGCATGGTAATGCTGCGGAAGAATATCGACCATAGCTGTGATACCACTTTGATGCCGGAAAAGTGGAGAAGAAATCTGAGGTAACACAAGTGAACACTCATTAAGATAAACAACTCGATATCAAAGGAATCCACCTGAAAATATGAGTCAAAATCACAACCCAAAGGCACCCATTAGCAGTGGGTTAAAATGGTTTGGGCGTGAGCTAATGTGTCACCCACGCCAACCACAGTGCTATGGTTGTGAATGGGGGTGGATGACCAATATGGGGTTTGGGTTTGGCAGACAACCAATTGATGCCGATCAAGGGTGGAGCGGCCGCGCAGCATATTCTGGAGCGGTCGTGCAAGGCGGCGACATCTGCAAACGGGCTTCAACGTATTTTAGGGTTTTAGGGTTTTTTCATTATTAGTTGAGGGTATTTTAGTCTTTTCATTTATAAGTTATTTTAGGGTTTTAGTAGTATTTGTAGTTGTGTTAGGGTATTGTAAAAGGGGAGCAATGATGATGAATAAAATTTGATATTGGGTGTTTACCCTTTGTTGCCTAGAAGTGATTAAATTCCTTCTGGATGCCAATTTCTTGTATTGATTAAATTCTACGAGAATTGAAGATCGATTACGGGCTATTTGTTTCTTCCGACTCTTGGTATTGATTAAATTCTACTAGGGTTGTGAAGATTCAATTTCAACAGTAATTGATATCTATCACGGTCGATTACAACAGTAATTGATTATCTATCCAGTCTTCCGCTACGTCAGTTGGTATCAGAGCCTTACGGTTCGAATCCTTGGAATTGATGAAGGAACAGTTAACTGGTAAAATGGCCGACTTGTTCAAGGAACAGTTAACGGGCAGAATGGCCGACTTGTTCAAGGAACAGTTAACGGGTAGGATGGCTGACGTATAGTATTCAATCTACAGACTTAGAGGAATCAGCCCGTGGTGCTCCTACCGTGGGTATAGACTCGTGGACGAGTCTTTCAAAGGAGTCGAGAATGATGCAGATCAAGGGTGGAGCGGCCGTGCAGCATATTCTGGAGCGGCCGTGCAAGGCGGCAGCATGTGCAAATGGGCTTCAACGTATTTTAGGGTTTTAGGGTTTTTTTCATTATTAGTTGAGGGTATTTTAGTCTTTTCATTTATAAGTTGTTTTAGGGTTTTATTAGTATTTATAGTTATGTTTATTGCTCTGCTCCTCTCACTGCTGCGTCACTGTGGGACTCGCTTTCCAAGAAGTATAGCACCGATGACTCCGGAAAAGTACCAAGTGGGAAAGTTCCTGAATTATCACATGAGTGAGGGAAAGTCGGTTACCGATCAAGTGCACGAACTCCAAATCATTTTGCAATCACTCAAGGATGCTGACATGGGACTTCCTGATAAGTTCGCTGTCATGGCTATCATTGAGAAGTTTCCTCGATCTTGGGGGGAATTCGGTATGACCCTCAAGCATCGTACTGGAAGCTTGACACTCAATGAGTTGATGAATGCAATTGCGATTCAGGAGGTGCATACTGGTAACCAACCTAGCGTACCTGTGGAGGCTGCTGCTAATATGATAACCGGTAAAAGCAAGTTTAAGGGAAAAGGTGTGAAAACTCACTCTAAGGATAAAGAAAACCATGATAAACTTAAAGTTAAGAAAAATAACTTTAGAAAGCCAAAAGCAAAACAGAATCCGGCCGGAATTGTGGAGAAGGTGGACACTTTTCTAGGGACGCCCGTCCAAGAAAGGAAAAGGACCACAAGCCTCTGCGATGACCATCCCGTCGTCAACATGGTGTTGGGTCCGAAGGATTATGATGATCCCGACTCGACGCACCCAGGTTGACGCTCGACCTGCAATGTTACTAAGTATGTAACTTCTTATCTTGAAATCTTTACCGTCTATGAACCCAACGAGTAGCTAGTTGACACTTTGGGGCAAATGTGCACGTTTGTCTTTGATAAATTGCTATTTGTGTCTTACCGGCTCGAGCGTGGTAGATCGGTGACGATGGGGAACTCTAGTGCCGCAAAGGTGCTTGGGGCTGGACGCGTGGACCTGAGGTTTCCTAATGGGCGCATTCTTACCTTGCATCAAGTGTATCACGTTCCTGATATTCGTCGCAACATTATTAGTGGTTCTAGTCTAGTTAGGGAAGGATTTGAGATTTCATTTAAATGTAATAAGGTCATAATTTTGGATTCTGGTAGTTTTGTGGGGAAAGGTTATTCCTCGGATGGTTTATTTAAAATTAGAGTTGAAACTGATGTTTGTTCGCACAATAGTTTTAGTTCTATTGATTATCCTGTTTCTTATTCCATTGAATCTTCAAATGTTTGGCATGGTCGTTTAGGACATATTAACTATGATTCTGTGAAAAGAATGATGAATTTAGATATTATTCCTAAACATGCTATTGATAAGAATTCTAAGTGTCATGTATGTGTTGAAGCTAAATCTACAAAAGGTTCATTTAAGTCGGTTGTGAGAAATTCTGAAATTCTAGATTTAGTTCATATTGATATTTGTGAATTTAATGGCGTGTTGACCAAAGACAAAAAGAAATACTTTCTCACCTTTATTGATGATGCTAGTAAATACTGTTATGTCTATTTGCTTAGTTCTAAGGATGAAGCACTAGATAAATTCATTATATTTAAGAATGAAGCAGAAACACAAACCGGCAAGAAACTTAAACGGTTAAGGTCTGATAGAGGAGGTGAATATGAGTCTAACCCCTTCATGTATTATTGCCAAGAAAACGGAATAGTACATGAAGAGACTCCTCCCTACACCCCTCAATCAAATGGTGTTGCTGAACGTAAGAATAGAACACTTACTGATATGATTAACAGTTTACTCATAAGTTCTGGACTGCCCAAATATATGTGGGGAGAGGCTTTGAATACGGCTTGCCATATTCTGAATAGAGTCCCTCCTAAACATAGAAAGGAAAGTCCGTTTGAATTTGGAGAGGTCGACAGGCTAGCTTGAAACACTTAAAAGTGTGGGGGTGCCTTGCAAAGGTACTTGTACCCGCACATAAAAGGAAAAAGCTTGGACCTAAAACTGTTGATGCTATCTTTATAGGTTATTCTGAAACAAGTTATGCATTGAGATTTCTTATTATAAAATCAGAAATTTCTGGCATAGATGTGAACTCTATAGTTGAGTTACGTGATGCAACATTTTTTGAGGATGTGTTTCCGATGAAGGACGGACTTCCTAAGGAATCTAACCCAACCACTAATTCCATTCCTGCTCAAGTAGAGGAGCTGACAAATGTGGGGGTTGATTCCAGTGCAACTCATTCTGACGATGAGAATTAACCAAGAAGGAGCAAAAGGGCAAGAACCACCAAGTATTTTGGAAGTGATTTCATCACTTACAATGTCGAGGGTGATCCTCTAACCTTCAAAGTTGCTATGGCAACTTCTGATGCCAAGCAGTGGAAGGATGCTGTTAAGAGTGAGATGGATTCTATTGTCTCTAATGGGACATGGGAATTGGTCGATCTCCCTCCTGGTTGTAGCACGATAGGATGTAAGTGGGTCTTCAAAAGGAAACTGAAACCGGATGAAACCGTTGACAAGTTTAAGGCTAGGTTAGTGGCCAAGGGATTCAAGCAAATGGAAGGAATAGACTATTTCGATACCTATTCGCCAGTTGCTAGAATGACTACAATCCGAATGCTTATCGCATTGGCCTCTATATATGATCTTCCTATCCATCAGATGGATGTTAAGACCGCTTTCTTGCATGGCGATCTAGAGGAAGAAATTTATATGGATCAACCTGAAGGTTTTGAGGCCTCTGGCAATGAGAAAAAGGATTTTAAACTTGTTAAGTCCTTGTATGGACTCAAACAAGCCCCTAAGCAGTGGCATGAGAAATTTGATAAAATTGTCTCATTGTTTGGCTTTGTTACTAATGATTTTGATAAGTGTGTTTATAGCAAGAGTATTGGTGATAGTAGTATTGTCTTATGTCTGTATGTCGATGATATTCTGTTGTTTGGAACGGATATGAGGATAATTAATACTACTAAGGAATTCTTGAAAAGTAAGTTTGAGATGAAGGATATGGGAGTAGCTAGTGTGATTCTTGGCCTTAAGTTGACTCGTTCAACTGGTGGCATAACCATATCGCAATCTTATTATACTGAAAGTCTAATTGAGAAATTTGGTTATAAGAATTGCAAAGTAGTTAAGACTCCATATGATCCCTCAGCTGCACTTACTAAGAATGAAAGTGGAGTACCGATGGCTCAGTTGAGATATTCTCAAATTATTGGAAGTTTGATGTATCTTGCCAATTGTACTAGACCAGATATATCCTACTCGGTTACTAGGTTGGCTAGATATACTCAATGTCCAAGTAAAGCACATTGGAAAGCTCTTGATAGAGTTCTCAAGTACTTGAAGGGAACAATTTCCCTTGGGCTGCACTACGGTAGATACCCTTCTGTTCTTGAAGGATATAGTGATGCAAGCTGGATTGCCTATAACTCCGGGAGTTATGGCTGTACGGGGTATGTTTTCACCTTAGGCGGAGCTGCAGTCACCTGGAGGTCGACCAAACAAACTCTGTTGTCTAGGTCTACATTTGAGGCCGAATTAGTTGCCCTTGACACTACTGGATTGGAAGCTGAATGGCTTCGAGGACTTATGTCTGAGATGCCCATGGCCAGTAAGCCCATGCCTGTTATCTCTGTACATTGTGACAACACCGCCACAATTGAGAAACCGAAAAGTGTCAAGTACAATCAGAAACTAGGAGACACATCCAAATTAGATTAAAATCTATAAGGGATCTAGTGTCTCGAAAGGTGATAGTCGTTGATTATGTTGGTACCAAGGATAACACAGTGATCCTTTAACCAAAGGGCTAGAATTTGCTCTAGTTCAAAAATCTAGGTTGGGGATGGGGTGAACCCCGTCGATTCAAACGCGGTGGCAACCCAATCTACTCGAGTAGAGATCCCACAAAGGAGATTCAATGTGGTAATAACAAGTCGTGGGGTGAATCGGAGCACCTAATAATAGATTGACATGTTGCATGTCCGAGTCTATCCACGAATAGCCTAGAGGTGCTCGTTCGCTAATAAAGTAAAAGTTTGGAACTTTGAATGGGATCAAGTCTTTTAGACAAGATGCTAGCACTACATCTTCTGAGATGCCCAGCTAAGTGAGTGTTGTTGTTGGCCGCAACTAGAGGAATTTGGGTTATTCCTTGAAAGCACTCATGATAGAGGATCGGGACGTATGGCTTATAAGCGTCAAGTGTTCGATAGAGGGCCTATCATAGCTTTTGTCGTGTTTGTTACCAGCAAAGGCCTCTACATCCAAAGGCATCAGATTCAAGACACCCGTTCATCTGGTCCTGTGGAGGTTTGCGTTGGATAACATAGGTAGTGGTTCAAGCCGGAAGGTACCATTATTGAAAGCATGGCAATGGACAATCTGTACACGTCATATTTCTATGAACTTCTGGGGGATTGTTGGAATATTTGTATTTGTGGTATGAAAGTTCATAGCTTATGACCTTGGAGCGTTATTGGGGCTTGAACTGATTTTTGGCTAAGGGGAAAATCACTTCGGATGTTCTGTGCTCGAGGGCGGCCGCGCAGGTGGACAAGGGGGGCCGCGCAGGTGTCTAGAAAAACCAACGTGAATTGCCTGTTGTCCTGCGCGGTCGCACAAGCCCTGTGGGCGGCCGCGCACGTGTCGGGCTTGGGTTTTCCTGGGCCAAATTTCAGACTTTAAACCCTAAAAAAAATTACTATATGTATATATAATATTATTCCTTCAGCCGCATGACACATGAATTATTAAGAGAGAAAAACAACTCTTTTGCTCTAATTCATTGTGTTGATTACTCCCGTTCATAGAGATTCGTTCGTGAGATTCAAGGCGACTGAGATAGGACCGCCGGTGATTACCTACCTGTGTGCTATATTGTGGTACGTAATCCGTGATCATTTTATCCTCGGAGAAATTTGCCTGTACCTAAGTTGCACCAATTGGGGGCAATGTTTTCCTGATCCTGTTCCATTGATTTCGGTTTTGCTATTGGCTTAATTGGTACGTTCTTGACTTGATCAATAAATTCCCTACTGTTGATTAAATTGTTTATTTAATCTGTAGTGCAATAATTTGATTTCCAACAGTCTAAGAGAAAATAATTTTATTCGATCATGTCTGGTGGTTCCTCTAGCTCTCCCTTTAAGTCCCTAGTTGACACCTCCGATCTTCCGGAGAAGTTCGGTGGCAAGAACTTCAAGCGTTGGTCTGAACGCATGAAGATCTGGCTGTCAATTAAGGGCATGTCTGGTATGCTGACATCCAAATGTCCCGCTCTGAATGGTGATGATCCAGTTAGTGTGGCTGCTGTTAAACTGTGGAAGGAGCAGGATGATGTTGTTCGAGGATGCATTCTGTCAGCTTTGTCGAATGCACTCTTTGATGTTTATTGCTCTGCTCCTCTCACTGCTGCGTCACTATGGGACTCGCTTTCCAAGAACTACAGCACCGATGACTCCGGTGTGGAAAAGTACCAAGTGGGAAAGTTCCTGAATTATCACATGAGTGAGGGAAAGTCGGTTACCGATCAAGTGCACGAACTCCAAATCATTTTGCAATCACTCAAGGATGCTGACATGGGACTTCCTGATAAGTTCGCTGTCATGGCTATCATTGAGAAGTTTCCTCGATCTTGGGGGGAATTCGGTATGACCCTCAAGCATCGTACTGGAAGCTTGACACTCAATGAGTTGATGAATGCAATTGCGATTCAGGAGGTGCATACTGGTAACCACCTAGCGTACTGTGGAGGCCGCGCTAATATGATAACCGGTAAAAGCAAGTTTAAGGGAAAAGGTGTGAAAACTCACTCTAAGGATAAAGAAAACAATGATAAACTTAACGTTAAGAAAAATAACTTTAGAAAGCCAAAAGCAAAACAGAACTGCTGGAATTGTGGAGAAGGTGGACACTTTTCTAGGGACTGCCCGTCCAAGAAAGGAAAAGGACCACAAGCCTCTGCTGATGACCATCCTGCTGTCAACATGGTGTTGGGTCCGAAGGATTATGATGATCCCGACTCGACGCACTGGAGTTGACGCTCCGACCTGCAATGTTACTAAGTATGTAACTTCTTATCCTGAAATCTTTACCGTCTATGAACCCAACGAGTGGCTAGTTGACACTGGGCAAATGTGCACGTTTGTGCCGATAAATTGCTATTTGTGTCTTACCGGCTGAGCGTGGTAGATCGGTGACGATGGGGAACTCTAGTGCCGCAAAGGTGCTTGGGACTCGGACGCGTGGACCTGTGGTTTCCTAATGGGCGCATTCTTACCTTGCATCAAGTGTATCACGTTCCTGATATTCGTCGCAACATTATTAGTGGTTTTAGTCTAGTTAGGGAAGGATTTGAGATTTCATTTAAATGTAATAAGGTCATAATTTTGGATTCTTGTAGTTTTGTGGGGAAAGGTTATTCCTCGGATGGTTTATTTAAAATTAGAGTTGAAACTGATGTTTGTTCGCACAATAGTTTTAGTTCTATTGATTATCCTGTTTCTTATTCCATTGAATCTTCAAATGTTTGGCATGGTCGTTTAGGACATATTAACTATGATTCTGTGAAAAGAATGATGAATTTAGATATTATTCCTAAACATGCTATTGATAAGAATTCTAAGTGTCATGTATGTGTTGAAGTTAAATCTACAAAAGGTCCGTTTAAGTCGGTTGTGAGAAATTCTGAAATTCTAGATTTAGTTCATACTGATATTTGTGAATTTAATGGCGTGTTGACCAAAGACAAAAAGAAATACTTTCTCACCTTTATTGATGATGCTAGTAAATACTGTTATGTCTATTTGCTTAGTTCTAAGGATGAAGCACTAGATAAATTCATTATATTTAAGAATGAAGCAGAAACACAAACCGGCAAGAAACTTAAACGGTTAAGGTCTGATAGAGGAGGTGAATATGAGTCTAACCCCTTCATGTATTATTGCCAAGAAAACGGAATAGTACATGAAGAGACTCCTCCCTACACCCCTCAATCAAATGGTGTTGCTGAACGTAAGAATAGAACCCTTACAGATATGATTAACAGTTTACTCATAAGTTCTAGACTGCCCAAATATATGTGGGGAGAGGCTTTGAATACGGCTTGCCATATTCTGAATAGAGTCCCTCCTAAACATAGAAAGGAAAGTCCGTTTGAACTTTGGAGAGGTCGATAGGCTAGCTTGAAACACTTAAAAGTGTGGGGGTGCCTTGCAAAGGTACTTGTACCCGCACATAAAAGGAAAAAGCTTGGACATAAAACTGTTGATGCTATCTTTATAGGTTATTCTGAAACAAGTTATGCATTGAGATTTCTTATTATAAAATCATAAATTTCTGGCATAGATGTGAACTCTATAGTTGAGTTACGTGATGCAACATTTTTTGAGGATGTGTTTCCTATGAAGGACGGACTTCCTAAGGAATCTAACCCAACCACTAATTCCATTCCTGCTCAAGTAGAGGAGATGACAAATGTGGGGGTTGATTCCAGTGCAACTCATTCTGACGATGAGATTGAACCAAGAAGGAGCAAAAGGGCAAGAACCACCAAGTATTTTGGAAGTGATTTCATCACTTACAATGTCGAGGGTGATCCTCTAACCTTCAAAGCTGCTATGGCAACTTCTGACGCCAAGCAGTGGAAGGATGCTGTTAAGAGTGAGATGGATTCTATTGTCTCTAATGGGACATGGGAATTGGTCGATCTCCCTCCTGGTTGTAGCACGATAGGATGTAAGTGGGTCTTCAAAAGGAAACTGAAACCGGATGGAACCGTTGACAAGTTTAAGGCTAGGTTAGTGGCCAAGGGATTCAAGCAAATGGAAGGAATAGACTATTTCGATACCTATTCGCCAGTTGTTAGAATGACTACAATCCGAATGCTTATCGCATTGGCCTCTATATATGATCTTCCTATCCATCAGATGGATGTTAAGACCGCTTTCTTGCATGGCGATCTAGAGGAAGAAATTTACATGGATCAACCTGAAGGTTTTGAGGCCTCTGGCAATGAGAAAAAGGTTTGTAAACTTGTTAAGTCCTTGTATGGACTCAAACAAGCCCCTAAGCAGTGGCATGAGAAATTTGATAAAATTGTCTCATCGTTTGGCTTTGTTACTAATGAGTTTGATAAGTGTGTTTATAGCAAGAGTATTGGTGATAGTAGTATTGTCTTATGTCTGTATGTCGATGATATTCTGTTGTTTGGAACGGATATGAGGATAATTAATACTACTAAGGAATTCTTGAAAAGTAAGTTTGAGATGAAGGATATGGGAGTAGCTAGTGTGATTCTTGGCCTTAAGTTGACTCGTTCAACTGGTGGCATAACCATATCGCAATCTTATTATACTGAAAGTCTAATTGAGAAATTTGGTTATAAGAATTGCAAAGTAGTTAAGACTCCATATGATCCCTCAGCTGCACTTACTAAGAATGAAAGTGGAGTACCGATGGCTCAGTTGAGATATTCTCAAATTATTGGAAGTTTGATGTATCTTGCCAATTGTAGTAGACCAGATATATCCAACTCGGTTACTAGGTTGGCTAGATATACTCAATGTCCAAGTAAAGCACATTGGGAAGCTCTTGATAGAGTTCTCAAGTACTTGAAGGGAACAATTTCCCTTGGGCTGCACTACGGTAGATACCCTTCTGTTCTTGAAGGATATAGTGATGCAAACTGGATTGCCTATAACTCCGGGAGTTATGGCTGTACGGGGTATGTTTTCACCTTAGGCGGAGCTGCAGTCGCCTGGAGGTCGACCAAACAAACTCTGTTTTCTAGGTCTACATTTGAGGCCGAATTAGTTGCCCTTGACACTACTGGATTGGAAGCTGAATGACTTCGAGGACTTATGTCTGAGATGCCCATGGTCAGTAAGCCCATGCCTGTTATCTCTGTACATTGTGACAACACTGCCACAATTGAGAAACTGAAAAGTGTCAAGTACAACTGTAAAACTAGGAGACACATCCAAATTAGATTAAAATCTATAAGGGATCTAGTGTCTCGAAAGGTGATAGTTGTTGATTATGTTGGTACCAAGGATAACACAGCTGATCCTTTAACCAAAGGGCTAGAATTTGCTCTAGTTCAAAAATCTAGGTTGGGGATGGGACTGAACCCCGTCTGATTCAAACGCAGTGGCAACCCAATCTACCTGAGAGGAGATCCCACAAAGGAGATTCAATGTGGTAATAACAAGTTTGTTAGTGTAATCTGCAGGTGATATCGCAGATGATTTTCCAAAAGTCCAGGTGATATCGCAGATGATTTCGTGGACTGAAAATTATATAGTTGTATATTTCGTGTTTGTTATTTAATGGACTAACGTGCTAATATGGTCTGTATAGTCTATGGTTTATGGTTATATTTCAGGGTGCAATAGCATCAAAGGAGGAGCTAGACACGTGTGGAAATTGGAAAAAAAAAGAATTAATACATTTTATGTATTAATTCGTAACTTTGGCATACAACACAAATACGTATGGAGACTTGGTCAAAGGTTGTTGCTGAGTTATAGAAGAAGTACAAGGCTGATAAGGCAAGGGAGTACAAGGCGTGGAAGCATGGCTTGAGGATTAAACAACTCGGTTGCTACAAAATAGGAAGTGGGAGCTAGAATTGTGGAAACAAATTCACCCACTCTCCCTACACTTCCTCCACGTGCAAGACCAGCCCCAAGACTGTTATTGGAGTAGTCTTCAAGTAATTGAAGACTATAAATAAGCTTGGAAGGTTTATTTGAAGATATGCCAATTATTTCATCACATTCACATCTTCGAAAAGCTTAGAGATAGAGTTCTTTGTTTGGATCTTTTTAATCCTTTCTCCCTTGTAATTTCGCACTTGATTACTTTGGTATCAAGGTGTGTGAAGGCTAGGATAGGATTTCGTTCTTTATCTCTTGTTCCATAGAGCTTAAAATAGATATAGTTATAGGGAACTTTCGGCTTTGTAACTTCATTCATAGTGATTATAAAGTCTTGCCTAAGAGGCACTCTCAAGTTATATTTATATAACTTGAGAAAAACAATTTTGGTGTTTTTATTCCGCTGCAAACTCTTTTAAAAAATTGTTTTATTTTCGAAGTGTGTGTGTGTGCCATCCCAAGTGCTATCGTTGGTGTTGTTATCACCTTGGATATCACTTGTGATTCAAGCCGTGACAATTTCAATTGGTATCAGAGCCTCTCACTTGACGATACTAAGTGTTTGGTCCTTTTTATCATGGCTTTTGATCCTGCAAATCCAAACCAAAAACGTCTTCCTGTTTTAGATGGTTCGAATTATGCATATTGGAAAATTCGCCTTCGCTCGCATATCAAATCAATTGATCTTCGAGCATGGCGATCTATAGTTCATGGGTACTCTCTTCCACTATTACCTCCCGATGAGGATGGTGATGTTCGAGTTAAACCCGAAGGTGAGTGGACTAATGAAGAGATCATCCTGGCTAACTATAATGAGAAAGCTCTTAATGCTATCTTTGAGTGGGTTGACATGCATATTTTTAAACTTGTTCAAAATAGTTCCACAGCTCAAGAAGCTTGGGATATTTTACAAAGGTTTTGTGAAGGTGATTCTAGTGTGCGTGAAAACAAACTTAGAGGTCTTACTGGCAAATTTGAAAGGTTGAGAATGGGTGAAAGTGATACCATTTCCTCTTATTTTGAAAAATTGTTTGACATTGCTAATGAGTGTCAACTTTTAGGTGAACCTTTTACAAACAAACAATTGGTTTCAAAGGCTATTAGAACTCTCCCTGAGCGTTTTAATATTAAGGTTTCATCTATAGAAGAGGCTCACAATCTTTCTACTATGAACATCAATTCCTTAATGAGCATCTTAAAAATTTTTGAGTCAAACCTTGCTGAGCAAAGTGAAGCTTCTAAAGGCAAGAGTGTTGCTTTAAAAGTTCAATCCTCTAGTGGTTCAACTAATGAGGATGACGAAATTTTTGAGGAATTAGGTGAAGATGCTAGTGTTGCCTTACTTACCAGGAAATATAACTCAATGGTGAGAAAATTTAACAAAGAAAATGTGCGAGTAAAGGCTAAAGAGCAACAAGCCAAGGTGTACAATTCAATGCCCAAGAGGACATTTCCATCTACTCAGAAAGGTGGTCCCATAAGGAGAGCATCATCAGATCAATCAAGATCTGATCCAAAATACCTTGAATCAATCCAATGTCATGCTTGCTCTGGATGGGGTCATTACTCAAATGAGTGTGCTAACACTCTAAGGAAGATGGGAAAGAACCTATGGGTTTCTCTCAGTGACAATGAGGATGAGGAGACCAATCAATGCAAGATTCGGATCAAACAGAATGGTGGTCACAAACTGTGACTCGGATTCTGTCAGTGATAACCCAGGTGATATCCAAAGTGGGATAGCACCTGAGATATCATCCAACAGGTATACAGATTTAAATTTGATAAATGCTGTTTGTTTTGTGGGTTCTGTTAACATGGATACAGGTAGTTCACAAGAGGAGAAGGAGTTCAGCAAGGATGAACTCATTTGTGGTCTTAAGAACCTTTGCAAAGAATTGGTGGACGAATGGAAGAAAGAGAACAAGAAGGTGATCTCTCTGTCCAAAGAGGTTCAAGACCTGACTGATGGCTTGACTAGATTGGAAGTTCAACTCACTAAGAAGGATGTGGAGCTGGACAAAGTCAAGAGCAAACTTACTCTTGCCGAGACAACATTCAAGAAACTCAACACGAGTTCTACCAAGTTAGATGCAATTCTTGGGTTGTCTAAACCACTCAAGGCAGGTATGGGTTTTCAAGAGTCTTTGAATGCTATTACTTCTACTTTGTCTAATACAGAAGATAAGATAATTTTTGTTAAAGAAAGAGACCATGTTGAACTTATATCTTCTGATAAGTCTTCTGACAAGGTAAAAATATGTAACTACTGTTACTCTACTGGACATTTGAAAAATGATTGTAAAACTCTCTTAAAGAAACAGTCCAATTCTTGTGTGATACCTGAAGTGCTACCTAGCATGTCAGATATCACTGTCAATCAGAAGAAAAATTATCAAAGTAGAAAAGTGTGGAAACCTAAGTCTAATCTGATATGTGATGTTGTATGCACTGCCTTAAAAACTAATGTTGAAGGTTCATGGTATTTTGATAGTGGTTGTTCTCGTCATATGACTGGAACAAAAATGTTTTTAAAGGAATATGAACCTATTCAAGGGGGTAGTGTAACATATGGTGGTGGTGGCAAGAGTAATATAGTAGGAAAAGGCGTATTAAATGTACCTGGATTTCCTGCTTTGAAAAATGTTTTGCATGTTGATGGACTAGTAACTAATTTAATTAGTATTAGCCAACTTTGTGATGACAACCTTGAAGTAAAATTCAATAAAAACACTTGTGAAGTTTTTGATTGTACCAATAACGTGTTATGATGGTACTAGGTCTAGTAATAACCGCTATCTGTTGAGGATAAACAAGTGTGTCATTACGCGAGGGTTGATGATGCTACCTTATGGCATCAAAAGTTGGGTCATGTCCATTTTCGTAACATTGTAAAACTCATAAATGCTGAAGCTATAAGAGGTATACCTAGTCTGGACATAAGTACGAAAATCATATGTGAAGATTGTCTAAAGGGTAAACAAACACGTGCTACCCATAGTACTACCCAACATAATGAGGAGTATTCTGGGACAACGCACTGTTTTCAATTAATGCATATGGATTTAATGGGTCCAGTTGAGGTAGACAGTTTAGGAGGTAAGAAATATACTTTTGTAATAGTTGATGATTTTTCTAGATTTACTTGGGTATATTTTTTGAAAGAAAAATCAGAAACTTTTGAAAAGTTTAAAGTCTTACATGCTAAAATCAAAAACATATTTTCTACTCTTATCATGCGAATAAGGTCTGATCATGGAACGGAGTTTGATAATTCATTGTTCTTTACTTTTTGTGAATTAAAAGGAATTAAACATGAGTTTTCTGCTCCTAAAACACCTCAACAAAATGGGGTGGCTGAAAGGAAAAATAGGACCTTACTTGAGATGGCACATGTGATGTTTTCAAAAAGAATTTCAAAGAGATTTTGGGCCGAGGTCTTAAACACAGCGTGCCACACGGCCAATAGGGTTTTTCTAAGACCTGGTACTAGAATGACACCTTATGAAATTTTGAATGGTAGTGTTGTGGGCATTTTTCAACATGGCAACATCTTCAATTGATCCTGCATATCGAGATGTCATTGCACTGTAAGTATCGTTTTAATATTTACTTGTTCAAATATTTCCTAATATTCTTATTATTATTTTTCAGTAATTAAGAGAGGAATGCGGAACAATCTTCAAGCACGTTCAACAGACCTTCAAACGGCTAGGGCGACTTGGTCTCACGATGGTTGAAGTGATAAACCAAAATGCCGAGATTGTAGGAACCATATTTGACTCTTTCATATTTACTTGTATTTAAGGGGAAATGGAGACGGAAAAACACACTAACGCTCATACGCACACACTCAACACACAAAGCTCTTGTAATCCTCTCCATTGTCTTCCAAAGTTGTATTCTTGATCATTATAGTGAAACTTTTAAGGTTGGAGACCTAACTCCCGGGGTTTTTTCCAAAGAGGTTATCACCTCCAAGGTTTTCCTCGTTAACAAATCGTGGTGTCATTGTCTTTTTTTCAAGCTTTTGTTCCATATAATCGAATTCCAGAGTTCCCTCCTTATTATTCAATCCACACACTAAACTTAGTTAAGATTCTACTTTATTGTTTTTTCTACCAAAACAATTTGGCGCCCACCGAGGGGCCTCGTGGTTTATCGGTTATTTGAAACATTTCCTAACCAAATTCACTATGTCTGCACCCTCCAATGTGTCCACCGCCGGGAAAGGTCCCGCCGTTGTTCCCACATCAGGAGGTAGAACCAGCTTGTTACCACCACCTCCTCAGACCGGGTCTCAGCCAACTCAACCTACGAAGACTCCACAAAAGGGGGCAACCTCTTCCAATGCGAGATGCCGACATCCGGAGTATCCTAACCAAAGTTGAATCAAAGGTTGGACCAAAGAAGACAACAATTCGAAGGTGTTGACCAATTCCATGATTAAGATGCAGAAAGATCAACAGCTCATCGCATCTCGGCTTGAGAACATATCACCACTGCGTGCAAGGGTTCTCAACTTTGACAACACCGGAGGATCTACATTTCAGAATGAATTCATTCCAATGGGCAGTCCTCCTCAAACTCATCCGCTGACATCTTTAATGATGTCGACATCTTTACCTGGGGACACCCCATTGACGCCATCTTCCGCAGGATTCACCCCATTCATTCCATTTATAGACAACACTACTGTCACGACTACTACGGACGATTCTGGTTTGCTAAATAATCTTTTCAATAATAATAATTTCAATCGTCTTCCTATGGCTGACCCTTTTGCAGGAAACCCACTAGCTAAACAGATGCGGGATCTCGTAGAGGCGATAATGAACGTACCAGTGTAACTCCTCCAATTCAGCCAGTGACCCAAAACTGTTACAATCAATCCCGGTTTGTCCCAGCAATTGCAAATGTCGACATCCCGAAGCGTTTCAGCGTACCATCTATGAAGTTGTACGATGGCATCACGGACCCAGAGGAGCATGTTGCACACTATCAAGAAAAGATGGACATAATCCATATCCCGCTTCAAGATCGGGAGGCCTGCTTATGCGTGGGATTTGGATCCACCTTGTCCGGACCAGCTCTCAAATGGGCGATTAGGCAACCCCGGGTTCAATTGGTTCATACGCCCAGCTCATCAACATGTTCTATAACCAATTCTCATGCGATCGACAATTTGAAAAGTTGACAAGTGATCTCTACAATGTGACCCGGCTGGCCTAATGAGACTCGAAGGATTATGTCCATCGATTCAATAAGGAGGTGTTAGAAATTCCCAATCTTGACATGTCGACAGACCACGTAAGCATTCAAAATGGGGTTGAAGAAAGATTCACAATATTATCAAGATTTGGTAATGACTCCTTGTAAGCGGCTAGAAGAAGTCGTGGAGCAAGAGCATTAAGGTTCATAAGACTCGGAGGAAGATGAGCTGCGAAGATCGAAGTCGTCATCCAAGACGTCGACATATGACCATCCCGACGTAACGACCGAATCGTCCCATCGCGGGAACAACCGTCCCAATCCTTATCCGAGAATTGACACTAGCAAAATTAATTCGGTAGACGGTGAGGATGAAGATAGTGATAATGTGCCTAACATTTCGATTATTGTTTTTCTCGTTGACATTTCGGGTGTACTTTGTGCAATGGGCAACCTAGGAGACAAAGCCGGATGGCCAAAGAAAACGGACAAAACCACGAGGATGGCATGACAAATCAAAATGGTGCGCTTACCATGAAGACTTTGGACACGTTACGAAGACCGCATCGCGTTAAGAAAGGAGATCGCTTACTTACTCTCAAAAGGACATCTTAAGGAGTTATTGGGGTCCGAGAAGAAGAAGGCCGAAATGCAGTAAGCTCCTCATGAAGGCGAAAGACCGGTTTCTCCCCCGGCACCAACAAAGGTGATCAACTTCATCGGTGGAGGCTCGGAAATATGTGGAACATCCTATTCTCGCCGCAAAACGACACGCTAAGGAGTCAAAAGAGGAAAAGCCAGAGAGACGGCCCAAGATGTCGACACCTTACCCGGATCTAATTACCTTTGATGAAAGTGATCGTGATAACTTGCTGGAACCCCATCATGACGGTCTGCAGTTATTTCCTTGCAGATCGCCAACCTGTACAATACGACGTATTCGGTAGATGGGGGCAGCTCCGTCAATCTTATTATGTTGGGTACCCTTAAGGAAATGAACATCCCAGAATCGGAGATTGTCAAAAAGTCTTCGATCTTTGGTAGGCTTCAGTGGTGAAGTCAAAGAAACGGTAGGGGAGATAAAGCTTCCAATATACTCAAAGGGCCTCAATACCATGGAGCGGTTCTGCGTAATTGATTGCGCAACATCTTACAATGTCATTCTTGGAAGACCGTGGATTCACGGAATGAAGGCCGTACCCTCCACTTACCATCGGTGTGTGAAGTTTCCAACACCTTGGGGTGTCGCTAAGATTTACAAAGTGATCAACGGAGTGGCTAAGGAATGTTACAAAACTTCAATGAAGGCGTCTATATCTCCAAAACAAGCATAGCAATTACCGAGGAAAGTACGCGAAGTCCTGGAAGCTAGGGAGGATGATGTGAAAGAAGTATTGTTAGATCCTTCCAACCCGACATCGTAGTACTTATTGGCACCGACATCCCGTCGAGATATAGAAGAGAAGCTTGTGAACCTAGAAGCGAGAATAAAGAGTTTCGCTTGGAAACATGATGACATGACAGCATTAGCAAAGATGTCATCACTCACAAACTTAACATAGATCCTAGCTTTAAACCAAAGGTAACCGTAAACGTAGAAAGTTTGCGAAACCGAAATCGGATCATCAAGGAGGAGGTAGAGCGCTTACTCAAAGCCAACATGATACGGGAGGTCGATTATCCAAGATGGTTGGCGAATGTGGTTGTGGTAGAGAAGAGAAATGGGAAATGGCGAGTTTGCGTTGACTTCACCGACTTAAATAAAGCACGCCCAAAAGATCCTTTCCCTTTGCCGCACATAGATTCATTAGTTGATGCCACTTCAGTCACGAACTCCTCACTTTCATGGACGCGTCCTCGGGATTTCAACAAATTCAAATGGAACCATCGACCAAGAGGACACGCCTTCATAACCCCCACAGGTATTTATTGTTATATTGCCATGCCTTTTGGACTAAAAAATGCGGGTGCAACGTATCAAAGGCTCGTCAACAAGATGTTTAAGGATCGGATTGGGGACACAATGGAGGTATACATCGACGACATGGTAGTAAAATCCAAGAAGGCCGAGGATCACATAAGCAACCTCTCTCAAGCTTTTGACATCTTGGATTGTTTCAATATGAAACTTAATCCACCTAAATGCAACTTCGGAATGAAGGCCGGCAAGTTTACGGGTTATATGGTTACTAAAAGAGGCATTGAAGCCGCCCCCGTAACAAATACGCGCTATTCTCGACTTGTCATCACCCTCAATCTGGCCAAGGACGTCCAAAGATTGACAGGGAAAAATTGCCGCACTCACTAGATTCATTTCCAAATCCTTAGATCGATGCAAACCTTTCTACGACATCTTAAGAAAGAACAAGAAGTTCCAATGGGAGGAACAACATGAAGAAGCTTTTCAGAGCTCAAAACTTACCTCGTCGACACCTCCCTTATTGGCCAAACCTCGATGGAAGAACATCTTTACATCTACCTAGCAAGGTCCGAAGGCGCCGTAAGCGCAGCCTTGGTGACGTAACGAGATGGTAATCGAGAACCCATCTACTATATAAGTAAGACACTCTTAGATGCGTTGAGACCAGGTATTCTCATTTGCAAAAATTAATTTTAGCTTTGATAAGCTTCTATTAAGTTAAGGCACTATTTTGAAACACATACTATTATTGTACGCACTAACTATCCTATTAAGAATGTCATGAAAAAACCGGAGATGTCGGGACGAATGGCGAAATGGTATGAACAATTAAGCACATACGACATCAAATACGAGCCCGTAATCGCAATAAAATCCCAAGCCCCGGCTGATTTTGTGGCCGATTTCGATCCAACGCTACAACAAGAGGTGGAATTGGAAGTACAACAACTTCAAGATGATGACATCCTAAAAATTTGGACTCTCTACACGGACGGTGCTTCTAACATGAGAGGTACGGAGTCTTGGAGTTGTACTAAAATCGCCACAAGGGGACATAATACCACAATCTATCGGGTTGCGGTTTCAAGGCTACCAACAATGAAGCGAGTATGAGGCTCTAATTGCGTGTTTAACCGCAGCCCAAGATTTAGATGTCAAACATATCCGGGTGTTCATGGATTCATTACTAATTGTTAATCGCACAACGGGTCCTACGTCGCGAAAAACGCTAAGATGACAACATATTTGGAAATTGTAAAAATTATTTCGGCCAAATTCAAAACATTTTCCTTGGAACAAATCCCACGGGAAGAAAATTCTCAAGCGTATGCTCTGGCAAACTTGGGTTCAAATTGCCTTCAAAAGCTTCTCACAAACCAAGATCCCAATCATACATGTTGACATCCCAGCAATTGACCATCTTCGGATGTTCGCCCGGATGCCGACATACGGCCTCTCCCCGCAAAGAACCTCTTGGACAGCTCCTATTATCAAATATCTCTTAGATGATACGATCCCAGTCGAGGAGAAAATGCAAGAGCCTTCGTGGTAAGAGTATCTAAATATGTACTTATTGATAATCTCTTGTTTAGAAAATCTCTGCAGTCACTACTTAAGATGTCTAGAGGCGGATAGAGCCCATCGGGTTCTCAAGGAGCCGCACGAAGGAGATTGTGGAAATCATACCGGCGTAAGTTTACATACTAAAGCTCTTAGAATGGGCTATTTCTGGCCTACAATGAGAAAAGATGCCGTTGACTACGCAAAGAAATGTGATTCCCGTCAACGACATGGGGACATCCTACACCAGCCACCGAACCGCTACATCCTATCCTGTCACCATGGCCTTTCATGGTTTTGGGAATGGACATAGTAGGAAAACTTCCCATAGCACCGTGGGGACGAGTATTTCTTTTGGCCATGACAGACTACTTTTCTAAATGGGTAGAGGCCGAGGCATATGTGCAAGTTCGTGACAAAGAAGTGATATCTTTTATCAAAAGGAACATATTCAGCCGATTCGGAATTCCATCGGAGATAATTTGTGACAACGGCTCTCAATTCATCGAGAAGAGGACCCAAGATTTCCCGACATCTTGGGGTGTTAAGATGGTGACATCTTCGCCTGTTCACCCTCAAGCCAATGGACAGCGAGAGTCTAGCAACAAAATAATAATCAAGTAGCTTAAAAAAGAGACTAAACCGTAAGAAAGGATGTTGGGCGTAAGAGTTACCAATGGTCCTATGGGCCGACAGACGACATCTAAAAATGCTACCGGTCAAACCCCTACTCACTTGTATTCGGAATCGAATCTGTTATTCCAGCCAGGTCCTTGTACCAACGGCAAGATACAAACTTACCGACATCTGAACATAATAAAGACATCTTGATACATGACCCGGATACCGTGGACGAGCTAAGGGACATGGCCAAAGTTCGCATGGCAACAGACGCAAAGGGTAGCCCGATCTTACAATAAAAACGTAAGGGTTAGAAGGTTTCAAGTAGGAGACTTAGTCCTACGAAAGGCATTCCAAAATACCAAGGAGCCCAATGCAGGCAAGCTTGCCCCAAAATGGGAAGGACCCTACTTAATAGATGCACAAGCCGGAAAAGGAGCATATCGCCTTGCAACCTTGGATGGCCAAATGATACCGCGAAGTTGGAACGCCATTCATCTCAAAAGGTATTACATTTAAGTATGATTTCCCATGAACTCATCTTTCCAGGTATGAATCGTCTTTCAACTCTTTACAACCTTTCTTTTCTCCTATGCATCTTTTTTATTATTTACAAGTTAAGATGTCGCTAATACATTTGTGAAGAGACGTCAACTTTAGTTGGCGTCCGTTTTTAACATGTTTCTATCTTATGAGGTATTGACACATCTACATGGGGACATATCGAATGCACGCAAAGAACAACGATTTCTCCTCCGTTAGAGACTGGCCATCTCTTCTCAAGTAAAGGTACACAATCCCTTCTAAGGTTTAAAGAGTTAATTACCTCTTTCTTAAGAAGTTAGGTTACCACACCTTCGCCTGGAGCGCAAGTTATCTCACTAATTGAGGTGTGGGGTGGGCCTATATGGGTAAACTCATATAGCTTACCCATTCCCACTCAGTTAGATGATTGATCTTAAGTATTATTCTTATGGTTATGGCATATTCGTGTCATCTAAGTATCTACGGTTTATGGCATATACGTGTCATCTAAGTATCTACGATTTATGACATATACATGTCATCCTAAGTACCTATCATTTTGACATACTATCATGTCACCTTATGAGCATAATAAAGGATCATCCAAAGAAAAATTCTATCCAAAATATAGCAAGCCTTGACACGCTTGAAAATCATTAAAACATAAAGTTATCATAAAAAGCATCCAAACTACTAAGCTTAAAGTGCAAAAGTGTTGGACCAACCCAACACATAAAGGAAATTGTCTTTGGTCCTTATGGACCCATTACAAACCAAACAAAAATAAAAATTGTCTCAAGGGATTCCACCCCAGTAACATCATCAAAAAACCAAAAACAAATTTATTTTACCTTTTTCAGGTGGCATCCGTTGTAGGTATTGCTCTGAACTAACTCCTCCAAATTTCGAAAATCACCCCATGTCGGTATCCTCACCACTGCTCCGCATCTTCGAAGTCATCGATTGCTTTTTCTTCATGAATCCGCCGCAAAGCCATTTTTTCTTCATTCAGTTCCAATTCACATGCTCTCCCGCTCGATATTCCTCAATCATTTGGATTCTAGTTTCAAAGATCGCTTTGCGCCTCATGCACCAAGTCATCCCGAAATGCTTCCATCTCCCTTTCATGGCTGATGTCAACACTTGCAAGCCTGGACCGCCATTTTAATATCTCTTCATTCTTATCCCTGATTTCCAGTCCCCTTTCCCTTATTATGCCTGCAGCTTCCTTCAAGTCCTTCTCATATTCAACTTTACTCATGTCGTAGGTATCGCATTTTTCCCTCAATGTTCTAATTTCTTTAGACATTAATTTAGCCATCGAGACAATCTGTCAACAACAGGAAGAGGTATTTTACTAAAAATACAAGAGTATCAATGTGTCCAGGAAACAAAAGCAACTCTTACCTGATTTTCCAACACTTCTTCATTCCAAATTTGTCTTTCTACGCCGGAGATTTGTTCCACCCTTTTTCTTTTCGGAGTAATCTTATCTATCTCTGGTATATTCTCTTCCGCTATCATCTTACCTTTATATTTGGCCACAATATCTCTTGTCGTCAAGCCGGAGAAAGTCACTGCATAGAAGGATAAATATTAGCAGGGGTTCAATCGAATAGCCAAATAATACGTTGATTCTGACTTACTTCTTTGGAGAACGTCGTAATTATAGAAGAAGGATAAAAAGTGATACACTTTAGAAGACTACTCTCTCCATAATATAGTAGGAGACGTTTGATTTGGATAAGGAATTTTGAGAAGATTGGATAATAACGATAGTCATCCAGAAATTGCGGTTATCAGAACTCTTCCTTATTTGTCACCTCGTATCCCTAACCATCGCATTGAAACCAGTTAGAAGATGAACGGTTAATCAGGAGAAAAACATTTTGCCTCTTCAGTTGCCAACATAGTCAAATGTTTTTGGGGACAAACTGTTGTGGGCATTTTTCAACATGGCAACATCTTCAATTGATCCTGCATATCGAGATGTCATTGCACTGTAAGTATCGTTTTAATATTTACTTGTTCAAATATTTCCTAATATTCTTATTATTATTTTTCAGTAATTAAGAGAGGAATGCGGAACAATCTTCAAGCACGTTCAACAGACCTTCAAACGGCTAGGGCGACTTGGTCTCACGATGGTTGAAGTGATAAACCAAAATGTCGAGATTGTAGGAACCATATTTGACTCTTTCATATTTACTTGTATTTAAGGGGAAATGGAGACGGAAAAACACACTAACGCTCATACGCACACACTCAACACACAAAGCTCTTGTAATCCTCTCCATTGTCTTCCAAAGTTGTATTCTTGATCATTATAGTGAAACTTTTAAGGTTGGAGACCTAACTCCCGGGGTTTTTTCCAAAGAGGTTATCACCTCCAAGGTTTTCCTCGTTAACAAATCGTGGTGTCATTGTCTTTTTTTCAAGCTTTTGTTCCATATAATCGAATTCCACAGTTCCCTCCTTATTATTCAATCCACACACTAAACTTAGTTAAGATTCTACTTTATTGTTTTTTCTACCAAAACAGGTAGGATACCAAAAGTTCATTATTTTCATACATTTGGGTGTGTGTGTTATGTTCTAAATGATCGGGATTACTTAGCTAAATTTGACTCTAAAAGTGATAAGGCTATATTTCTTGGGTATGCTCAGGACAGTCGAGCATATAGGGTTTATAACCTTAGGTTAAAAACCATTCAGGAATCAATTAACGTTGTTTTTGATGATTTAGCAAGTGTTACAGGTGATGGAGTACAGGAATCTCCATTAATATTGCTGGAAGAACTGGAGAATCAAAATCAAGTAAGTGATACCCAGTGCTGTGCCCAAGTGTTGCCACCGAAGGGATAGCATCTCCGTATCACCCAAGACCAATCCAAGAATCGAAAAGGATGAACAATGATGATGATGCTCATGTGCATGAAGATTTGAGAAGGGATCCACCAGCCTAAGATCGAAGAGACCATCCTTCCTCTCAAATTATTGGAGAATCAAGTGAAGGGGTACGAACAAGGAACAAAGGACATTTTAGTGACCGTGAAATGGCAAGGTATGTGTGCATGTCCATCACATAGCACAAGGTAAAATATTCCTGTTTTGTCTCTTCTTTAGAACCCAAAAATATTTACGAAGCTTTAAAAGATAATTTTTGGATACATGCCATGCAAGAGGAACTTGACCAATTTGCTCGTAATGAAGTTTGGTGTTTAGTACCACGTCCTAGTAATACAAATGTTATTGGTACTAAATGGATTTTCAAAAACAAATCAGATGAGCAAGGAAATATTGTTAGGAACAAAGCTCGTCTCGTAGCACAAGGTTACACCCAAATTGAAGGTGTTGACTTTGATGAGACCTTTGCTCCCGTTGCTAGAATAGAATCTATAAGACTCCTCTTGGCTATAGCTTGTTTTCTAAAAATTACTTTGTTTCAAATGGATGTTAAAGCTGCCTTTTTAAATGGTTATTTAAAAGAAGAAGTTTTTGTTGAACAACCAAAAGGATTTGAAGATCCTCATCTACCAAACCATGTATATAGACTTGATAAAGCCTTATATGGCTTGAAACAAGCTCCACGTGCATGGTATGGTCGCTTAACCTCTTTTTTACTTGAATATGGCTTTACAAGAGGTGAAGCAGATACGACCTTATTTATCCTAAGGCATGGCAAAGAAATAGTCATTGTTCAAATCTATGTTGATGACATAGTCTATGACTCTACTTCTCAAACGTGTTTAAAAGATTTTGTAGAGGCTGTTGTGGGTATTTTTCGACATGGCGACATCTTAAATTGATCCTACATACCGAGACGTCATTACCCTGTAAGTATTGTTCTAATATTTACTTATTCAATATTACCTAATATTCTTATTCTTATTTTTCAGTAATTAAAGAGGAATGCGGGATATTCTCCAGCACGTTCAACAGATCTTCAACAGCTCGGGCGACTTGGTCTCACGGAGGTTGAAATGATAAACCAAAATCCCGAGATTGTAGGAACCGTATTGACTCTTTCATATCTACTTGTATTTAAGGGGAAATGGAGACGGAAAAAACACATCATTGCTCACACGCACACACTTGACACTCAAGCTCTTGTAATCCTCTCCATTATCTTCCAAAGTTGTATTTGTGATCATTATAGTGAAACTTTTAAGGTTGGAGACCTAACTCCCGGGGTTTTTTCCAAAGAGGTTGTCACCTCCAAGGTTTTCCTCGTTAACAAATCGTGGTGTCATTATCTCTTTTTCATACTTTTGTTCCATATAGTCGAATTCCACAGTCCCCTCCTTATTGTCCAATCCACACACTAAACAAAGTTAAGATTCTACTCTATTGTTTTTTCTACCAAAACAATTTGGCGCCCACCATGGGGCCTCGTGGTTTATCGGTTATTTGGATCATTTCCTGATCAAGTTCACTATGTCTGCACCCCCCAATGTGTCCTCCGCCGGCAAAGGTCCCGCCGTTGTTCCCACATCAGAGGTAGAACCAGCCTTGTTACCACCACACTCCTCGCACCGGGCCTCAGCCTAACTCAACCTACGAAGACTCCACAAAAGGGGGCAACCTCTTCCAATGCAGATCATGCCGACATCCGGAGTATCCCGACCAGGTTGAATCAAAGGTTGGACCAAGAAGACAACAATTCGAAGGTGTTGACCAATTCCATGATTAAGATGCAGTAAAGACCAACACTCATCGCATCTCGGCTTGAGAACATATCACCACTGCGTGCAAGGGTTCTCAACTTTGACAACACCGGAGGATCTACATTTCGTAGTGAATTCATTCCAATGGGCAGTCCTCCTCAAACTCATCCGCCGACATCTTTAATGATGTCGACATCTCTGCCCGGGGACACCCCATTGACGCCATCTTCCGCAGATTCACCCCATTCATCCCATTCATTGACAACACTACCGTCACGACTACTACGGACAACTCGGTTTGCTAAATAATCTTTTCAATAATAATAATTTCAATCGTATTCCTATGGCCGACCCTTTTGCAGAAATCCACTAGCCAAACAGATGCAGGATCTCGTAGAGCTAATAATGAACGTGCCAGAGTAACTCCTCCAATTCAACCAAAGGACCCAAAACTCGTTACAATCAATCCCGTTTGTCCCAAAGAATTGCAAATGTCGACATCCCGAAGCGTTTCAGGTACCATCTATGAAGTTGTACGACGGTACCACGGACCCGCAGGAGCATGTTGCACACTATCAAGAAAAGATGGACATAATCCATATTCCGCTTCAATTCCGGGAGGCTTGCTTATGCAGGGGATTTGGATCCACCTTGTCTCGCGCCACTCTCAAATGGCTGATTAGACAACCCCTAGGTTCAATTGGTTCATACGCCCAGCTCATCAACATGTTCTACAACCAATTCTCATGCAACACAATTTGAAAGGTTGACAAGTGATCTTTACAATGTGACCCAGCAGCCTAATGAAACTCTAAAGGATTACGTCCACCGATTCAATAAAGAGGTGCTGGAAATTCCCAATCTTGACATGTCGACACCACGAAGCATTCAAAATGGGGTTGAAGAAAGATTCACGTATTATCGGGATTTGGTGATGACTCCTTGTAAGCGGCTAGAAGAAGTCGGGAGCAGGCATTGAGATTCATCGGATTGGAGGAAGATGAGCTGCGAAGATCGAAGTCATCGTCCAAGATGTCGACATATGACCATCCCGACAGTAAAGACCGAATCGTCCCATCGCAGAACAACCGTCCCAATCCTTATCCGAGAATTGACACTAGCAAAATTAATTCAATAGACGGTGAGGATGAAGATAATGATAATGTGCCTAACATTTCGATTATTGTTTTTACGTTGACATTTCAGGTGTACTGCTGCAATGGGCAACCTGGGAGACAAAGCCGATGGCCAAAGAAAACGAACAAGACCACAGGATGGCGTGACAAATCAAAATGGTGCGCTTACCATGAAGACTTTGGACACGTTATCGAAGATCGCATCGCGTTAAGAAAGGAGATCGCTATTTGCTCTCGAAAGGACATCTTAAGGAGTTGTTGGGATCCGTAAAGAAGAAGGCCGAAAATGCGTAAGCTCCTCATGAAGCCGAAAGACCAGCTTTCTCCCAGATCAACAAAGGTGATCAACTTCATTAGTGGAGGCTCGAAATATGTGGAACATCCTATTCTCGCCGCAAAACGACATGCTAAGGAGTCAAAAGAGGAGAAGCCGAAGACAAACCTCAGATGTCGACGCCTGCCAGGATCCAATCGCCTTTGATGAAAGTGATCGAGAGAACCCGCTAGAACCTCACCACGACGGTCTAGTTATTTCTCTGCAGATCGCCAACCTGTACAATACGACGTATCTGGTAGATGGGGGCAGCTCCGTCAATCTTATTATGTTGGGTACCCTTAAGGAAATGAACATCCTGCACCTGAGATCGTCAAAAAGTCTTCGGTCTTTGGTAGGCTTCAGTGGCGAAGTCAAAAAAACGGTGGGGGAGATCAAACTTCCAATATACTCAAAGGGCCTCAACACCATGGAGCGGTTCTGCGTAATTGATTGCGCAACATCTTACAATGTCATTCTTGGAAGACCCTGGATTCATGGGATGAAGGCCGTACCCTCCACTTACCATCGGTGTGTGAAATTCCCAACACCTTGGGGTGTCGCTAAGATTTACAGTGATCAACAAGTAGCCAAGGAGTGTTATAAAACTTCAATGAAGGCGTCGACATCTCCAAAACAAGCATAGCAATTACCGAGGAAAGTACGTGAAGTCCTAGAAGCTAGGGAGGATGATGTGAAAGAAGTATTGCTAGATCCTTCCAACCCGGACATCAAAGTACTTATTGGCACTGACATCCCGTCAGATATAGAAGAGGAGCTTGTGAACCTATTAAGAAGCAAAATAAAAAGTTTCGCTTGGAAACATGATGACATGACAGGCATCAGCAGAGATGTCATCACTCACAAACTTAACATAGATCCTAGCTTTAAACCAGTGCACCAGAAACGTAGGAAGTTTGCAGAAGCCAGAAATCAGATCATCAAGGAAGAGGTAGAGCGCTTACTCAAAGCCAACATGATATGGGAGGTCGATTATCCAAGATGGTTAGCAAACGTGGTTGTGGTAGAGAAGAGAAACGGGAAATGGCGAGTTTGTGTCGACTTCACCGACTTGAATAAAGCCTGCCCAAAAGATCCTTTCCCTTTGCCGCACATAGATTCATTAGTTGATGCCACCTCCGGACATGAACTCCTCACATTCATGGGCGCGTCCTCAGGATTTCAACAAATTCAGATGGAACCCTCTGACCAAGAGGACACTGCCTTCATAACACCCACAGGTATTTATTGTTATATTGCCATGCCTTTTGGACTAAAAAATGCAGGTGCAACGTATCAAAGACTCGTAAACAAAATGTTTAAAGATCAGATTGGGGACACAATGGAGGTATACATCGACGACATGGTAGTAAAGTCCAAGAAGGCCGAGGATCACATAAGCAACCTCTCTCAAGCTTTTGACATCTTGGATTGTTTCAATATGAAACTTAATCCAGCTAAATGCAACTTCGGAATGAAGGCCGGCAAGTTTTTGGGTTATATGGTTACTAAAAGAGGCATTGAAGCCGCCCCAGAACAAATACGTGCTATTATCAATCTGTCATCACCTCAATCTGTCAAAGACGTCCAAAGATTGACAGGAAAAATTGCCGCACTCACCAGATTCATTTCAAAATCCTCAGATCGATGCAAACCTTTCTACGACATCTTAAGAAAGAACAAAAAGTTCCAATGGGAGGAACAACATGAAGAAGCTTTTCGGGAACTCAAAACTTACCTGTCGACACCTCCCTTATTAGCCAAACCTCAGAAGGAAGAACATCTTTACATCTACCTAGCAGTGTCCGAAGGCGCTGTAAGCGCAGTCTTGGTAACAGAACGAGATGGTAATCAGCAACCCATCTACTATATAAGTAAGACACTCTTAGATGCAGAGACCAGGTATTCTCATTTACAAAAATTAATTTTAGCTTTGATAACTGCTTCAATTAAATTAAGGCATTATTTTGAAACACATACTATAATTGTACGCACTAACTATCCTATTAAGAATGTTATGAGAAAACCAGAGATGTCAGGTCGAATGGCGAAATGGTCTGTACAATTAAGCACATACGACATCAAGTACGAGCCCAAACCGCAATAAAATCCCAAGCCCTACCTGATTTTGTAGCCGATTTCACCCAACCCCGCAACAAGAGGTGGAATTGGAAGAACAAAGCAACTTCAAGATGATGACATCCTAAAAATTTGGACTCTCTACACGGACGGTGCTTCCAACATGAGAGGTACAGTCTTGGAGTTGTACTAAAATCGCCACAAGGGGACATAATACCACAATCTATCGCTGCGCTTCAAGGCTACCAACAATGAAGCAGAGTATGAGGCTCTAATTGCGGGGTTTAATCAAGCAGCCCAGACTTAGATATCAAGCATATCCGGTGTTCATGGATTCCTTGCTAATTGTTAACCAATACAACGGGTCCTACGTCGCGAAAAATGCCAAGATGACGACGTATTTGGAAATTGTAAAAATTATTTCGGCCAAATTCAAAACATTTTCCTTGGAACAAATCCCACTAGAAGAAAATTCTCAAGCGTACGCTCCGGCAAACTTGGGTTCAGCCTTCAAAAGCATCTCACAAACCAAGATCCCAATTGTGCATATTGACATCCCAAAGAATTGACCATCTTGAGATGTTCGCCCTAGATGTCGACATACCTTCCTCTCCCGCAAAGAACCTCTTGGACAGCTCCTATTATCAAGTATCTCTTGGATGATACGATCCCGATCGAGGAGAAGAATGCAAGAGCCTTCGTGGTAAGAGTATCTAAATATTTACTTATTGATAATCTCTTGTTTAGAAAATCTGCCGCAGTCACTACTTAAGATGTCTAGAAGCGTATAGGGCCCATCGTGTTCTCATGGAGCCGCACGAAGGAGATTGTGGAAATCATACCGGGGCGTAAGTTTACATACTAAAGCCCTTAGAATGGGCTATTTCTCGGCCCACAATGAGAAAAGACGCCGTTGACTACGCAAAGAAATGTGATTCCTGTCAACGACATGGGGACATCCTGCCCCGCACTGGTGCCACTGAACCGCTACATCCTATCCTCTCACCATGGCCTTTTATGGTTTGGGGAATGGACATAGTAGGAAAATTGCCCAGAGCACCAGGTGGAAGAGTATTTCTTTTGGCTATGACAGACTACTTCTCTAAATGGGTAGAAGCTGAGGCATATGTGCAAGTTCGTGACAAAGAAGTTATATCTTTTATCAAAAGAAACATATTTAGCCGATTTGGAATACCATCAGAGATAATTTGTGACAATGGCTCTCAATTCATTAGCAAGAGAACCCAAGATTTCTTGACATCTTGGGGTGTTAAGATGGTGACATCTTCGCCTGTTCACCCTCAAGCCAATGGACAGGCAGAGTCTAGCAACAAAATAATAATAAGCAACTTAAAAAAGAGACTGAACCAAAAGAAAGGACGATGGGCAGAAGAGTTACCAATGGTTCTATGGGCTGACAGGACGACATCTAAGAATGCGACTGGTCAAACCCCTACTCACTTGTATTTGGAACCGAATCCGTTATCCCAAATAGGTCCTCAGACTACCTACGGCAAGATACAGCTTGCTGACATCTGAACATAATAAAGATATTTTGATACATGACCTAGATACCGTGGACGAACTAAGGGACATGGCCAAAGTTCGCATGGCAGCATATCAACAAAGGGTAGCCCGATCATACAACAAAAACGTAAGGATTAGGAGGTTTCAAGTAGGAGACTTAGTCCTACGAAAGGCATTCCAAAATACCAAGGAACCCAACGCAGGCAAGCTCGCCCCAAAATGGGAAGGACCCTACTTAATAGATGCACAAGCCGGGAAAGGAGCATATCGACTTGCAACCTTGGATGGCCAAATGATACCGCGGAGTTGGAACGCCATTCATCTTAAAAGGTATTACGTATAAACAAAATTCCCCATGAACTCATCTTTCCAGGTATGGATCGTCTTTTAATTTGTTGCAACCTTTCTTTTTTCCTATATACCTCTTTAATTCTTTACAAATTAAGATGTCACTAACGTACTTTGTGGAGAGACGTCAACCTTAGTTGGCGTCCATTTTAACATGTTCCTATCTTATGAGGTATTGACACATTTACATGGGGACATGTCGAAGGCGCGTAAAGAACAACGATTTCTCCTCCGTTAGAGACTGGCCATCTCTTCTCAAGTAAAGGTACACAATCCCTTCTAAGGTTTAAAGAGTTAATTACCTCTTTCTTAAGATGTTAGGTTACCACACCTTCGCCTGGAGCGCAAGTTATCTCTCTAATTGAGGTGTGGGGTGGGCCTATATGGGTAAACTCATATAGCTTACCCATTCCCACTCAGTTGGATGATTGATCTTACGTATTATTCTTATGGTTATGGCATGTACGTGTCATCTAAAGTATCTACGGTTTATGGCATATACGTGTCATCCTAAGTACCTATCGTTTTGACATACTATCATGTCACCTTATGAGCATAACAAAGGATCATCTAAGAAAAAATTCTATCCAAAATGTAACAAGCCTTGACACGCTTGAAAATCATTAAACCATAAAGTTATCATAAAAAACATCCAAACTACTAAGCTTAAAGTGCAAAAGTGTTGGACCAACCCAACACATAAAGGAAATTGTCTTTGGTCCTTATGGACCCATTACATAACCAAACAAAAATTGTTTTAAGGGATTCCACCCCAGTAATATTATCAAAATACCAAGAACAAAGTTGTTTTATTTTAGGTGGCTTCTGCCGCAGGTGTTGCATTTGGGGTCACTTCTCCAACTACTGGTGCATCCTTCACGATCGTTTCATACGGACTTGACGACACCTCTCCCTCGTCCGTCACCTCACCTGTCAACTTAAACAAATAGGCACATTCCCTATTGATATCCCAAGTATCAGCCTTCCCTTCCTGATACTCCTTCATCATCTTTATCTTGCATTGAGAGACAGTTTTTGCCGCAAATGGGCTTTTGCAGGAATTCTTCACTTCTGCTATCTCTTTGTTGTGGTCATCCTCGCTTTTCGCCAAGCTATTCAATAAATCCTTTGCCGTTTGCTCTTGCTGTGCCAGCAACTTAACTTGTTGCTCTAAGGTTTTCTCATGCTCTTTTATCTTATTCTCCAACAATGTCTTCTCTTTCTTGACCAAAGCAATGTCCGCCTTGGATTTCTTCTTCACCATCTCCGTATCCTTTACCAGACCTTCCATAAGTCCTACCGCCTGTAAAATAATACATTCGATATCAAAAGATCTTATAAAACTTTAGAAACAGTACAAACCCATTTAATATTATCTCACCCCAGTTGTGAAACTCATGCATTTCTTTTTAAAATCTCCCACTGACATTTCTTCAAAAGTGTCTTCAACTTCCACCACCTCCTCTTGAATCGCTTTTCTCTTCCTCACCCTAGAGCCAATACCTATGCTCTCATCCGGAACAGGAATCTTCTTAGGGGCAGGTGGAGGTTTCTTTTCGATCTTAACAATAGGCGCAGAGAACATAGCCTCAATATCATCAAGGTCAAAGTCAGATCCTGAAACTACCGGTTTGGAGACTGCATGGACATATAGATATTGGCAATTAAGAATAACGCATCAAATTGATAACAGTTAGCAAAGGTGAAGAGATACCATGCTTACCAGTGGACATAATTGCGGAAGTAGAGGCCTTTAGGTCTTCCGGGATAATCGACGATGCTTCCAACAAACCCTTGGGAGATCTCTTATCTGGAGGGAGCCTGAAAAATTCTTCGATCTTGCTTAGAGTGTCTTCAGCAGGTGGAAACAATTCTCCCCAATCAATATCTGCATAAAAACAAGAACAATTACAATTCAGTTTGTCTCAAGAACAAGAAGTCACAAGAGTAAGAATTTAAGTACCTCCCTTGTTCCATTGGCTCGATATCTCATCCTTTTCTCCAATCGACGTCCTATCAACAAAGAAAAATCTATTCTTCCATCCCCTATCACTGGAAGATGTGGTGCTCATCAAGGGACTTCTACCTGACCTCTTTCTAAAAAGGTATCTTTTGGAACCAAAGAGTTGAAGATCGTAGGAATATGCAATTTCATGGAGCCCTAAGTTTAGTCCATTTTCTCGATTCACTTTAATGACAAAAGCAAAAACTCGCCAAGCCATCGGCATAAGTTGAGCATAAGCGAGTTGGGTTTTTCGGAAGAACTCAGAAACCAACAGTGGAAAAGGGTAGCTAAACCCTAGAAGGAAGGGATATTCGAAAAAACAGATCCATTTGAGGGAAATATGGTCAGACCTAAGTTTTATGGAAAAGGGATGAAAAATTGCACCATTTGGGAAGCATCATTGCTGATTTATAGACTCTATTTGGGAATCATTGAACAAACAAGTTTCTTCGTCTGGTTTAGTAAGAAGATTTCCGCAAACGAAATCGTCAAGATTAATTTCTACGGGATCTTGTGGGGATGACACTTTCTTGGGTTTGGACGTAGACAACCTGGTCCTACCCATGGTTGACAAAGCAAAAAGAGAAAAATAAGCAAAGGAAGAAGGTGAGAGACGGAGAAGTTTTACCTTGGAGATGAACGGCGCCGTGGGCCAACGGAGGTGAAAAGGAAGCTTTAAGAAGTTTAAATTATCCTCCCAAGCGGTTAATAAAAAGAAAGAGGATTCTTTTTCAAAAGTAACTCTCCAGACCCTTCGCCCCAACCGTCCATTTAATGCCACGTATTTCAAAACATCCAATCAGGCAGAGCGGACAGTTGGACCAATAATTCAAAAGAAAAACATTTTGCCTCTTCAGTTGCCAGCATAGTCAAATGTTTTTGGGGACAAATTGTTGTGGGTATTTTTCGACATGGCGACATCTTAAATTGATCCTGCATATCGAGACGTCATTACCCTGTAAGTATTGTTCTAATATTTACTTATTCAATATTACCTAATATTCTTATTCTTATTTTTCAGTAATTAAGAGAGGAATGCGGGATATTCTCCAGCACGTTCAACAGATCTTCAACAGCTCGGGCGACTTGGTCTCACGGAGGTTGAAATGATAAACCAAAATCCCGAGATTGTAGGAACCGTATTGACTCTTTCATATCTACTTGTTTTTAAGGGGAAATGGAGACGGAAAAAACACATCATTGCTCACACGCACACACTTGACACTCAAGCTCTTGTAATCCTCTCCATTATCTTCCAAAGTTGTATTTGTGATCATTATAGTGAAACTTTTAAGGTTGGAGACCTAACTCTCGGGGTTTTTTCCAAAGAGGTTGTCACCTCCAAGGTTTTCCTCGTTAACAAATCGTGGTGTCATTATCTCTTTTTCATACTTTTGTTCCATATAGTCGAATTCCACAGTCCCCTCCTTATTGTCCAATCCACACACTAAACAAAGTTAAGATTCTACTCTATTGTTTTTTCTACCAAAACAGAGGCTATGACATCAACATTTGAAATGAGCATGATTGGAGAGTTAACATTTTTTCTAGGCTTACAGGTGAAACAATCAAATGAAGGAATATTCATTTCACAAAGCAAGTATGCAAAGAGCCTAGTAAAAAGGTTTGGGTTGGAAGGAGCAAAAAGTTCAAAAATCCCTATGTGTTCTTCTCTCAAACTCGGAAGAGACCAAGTAGGTGAGGATGTTGATCCTACTCTTTATCGTTCTATGATAGGTAGCCTTCTCTATCTCACTTCTAGTCGTCCTGATATCATGTTCAGCGTGTGTGTTTGTGCACGTTATCAAGCCAATTCTAAAGTCTCTCACCTTAATTCTGTCAAAAAGATAATTAAATATGTTTCAGGAACAAGTGAATTAGGGATTTGGTTTAGTAAGGATACTAATACAAATTTGGTTGGCTTTAGTGACTCGGATTGGGCGGGGGATATGGATGATAGGAAGAGTACTAGTGGGGGGTGTTTTTACTTGGGCAACAATTTAGTTTCATGGTATAGTCGTAAACAAAATTGTGTTTCTCTCTCCACAGCTGAGTCTGAGTATGTTGCAGCTGGTAGTTGTTGTTCACAACTTATTTGGCTAAAACATATGTTAGATGACTATGGCCTAGAGAGTAATTCTTTGACTATGTACTGTGATAACCTGAGTGCTATCAACATTTCAAAAAATCCAGTTCAACATTCCCGTACTAAACACATAGACATACGTCATCATTTTCTTAGAGATATGGTAGATAAAGGCCTAATTAACATTGATCATATTGATACTAAGTATCAACTGGCTGACATCTTTACTAAGGCCTTAGACCATGAGAGATTTTCTAGTTTGAAAAGATCTCTTGGTCTTTGTAATCTCTGAGTCTGTCCGTCTGTGCTACCCCAGGTGATGTTATCACTCAGGGTAACACTTGTATATTAGTATATTATTTTTTTCTTTTATTTAAAAAAAAATGTTTTATGTTTTGTTTAAATATGGTTAGCTTAGTTCTAACCGTGGCACATGCTGACCTTTTTGTTATGGTAGGTTATTATTTAGGTTAGCACGTCTGATATCATTCCCCTTCATATGCTTAAAGTGACAAAGTCACTAATATTTTCTTTTTGATAAATAAAAGACAAAGGCATTTATCCATACTATTCTCTCGAGCTCGGGGCACGGTGTTCGCTGCAATGATGTACTCTTGCCAATGAGAATGTATGAGGTGATGTATGCTAAGTATTAGGGACATGGAGTTCGCCACTACAGTGTACCCTACTTGAAAGGCATAGATCACTTGGTCTCTACATTTGAAATATAACTTGAAGCACGGAGCTCGTTACTACGATGCTTTCTTGTTTAAAGAAGTGTATTGAGACGTGTTTAACAAGCAATGTACTTAAAAAAAAAATATATAGGCATATAATGCCTAAAGTGCATGAAAAATGCTCAGCTTGTTATGCCTGAAGTGTCTAAAAAGGCTAAGCTTATTATGCCTCAAGTGTTTGAAACTGAAAATTATTTATCAAGGGGTTTTATATCATATGTGTTATCCTACGGGTTGCCATCATTGCCTTAACACATTAGTGTGTGCTATAATAGTTTTTTTATTATTTTCGAAATATTGTTGATTAATTTCTCAAAATCTGAAAGTCTTTTTAATTAAAGAGTTTACGATTTTGAAAACGTCTTCAACAAGTTTCCTTTATTTTTGGTAAACTTAATTATGTAACTAACCCATATTTATTTTTATTTGTGCATATATTGTTTTGGTTTAGTTACAAATTATTTAGTTTACTTATTTTTTTTTTGTTTTTTGCGTTTTTATTTTAAAAAAAATAAAAATAAAAAAAAAAACACATTTATTTTAAAATTTTCAACCGTGTTTTATCCTTAAGTTGGTTGGGGTTTTAAAAATTTTGTGTGGTTAGGGTTTATTGTTAATGAGTGGATAGGGTTAAAGGTGAGGGTTTTTAGGAGTTTAGATGGGATGGGGTGTCTAATCAAATTAATTTTTTTGTTCCCTCACCGTCTCTCTCTCTCTCTCTTAAATTCCTAATTTATCTCTAACTCTCCTATTATCTCTCTCTAACCGTTACTCCCTCTACCTCTTTAAACCCCCATTCCTGCGTCTTCTTCCCTTCTCAACCTAGGTCAAAAAAATTCATTCCAAAATTCCCTCATATCCCCATGGCATCTCCATCCAAAGCTAGTACCGAACCTTCCCACACGGACCAAATGGACATCTCACCTAGTATTGCTCCATCCGTGGCATCTCGTGTGGCCATGGAAACTTTCCCAATGATCACTCCAAGCTCTTCTCCACCAACAATGGCGATAGTTCCTTCCTCTGGCCCCATTACCTCGTTTGATCAAGGCATTCCTAAAGTGACTCTCATCCCTGCCGAGCCAAAAAGGAAGAGGAAAGCCCCAACTGCCAAGCTGTCTCCCCAAATCGCAAAAAGGAGGTCTTCCAACCGCATTAGATCAATCAGGTCCAAGGCAACTTCAAATACCTCTCTTGATCCAGCTTGAAGTCTCGAAGCTCTATTGATGTGTCCTCACCCCATGTGAGTGACGAGAACTTTGAAGCAAACAAGGAAAAGGAGCCTTCTGTGGATTCATTTGATGCTTGGGTAGATGGTGATGAAGAGGAGACCCTCTCTGTTTATCAGAAAAAGAAGGCCAAGGGCAAAACTGTGAGTGCTACCAGAAGTGCTAGCAAGAAGAGGATATCATCTGAAGTAACACTTGCCCCCTCTTTTGTTCCTAAACATTCCTCTAGTGATAATTCTGGTGATGAGGTTACTCAAACTGAAGAGGATAAAGCTTTTCCAAAACCTTTTCTTACTTTGGAATATTATAAAAAGGAAAATATGGAACTTTGGTTGAATAGTCTGAGTAAGAGAATTTTAAAAGAGAAGCACATTGATGAGGGTCAGTTGGAAAAGGAAGGAGTGGTTCAGTTTTTAAAGGACAGGAATTTTATTAATGCTAATAATCATGCATCTGTGTTTGTTGAGAGTGTCATTCGCAATTTCTTTGCCAATTTACATGCTCATTTGGATGATGAAGGGTCTGGAAAATATGGAAAAGTGTTTGTTAGGGGAAGAGTCTATTCTTTTACTCCAGCCCTAATTAACAAAGTTTTAGGCCTCCATAATGTAGATGATGAGAGCATTAGGGTCAATAGAGATGAAATGGTAAAATTGCTCACTCACAACAAACTGCAGTCTTGGCCTTTGAAAGAGAAACTTCATGCTTCTAGATTATCTTCTCTCTATTCTGTACTACATAAACTGTGCATCTTCAATTGGCTTCCTACAACTAATGAACCTATTGTGACATTGGAGCATGCGAATGTGTTGTATAGATTGGGTAAAAATTTAAGGATTAACTTTGGAAGATTAGTGTTTAAACACTTAGCTTCATGGGGTAGAAAAAAGGAAGTGAACATCAGCTTTTTCCCCTATCCTTCTCTAATCTTCAAAGTTTTGGTATTTCAATCCTTGCCCATTGAAGCCTCTGATGTTTTTACCACCGAACCCGAGTACTATACCATTGATCAACAACCGAAAAAGGGTAAAAGGTATACAAAAGATCTTCCTTGGAACAAATCTCGATGAAACAACCCCGCTCCTCCCAAAGTGCTATCTCACGTGATACCCCAAGTGCTTCCCCAGTGTTGCCCCTCATACTTTTGCAGAACCGATGCCGCAAGTATTCGAACAACATGATAAATCTTTTGGGCAACTACGACCATCAATCCCAAAGGCTACGCTTCTCAACTTCCCGCACAAACAAATAAGTGCAATAGGAGAACTTGCCGAGGGATGGGCTAAGCTTAAGCAGTAAATGTATGCTTTTATTGATGAAATTTCTTCCCAAACAAGGGGAGGATCTCGCCGCTGGAACTTCAAGCCGGTGCTATCTGCAGGTGCTACCACCAGGCCGGCCCAAGTGATGGTGGAAGTGATAGGGAAGGAGATCGGAGGAAGAAGAGGAGCTTGAAGAAGAAGAAAGCTGAACCTGAAGGTTGACAAACCTGAAGGTTGATGTTGCCGCTATCATATGGGTGACTGTTTTTGTGGTGGTCCTACAAACAATGTTTTTATTTTGGTGATGGTGGTGGTTCTTTAAACAATTTACGTTTATTTTGTTTATTTTTGCTAAAACACTTTAGTTGGTTTGTTAATAACTTAATCTGCTAGGTTGTTTTTGCTAGTTTTTGGATGATATTTTGCTACGATGATTATGGTTTTAATGATTACTTAGTTTATTTCGAAAACTTATTTAAGTTTGAAATAAATTAGTTTTATATGATTAATCATTGTTGGTGATTAGCTCCTTGATTAAGGGGGAGTTAATTTTTTGTGGAAATACTATATTGGTGTTCTATGCTCTTGTACATATGTATCTAGACTAACCATACAGGAAAGCAGCACATTGAGTTTGGAAAGAAATATCCAACTAAGGGGGAGATTGTTAGTGTAATCTGCAGGTGATATCGCAGATGATTTCCCAAAAGTCCAGGTGATATCGCAGATGATTTCCTGGACTGAAAATTATATAGTTGTATATTTCGTGTTTGTTATTTAATGGACTAACGTGCTAATATGGTCTGTATAGTCTATGGTTTATGGTTATATTTCAGGGTGCAATAGCATCAAAGGAGGAGCTAGACACGTGTGGAAATTGAAAGAAAAGAATTAATACATTTTATGTATTAATTCGTAACTTTGGCATACAACACAAATACGTATGGATACTTGGTCAAAGGTTGTTGCTGAGTTATAGAAGAAGTACAAGGCTGATAAGGCAAGGGAGTACAAGGCGTGGAAGCATGGCTTGAGAATTAAACAACTCGGTTGCTACAAAATAGGAAGTGGGAGCTAGAATTGTGGAAACAAATTCACCCACTCTCCCTACACTTCCTCCACGTGCAAGACCAGTCCCAAGGCTATTATTGGAGTAGTCTTCAAGTAATTGAAGACTATAAATAAGCTTGGAAGGTTTATTTGAAGATATGCCAATTATTTCATCACATTCACACCTTCGAAAAGCTTACAGATAGAGTTCTTTGTTTGGATCTTTTTAATCCTTTCTCCCTTGTAATTTCGCACTTGCTTACTTTGGTATCAAGGTGTGTGAAGGCTAGGATAGGATTCCGTTCTTTATCTCTTGTTTCATAGAGCTTAAAATAGATATAGCTATAGGGAACTTTCGGCTTTGTAACTTCATTCATAGTGATTATAAAGTCTTGCCTAAGAGGCACTCTCAAGTTATATTTATATAACTTGAGAAAAACAATTTTGGTGTTTTTATTCCGCTGCAAACTCTTTTACAAAATTGTTTTATTTTCGAAGTGTGTGTGTGTGCCATCCCAAGTGCTATCGTTGGTGCTGTTATCACCTTGGATATCACTTGTGATTCAAGCCGTGACAATTTCAAAGTTGTGGGGTGAATCGGAGCACCTAATAATAGATTGACATGTTGCATGTCTGAGTCTATCCCCTGAATAGCCTAGAGGTGCTCGTTGATGCTAATAAAGTAAAAGTTTGGAACTTTGAATGGGATCAAGTCTTTTAGACAAGATGCTAGCAGTACATCTTCTGAGATGCCCAGCTAAGTGAGTGTTGTTGTTGGCCGCAACTAGAGGAATTTGGGTTATTCCTTGAAAGCACTCATGATAGAGGATCGGGACGTATGGCTTATAAGCGTCAAGTGTTCGATAGAGGGCCTATCATAGCTTTTGTCGTGTTTGTTACCAGCAAAGGCCTCTACATCCAAAGGCATCAGATTCAAGACACCCGTTCATCTGGTCCTGTGGAGGTTTGCGTTGGATAACATAGGTAGTGGTTCAAGCCGGAAGGTACCATTATTGAAAGCATGGCAATGGACAATCTGTACACGTCATATTTCTATGAACTTGTGGGGGTTTGTTGGAATATTTGTATTTGTGGTATGAAAGTTCATAGCTTATGACCTTGGAGCGTTATTGGGGCTTGAACTGATTTTTGGCTAAGGGGAAAATCACTTCGGATGTTCTGTGCTCGAGGGCGGCCGCGCATGTGGACAAGGGCGGCCGCGCAGGTGTCCAGAGAAACCAACGTGAATTGCATGTTGTCCTGCGCGGTCGCGCAAGCCCTGTGGGCGGCCGCGCACGTGTCGGGCTTGGGTTTTCCTGGGCCAAATTTCAGACTTTAAACCCTAAAAAAAATTACCATATGTATATATAATATTATTCCTTCAGCCGCATGACACATGAATTATTAAGAGAGAAAAACAACTCTTTTACTCTAATTCATTGTGTTGATTACTCTCGTTCATAGAGATTCGTTCGTGAGATTCAAGGCGACTGAGATAGGACCGCCGGTGATTACCTACCTGTGTGCTATATTGTGGTACGTAATCCGTGATCGTTTTATTCTCGGAGAAATTTGCCTGTACCTGAGTTGCACCAATTGGGGGCAATATTTTCTCTTAGGACAGTCTTCCTAAGGCGACTCGATCAAATCACGATAAGTTTTCTAATCGTTTGTTTATTTGTTTCTGTTTGTTTTCCTGATCCTGTTCCATTGATTTCGGTTTTGCTATTGGCTTAATTCGTACGTTCTTGACTTGATCAATAAATTCCCTACTGTTGATTAAATTGTTTATTTAATCTGTGGTGCAATAATTTGATTTCCAACAACTACAAGGCAAGCTTGGAATGGCCCAAAAGAGTTCTGTTCTTGAAGTACGAGGACATGCAAAGCGATACATTGAATCTGGTGAAGAAATTGGCGGAGTTCTTGGGCTATCCTTTCTCGTCTGAAGAAGAGGCAAATGGGGTTGTTGAAGAAATTATACAACTATGCAGCTTTGAGAAGATGAGCAATTTAGAGGTGAACAAGAAGGGTAAGTATTTTGGGGTGGCGAACAATGATATATTCTTCAGGAAACGTAAGGTCGGGGATTCGAAGAACTATCTCTCAGTTGAAATGGTGGAGCGCCTTGACGCGGTCACTAAGGATAAGTTTCAAGGTTTCGAAATCGGATATTAGAGAGGAAAGTATGTTGATCTTGATGAGTTTTGACGTGATCATTCATGGTTGTATTTGATTTTATGTATTACCATTTGGTTCGTAATATTTTTACAGTTTAAGTTGGTTTCAATAACCTTAAAATATACTAAATGATTGTTATGTTCTCTTAGATTATTAGAAAATTTTGAAGTCATTTTTACGCAATTTTAATTCTAATTTCTGCAAATACTTTGAAAATGAACACATTACAATTTATGAGAAAAATGTATCAAAATGACATTATTTATGAACATGCATGAGGATTGCAGTCTAAATGGATTAGAAAAAAGGAGATGCTTTTAGAAGTTGTAAATTTTTAAGTTTTTTTTATATAAAAAATAGACCCAATTCGAAGATAACAATATGGCCAAAAAAGGCTTTAAGTATTTATATATTTAGGGCTCGTTAGGTAGGTTGATAGGATTATCATGTATTAATGGTCAGGAGATAATTATTCGAGTGATTAATTATACCACCTTTTTTGGGATAAATATAAATGGCAGGGCCGGCTCTCTAGGTGTGCAAGAGGTTCCTCCGCTCCGGGCCCCAAATTTTAGAGGGCCCCCATTTTATCTAGGTCCATTAGGTATATAGCTTTCAAAAAAAAATTATGTTGTGCAAAAATTAATGATCAATGTAATAAATTATTTTTGAATTTTATTACTTAATTTTGTAAAACTTTAATATTTATATAAAAACACTTATATATACATATTATATTTTTTGTATTAATTTTTAAACATTATGAGCCCAATATTCACATTTCACACAGGGCCCAAATAATTATTGAGACGGGCCTGATAAATGGGATAAGAGGTCTTATCCAGGTTGTTAGGATTATTACACCGATTGCATTTAATCTATCATACATCAAACTTATTGTACTAATAATCCTATCCAACGCTAAAAATGACTATCAAACGCCTCTTATAGTTCATAATTTTTGTCATCAAGTTCTCATATGACCTGAACCGTGCAATCTTTTAGTTTACCTTCGATGTGGGCATTACTATACTAGTCGGTTAGGAGCTTATATAGTAATCCTAAACTTTTCGGAAAAATAAACTTGTTCTAAAGACCTAAGTAGCATGCCGCCTCAAACATATTTGTGATCAAGATATTATTCCTCTTTGAAAATCCTAAACTTTTCGTACTACAAGACGTGGAGCTGCTCTTTTCATCCAATCCATGACGAGGCCTATTGGAATGTAGATCATATTGTCCCACGTTTTTACCCTAACCCGGAGCATCGACGTGACCAGAAGCAAGGGAGACCCAAGTCAAGGCGACTGAGAAACTCTATGGATTGGCAAGTTGCGAAAAAAAAGAATCTTTGTGAGATTTGCAAGTTAGAAGGTCACACGCGAAGGAGATGTCCAACTCTTAGGCAGTAAGAGTTAATTGTTATTTTTATTATTACTTCTTAAATTAAGTGCTTTGAACTTTTAAGTATTGTTGTTTTATTTGAACTTGTAATATTGTTTTATTTGAACTTGTAATATATTGAACTTGTAATATATTTAACTCTTGGTGGAGTATGACATCAAATATATTTGTAGTTGCGGAACTTAAAACGACCAAATGGGTCAACCGCTCCATTTTATAGCAAATAAAATATGAATAAAAACTGAAATAACATTAAAATTGTTAGGACCTAACTTTGATCAATGTCTTAGTTAGTTGGTTTTGATAAAGGAATATATATATAGAACAGGGTTTATATCAAAAGAGGAAATCTGTTATATTCATCTTTCGCTTATATCGGCACTATGAGTATGACAGTTATGATTCTATCTTATATATTGGTTACATTCAATCAATAAACATGAATCATATTCCCTATCTTAACTATCAAGATCATCAAGTACATCTCAGTCCTTATTAGAGAACATCTCTGATAGCTAAGCCTTGTATGATCTGACAGCTATGACTTCATTCCTCTGATAGCCATCACTTTGTCTCAATCTCTGCTATCACAATCTCAACCAAAGTGGAACCTGGATATTCACAGCTGTCAAGATCACCATTGTAGTCCAATGAAGACCACTGAAGACCTTCTGGAAGCTCTCAGCTCATGCCACAGCTCAAGCCAACTCATGAATACCTGCAAGTGGACAAGTGGGGCAAAGACCAGTCAAGGCTCATTAATGTAGCTGCAACAGTCATATTCCAACGGCTACATTGAAGGGTATAAATAGAGGAGTTCATCCTCTACACAAACTACTCTTGAAAAATACTCTTTTTCACAGTCCAAAACCTTTCCCTTACACCCACACACACCTCCTGTAATCCACACACACACTCATCAATCCCTACCCTTTAAACCCTGTTCCAAACCAAAACCCTCACCCCAAAACCTCTGCTTCAACAACAAACACCCCTCAGTGTGTTAATTCACAAATTCCAAAATCCTAAGACTGTACTTTAGGTGTAGAATTAGTTTGTAAGCACTCAAGACTGTACCTTGAGTGTATTAGTTGTTTTGTAAAATCTTGAGACTGTACTTCAAGTTGTAAAAACACTTAAGACTGTACTTTAAGTGTATCCCTAGTTGACTGTACTAATTAGGAAGAGGAAGTTCAAGGAACTTGCCTAAATCAATCATTTGTAATTTTTGTTGATTAAATATTATAATAAAATTGATCTCACTTGTCAAGATTGACAGTGGGGGTGGATGTAGGAGGAGTGAACTCTGAACCACTTTAAATTCTCTGTGTTATTACATTTCTGCAATCACATTCACACACTTGCATTATTTCTTTATGTTCTTTGTCCTATCATTATTTCAAGCTTCTCTTATTCCGCTGCACAAATCAACAAACATCTGACAGCTAAGCCAAACCATAGCTGTCTGATCATCTGCATATCAACAAAAGGGCCTTTCAATTGGTATAAAAGCTTGTCTTCACATTCAAAAGTCTAACAACTTGTGAAGGATCCTCTTCAAACCCACCATGCCTCAATCAAGGAGAAATAATGAGAAAGACATCCCACACATTGATGACTGTGGATCTTTTGAGATCTATGCTTCAAAAATAAAAACATACCTTGATGCAAACAGTATATGGAACTGGTATGTTCTAGAAAATGAAGTGTCCTACCCAACTCAAATCTGTATTGATGGAGGACCTAGTAAGACCAAATCCCCAGAAACATGGTCTGAATCTGAGAAACAATTGATAAGTGCAAACTTAAAGGTCAAAAACATTCTTCAAAAGAGTGTAAATGACTCACTAGCACAAGAAATTGCTAAGGAACCAAATGCCAGATCAGTATGGGCTCTCATTCAAACAAAGTTCACTAAGCACACCAGTGTCAGGACACAAAACTTGTACAACTTGCTTAGGCAATTAGACAACTTCAAGTTCTATCCTGGAGAAAAGGTGAGTGCTGCTCAACCAAGGTTTGAAAACCTTGTTAGATCTATTGCTGACCATGGAAAAACCTTTGAACAACAAGATCCCTGCCTCAAGATATATTCTAATCTCCCACAGGAATATGAAAAGGTAGCTTTACCTATTAGAGAAGGATCTGAATGGAGCACAATGACAGTTGAACAGTATTTTGGAAAGCTTGAAGCTTATGAACTGGAAGGTATGATAAAAATTCAACCAGTTCCTACCATTTCACAAACTTTAGCCTTAACTGCTCAAGAAACTGTCCACAAACCAATCACTCACCAAGACATTGAGACCATTGTCAACAATGCTCTTCAAAAGATAAACATCAGCCTCCAAACCCGTCGCAAAGAACAGATCTCTCAAGAAGACATTCCAAGTCTCATATCCATGGCTGTCAGAAATGCCATGAAATTTCAAAAGAAATCTTTTGACAAAAAATTCAACCCTTCCACATCTAATTCTCAACAAGACAGCTACAAGAAGACAATTGATTGCTTCAACTGTGGAAAGCAAGGACATTACTCATCTGATTGTCCAGAACCAAGGAAACCTAGGGACAATCAGACAGCTAAGAAGATGACCTACTCAAAAGAGATCATTCACAGTTCCAAGTGCAACTGCTTCAATTGCTCCAAAAATAAACATGACAAAAATAAGGAGCAAGTTATGATAGCTGACTCATCAAAATTCAGTGATGAAGAGTATGTGTCAAGTGATGATTCTGACAATGAAGGAGAAGAAGCCATGATATGCCTTATAGCTGAAGATGAGGAAGATTCAGACAATGAGGAAGAAATGGAAGCACTTGCTGCTGCAGATGAACTAAAAGAGGTACATGATTTTAACTCCTTAAATATTGATGGTTTCAAACAATTAGTTTGCACTCTTTTAATTCAAACCAAAAAACAAAAAACTAGCTTTGCTTCACTGGTCAATGAGAACCTTTCCCAATCCTCAACCATTGACACCCTCACAAAAACCAATTTTGAGCTTGAGAAAGCATGTCAAGGGCTATGAGATCAATGCATCATGCTTGAAAAACAAAACATGGATCTGACAGCTGAGACATCAAGTAATCATGAAAACTGTCAAAGACTCAGTAATCTTGAAAAAGAAAATGATGCTCTTAAAAAGAGAATAGACTAATGGAACATGTCAAGCAAAACATTATCCCTTTTCACCTACACCCAAAGGCGTCCCAGTGACAAAACAGGGATTGGTGCTGATGATCCTACACAAAAAGGTGTACACTCCTCCCACTGGTGAAAGGGCCATTGAAAAAATGGTTCTAGAAAACCTAAGCTCTGGCAGCTATCAAACTCAAACTTATCCTGTTCAAACCAAGGGAAAATCTAAGGAAATCTTACCTGGTCCTAGTCACTCAAACAAAGGACCAAGTAAAATCCAAGGAAGCAAGTATATTTGGGTTCAAAAAGGGGCCAATATACAGAAAGAAATTGAGTTGCAAAAAGATGCTAGACAGCCAAGCCCTGACAGACAGCCAAGGCCTGACAGACAGCCAAGACCTTCCAAACCACATAGAACCCCAAGGCAACAAAGATTCTATAACAAACATAGGTACACCAAACAACAAAAACCTCAATGGCAATTCTCAAATGGAAGAAGTCATGCAAGTCAAAATGACTCTCCCAGATCATCCTCTTCAAATAGCTTTCAGTTTCAACCCCAATACAACAATCCAAACCACTTCTTCAATCCATCCCAATCCACTGTCCTTACACCTTACATGATGCAAATCATGTCATATTACCATACCCTAAACCAGTTCTTCAACAAGGGACCAATGAACAAAGCTAGGGTTCCAAAGAAAAACTAATCCTTTGGACCCAAAAGAATAAAAAGGGGTACCATAAAATTTACTTTCTGTTTTGCAGGTACCCAGGAAAGGACTTTGGTATTTAGATAGTGGTTGTAGTAGACATATGACTTTCAACTATATTGAAGGACTCTCTCTCTACCTCCATTTCATCCCCCCTCAAATCATCCTCATAATTCTTCCCAAAAACCAATTTTTTTGCTGTTTGAGCCATATTTTTTGGATTAAATTTTGAGGAAAATCTACCCATTTGTGTTTGTAAACAAATCTGAATAAATTTCCTCTGAAATTATCATTGTTTTATAGGCAAGTTTCACCTAGCTATCTCAGACAGCCATCATCATTCAAACTAGACTTAACTGTCAAAGTTTTCTTTCAACAGCTAGGATAAAGCAACTTTTATGTGATTTGATCGTGTTAATTGCTCACAATTGTCACTTCCTTAGCCATCTCTTCACCTGCAAAATTCTTGAAAAAGAGAATGTTCTTCTTGTGCTCTGTGGAAGTTAATGCCTCAACGTGGGGAAGGGCAAAAATCACTGTTCATGTGAACAGTTACTAAACTTTGAAACCCCCAATGCCCATTAAAACCCACTCTCCACTCATTATTTGCCTCTCTCTCCTTTCGTAATCACCAAAAACCCCTGTTTCATTAACCCTCTGTTTAAAATTCATCTCTTTTCCTCACTAATCCTTCATCGTATTCCTTCAACCCTAATTCCTTAATCATCAATGGCAGCATCAAAAGCAAACTACCCAGATGCTCACAGTTACTTCATAAAACCTAGCTTCTATGAGTCTGAAGTTGGGATACTCATCCAAGAACTTCTTGAGGTCAATGAATTGCTTAAATTCATGGGAGCAAGACCTCCAATTTATGAAGAACTGTGCAGAGAGATTTACCTTGTGGGACAGAGGAACAAGGAAAACAATTCAATTACTGCCACCATAGACAATGTGAAGATAACCATTACTCAAGAAATGGTCAGTGAAGTCTATGAGATCCCAAACAAAGCTGATGCTGTGAAGAACATATGGGATAGAGGGTCAGACAGATTGAAAACTGTGTATGAGAAATTCTTTGGGGTTAAAGTTCATGACTTTAAGAGTGTACAGGACAAGGCAATGGTGAAAGACAAAGCTGACATTTTCAAATCAACTCTCATGGATGTGGTGAATAAAGCCATTGATGGCAAGCAATCTTCATTTGATCAAATGGGATCAAATGAATGGAAGCAAATGCTGAGCCTATTTACCAAAGACACAAACTGGTGCATTGTTCTTCTTCACAACTTCCAGCTTGCAGTCTCAACCTCCACTCTAAAATTCAAGAAGCAAGGTGGAAAGATGAACAACTTCAGATTCATGAGTGGAATTCTTGATGTTCTAATCCCAAAACTCAATCCTCCTCTACACAAGAAATGGTTGAAGACTGTGAAGCTGTCAGAGACCAAGTGTTTCAATGACAGAACCTTTGCATTGAAACAAAAGAAGGGAGCTGTGCTGAAAGCTGGAGATGATGTAAGTACCAGTAGTTTTATTGAGACTCAAGAAAAACTGCAAGCAGAAACTAGAAAGAAGATTGAACACTGGAAGGACTTGATAGCATTGGCTACAAGTAGAAGAATAAAGAGGGGTGTGCAATCCAATGTGAAGAAGACTGGATTGTTGAAAAAGACTGTGGTACCTCATAAGGGCAAAGGCAAGGATGTTCAGGTAGCTGACAGTGAAACTACCTTGTCTGACAGCCATGATAAGGATAAGGAAGAAAGGGATGCCATTGACAGTCATGAGGTTGACACAATGGGTCAAGCTAATGTTGGTGATGATACCATAGACCCTCAAGAGCTTCAGGCAGCCATTAACTTATCCAAAACTGTGCACAAAGGGAAGCAACCTCTGACAGCTATCTCTACCAGGCAGACAGCTACCAGATCCAAGGTACAATCCTCTTTATCCATTTCTTCTAAATCCTTGCCAAAGAAAAGAAAACCTGAAAAGAAAGCTCCTAAGGCCAAGAAAACCAAAATAAATACCCCTTCCCTTTCTCCAAAATCCACTACTGTCAGTCCAAGAATGGACAAGTCATCAACACCTAGCTCAGGTCACCAGTCAGCCATTGAAGCCATCCTTAACCTCAAAGAACAATCAGAGAAGCAACCTTTAAGGGGGAACACTGATGAAAACATCCCCTCTACCCAACCTGAACAGTTAGCCAAAATCTTAAGAGCCATTGATGCTATTGAGTTGGATGGGAATCCTAATACTGAAAAGGCTGCTCTCATTTATCTTGAGGATGTTCTTAGTAAAGAGGAGACTGTGATTGCCATAGATGAACTCAGGTCTAGGCTTATCAAGAAAAGAAGTGGACCAGGAGAGTCATCTAGTAATCCAAAGGTGACAGCTATGGATGAAGATATCCCAAATCATCCCTTCCATTCCTGAGACTGAGCTTGTGAATGAACCTACCCCAACTGTTGAAATTGATAGGGGGAATCCTGATAAGACATCTGAGGTCATTCAAAGTCTTAAGAAAGTTGGTGTTGAAATTGATCCCAATCTTGTCTCAAAGGGAGAAACAATCCTTAATGCTTGCAAGGAACTTGTGTTTGATGGAACACCAGAAAATGAGGCAGTCCTTATATCCATTCTTGAGCAAAAGTTGACCAAGGGAGAAGTCAGGGCAGCTTTGAATCTTCTGAAATCCCAATTTTGTTCTGATCTCCTCAAGCAAAGTCTTGATCATTCATCTGTCTCAATTCCATCTTTTTCAACCCATGCCTCGCTCCTACCAAGCCAATCTCCCCAATCCCGAAAATGAATCAGCTTGAAGCCTCCTCAAAGTCCAATTCTAGCTGGACAAGGTCAAGATGTGTCTGACAGTGATCCCTTGCCCAACAGTCCTGACAGCCCTCCAAGCCACTCCATTCCTCCAACTCCCAATCAAGCCTACCTTCCCAAATAGGAACCTTGGATGCTTAGTCAGTGGCATTGACTTTTCAATTTCTTCCATCAAAGCAAGAAAATCAAGGTTAGCCAATGTGACTCATTTCCGTAAATTGCAAACCCCTTTACCTATCCAAAATCATGGGAACTGTCAAGAAATGGTTTGATTATGGTGGCAAGAAATCTTGCAGGTTTAGTTTTCTTTGCCTATGAAGAATGGAGAGTGTCAAGGACTTCTTCAACCTCTCATTTTGTTCATCAAATCCCATCATTCCCAAAATTCATCACTCCCAATACACTTATTGATTGGGAAATTCTCTTTAGCCAACTTCTCTCTCCATCACTCAATTCTTGTCTCTTCATGCCAAAAGGCCTAGTTTTCACTTTGTGCATTGAACTTGCCAAATCATTCTTTCTCTCTCTGTTTGATCAGAAGTGTGCCCTTATGCTTTTGATAAGCAAGACTGTCAATATCTTTCCCCCAACCCTTAATCCAGGCATTGAGCCCTATCTTTCACCCTTCATCTCTATTGATCCCATTCTCTTCAACTCTCCAAATGAAAACTCTCATTTCATGAAACTGATCTCTATTCCTGAGATCAAAGAGTTCAGAGCATCCATTGCTGTCAGCCAAAGCAGAGCTCATACTGTTATTGATCTTTCATCAGACTCTGACAGTGATGATGATGATGATGATCTTTCAAGCCCAGATCAAGACTCTCCCATAATCATTCCATCTTCTACCATTCCCAATCCTCCTCAACAATCCTTTCATATGTCCCCTATTCCTCAAGCCCCAGTGCATATGTCCCCTGTTCCTCAACTGCATCCATCCCTTGTGCCCAAGAAAAGCAAGAAAGCAAGGAACAAGAAGAAGCATCTGTGGGGCACAATGAGAATAAGAAATGATCAGATGCCTCTCACTAGAGCTCAACTGAAAGCAAAGGAAGATAAGTTTTTCAAGTATGATGAGAGGATGACTTGGGAATGGAACAATGAGTTCTATTACAGAGGAGTTGAACCAGAAATGAGAAGAGAACTGGAAGAAGAAAGAAATGAGCTCCTTTCAGCAAGACAAGAAAGAGAAGAATTTTATGATCAACTTGCTGATGACTAAATTGTACTTTGTTGACATTTTTTTGTGGTTGAAACAATCTTTGGTTTGGTTTTGTGTTTGAATGGCTGTAATTTGTGAACTTCTCTCATTTTGAGATCAAATCCAAGTATTTCAAACTCATTCTGATTACTTGTGCATGATATGAATCCCTGACTTATTTCCTTCATTAGTATTTCTCTTATCATTAACTGTAAAGACTTGTTCTAAATAGATCTTCCTTTACCAAAAAGGGGGAAATTGTTAGGACCTAACTTTGATCAATGTCTTAGTTAGTTGGTTTTGATAAAGGAATATATATATAGAACAGGGTTTATATCAAAAGAGGAAATCTGTTATATTCATCTTTCAGTTTATCTGACAGCTATGAGTATGACAGTTATGATTCTATCTTATACATTGGTTACATTCAATCAATAAACATGAATCATATTCCCTATCTTAACTATCAAGATCATCAAGTACATCTCAGTCCTTATTAGAGAACATCTCTGATAGCTAAGCCTTGTATGATCTGACAGCTATGACTTCATTCCTCTGATAGCCATCACTTTGTCTCAATCTCTACTATCACAATCTCAACAAAAGTGGAACCTGGATCTTCACAGCTGTCAAGTTCACCATTGTAGTCCAATGAAGACCACTGAAGACCTTCTCGAAGCTCTCGCTCATGCCACGCCTCAAGCCAGCCCATGAATACCTGCAAGTGGACAAGTGGGGCAAAGACCAGTCAAGGCTCATTAATGTAGCTGCAGTCATATTCCAACGGCTACATTGAAGGGTATAAATAGAGGAGTTCATCCTCTACACAAACTACTCTTGAAAAATACTCTTTTTCACAGTCCAAAACCTTTCCCTTACACCCACACACACCTCCTGTAATCCACACACACACTCATCAATCCCTACCCTTTAAACCTTGTTCCAAACCAAAACCCTCACCCCAAAACCTCTGCTTCAACAACAAACACCCCTCAGTGTGTTAATTCACAAATTCCAAAATCCTAAGACTGTACTTTAGGTGTAGAATTAGTTTGTAAGCACTCAAGATTGTACCTTGAGTGTATTAGTTGTTTTGTAAAATCTTGAGACTGTACTTCAAGTTGTAAAAACACTTAAGACTGTACTTTAAGTGTATCCCTAGTTGACTGTACTAATTAGGAAGAGGAAGTTCAAGGAACTTGCCTAAATCAATCATTTGTAATTTTTGTTGATTAAAGATTATAATAAAATTGATCTCACTTGTCAAGATTGACAGTGGGGGTGGATGTAGGAGGAGTGAACTCTGAACCACTTTAAATTCTCTGTGTTATTACATTTCTGCAATCACATTCACACACTTGCATTATTTCTTTATGTTCTTTGTCCTATCATTATTTCAAGCTTCTCTTATTCCGCTGCACAAATCAACAAACATCTGACAGCTAAGCCAAACCATAGCTGTCTGATCATCTGTATATCAACAAAAGGGCCTTTCAAAAATAAATAGTTAAAATTAGTGATCACATCCCGATCACATAGGATAGAAATACAAGTTCAACAGTTCAACAACTCATACATTAATCAAACATTAAAATAAAGAGTTAAAATTAGTGATCACATCCCGATCACATAGGATAGAAATACAAGTTCAACAGTTCAACAACTCATACATTAATCAAACATTAAAAATAAAGAGTTCAAATTAGTGATCACATCCCAATCACATAGGATAGAAATACAAGTTCAACAGTTCAATAAATTTTTCATGAAAAACCCCTTCATGAAAAATCAGATGGGATGAAATCCTTATGGAATACCTGCACCACAAATAAACTAATGTCATTTGTTGAACAATCACCCACTCACGGTCTGTACCTAACAATTTTACCTTGAATACAATGGGGAGTGTGATGTTGAGATAATGTGATTTACGTGAGGGGGAGAAAACAACAACCTAAAAATTACAAAACAACATGATTAAATGGCAATATTAATAAAAGGTTCCAGCTGTTGCATTTTTAATACATCATACCTGATGAAGTATCAGAACAGAACCAACAACTATGTCATTTCCGAACTCACTCTCAGTAAACACCTTATGATGAATTGAAGCACCTATTGTTCCCGTAGGATCCTATCAATTTTACCTTAATTAGTAAGATAAGACACATACTAATCATGCTAGAAAACATACAAAACTCATATGCTAACCTTCAAAGTCACCATAACGTCACCAAATTCATTTCGTGTGATGGTCTTGACAACACCAACGGCAACATTAATCCTATCAAATCCATTAGGAAATCCGCCCTTGACAGTATTCAAAGGGGTAGCAGGAATCATACCATCGCCATTGAGCAGTTCAAGTGCGGAGAGCCAAGGACTGCGTTCGAAATCTTTATCCTCCTTGGGATCTTCAATTGCTCTCCTCACATACTCTTGGGTCAGAATTAGAGGTTCCTGAGAGGATCCCCCCCTCTGACGATCGAGGTTTCTCTGGCGCATAGCCAACTGCACGTCACCAGCTGGACTAGGAATCAGACGCTCTGAAGATGGTTGAGACAGATTTATTTGAGAGAGGTGAGAGGGTTGAGGGTTAGATGTTTGGCCTTCAAAATGAGGACGGGGATTAGAATGGTGTTTGAGTCTGCGATCCATATTTGAGTTTTGTATGAAGCAGGTTGTAATGAAACCACTCCTTCCTTTTAAAGGGGAATTCAGATTTGATAAATCCGGCATTAGCAGTGCCGGATTTGAAAGTTAAGATAAATTCGGCATTAGCATTGCCGGATTTGTCAGTGAAGATAAGATCGGCATTGGCAGTGCCGGATTTGAACGTATATTTAGTAATCCGCTTGTACTAAAAAGCCAATTTATTTCGGAAATTATTTTATTAACTCTTAATAAATAATCTTAAGAGTTTCTCGTTGTATCGTTTAATTAAAGCATTACAAAATTTAAGAAAAGGTATTACAATATTTTTTAACAAAATAATAAAATGTATGAAAAGTTATTACTCCCTCCGTCCCAAAATTGTCATATATTGGTTGTTAAAGTTCAACAAATGCAAATGCAAATTTTCCTTAATACAAGTGCATTTTTAACAAAATAATAAAATGTATGAAAAGTTATACTTCATCCAATTATCCATGTCTCGAGACTTTACAACTACACCCTTCTTCAAATCCCTAGGGTCAATTACCCCGAAAGTCGGAGCTAGCAAATGCAAATTTTCCTTAACTTTTTTTCCTATCCTCTCCATCTCTTTGGTATACTCACACCCATCCTCCTCAATGTTGGTGGCTAACCCGTAATGTTGATTAATCGCATCCCTATCATATTTTACCTCCAGTCCCCGCACAAATGACTGTCCCGTATTTCTCCGTTGAAAAACATTAGCATAAAATTCTTTTACTAAAAGTGAAGTTCCATAGTTTAGGGGCTTACTCCCCAACTTTCCCCAATTGTATAGGGTAACATATTCATCTAAATACAAGCCATTAAAATCAAATTCCCTCTCCGGGTTAAATGGCTTGGTTTCATATAACTCAAAGAATTTTTGAGCTTCAATCCCAACAAATTTAGAATCATCAAACGGGGGACCGGGTGGGGTTGTAGTGTTGGTGGTAGTGGTTCGTGCTTTTTTAGGAGGCATTGTAAATCAAAACTCAAAGATAAAAAATTGGAAGCTTACTTTTGAAAGATTGGCCGAAAATTCGCCGGAATCTTTTTCTTCAAAAACAAATGTTTGACAATCTTCAAAATGCACCTCAAATCTTGAATCTGTGCTTCAAAATGGATGATTGATTGATTTTGGGTTGAAGAAAATTGAATTTGGGGGTTGAAATTTGAAATTTGGAATTTGAGAGAGAGAGAGAGAAGGGGGCGGCTGGTAGGGTATTTGATTGGGAGAGGGGGAGGTTGTTTGGATATACCATCGTTCTTGGGAAATTTGCTTAGGGAGCGATCGCACGGGGTAAAGGGAGCGATCGCCCCTTTTCTCTGTAAAAAGAGGGCGATCGCTCGTATATAGGGGTGATCGCGCAGCGCACCCTATTTTGACTTTTTTATTTAAATTTGTAATTTAATAATATTTTTTATTTATATTATAGTTTTTTTTTTATTTAAAGAATCCGAAATTATTACTTCCGGACTACATTGGGGGCGATCGCCCTCTTCAATTCGCGCGTTCACGCGAAGTTACTGGAATTTTGGAGCAATCGCCCTATATAAGGGAGTGATCGCTCTCTTGTCCATCCCTCTTTTCTCAAATTCCAATCATTTATTTAACGTTTTTTGTTAGTTTTTTAGAATTTTCAGTCAGTTTTTAACGTTTTCCAGTTAGTTTTTCAGAAATTTCAGTTAGTTTTCAAATTGTAATCTTTATTAAAAAAAAAGAAAGAAATATAGAGTACAAAACTTAACAATAATAAAAAGAATAAGTATTATAGAAAATTGACCACATCCCGATCACGTAGGATACCCGTCAAGGATAATTAGACGGGGTAAATTCATCAGGAGGATTGCGAATCCTACTCCCTCTCCTCGGCATACGACGACCACATGATCTAGATTGTTGAGATGAGGATGATCCATCGGGACTTTCTGAAAACTGCACACGAGGCAAATGGAAACTAGGCCTAAATCCCGGAATCCCGAATGCCTGCTCAGGCGTCTGAGTATAATTGCTAGAAGAAGGGAAGGAGCTCTGAGGCGGTTGCGTGAAACCAAACTGATTCATCAATTCGGTAAAAGAATTACCCGGTCCTGTCTGAGTGAACTGCATGCAGTGAACTCTGTCTCGATCAACTCAAACCGATGCATATCACCGTATTGATCCCGCATCTCTGGCTCATCCCGCAGCTGGTATCCGCCACGCCTACGAACCCGATTCTCCCTCCGTGGCTCCTCTTCAGCAGTATGATCAACCGTTGGAGGGGGAGCTTGGGCTTGCAGTCGTTCCTGCTCCCTAATATGTGTCAGTGTGTTACTAACACATTGTTGAGTGTAATTTGCCAGGTCTTCCAAGGATGTGGCATTCTGGCTGTATATGTACATCCCTTGGAGACTTTGAATCTGTTCAAAATATTGAACTAAAATTAATTAATACGGAAAAATGGTATTTTTTTTTGTAAAATCATTGTATGTAATATATAACTTACCACACCCTCATAACCAGTTGAATGTGGCCTGAACCCTAGTCCCTCCACATTAGACGAATTGTGGATGAGCGATCGAGTAATACGCCTATACCATCTCAAATAGGGGTGATGGTAACTCATATCCACTTCACCAAACTCTCCATCAACGACATTAAACTCCCGTTCATTCCACTTTGCTATGTGCTGACCATGTTCTTGCATCCAGTTAACGCCTGACCGACCTTGCCGACTAATCCGATGCAAGTCCAAACTGGTGTCGCAGTCATCAGGCACACCTTGAACCATCCCAAATTGTCGCATTACGCGATCTGGAAAGTGCCATTCAACCCTCTCAAAGCAGATGAGGGGCACCTTCGCCCTCCATATAGATTGGCCCTGAAGGCAGATATTCGGAACTGGCACACCGTTGTATGGCTGCCACACAACCTGATCCTTGTCTAAATATGACAACTAGTCTCGATAGCCTTGCAAGTTATGGGCAGTCACAGAAGTATACGACAATGGACCCTTCCACCTACATATGAAACAATTGACATAAAAAATAATGAGTAAAAAAGCGATATATTACAAAACAGATCATTTACAAAATGAAGTAATTGAAATATACCTGTAACCCACTGGTTGCAATCCATTAAGTGTTATTTCTGTATGTCTCCTAGGTTGTGTACACAACAACCTCTCACATGCCCAAAGCTATAAAATAAAATATCATTACGTACAAAACAGATTAAGTCCACTAGCATAATGTAATCATATATAATTGACATACCTGTACAATGGTTAAGAAGCCACCACACCCTTTCGAATCGTGCTGAGATGCTACACACATCTCCCTATACAAGAAGGCCAACGCTCCACTACCCCAACTGTACTGACCAATATTATTTATTTCCCTAAGAAGTGCGAGGTACATCAACTTCACTAGGTTATCAGACGAGACGGGCATAATGTATGACCCCAATAATAAGAAAATGTAGGCTCGAGTATATGTCTCAATCATATGCTCGGACGCATTATTGGGAAGCTGTTCAAAATGAGGGAAGTGTCCTAGAACCCATCTCATTGATATCATTCCACCTCTTTTAATGTCTGCAGTTGAGGGTGTAACTCCAAATAACTCCTCAACAATCTCAACCCATGCCCCCGCACTCCTACTAGTTTCTGAACTAGTCACCGCCATTCCGTCTACAGGAAGACCACACAACATGCCAATATCCTCTAAGGTGATGGTCATCTCCCCTACAGGTAAGTGAAAAGTGTGGGTCTCTGGACGCCATCTTTCAATCAAAGCCTCAATCAAATGCCAATCATATTGTAAATGACCTAATAAATACACTCCATAAAATCCAGTATTTATAAGCTTATCTTCTATCCTCCAATCAACTCTAGCTGGAAGTACTGGACCACGCCTAGGTCTTAAATTGGTTAACTGTTGTCCCTCCCAAATATATTTAGATCTATGTGTATCCTGAGAAGTCAATACATGTGGATCGATTGGCCCAGGATCAATAAATTGTTGTTGTTCATGTTGATTCATCTGAAATACAAAAATTTAATAGTTATTAAATTTAAATGGGACTTGAAGTTTTGCTACATTTAAATAGAAAAATTGCAACATGTTTGTCAAAGTAATTTTAACAAACACTTTATTTTAAATCTAACTTAAGAAAATCCTAACTAGGCAAAAATTAAATTATAATTGTTTAATTCACTGACAATCAAAAATTAAGTACATAAATCACAATAGTTTTAACAACAAATTATATAAAAATGCACAAATAAAAATTCTTAGAAAGATTTATATAGCTAAAATTAACAACTCAAAACAAATTAAAAAAAGAAATATAACTAACCTTTCTTAAGTACCAAACTAACACTTTCTCTCACAACTCTTTAAACTTCTTCTCTTCTCCTTCTTCTTCTCCTTAATTCTTTCTTTCTCTATCTCACTGTACTTGCACTATCCTTCTTCTTCCCTTTCTTCCCTGTGTTTCAATCTGAAAAATGGTAGGTGGAGTAATTCAAAATTTGAATCCGGAAATGGCATCCCCGGATTCAAATTAAAGCAAATCCGGAATTTGCATTTCCGGATTTGAAGATACGCCACTAAGGAGCGATCGCCCCATAATACGCGCGATCACCCTCTCCTTTTTTTCAGAATATATTAATTTGCTTTATTACTTTTTTGGAAAATAAAAAATAAAAATAGAATCCGGAATTGGTGACGCCGGAGTACACTAGGAGCGATCGCCCTATTTTCACGCGCGATCGCCCCCTATTTACGGACATATTATTTTGGGAAATTCAATTTTGGAAAACAAAAAAAAAAAAAATCAATTCCGGAATTGGTAATTCCGGAATTCATAATCCGGAATTACCAATTCCGGATTTCAAGTCAAAAGTGCTAGTTTGGTACTTAAGTTTTTGAAAATGTTATTTTGGTATATAAATTTTTAAAAAGCTATATTTTAAAAAAAAAATCCTTTTTATTACTACATCAACAATATTAATATTTTTGAGTGTATAGTGTTTTGAGAGTACCAGTAGTACTGTTTTTTAGAATCTATGGTTGTCTTAAAGTGTGACAGTGTTGGTGTTAATTAAGTTTTTCATGTGTTAGAAAAAATTAGTTTTTTTGAAGACCAACTCAATTTTCGAGTTGATCTTATAAAAAATGCGTTTTTTTCTAAACTTAAGGAAAAATCATTTTTACACTGGCACTTAATAATACATGCACTGATACTATTTTTCACACTGACACTTTTTTATACTAACTGGCACTTTTTTACCCTACACTGGCACTCTTTTATACTGGCACTTAATAATACATGCACTGACACTCTTCACACTGACATTTGTTTACACTAACACTGGCACTTTTTAATACTAACACTGATATTTTTTATACTGGCACTTGATAATACATGCACTGGCACTTTTTACACTGGCTTGACAATCTTTACACTGGCACTTTGTTATACTAACACTGACACTTTTTACACTAACTGGCACTTAATAATACATGTACTGGCACTCTTTACACTGGCACTTTGTTACACTAACACTAACACTTTGTTACACTAACACTGTCACTTTTTCACATTGGCATTTAATAATACATGTAATGACACTCTTTACACTGACACTTTGTTACTCTAATTGGCACTAACCGGGGAATCAGAAAACGTTTTTTTTAAAGTTAATGAAAAAGTGTTTATTTTTTTTATTTTTTTTTAAGATTTTGGCTAAGCTTAATCAACAAAGTTTGGGCTTTCTTGTTATTGCATGTACTTTTTGGATTCTTGTAATCATCACTTTAGTATTAACGTAATATTTTGTTTAAACATATATATTAATGCAATATTTATTAGAATAATTTGGAACTATTTAATAAAATCTCACTGAAATATTTCTTGGAATACGTTTCAAATTATCATTATAATTTGACTAAAATATTTCTTCAATCTTTTTGCAACTGTGCCAACAAAAAATGTCAATCCAATTGCAAAGCACACGCACAAAATCTCTCACCAGTATTTATACGCATTCCTAGCTAGCTCTCTCATACACTCACCCAATACACAACATATGGCAGCACCTTCTTCCTTGTCTGAGATGACTAATTACAATCTCAACAATGAAGAACTAAAGAAGGAGAAATCAGTTGAAGAGAAGATCCCGAGCCTTCCAAAGGGTAAATTCAACAATGAAGAACTAGACAAGGAGAAATCAGTTGAAGAGAAGATCCCGAGCCTTTCACAGGGTAATCTCAACAACGAAGAACGAGAGAAGGAGAAATCAGTTGAAGAGAAGATCCTGAGCTTTCCAAAGGGTAAATTCAACAATGAAGAAGTAGAGAAGGAGAAATCAGTTGAAGAGAAGATCCCAAGCCTTTCAAAGGGTGATCTCAACAATGAAGAACTAGAGAAGGAGAACTCAGTTGAAGGGAAGATCACAAGCCTTCCAAAGGGTAATTTCAACAATGAAGAACCAGAGAAGGAGGAAACAGTTGAAGAGAAGATCACAAGCCTTCTGAAAGGTAATCTCAACAATGAAGAACTAGAGAAGGAGAACTCAGTTGAAGAGAAGATCTTAAGCCTTCCAAAGGGTAATTTCAACATTGAAGAGAAATCAATTGAAGAGGAGATCTCAAGCCTTCCAAAGGCTAAAGGCTGGATAACACACAATCTCTACCTATACCAAGGCTTTTGGTATGATCATCCATCCGTTTATGGTACAATTTTTGCACAACAGAATTTCAATGCCCGATCGACAGATATTCTTTTGGCAACAAGCCCGAAATGTGGTACAACATGGCTCAAGTCCCTTGTATTTGCCATAAAAAATAGAGCCGCCCCACCACCCCAAAATGAAGAACCCCCCACTCAAAAACAAAATCTTTTGCTCAGTTCTAATCCACATGCACTAATTCCCTACTTAGCTTCCAGGCGTTACTCCAAGGAAGTGGTTGAAACCTTGCCTTCACCCCGAGTCATTGCTACCCACATTCCTTATTCTTCATTGCCCAAATCGGTTTATAGCTCGGGTTGTAGAGTTGTATACTTGTGTCGGGAGCCCAAAGATGTGTTTGTTTCCATGTGGCATTTTTTTGACAAGGCAGTTAAGAAAGAAGTTCCAATCATTTCATTGCAGGAAGCATTCGACATGTTTTGTCAAGGTGTCTCCTTTTTTGGACCGTATTGGGATCATGTAGTAGGATACTATAAGGCTAGCATGGAATGGCCTCAAAAATTTATGTTCTTGAAATATGAAGACATGCAAAGCGACACTTTGAATCATGTGAAGAAGTTGGCAGAGTTCATGGGCTATCCTTTCTCGTTGGAAGAAGTGGCAAAAGGCGTTGTTGAAGAAATTATACAACTATGCAGTTTTGAGAATCTGAGCAATTTAGAGGTGAACAAGAAGGGTAACCTTGGTGGGAAGGTAAACAATAATACGTACTTCAGGAAAGGTAAGGTTGGTGATTCAAAGAACTATCTCACAGCTGCAATGGTGGAGCGTCTAAACGGGATTACCAAGGAAAAATTTCAAGGTCTTGAACTTGGATATTAAATCGAACTCCGTTATAAGTCGAGAAGGATTCATGGTCATTCTAGATGAAGTTACCCCAAGCTTTCTTGGTTGCTTTTAAGTTGAATAATACTAGTATTATGTTGATGTATGTCAGATCATCTTGTTCTGTAATAAGGTGATGTTAGATCTTAGTATTTCAAACAATATGGTTTGCAATGTTCTTCCAGTTTTCAGTTTCTTCCAATCTGATAATTTGATAAAAGACCATATTGTTTTGGTCAAATTTCAATAAGCGAATTAGATGAGAAGAAAAGTGACTAAAGTGATATGAATCTAGGTACAATGATTATCAAGTTGAATAGAAATGGACACAAGATGTTTGTTGACTAGGGAAAGCCCTTGAACAACTTGTTCGCCGGCATAAAACCCCGGGAGGATTTGGCTCCTGCCTTGACCGAAAGTTTACTAGGAATTCTCTTGAGATTACAATGCTAAGAGCGTATGAAAAAGGGAGCTTAAGCTAGTGAAGAACGTGTGTGTAAATACAGTGTATCTCTCCCTTTTATACCTCAAAATAAAACTAATTAACAAAGAAGGATTATGCGCCTATAAAATCGGGGAAGAGGTTGATCACATAGAGATATATTCGCCATTTATTGTTTGAGGAAAAAGATAAGGTCCTTTGCTGAAGAAACGTTGTTGACTTAATCTTTGCTTCTTGTGACACGTGCCCTATAAAATAGGAAGAGCGTTACTGCGTCCCAACCTGCAGAAAGCCAAGTTGTAAATGGAACAACTCAAGTTGTTAGTACCAAGTTGTTAGGCGTAAGTTGTAAAACATATTGACTGAAAATGTAGGGCCCAACAATTGCCCCCAAACTTTTTGAATTTTAAAATGAAGAATAGAAAGAGACAAAAGAATTCAAAAAAATTGCCAAATAAGGAAAAAAGATGACGGTTTTTTAAAAGAGAAGAAAGGGATGCGACGGGACGGTTAAGTAGTTTTCCCAAGGCAAAAAGGTTTATTTGTTTTATAGTCCCAACCACCCTCAACCTCCATAAATACACAGACTCCTGTTCCAATTCTCTTTTTCAAAAACGTAACTTTCACAAAGATTTCGAGAAGAGGAACCAGGGAAGACGGTTTGGAGAGGAAAATCAAGTAGAGATTGACGGTGAGTTTCTTGTTTTCTTTTCAATTCCATCTCTGATTTTCTGTTTAAGCTTGAAAAAATGGGGAAGAGAAAGGCGGTGACTTTAATCGAGAGTGGAGAGGGTTTGCCCGCGGGTTTTCTAACCCAAAACATGTTGAAGAACCCTGAAAAAGAGAAGTGTAGAATCCCTGCTACCAATTTAGAAATCATCAAGAAGAATCATGCCATGGCATATGAAACTGAGTTTTTTACGCACCTTGACCTAACCCCAGAATGTTATTCCCCTGAATGGGTATGTTTCCCCGAATACCCCTTCACTATTGGTTTGAAATTCCCTTTCCCGATCTTAATCACCAAGTTCTTGCTGCTACCAAACTTAACTATGCCAAACTTATGCCCCAAGGTTGGAGAAGCCTAAAAACCCTCGTAAGGTTAAATGCAGAAACAGAGTTGGAAATAGGTTTAGAGGAATTCGCTCTCACAAATGAAATTAGGAGTTTTGGTTTAGGGAGGTATGGCTTTAGGGTTAAAGCTGGTAGGATGTCCTTTCTAAATGACAATGTTGATATCGCCGATAGAGGGTGGAAGAACAAATTCTTTTTCGCCAAGAAGAGCACCCTGGTGAAGGATGAGGGTGCCAACTTCAAATGGAGGTCCCAAGGTAGTATAGGCAATTTTTCTTATTCTAATGATGCTCCTTAATAACTCATTTAACTAATTCTCCAAATTTCTCTTTGGCTTAGTTGCGAAATTGGATGTGCTCTTTCCTTTTAAGGACAACACGGAGGAGAATGTGAGCAAGATTTATAGTTTGGACCTGTTAGTGAGAACTTTTAAGGTACTACCAGTTCAATTTGTTGCAGATCAAGACGAGGAAGTTGGTCCTGAAGAAGCCCAAGAAACAAATCTTGAAGAAACTTTATCTGAGCCCATCCAAATGTCTACAGGTTAATTAAATACCTGAAATCTTTGCCTATCTCCAACTTGTTCTAATTCCTTTGTTTTGTTCTAACTTTTCAACCTTTTTTGCAGCCACCTTCTCTAAGGACACCATTAGTCTTTCTTTGGCCTACTTCTTTGCGGCTAGAGCAAAGAGTTTAGCAAGGCAAGACAAGTAAACCCCCCACCCCGGTGTCCATTGTGGCTAGCTCCGATGTGATTGCATCCAAGAAGAAGGGGGATGCGAAGAAGAGAAAGCTAGTGGATGCCTGAAGCCACGTATACAAATGGTGACATGGATATGGGGAAGTTAGGAGAAAAGTTCGGAGCTCTGTTGAGAAGGTAAAGATGAAGGGACCTTTGAGTTTTTCCAAGGAGTTTGATAGAATATTAATGCTTCCTTTTATGCAGGAAATTATGATCCCTATTGTGGCCCACATTGATGCATTGAAGATCAAGGTGGCTAGGCTCAGTCATGAAGTTGCAGAATCGAAGAAGGAGGCCACAAAAAGTGCCAAGGAAGTGGAGAAGTGGAAGAAGGAAGCAAACAAGCATGCTGGTGAAATGGAAGGTTTGAGGAAGGATTTTGAACGCTTAGAGAAAGAAGTGGAAGCCATCAGGGCTGAGAACAAGGCTCACATGAAAGAACTTGCGGCTGCGGAGGGAAACTTTAAATTTCATGCCACCAAGACTTTGTTAGAGGCTCGAATTCAGATGATTGAGGAATATAAAAATGGGCAAGCCATAACTTGGAACCTGGAGGACGAGAGAAATGTTTTGGGGGACCATATTGGGGAGCCAGCGGATGCAGAAGAAGTGAACTCCGCGGCCTTGGAAGCCCTAGTTGATGATGCCAACAAGGATCTGAACACCATAATGGTTACTCCAAACGACCAAGGGGAAAACACAACACCGGCGGCAGCAGGCCACTAAGTTTGAAAAACATTTTAAAATTTTTGGGTATTTTTGGATGAACAAAAACAATTTTTGGTTTGTTTGTGTACCTCTGTTGGTACAACAAATGGGGGGAGTGTCCCCAAAAACAAAGCTTTTTAGTTTGTAATGGCTCATAAGAGCCGAGACAATTTATTTGGGGGTACTAGGTTGGTCTAGTACTCCAAGCTTTTTAGGTTTTTAGGGACTTGTTGGCTTACCCAACTTGTCATTTAGTTGCGAAAAAATCTTTTGAAAAACACTTAATGGTTTTTTAGCAAAGTATCTTATGTCTCTGAGAGACGCTTGTTTGTTCTTTAGATAATATGTAAATGTTATAAACCGTAGGTAACATGAAAATGTTACAACCAATAGTTCACAACTTGAAGAAGTGTGAAAACGTGCGCCCAGGCGAAGGTGTCAAAACCTTAATTCGTAAGAAAAGATGAATATCTTTTAACCATAAGTACCTTTGATCAGAGGTAAATCGTTTGAAGAGATAGAACAAGTATCAGCCGTCCTGGCATGTCAACAAGTTCTATCCCTCTCCAGCTAGAGTTTCAACATGTATCAGCCGTACTGGCGTGTCAACATGTTGAAATTCTTCTTCCTAGGTCCAAACATGTATCAGCCGTACTGGCGTGTCAATATGCTTAGACCTACTCCAGCTTTGGGTCCCAACATGTATCAACCGTACTGGCGTGTCAACATGTTGGGCTTATCTCGTTTGCTCAAGTTACACCTTGCAAAACAAATTCATGTTAGGGTTGGGCGTTAGCATAGCTAACGCCCCTCCGACGCTCAAGTCAGTAATGTTTTAATAAGAGTGAAAAATTGAAATGCGTAATTGAACTTGACATAAATTTAAACCGTACCTGAGGAGTCTAGTTATAAATAACTGGACTTACATGAAATAAAGTTTCAAGTGGATAGCGTTCCAACTTCTAGGGATTCTGTCTCCACTTGGGGTTGACAACCAGTATGCACCTTTGCCAGCTTCAGCATCGATGAGATATGGGCCTTCCCACTTGGGAGCCAGCTTACCTGCATTCAATTCTTTTGTATTTTGAAATACTTTTCTTAAAACTAAATCACCAACCTGGAACCTTCTAACTCTGACATTCTTGTTTGTAAGACTAGCAATTCGCTGCTGATAAGCTGCCATCCTTATCTTGGCTAAATCCCTGATCTCATCAATTGTATCTAAATCTTGAGTTAGCAAGAGGTTATTTTCATCTTGAGTCAATAAGCCATACCTTGCTGTGGGGACTGTCGCTTCAACTGGAATTACAGCTTCAGCTCCGTATACTAAAGAATAGGGAGTTCTACATGTGGCTCCTTTAGAAGTAGTTCTATCTGCCCATAGCACAAGTGGTAATTCTTCAACCCACTTTCCCTTCTTTTGATCTAGACGCTTTTTCAAGTTGTTGATGATCAACTTGTTGCTTGACTCAGCCTGGCCATTGGCTTGAGGGTGGACATGTGTCGACATGACTAACTTGATGCCCCAGCGAGTACAAAAATCCCTGGTCTTCTTACTTATGAACTGTGACCCGTTGTCACATACAATCTCTGATGGTACACCAAACCTGCTAATGATATTTTTCTTTAAAAATGAAATTACCTCTTTATCTCTTACTTGTACATAAGCTTCTGCCTCGATCCATTTCGAGAAATAATCGGTTAGAGCCAACATGAACACTTTGCCTCCGGGAGCTTTAGGCAACTTGCCTACAATATCCATGCCCCACTGCATGAAAGGCCAAGATGAGACTATAGGATGTAGAGGCTCGGCAGGTTGATGCAAGATGTTGATGTGTCTTTGGCAGGCATCACACTTTTGTACGTAGCTCATGGCATCTCGACGCATGGTTGGCCAATAGTATCCCATCTTGAGGGCCTTGGATGCTAATGCCTTTCCTCCAGAATGGTTCCCACATATTCCTTCATGGATTTCTTTAAGCACCACTTCAACTTGATCATTATCGACACATCTCAAGTAGTGTCCTGCAAAAGACTTCTTAAACAGCACATTATCTATCAAAACGAAAGTCGAAGTACGAATCCTAAAAGATCTAACATTCTTAACATCGGGTGGAATAGTTCCAAGTTGAAGAAACTCAATTACAGGTTGGGTCCAAGAAGGTTTAGCATCTTGTGCCCCAGTAGGTGGCGTAACCACTTGAATTTCCTCGACTTGGTCTATTGCCGGGTACTTAACATAAATAATGGGTATACTAGAATGCAACATTGATTTGCAAGTTGAACCCAAGTTAGCCAAGGCGTCTGCTTCTGCGTTCTCTTCTCTAGGGACCTGTTCCAAAGAGAATGATAGAAATTTCGAAGCTAAAGCCTTAACATGTTGGAGGTACAGAGTCATCTTGGAATGCTTCGCCATATAACTGCCATCAAAGTGGTTAGCTAGCAATTGAGAGTCAACAAATACATTTAAATGTGTAATATTCAAACTCAAAGCTGTAGTTAAACCCATGATTAGGGCTTCATACTCAGCTTCATTATTTGTTGCACTGAATTCACAAGATACATCTTGAGGTATGATATCACCTTGAGGGGATTTTAGGACTATTCCCAAGCCAATCCCTTTAGAATTTGAGGCTCCATCTGTAAACAATGTCCAAAATCGAGGAACAGTTTTACCTTCAAGTTGTTGCACTTCCAGTTCTACCTCAGCCGCAAACTTGGACTGAAGTCAGCTACGAAATCGGCTAGGGCCTGCGATTTGATGGCTGTTCTCGGCTCGTAGGAAATACCATACGTGCTCAACTTGACTGACCACTTGGCCAACCTGCCCGACATCTCTGGGGTTCTCAACACATTTCTCATAGGATAATTAGTTCTAACGGTTATGGAATGTGTTTCAAAATAATGACGTAATTTGGTAGCAGCAGTAGTTAAGGCTAATATTAATTTTTCAAGATGAGAGTACCTTGTTTCAGCATCTAATAAAGACTTACTTACATAGTAAACAGGATGTTGTTCACCTTGGATTTCCTTCACCAATACTGCACTAACATTTTCGTATACAATAAATATAAATAAAGATGCTCACCATGTTCGGGTTTGGCAAGTAGGGGTGACGTCATCAAGTATTCTTTAAGTTGTTTGAAGGCTGCTTCATGTTGGTCAGTCCATTGAAAAAGTTTGTTTTTTCTTAATACTTCGTAGAATAACCTGCACTTATCAGACGATTTGGATATAAATCTATTCAAAGCAGCTACTCTACCTGTTAACCTTTGTACGTCTTTGATGTTCTTAGGGGATTCCAAGTTGAGAATGGCTTTGATTTGTTCGGGACTTGCTTCGATTCCCCTCTTGGTCACCATATATCCCAAGAATTTACCTGCTCTAACACCAAAGTTACACTTCGCTGGATTGAGCTTCATGTTGAAGGCCTTCAAGATGTTGAATGCCTCAGCAAGGTGCGCCACATGATCTTCAATGTGCTTGGATTTGACCACCATATCGTCTATGTAGACCTCCATCGTCTTGCCAAGTTGGTCTTTGAACATTTTGTTCACTAACCTTTGATAGGTTGCCCCTGCATTTTTAAGACCAAAGGGCATAGAAATATAACAATATATACCTTCTGGAGTCATGAATCTTTATTATCTTCTTGGTCTGAAGGCTCCATTTGAATTTGTTGATACCCGGAAGATGCATCCATGAATGTCAAGATGTCGTGGCCAGCTGTCTCATCAACTAGAGAATCAATATGAGGGAGAGGGAAGGGATCCTTCGGACAGGCCTTGTTCAAGTCGGTGAAGTCCACGCATACTCGCCACTTGCCATTCTTCTTTTCCACCACTACAACGTTAGCCAATCACCTTGGGTACTAAACTTCTCTGATCATCTTGGACTTCAGAAGCCTCTCAACTTCATCCTTTATGATCTGGTTCCGCTCCTGGGCGAACTTCCTTCTTTTTTGACGGACAGGACGGATGGTCGGATCGATGTTCAACTTGTGAGTAATAATATCCTTGCTTATCCCTGTCATGTCTTCATGTTTCCAAGCGAAACATCATTTCTGGCTTTTCAGGAACTCGATCAATTCCTCTTCGATTTCGGACGGTAGGTCTATCCCAACTTGCACTTGGGCCTCAGGATTTGATGCATCAACAGGAACGCTTTTTGTATCGTGCTCCACTGCTTCAAGAATGTCCTGGGCCTTTTTATTTGATTGCTATGCTTGCCGAGGGGTCGAGCTTGCTTTCATGTTGATCTTGTAGCATTCTTTAGAGACTTGCTGGTTTCCCTTCAACTTGGCAACACCCCAAGGTGTTGGAAACTTGACGCATTGATGGTAAGTTGATGGCACGGCCTTCATGTTGTGGATCCACGGTCTTCCCAATATGACATTGTACGAGGAAGAGCACTCAATCACACAAAACCTCTCCATGGAATTCATACCCTCTAGGTAGATGGGCAACTTGATCTCTCCGACTGTTTGCTTCACCTCACCACTGAACCCTACCAGTACGGATGAATTCTTCACCACTTCGGACAGAGGGATGCCCATATCTTCAAGAGCATGGGTGAAGATGATGTTGACCGAGCTGCCACCATCACTACAAGAAACAGGCTTATTTACGGCGGTTAAAATCCGCCGTAAATAATACGCGCCCCGCCGTATATAGTATTTACGGCGGACTAGCCGCCGTAAATAGACCCCCGTATAAATCATCGCCGTATATACTATATACGGCGGGACAACCGCCGTATATACTATATACGGCGGATATACCACCGCCGTATATAAATGGAATACATACGTATAAAATGGCATATTTGAGTGATCTTTATACGGCGGAATGTGTAACCGCCGTAAATAAGAGACGAGTCGTCCGCTCCGTAACGAGTCGTCCCAGTTGCACCCCCACCAGGTTCCCTCGTCCAAACGAGTCGTCCATGGCCATTTTATACGGCGGTTACTATATCCGCCGTAAATAACTAAATAGGGACGACTCGTCCACCATGGCACGAGTCGTCCCATTTACACCCCTCTATGGTTCCCTCGTCCCCCTTTGGGCACGAGTCGTCCCTAGGTTTATACGGCGGATTTAGTCACCGCCGTAAATAAGCCTATTTTTTTTTGACTTGTATAATTCATTTTCCCCAAAAATACGTTCACAAAAACCAAATTCAACCTGTACACACACAATATAACCAAAAATACACAAATCCAATCAATATTTACAATCTACATATTAACACAATTAATGTATCCAAAATACACAATGTCTAATAACCATTATACAAAAAAGTTATTAGTTGTTGAATGTATCCAAAATACACAATGTCTAAAATCCACAACACCTATTCATTACCGTCATTTCCACGTCCTTCCATCCAACAACGTTTCAATTCATCAATTTGTTGTTGTAACTTAAGGCGTTCCTCCTCAAGTTGTTGTTGTAACTGCTCCTGAAGTCGTTGTTGTAACTGTCGGCGTTCCTCCTCATTTTGTCGGCGTTCCTCCTGAATTTGTCTTTCAAAATCTGCTCTGACCCCCGCCACCGCCTCCGCTACAAACTGCCCGAGAAGGTTGGGATTTACCAAACACCTTAGTTTTGTTCGTACCGCCTCCCATACATCGAACTCTCCCATGGTCATCAGAGCCAAACATACCAACAAAAATATTTTCACGCGCCGCGGGAGAGTCTTGTTGCTCCTCTAGCAGCTCCTCAACTGCATCATTAAGCGTTCGCTGTAACAAAAACAACATATTCAATATAAATGTTTTAACTTTAATTAATATTATGAAAATGAAGTTAGAAATGAAAAAAGTATTCTATAGAATAACAAAACTGAAACAGAAAAGGTTGAAACTTTAACTTACAATCATTTGAGTGGTTTCTTGATCTGCGGGTGTTTTGCCCGTGCGCGTATGTATGAAAACGCTTAAGCGATCAGTTGGTAAACCCTTGTCGCCTCTCTACAATTTATAATAGAATCATTTGACCAAAAAAATATATTTATATACGATACAAAAAGAAACATTAATTGAATTGACAACTGAGAACTAAATTGAACGATGACAAACCTCTTTGATGACTTTGGAATGGGACGTTTTTCCGGTCCTATTCAGGCACGATTGTTTTTCTCGATTCAATTTATTTGTTTCTGATATTTCCTGGAAAAAAAAAAAGATAATATTAGTATTAATTTGACTACTTATATAAGACATTCACGATAATAGATTGAGATTAATTTGAAATATACCCGAGCCTTGGGTGTACCCCACATCGCAACAAGTGCAGCCCATTGATCCGCAACGCACCCACGGGGTGGGTGAGCCAATGCGTCTTGGTCAGATTCATACATCTTATAATGTTGTTTCAACTGAGTAATAATATTCATAACTGAGTCAATATTCATAACAAAGTCATAACTGAGTAATATTCATAACTGAGTAATACTTATTATATGCTCGTCTCACATTGTATTTCCAGTCACGCCACGCTTTAGCGAGAGAAAGAGCCATAACCGGGAAATACTCCGGAGGAGCATTTGTATTTTCCTATATACACAATTCAACAAAGAAAAAAAAAACAATTGTTAGAGAATCATAAGACTTTTGACTATGTACTAGAGATTTATGTAAGAAATATGGATTACAACTTACCAGAACGTCATTCCATACGTTATTTATGCACTCGTGGTTCATCTGAGACCACTCTTTAGTTAATGGGAAATGTTCCCCATTTTTAGCAAAAATTCCTATCTGAGTAGCTAATTGTGCCATTTCCCCACCAACTGGTTGACCATAATTATTCCATATTATGATCAATCTCTCTTTACCCCATTTGGCGGTTGGTTTTGCCAACCCTCTTCCTTTAGGGTTAGAGCCACGACACGGTAATAAATTTTTCTTTGGAGGCATATCTGTCATATGACAATTCAATTATAGCACAAGAATTGGATAAACCAAGTAAAGGACCCAAAAAAACAATCTTATAATATATGTATAAGACCTATAAATTTATTATAGGTCTTATGTATCATGTATAAGACCTATAAAATGCCTAGAAACAACAACAGCAACAACAACAACAACAACAACAACAACAACAACAACAACAACAGAAGAATGTAAACAACAACAAAGAATAAACAACAACAAGAACAACAAACAAGAATAAAGAAACAAGAATGTAAGAATAGAATAACAACAAGAACAAAGAAATAACAACAACAACAACAACAAAGAATAAAGCAACAATAACAGAAATAGAAACAAAGAACAAAGAATAAAGCAACAATAATAAAGAAGCAAACAACAAACAAAGAACAGAATTTTTTTGATATATAAACATGAGAAAAATAATTGAAAAGGATAAATTCTTATAACATGTTATAATAACAAGCAATTTTTTGATATATAAACAAGAGAATGTGAAGACTGACCAATGCATTAATGGCACAATGCAAAGAACAACAACAACACTCAACAGCAACAAAAAACAACAACAGCAACAACCAAAAACTGTAACAACCAAAAACTGGAACAAACGAGAGGAATATGATACCATTTTTGAGCTATTAAACTATGTACATTTAATTTTGAAGTAGTTCAAAACAGGCAAGGTTTCCAAAAAACAACTTTCGTGATTTTATTCATAAAGAAAAAAGAAAAAAAGGTCTAAATAAGGAACATACTCGTTCAGCTCATCCTTACTACAGAAATTGGCTCCAGTTCAACTAGACTAGTAAATGGACTTCTAGCTACATCCTTACTACAGAAATTGGCTCCAGTTCAACTAGACTAGTAAATTGCCTACTTTCAAAAAGGTAAGAAATTATAAATGGACTTCTAGCTACAACAATTACCATGCAAATACACAGTTTATAAATTGTAAACTGACCTATTTATTGGTTATACAACTACTGTTAAGTGTCTCATTAGGTGAAAACTGGGTCCATGAATATATGGTGAACAAAACATTGAATTGCCATGCAAATTGTCACCACTTCATGCACATCCATAATGCAATCACCACCAAGAATATAGAACTTGCATTCACGAGCACATGTACAGAACCAAATCTACATTTCTTTTGCTCTATAAATAATACTTTTGGAAGCGGGGCGGGGGGAACAACAAACATGACATTACGGGGGCTCTCATGGGTTGTGGACACATTTGTTATATGTCACATTTAACAAAAAACAAATACCAAATCGGTGGGGAAGCGGGGCGGGGAACAACAACCACAAGGAACAACAACAACAACAACACTATAGGGCAAGCCTTGCTTGATACGTAAAAGTATAAAATAGTACTGGGGGGCTCCCGTGGTACCAAATCGGTGGGGAAGCGAGGCGGGGACATCCCAAAGTAAAAGGAGTACCTGGAGAAGCGGATGACGGAGGTAGAAAGTAAGAGCCGCGCAACAAGATCCTGTAGGAAATAAGAGTTTGATCAAAAGAAGCGTAACAAATACATATTACAATTAACAATATTAATATTCAATCCAACCATACAAAATAACAAGTTTGATTGAAATATGAAACATAAGTAATAACATTGTCTTAGTAATAGTAAGCAAATAAGATCTAAACAAATACATATTACAATTAACAATATTAATATTCAACCATACAAAATAACAAGTTTGATTGAAACATGAAACATTAATAATAACATCACAATAATAACATCACCGATGAGAGCCTGAGGTTTGTCCACGATAGTAGGTCTGATGGGAAGAACGCCTCTGTGCACGAGCGGTGGCTCTCGAATGCATCGTAGTCAAATAATCCTCTCGAAACCGGCTCGTAACTCCGGGGCTCGTCTCGCATCGCCCAAGCCTCCAGCTGCGTATACCGGGCTCCCAAAATGGCGCTTCATCTTCCAACCCCTCAAAACGATCTTGCACCTCCCCCATCTAGCATCCTCTAAAGTCCGTCGACTCGTTCCCGAGCGATAACCTCCCCCATCTAGCATCCTCCAAAGCATGTCGGCTCTGCTCCCGAGCGATCCTTGATCGCTCCCGCTCCTCCAAAATGCCCTCATGGTATCCCACCGATCAAAAGAACCCCGCCGGCTCTGGTTCTCCTCTCCTCCCCGACCACCCCGTCTCTCCCGATCCTCCTCTTCCTGCTCCTCATCATCCTCCTCATCAATGGGATCCATTTGATCATCAACACCGGGCATACGCCAATGCTCAGCTTGTTCACCACTCGGAAACGTGGCCCCTACCCCGCAACGGACCGTCCTCCCGGGAGTACCATATTCAAACAATAAAGACACTGTTGTCCGTCGCCCTCCGGTCCCTCACAAACTTGTCATACCGCACTAGCCGAGCCTACGTAATAAAAACTCGTGCCCCCATCAATCTCATCGCCTCGGGTTTTGGTTCACCCACACAAGCTTGAGCAATCAATGTGATCATCCCCCCTATTGATATGTTTCCCTTTTTGGTAAGGGCAAATGCCTCACATCTCCGAACAAAAATATCAACCCAATCAGAATCACCGAAAACTCCTCAACCCTGTTCGCAAAAGGTTTACCATAGCCACATTCAATTGAGCGGGCTCTCCGTTTGCCAACCAAGACATAGATAGACCTCTGTAAAATAATTTCCAAGCCGGGTGAGAAAGAGAGGAAGCCCTAAGGTATTTTTTTTTGCAGGGCAATCCTGTGAGCTCCGAAAAGAAAAAACAAGTCCCCCCATCAGACTCGACCCAGTTTCCTCTCGGCTGATCAACCCCAAAGATTTGCCTCAACTCATCATAATCCACTCGATAGGCTTCATCATTCATATGAAACCGAATAGTATTTTCTTGTGACCCCTGGCCTACCTCCAAAGTTGAAAGGAACTCAAGTGAATATCTCAAATACGTAGATGGAGTCTTCCCCAGAAATTACCTAACCCGGCTTGCGTCATCAATTCCGTTACTAACGTCTCTAAACCCAAATCCCTCAACACCGGGCAAATGAAGGAAAGTGGTGACTTGAAATTTCCTACCCTCCAAATTCCGCCATTTTTTCTTTTGAGCGGCGGTCAATTGGGTCAATCCCATATACGGATCATTTGGGACTACGGGCGGCGGGTTTTGTCTACCCCTCTTGTTGCTACCCCCTCTAACATCTCTCTCCTTAGGAGGCATATTTTCAACACAAAAACCACCTATACATAAGACGGAGAGACACAAATTTTAGTAATAACATTGTCTTAGTAAATAGTAAGCAAATAAGACCTAAACAAATACATATTATATAGAAGTAACAATATTAATATTCAACCATACAAAAATAAGAAGTTTGATTGAAACATGAAACTTAAGTAATAACATTGTCTTAGTAAATAGTAAGCAAATAAGATCTAAACAAATACTACTCAAACTAATCATCATCATTATCGGCCATATCAACATCATCATTATCGGCCATATCAACATCTAGGTCATTGATATTAGTAGTTTCAATCTCGACCCCATCAACTCCCTCTCGCACCCACGATGTTTCTTCGTTAGCAACATTTTCATCCAGATTTTGTGAGCAAAATGGTACCAATTGTGGAATTGAATTTGCAACTTGTTTATCATCATTTGAATATATGTCAAAACTATCTCTTGGCGTAATCCTCATCACAACTTTCCAATCACTTTCTATAGGATCTTTAACATACCAAACTTGCTCAGCTTGAGATGCTAATATGAATGGTTCATCACCAACTCGATTATCCTTATACAACTTGTGATTGAAGTTTACAAGAGTAAATTTTTGCTCATCTTCCATCTTGCCTGTCCGGTTATCAACCCAATCACATTTAAACAATACAAATCTTATTGAGTTGCTATAACAAATTTCAAGGATCTCAATCAACTCCCCGTAGAAGTTAACATCCCTACAATGGGATTATTATCCTTTCGGCTTGCAAAACTTGTCACACTTGCATTCAGCATGACTCCACTATTTTGAGTTTTCCTCCGTCTATCGACATCCTTCACTCGAAATCGAAAACCATTTATTATGTAAGACTTATACCGCCTCGCATCCATATGAGGACCCAATGCAAGACTCGTAATTCTTTCGGGCACTACATCTTTCGTCGTGCATACCTTTTATAAAAAACAAAATTTAATAAGAAAATATTTAAAACGATAAATTGAAACTATTATATGAAGGTGGTTTCATACTTACATAATCCTTAAACCAGCTAACAAACTTATCATTATGTTCTTTCTCTATAAGATGTCGTTGATTACGAGGTAATGTCTCCCTCAAATGTACACGATGCATTACGAGCGGATCGAAAATATGAATTAAGTATTAATTTGAAATATAAAAGATATAAGGAATGTAAGCCTCATGTAAGGAATCACTTACTCTAGGTATTGTTCAACATCTTCGGCATTGAAAAGCACATATCTATGCGCTTGTACTCGTGTGATGTAATCAAGGGTAATTACCTCTTCTTTTCCTACAAAGCGGCCTAACTCATCACCTTCATCATCATTTCTTCTAGGACGATTGGACTTTGTCTCAATGTCATCCAAATATTGCGTACAAAAAGTCATGCATTCTTCACCACAATTGCCTTAGCTATGGAGGCCTCGGGATGGGCTCGATTTCGAACATATAATTTTAATGTAAGTAGAAACCTACAAAAACATTTACTTATGCTAAAGCGAGATGTAAAAAGGAATTTAACTTTTTCAAAGTAAATTTAATATGGATGTACCTACTCTCTAGGATACATCCAACGAAATTGTATTGGGCACGCTAGCAAGGCCTCCTCGGCTAAATGCACCGGCAAGTGCTCCATAACATCAAAGAAAGCTGGTGGGAATATTTTCTCGAGAGCACATAGTGTGATGACCATCCGATCTTGTATCTTTTCGAGATCGGCAAGTGTATTCACCTTTGAGGATAATTGCCTAAAGAAATTTGCCAACTCAATGATGGCTTTTACAACGAAGTAGGCAACGCTTTTCGAACGACTAAAGGGAGTAGTTGTTGGAGCAAAATATGACTATCATGGCTCTTAAGACCCCAAATAGCTCTTTCCTCTAGATGTATTACAACGAGATATGTTTGACGAGTAGCCATCGTGGGACTTTGACTCCCTTTAGAACTTTCAAGAATGTGTCTTCATGCTTCTTACTCATTGTAAACCGAGCCGGGAGGCATAATATCTTTGCCGGATGGAAGCTTTTGTAGATGCAATGGTTTCCGAATGTTCATCACTTTTAGGTCTTTTCTTGCTTTATCATTATCTTTTGATTTTCCCCAGTACCTAAGCAGTATGTAGCACATTATCACACACATTTTTTTCAATGTGCATAACATCAAGATTATGACGAACATGATTATTTGCCCAATAAGGCAACTCAAAGAAGATACTCCTCTTTTTCCAATTGTGACACAACTTAGGAACCTTTCTTTTCTCCAACTTGGCTTGTTGCTTCTCACCCTCTTCTCTTTTCCTCTTTTTAATAACATCTTCTATTTTATACTTTGTTTCCATATTTTCAACTTGTTTAAGCAATTTTGTTCCAAACAATAACTTGGGCTTATCTCTCACTTCATGAGTACCATCAAAAGAGCCTTTATCCTTACGAAAAGCATGACTCCTAGGCAAGAAGCGTCGATGACCAATATAACAATACTTGCCACCATGATCCAACCATCGTGCTTGAGGTCTCACATTGCAACAAGGGCAAGCATATTCACCTTTAGTGCTCCATCCGAGACAACATTGCATATGCAGGAAAGTCATTTATTGTCCATAATAGTGAAGCTCGTAAAGTAAACAACTCGTTCCTTGATGCATCATAAGTTGATATACCATCTTCCCACAATTCCTTCAACTCATCAATTAACGGTTGGAGATACACATCTATCTTGTTGCCCGGCCCTTTTGGGCCTTGAGTAAGCACCGACAAGAAGAAATATGGCTGTTTCATGCATAACCAAGGTGGAAGATTGTATGGCATAAGCACAACCGGCCAAATGCTTGTGAGATATAGTCATTGTTACGAAAGGATTAAATCCGTCGAGATGCTAATCCCAATCTAACATTTCGAATTTCACTTGAAAATAATGGATAACGTTCATCAAATTCCTTCCACGCACGAGAGTCTGCAGGATGCCTCAGCACACCATCGTCTATTCTTTTCTCGGCATGCCATCTCATGAGTGTCGCGATCTTAGATGACCAATACAACCTTTGCAACCTTGTCTTTAAGGGAAAATACCATACTTTCTTCATCGCTACCTGCTTGGGAAGTTTATTCTTGCCACTTGTTTCCGCACCTTCACCGCTACCCCCTTCTTCTTGTTGCTTATATCTAGAGGCTCCACAAATTTCACATTTAGTAAGTTTTTCAGTTTCATTTCGAAACAACATACAATGATTAATGCACGCGTCCCACGTTTTATAACTAAAACCCAAATCCATGATCATCTTGTACGCCTCACGATAGGAACTTGGCACTTTCGTTGAGGCAATGCCCTAATGAAAATTTTTAATAAAGAAGTAAATCCCTTATCGGTCACTCGATAATTAGCCTTCCAAGTGCATAAGTTCTACAATAAATGAGAGTACTGTAAACTTATCACACCCTTCCCACAAGGCTTGATCAGCATCTCTCAAAAGTCTAAGAAACTTTGCGGTGGCTGCATCTGATTGTACGATTTCTTCAATTCCTGGCTGGTTACTATCCGGCATACCCATCCCTTCATGTACCATTTGCCTCATACAATCTTGCATGCCCAATTCAATTTCAATACCATCTTCAGTTGTCCTATCATTATTATCATTCTTACGCGCCGAAATGTACTCTTCCCGTGCCTAATCCAATTCTTGTAATCTTTTTGAAATCCCACTGCAATACAATGTGATCTCATGGCTGCACGGTCTTCTTGGTAACGATTTGCGCATTTTTTACAAGGACAATATATTTCTTTAACACCAACAGACTTTTTTGAGAATGCAAAATCGAGAAAGTTGTCAACCCCAAACAAATACTCATTTGAAATTCGATTATCCAAATCAATCCAACTTTTGTCCATATATGACTTGACTTGATATTTTTAACGTTAAAATACAACCTATATATAAGACCGAGAGACACAAATTTTAGAATAAAAATAAACTCATAAACAAACATAGTCTAAATATGTACAACTTTTGGCTCGATATAGATAATATACATTGTTGGAGCCTAGCCTATTAGTCGAACTTGGGCCCATGATATAGTATAACCCTATGACAACATTCATTCGTTCTCTCTCACAAGCCCCCTAATTGAGAAGCTAATTTAAGGAACTAGGTTGATGTGCAAAAGAATATGCACATGCAACAAAAAGATTTGAAACTATTTTTAGGAACTAGGTTGAAGTGCGCAACATTATTTTTTGAAGTGCGCAACACCAACATATGGACTAATAGATTGAGATTACGGGCACACTAGAGTTAAGGGAATTTACAAGGTTTGCCTTAGTTCAACAACAAAGTTGAACTAAGGCGGGGGTATAAAGAAAGACTATCACCAATGAATGAAAAAAGCATTCGATTCACAATTAACAAGACTATCACCACACGGTGGTAAAGCCACCTCAACCTATTTTACCCTAATTTTTGAAAAATGTCATTTCACTACTTTCAAATATTATCGGGTGAGTGGAAATACTGAACAATTTCTAATGACTAAAGAGCCATCGGGACTTGTTTACTCAGAACGAAGTTTCCATCTCCGAACACTACTATTAGCTTGTAACGTAAAGACATGATAACAAGAAGAGAGCTACGAGACTACCATTTTTTTAATAAATGTGGACAATAGGAGAACAGAAAATTAGGAATTCAGCATATGCGTGAAGAAACTTACACAGCTTTGATTTAGAATCGCTTTTAATGAGAGAAATCATTTTAACAGTGGAGGGATTTTCACTACATTATTTCACGAAATACATTTTTTAAGAATGTGACAAAGTCATAATTTGGATGGAAACTTAAAATACAGTATCTACTCAGAATTAGGAATGATAAATGGAACCAACAATCTCTTCACATATACCAAATGGTCATGTTTCCTGTGACAACCAAATCAGCTTGGACAAGCTAAAACATGAATAAACTAAATAACTACACACTTGAACTAAGGCAGGGTATAAAGCAAGGGTCCAGTCACTATTTCTTCGACATAAATAGAAACACACATAACTCACAACACCAAGAACAAAAAAAACCCAGAAATTAAAAGTAAATTAGAAAAGGGGAAAAGAAATGTATACTCCGATTGTTGTTGATTGAAGAAATCAAAGCTCAATTTCGGCCGGAGGAGAGAGAGAGAGGCGAGTGAGATACGCTAGAGGAGAGAAAGAGAGGCGAGTAAGAAATCAAAGGGAGACCAAGAACAATAAAAACCAAAAATTAAAAGTAAATACCAACCGTTCTTCCAAGACTGATTTGGAGGAGAGAAAGAGATCTTCGTTGGTTGCCCTACCTATGGAGATTTCGTGCCCTAGCTGCTGCTATGGAGGAGAGAAAGAGAGGGAGAGATACCGCGAAACTGAATAGGGAAATTTGGTTTCCCGGTATTTAATAACATTTACGGCGGACGCGTATAAACCGCCGTAAATAGTTAACTATATACGGCGGCTACTTATAAACCGCCGTATATAACTTCGATCTCATACGTATTCATGTGAAATATATGTATTTACTTATTTACGGCGGTCTAGACCGCCGTATATATTAATTATATACGGCGGTAGATATAACCGCCGTATATATATGATATATACGGCGGAGGCGTGACCACCGCCGTAAATGAGCGCCGTAAATAGCCCCTTCTCTTGTAGTGTATCGATCAGAATCCGCTTGACCACACAATTAGCAATCTGCACCTGAACAACTAGACCATCATGATGAGGGTCCAACGTGTTGTCCTTATCTTCATCTTCAAAGGAAATAACATGACCATCTGTGAAGTCACGACGCCTTGAAGGCAATTCTGATTGATCTTCCTTAGAGCTTTTGGCATGACGCTTGGCGGCAGAGTAAGTTGTGCCGCAAATATGAGACCCACCTGAGATAATATTCACTACCTTGGTGGCTGGAGGGGGTGCAACTTTCTCGGGTCTAGACTGCTCCCCTGAATCAGGTTCTTTGGATTCACTCCTGACCCTCTTCTTGCCCAACAAATCCTTGAGAAGACCCTTGGACAATAAATGGGCAATCTCCTTCCTCAAGGCGAAACAGTTCTCGGTGGTGTGCCCAAAATCTTCATGAAATGCGCACCACTTGGACTTGTCCTTCCAAGTTGTTGACTGGTCATTCTTCTTGGGCCATCTTGCTTTATCTCCAAGATTTCCCATGGCGCACAAGATTCATGAATTCTAGAGGGTTCAGTTTTAACAGGGGGTTTGCCCCTGTTGGACTTATAGTGATGGGAATCCGGTCGACTGTCAGAAGGCTCAAATAGAGGAGTAGGAGTCCTCCCAGTTGACTTCCCCATCGCCAAGCTATCTTCCTCCAATCTGATGTAAGGCAAGGCCCTGGTTCTGATTTCTTCAAGTTGTTTCACGGGGGTCATCACCAACTCGTTGTAGAACAATGAGCTCTTCTTCAAGCCTATGCGGAATGCTTCCGTAGCGGTGGACACGTCCAAGTTGGGTATAGTCACTGCCTCCTTGTTGTACCTGTGCAAATACTCTTTAAGATTTTCGTTAGGCTGTTGCACAATTCTATAAAGATCACTAGTCAACTTGTCAAATGCCCAGTTGCAGGAAAACTGATTAATGAACATATTGACAAGTTGAGCATAAGATGAAATAGAGTTTAGAGGAAGCCCTGTTAGCCATTTTAAGGCTGGTCCTGACAAAGTAGAGCCAAAGCCCCTGCAAAAACATGCTTCTTTAAACATAGGAGGGATACTTATGATATCCATTGATTCCTGATACAGCATCACATGCTCTGCTGGATCGGTACTCCCATCATACTTCTTCATATGAGGGACTGAGAATTTCTTCGGGATCTCCACACTGGCTATTGCTGGCACAAAACGAGACTCGTTGTAGCAAGTTGGAGAGACTTGGTGATACGGCAAGTTGACTCCAGGCACGCTTCGTAGCAACTCCTTAATGGTTTGCATTTCCTTAACAAGTTGGTTCTCTGCGAAAAGAGGAGCATTATTAACTTGAGGTGCAAAAGTATCGAAAGTATTAAAGAAACTTCCCGTTTGCCCCATTGAGGGTGTAGCATGAGTGTAGCAAGATGATAGCGCAGGTTGGCTAGCTGGTAGGCCGAATCTTAGTTGCTCGATTGGAATGGATGTCACAATCGTGCTCTCCGCTGGCAAGGTGTTGGACATAGGGATATCTCCGACATGGCTCGGTCCTGTACCTGCACCAAAAAAAGATCTAGGAAGTAAAGGTGAAAACGGAGTGGATACTTGAGTCTCAGCTTGCTTCCCTTTACGCAGGCTATCAATGGCATTGAATATCAAGGTATTCGTGTGCTCCTGAGCATCCAACCGATCGCCTACTTTCTTCAACATGTCCGCCATGTTGGACATTATCTCCAAATTGACAGCTTCTGCACTTGGAGGAGGGTTGCCTTGGGCATTGGAAACAGGAAGCGGCCGACTCTGACTGTTGGATGAGGGATTAACCATTTCTACGCAAATAATCAAAGTTTCCCACAGACGGCGCCAAATTGTTTTGGTCAAATTTCAACAAGCGAATTAGATAAGAAGAAAAGTGACTAAAGTGATATGAATCTAGGTACAATGATTATCAAGTTGAATAGAAATGGACACAAGATGTTTGTTGACTAGGGAAAGCCCTTGAACAACTTGTTCGCCGGCATAAAACCCCGAGAGGATTTGGCTCCTGCCTTGACCGAAAGTTTACTAGGAATTCTCTTGAGATTACAATGCTAAGAGCGTATGAAAAAGGGTGCTTAAGCTAGTGAAGAACGTGTGTGTAAATACAGTGTATCTCTCCCTTTTATACCTCAAAATAAAACTAATTAATAAAGAAGGATTATGCGCCTATAAAATCGGGGAAGAGGTTGATCACATAGAGATATATTCGCCATTTATTGTTTGAGGAAAAAGATAAGGTCCTTTGCTGAAGAAACGTTGTTGACTTAATCTTTGCTTCTTGTGACACGTGCCCTATAAAATAGGAAGAGCGTTACTGCGTCCCAACCTGCAGAAAGCCAAGTTGTAAATGGAACAACTCAAGTTGTTAGTACCAAGTTGTTAGGCGTAAGTTGTAAAACATATTGACTGAAAATGTAGGGCCCAACATATATCGCCATAAACTTCATTGATGCTACTTCTTTCATAGTTTCCCCAATTTATTTAATGTTCCCTCCGTCCCAAATGGATCTTTCACTTTTTTTTTTTTAGTTCATACGATACGAATGTAATGTGAGCAATACTCTAAGGTTAATTTGATTATCCTAATGAAATTTATAACTTGCTATTGATACACAATTATAAATAATATCAATAACAATTTTAGATGTACATTAGGATAATTAGATTAATCTAAAATTATTGCTCAAAATTTCTTCGTATCAACAACAAATAAAAGTAGTAAGATATTTCGGGCAGAGGGAGTTAAAATAATATCATCAACGTAGAGGAGAATAAGCTATTTGACCATCATGATGATAATTAAATAACGAATGATCGCATTTACTATTAAAAAAATCAATAGATGAGACAAAATCCACAAACCTGTTATACCTAACTCTCGGGGAGCCTGCTTAGGACCATATAGAGATCGTTAAACAAGCACATATGTTCCATATAGAGGGGTCCCGATAGCCCAACAGCTGACGCATATAACCTGCCTCACGAAGTTCCCCATTGAAAATGCATTCTTTACATCCAACTATATAGTGCCCAATCTTTGGATAAGGCTAAGCTGAGAACCAGTCTAATAGTAGCCGATTTAACAACCAGGCTAAATGGTTCACCACAATACACACCAACCTGAGTTTTACCATCACCTACAAAGACGGGTTTTTGCCTCTCAAACGTGCCATCGGAATGAGATTTATGAGAGAAAATCCGCATAGAACGAATTATATTGTCATTTCTAGGATGATGTACTAAAAGCACGTCGTATTATTAATAAGAGCAATAAATTCATCATCCATGGCCATTTTTTCAATTTGGGTCACGTAAAGTAGTCACGGAATTATGGGGAATGGGAGATCTGACAATAGTAGAACGAAGACTGTATTTTGGGTTCGGTTTATGAATACAGGATTCATTGCGATTTGCGAGTGGCAGGACGATGGATTGGATGGACATGGACCTGTGGAGGGGCAGAAGGCGGACTGACAACAAGGGGAGGCTGCATATCAGTTGGGCCTGAATGAAGGATGTTGGGCCAGCCAGGGAATTGCCCACAAGAGGGCCTGGTGCTAGAGAGGCCTCAGGTTGGACAGAAGGCTGACTAGATTGAGTGGGCCGAGTAGGTGACATGGGCTGGTCAGGCCGGCTGGACTGAGTAAAATGATGGATTATGGTTGGAGACAAGTCACTGTCCACGAACTCATATTGCTGTAGCACCGGATTATGTAAAGAGGAAACGGAAAACGCGACTCATCGAAAATAATAACATGACGACTGTTGTGCAATCGCAGCGGAAGTCAATTGACAAAATCAAGAACACACACAAACAAGCAATTGAGAAATCGAAAGAGAAAAGAGATGGAATTGATTGGAATTTTAAACTCTTGCCTTTGTATTATTATGTGCAATAATCTCTTATTTTACATAGGGTTACAATCTATATTTATATGATACAAACCCTAGCCCAAACAGAAGAATAAATAATCCAAAAGCCCGTCGGTCCAAAACCTCCCGCTGGCATTGAGGCGCCCGGCTCAACTATCCCAGGCGCCCGCCTCAGAAGATGCCACGCCTCGGCCAAGCTACTGCCGTCGATGCGCCTGCCTCGGCCTTTCCATGCGGCCGCCTCAAAGCTACTACGCACGGTCCCAGCTTCTGCCACCCAGGCGCCCGCCTCGCCCTATGTGGGGCGCCCGCCTCGCGACGGAGAATCGAGCCATTAATTTTTCGGATACCCTAAGAAGACACAAGGCGTGGAGCAGGGTTGAAATTTGTATATAGTGGGGGATGGGTGAAGAGAACATAGGCAACCAAACACACGAAGATACGAAGATGAGAATATTATGGATCCCGTTTATAAATAATTTTAAGTGTTGATTGATAAGCCAAATGTTTGACCGGGAGAATGTTAAGAAGATATGATGTCATTTGCAATGGATGAAGCAAAAAATGTGGAGGTAAGGAGGCATGGATGAGTAAAGTACGGATCATTTTATTATTGGTACGTATTTTCCTCTAGTATCATCCATTTTGAGGTGAAGTGTATGGGTAAAAGAGTCTAATTCCAACCCTTTAGTATTGCAAAAATCCCAAAAGAGATGATTATCGACCTCTCCCCCGTTATTACATTGGATCGTTTTTAAGTCCCCTTCAAATTAAGTTCGAACAAATGCCTTAAAATGTAAGATGGTGGCAAAAACTTTTTGGATTTGCGGGAGAGAGGAAAAGTCCGTACAAAGTTGGAGTAATAATCCAAAACAATGAGATAATACCGGTGACCAACCGAACTCAATATAGGTGATGTCCACAAATCACAATGTAGAACATCAAATGGCATAGAAGTAGAGGAAATAGAAGCAAAAAAGGTAATTTTATTTGCTTCCCGGAGCAAAAGCATGACACACATGAGACTGGCCAACTTTATCAACATTCCTAATATGAACTTCATCAAATCACCCCAAAAATCAAACTCACACAGTAATCAAACTCATACAAATAGAAAATTGTTGTGCAATCGCAACGGAAGCTTAATGAACAATAACAATGAACACAATTTGGGAAATCGAAAGAGAAAGAGATGTAATTGGGGTTATGAATTTCGGCCGCTTTTCTATTACTCTGTGCAATAATCTGTATGTTTACATAGGTTACAATCATATATATATATATATATGAGACAAAACCCTAGCCCAACAACTAAGATAAACGAATATAGAAAAGCCCGTAATCCATACCACGAGAGGCTCCGCCTCTCGCACCCCCCTTTGAGGCCCGTTACCAGTCTACACGTCTGTCAGGCCCGGCCCACCAACCATGCGATCGACCGCATCAATGGCTGACTGCATCTATGGCTGACCGCATAGATGACCACACCGCAAACCACAACCGCGTTTGGAGCAGCTTGGACATGCGGTTGACCGCATCTGTGGCTGACCGCATATGTGGTTGACCGCAAACCACAATCGCTCAACCGCATGACTTGCCGGACCCTTTGCCAGGACATCGAGCCTTCACATCCAACAATCTCCACCTTGGCGAGCATTCACCCAATCCAACAGAAGATACAAGGAACCAATACCTGAACCACCCCGTGTAGACATCGAACCTCCCCATCTCTAACAGCTAGAGATGTGCAACAAATCCAAACAATGCTTGAACTTGTCAGTAGTAACCGGCGTTGTCAACATATCAGCAGCATTCTCCGTAGTGTGAACCTTCTCTAGCACAACCTCACCCATATCAATCAACTCTCGAATCTTGTGAAATCGAACATCAATATGTTTCGTCCGTTGATGATAAATATGATTCTTTGCCAGAAAAATCGCGCTTTGACTGTCACAAAGCAACTTCACTCCACCTTGCTGAATACCTAATTCGTTGACCAAACCCCGAAGCCATAAGGCTTCCTTTGCAGCTTCAACTGCTGCCATGTACTCCGCTTCCGTTGTAGACAATGCAATGATAGATTGGATCATAGACCTCCAACATATAGGACCACCTGCAAGAGTAAATGTATATCCCGTAGTTGACCTCCTCCGATCCAAGTCACCCGCGTAATCTGAATCAACATATCCCACAACAGAAAGCTCCTCACTCTTTCCTCCAAACATGATGCCATAATCCATAGTGCCTTCAAATATCTGAGAATCCACTTGACTGCTTCCCAATGCTGTTTACCCGGATTCGCCATATACTTGCTGACCACACTAATGGCTTGCGCCAAATCTGGCCTCGTGCAAACCATAGCATACATGAGACATCTCACTGCGCTTGCATAGGGAACCTTTGACATACTCTGAATATCTTCAGTCGAACTCGGGAATCTCGAGGCGTATAAATTAAAATGACTCGCCAATGGTGTCTTCACAGGTTTTGCATCCCGCATATTGAACCTCTCCAACACCTTCTCCACATAGCATCTTGAGACAACCACAATCTCCTAGATTTTCTGTCTCGGCGAATCTCCATCCCAAGAATCTTCTTGGCTTCCCCCAAATCCTTCATGTCAAACTCTGTACTCAACAAGGCCTTCAACTGATTGACCTCGTTCTTACTTCTACCAGCGATAAGCATATCATCCACATACAAGAATGTAAAAATAAAAGAACCATCATCAAGGCTCTTCACATACACGCAACAATCATACTCACAACGCTTGTAGCCAATACGTACCATGTAGGAGTCAAACCTCGTATACCACTGCCTCAGAGACTGCTTCAGCCCATAAAGTGACTTCTTCAATCTACAAATCAAACGCTCATGCCCGAGCTCCGTGAACCCATGTGGTTGCTCCATGAAAATCTGCTCATCCAACTCACCGTGTAGAAACGCAGTTTTCACATCCATCTGCTCCAACACCAAATCATAATGCGCTACAAGACCCAACACAATTCGAATGGAAGTGTGTCTCACAACAGGCAAAAAATCTCATTATAATCCACCCCCTCTCGCTGCGAATACCCCTTTGCTACCAAACGAGCCTTGAACTTTTCCCCTTCTTTTTCTGATACTGCTTCCTTGCGCTTGAAAACTCACTTGCAACCAATAGCACGCTTCCCTTTAGGAAGCTCCACCAAATCCCATGTATTGTTCTTGTACAATGACTCCATCTCCTCCGCCATAGCAGTTACCCACTTGTCCTTTTCCAGACTATTTATTGCCTCCTTAAAAGTACTTGGGTCTCCACTACTAAGAATAAGAACATACGAAGCCATGTCTTCAAACCCATACCTGACCGGTGGCTTGATTACTCTCTTAGGTCTCCCAACTGAAGTACTAGCCACTTCCTGTGTAGTTGTCTTTGAATCCGGAAGAGTGAGATCCGCATCAGTATCATCCTCACGTAGGTCCACCTCAATAACTTGCTTCTCGCCCTCTTTGATTTCTGGCACCTTCTCCTTATCATCTTGATTACACTAGCCTTTTCATCAAAGACTACATCCCTACTAATCACCACCTTGCTTGATTTAGGATCCCAAAGCTTGTATCCTTTCACACCTGTTTCATACCCGAGAAAGACACACTGTATTGACTTTGGGTCAAGCTTTGACCGCTCTTCGCCAGGAATATGCACATAGGATGGACACCCAAACACCCGGATATCGGTGAAGTCTACCTCATTACCCGTCCATACCTCCTCCGCAAACCTGTTATCCAAAGAGACTCTAGGTGATCTGTTAATCAAGAAACATGCCATACTCACCGCATCAGCCCAAAAGTTCTTCGCCAACCCCGCATTGAATCGTAGACACCTAGCCCTTTCCGCAATAGTTCTATTCATCCTTTCAGCCACACCATTTTGCTGTGGTGTCTTGCGTACTGTGTAGTGCCTCTTGATTCCATGCTCTCTACAGATCTTCTTGAACTCGCCATCTGTGTACTCTGTTCCATTATCACTTCTCAAACACTTGATTTTTCGCCCCGTTTGATTTTCCACTTCAGCTTTCCACACCTTGAACTTCTCAAAAGTTTCTGACTTGTGCCTCATGAAGTAAACCCAAACCTTTTTCGAAAAATCATCAATAAACGTCACGAAGTAATAATGTCCTCCTCTAGATTCTGTTCTAACTGGCCCCCACACATCTGAATGAACATAATCAAGAATGCCCTTTGTTGTATTCTTACCCGTCTTGAATTGCACCTTGTTCTGCTTTCCAAGAACACAATACTTGCAAAACTCCGATTTACAAGTTTTCACACCCTTCAACAACTTTCGTTTATGAAGTTCCCGCATTCCCCTTTCACCCATGTGACCAAGCCTCATATGCCATAGAAGGGCATCAGTATCAACCTCAGACTCAACGGATGTGACTCCACCTACAACCATGCTCCCTAGAAACTTGTAAATGTTCTTAGAGCCCTTCTCACCCTTCATCACAACCATAGCACCCTTCACTACTTTCACTACCCCACCTTGTGCTTTATAGGACATACCGTTTGCATCTAAGGTACCCAATGAAATCAGATTTTTAGAAACCTCCGAAACATGTCTAACATCACATAACGTTCTAACTACACCATCATACATCTTAATTCTTATAGTTCCTATGCCAGCAATTTTACAAGTAGCGCCATTACCCATAGTAACTACACCAGAATTAACTGATTTGTAGGTATCGAACCAATCACGATTCGTCGTCACATGAAACGAACATGCTGAATCCAGAATCCAGTCATCTGTCGGGTGCTCCACAGCTGATGAAGTCGTGGGCATATCTCCATCCACATCCTCTGAGCAATCTTCAACCACATTTACTGACTTTGAAGATCCTTCCTTGCCTTTACCGTTCCCCATCTCCGGACAATTTTGCCTCTTATGCCCCTTCTGCCCACACTTGAAATAATTCCCCTTGTACTTCTTCCTTGACTGCGAATGAGAATTCTGCCTTTGCGAGTTATCCCGGAACTGGGATCTCCCACGTTCCTGATTTTCCTTCACAAATAACCCCTCACCCGCACGTTCATCAACGGACTTCTTCCGTTTATGAAAAGCTAGAAGAGCTTCTGTGACCGGTTGCAACGCTACAGTATCTTTCCCCCAAGTCAACGTAGTAACAAGGTTTTCGTAGGTTGAAGAAGAGGGCACCGAATTCAACAGCATCAACGCCTTGTCCTCCTCCTCGAATGTCACCTCCACCCTAACCAGATAATTGAGTATTTGATTAAACATGTGGATGTGAGATTCAAGATCCGAACCCTCTGCCATCTTAAGCCCATACAACCGTTGCTTAAGATGCAACTTGTTCGACAGTGATTTTGACATATACCTAGCCTCCAAAATCTTCCAAACCTTCGTCGGTGATTCCTCATCGATCACGTGATACACCACCTCATCCGCAAGGCACTGCCGTATTGAAGATACAGCCCGTTCTTGCAACTCCTTCCATGGTCCTTCTTCGACATCATCGGGTTTAGTCGAATGCCGAAGAACTTTTCCCAAGCTTGCTTGAACCAGAAAATCCTTCACCCTCCTTTGCCACAATGCAAAGTTTCCATGCCCATCAAACTTCTAAACATCGGACTTCACGGTGATAGAATTAACCCCAGCCATCGCAACCGTGCTCTGATACCAGTTGTTGTGCAATCGCAGCGGAAGCTTAATGAACAATAACAATGAACACAATTTGGAAAATCGAAAGAGAAAGAGATGCAATTGGGGTTATGAATTTCGGCCGCTTTTCTATTACTCTGTGCAATAATCTGTATGTTTAAATAGGTTACAATCATATATATATATATATATATATATATGAGACAAAACCCTAGCCCATCAACTAAGATAAACGAATATAGAAAAGCCCGTAATCCATACCACGAGAGGCTCTGCCTCTCGCACCCCCCTTTGAGGCCCGTTACCAGTCTACACGTCTGTCAGGCCCGGCCCACCAACCATGCGGTCGACCGCATCAATGGCTGACCGCATCTATGGCTGACCGCATAGATGACCACACCGCAAACCACAACCGCATTTGGAGCAGCTTGGACATGCGGTTGACCGCATCTGTGGCTGATCGCATATGTGGTTGACCGCAAACCACAATCGCTCAACCGCATGACTTGCCGGACCCTTTGCCAGGACATCGAGCCATCACATCCAACAAAAACAAACTAACACACACACACACAAATGCGCACACGAACGAATGCACGTGGTGGGTAACATGGAACGAGCATGCGTAAAGGTGGAAAAAGGATCTTGCTATCGGATCAAAGTGGCTGACCATTGTATGCTTCGGTGAGGCCAGCCACTATTTGAAAGACCAAATGGCTGTCCGAAACAGGAGCACCAACGTTCTTAAGTTGGTTGGCATTGTGACGTTGATAGTAAGCAGAACCAATAGGAAATTCCTCCATAGTCGTGGAGGACAACTCCTGCTCAAGAGAGACTGTTCGAGATTTTTTTATTGTCCTAAAAAATATCCCGCATCTGTCCCATGCGGCCTCTGATCCCGACACAAGGACCGTCTTAAGAAGATCATTGGAAATCATGGAGTAGATCCACTGAAGCCCGTTGCATCAAGGGTGTCCCATGGAAGGAACCTTCTCCTTCCTTTCTCCATAGAAAGATGTGATGAAGTACACACTATTAGAATAAAGAGAGTTAGACGAAGTCAATCAAAACATGGAAGATAAAAGTTGAATTGAATGACTCAATTGATTATGATGCTGGGGATACATATTTATAGGAATACAATGAGGAATCTCCTAGAAGGAGAAGGTTTCTAATCTAATATAAAGATTGTATTTCCTAATCTAATACAAGGATTGTGTTTCCTAAACTAATACTCCCTCCGTCCCACGTAACTGTGGACTTACTTTTTGGGTGTGGGAATTAAGGAAAAGTAGGAGAGAGAAATATGTGGAGGAGGTGTTTGTGAGTATGAAAAATTAAATAGGAGAGAGAATGAGTGGGAGGAATAGTTAGGAGAGAGAATATTGTGAGTGTAAAAGTGAAGTAGGAGAGAGAATGAGTGGGTGGAATAGTGAATATTTGTTTCCATTTTTGGCAGTCCACACTGATGTGGGACGAACCAAAATGGAAATAAATCCACACTTACGTGGGACGAAGGGAGTATATAACAATATATACTTGAATTTAAATTACAAAAAGGTTTAGGGTTTCGGTCAAAAGGGTTTTTTTTTTTTGAGCCGAGGGGGTTGAATAACAAAAAAAAAATTAGGGTTTCGATCAAAAATGGTTTTTGAGCCTAGGGGATTTGGGGATAAGGAGGGTGGGGTTTTGATGGTTGATGACGGAAGCTAAGGTGGTGAGGGTGTGGGGTGGCTTAGGGTTTTGCCGCTATGATTTCGCGGAGAAGTTCTTCTATGGATCTATGCTCTGATACCATATTAGAATAAAGAGAGTTAGACGAAGTCAATCAAAACACGGAAGAGAAGGATTGAATTGAATGACTCAATTGATTATGATGTTAGGGATACATATTTATAGGAATACAATGAGGAATCTCATAGAAAGAGAAGGTTTCTAATTTAATACAAAGATTGTGTTTCCTAATCTAATACAAGGATTGTGTTTCCTAAACTAATACTCCCTCCTTCCCAAACCTATGTGCACACTTGGATTTTTGCGCATAGATTAAGGAAAGTGAATAATGGAGAAAGTGTTGTGAGTGTAAAAGTAAAATAGGAGAGAGAATGAGTGGAGGAAATAGTAAAGATTCTTTTCCATTTTAGGAAATGTGTACATAGGTTTGGGACGCCCAAAATGGCAAAATGTGCACGTAGATTGGGGACGGAGGGAGTACATAACAATATATACTTTAATATAATATAATGATATTATATTCCTAATACACAGGACGTGGGGGTTGTGTGTGTGTGTGGGTGTTACCATTTTCCGGAAAATATTTAATTATGAAAAATACGGAAATCAAATTATTTAGAAAAGTGGGGAAAATATTTTCCGGAAAACATTTTCTCCATTTCCGGTGCTAAACAAACACCAGAAAATGGGAAAATGTTTTCCGGAAAACATTTTTCCCCAAACAAACGGAGCCTTATTTTTAAAGGGCGGACAGAGGGAAGAAGTTGCAATTGGCCGTATATAACAATCTTTAGACGGCAACATTAACCATACTGATAGTGATAGCATATATATGGTCAAAAACATCAGTTACTTAGTGATCTCAAAGATGATATCAACGCATACTCGTTAAAAAAAAATCATTTAAATTATCTTCATTATGCAATACAACAAACATAAACATCCCAAAAGCAAGAAACCTTATATGAGTATTGTATCGATACAAATATTTCTTCCTTTCCATATAATATTGCCGAGCAGAAACATAGGTGCAAAGGGAAGAGACACAATTAACTAGTTCATATGTAGTGTCAACAAGAAAACTTCCATTGGCAATGACTATGTCCAAGAAATTGAAAATTGCTATAAATCAAAGCAGTCATCATTATATAGCCAACGCAAGATTTTGCGTTTACATAATCATAACACACACACACACAGAAATATATACAGTCGAGTGGGGGGGAGGTTGAGGAATGGGGAAGCAAATACATGTTGTGGCTGTACCATTTCCAGCACAAGGCCATGTAAAGCCACTGCTGAGATTATCATCCAGGCTTGCTGCAGTGCACGGGATTAAGGTAACATTTGTTAATATCGAAGAAATACATGCGAAATTTGTAGCTTCTTCAATGACAGAGAAAGGTGCAGCGGAAGGGATAGAGTTTGTCTCCATTCAAGATGGATTAGATCCCCAGGAAGATTTGTTAAAACGAATAGGTAGCCTTAAGAATATCATTTCATTGCATTTGGAGAATTTGGTCACAAAAATGAGTATTAATAATGAAAAGGTCACTTGCATAATAATTGATGCAACGATTTGGAACAAATTTGATTTTGCTACAAAGATGGGAATCAAGGAGGTTATGTTTTTGCCATGTGGAGCAGGGTGCACGGCTTTGACGCTTCACATTCCTAAGCTACTTGAAGAAGGAATCATAGATGAAAATGGTGAGGAAAAAAAAAACTTTTAATTCTTATGTTCTTTTCATTTCGCGTTTCATATATAATTGCTTTTTTTTTTCCAGGAACCGCAATGAAAGATGAGGTGTTCTATATGTCAAAGAAATCGTATCCATTTAGTTGTAATGACTTCTCATGGAGGTTCCCAGGTAGCCCCGAGGCTCAAAAATTTCTTTTTGACTCTACCACAAGCTTTAGACACAGCTTGGAAAGTGCGAGTTTGATCCTATGCAACACTTACTATGAACTTGACGCATCAGCTTGTGAGTTGGTTCCAAACCTCCTACCTATAGGACCATTACCTTCGAGAAGCCTTACAAACTCTTCATTAGGAGGAAACTTTTGGCCTGAAGATTCGACTTCTTTGAGCTGGCTAGATAAACAAGAAAATAGCTCAGTCATTTATGTTGCCTTTGGGAGCATAGCAATTTTTAGCCAGCACCAGTTCAGTGAACTGGCACTGGCTCTTGAAAATATGAACAGACCATTTTTATGGGTGGTTCGATCGGACCTTATTATAAATGGTTCACCTGCAGAGTACCCGAAAGGGTTCCTGGAAAGAGTAGCAGGTCGAGGAAAGATAGTGGAATGGGCACCTCAAGAAAAGGTGTTGGCTCACCCTTCAGTTGGTTGTTTCTTTAGCCATTGCGGATGGAACTCGACTTTGGAGGGGTTAATTATGGGGGTTCCTTTTTTATGTTGGCCGTATTTTGTTGATCAGTTTCAGAATCAAAGTTACGTATCTGACATATGGAAGGTTGGGTTGAAATTGAAGCCTGACGAGAATGGTATAATGACCAAGACTGAGATAATGGAGAAAATTGAGAATTTGCTTTGTGATGATGGAATAAAAGCAAATGTGATAAAGCTCAAAGAAGTGACGCGAAAGAGTGCCGATGAAGGGGGGTCATCGTTTGAGAATTTCAAAATCTTTGTTAACTATCTGAAAGTTTGAGAGATCTGTGAGCACGATACAGTACAGGTTCTTGTACTCTTTTCTGAATTTTAAATAAGCTGACACGTACGGATATACACATTCTGATGTAGATCTGAATTCTAGTTTATATTTAAATGTAAACTAGAATAGGCATCCAACGTGATAACGCTAACGTGTGTTTTTTTCTTGCTATAAGGTTGTGAATGGTACGTATAATATTCATTCAAGACCATTTGGAGGCTTGTTACACCATTGTTTCTTATTGTAACGACCCTGAAATTCCACAACAATAATAATACTTATTTGATAATAAAATAACCTCCAACGGCTACTAAAACCATAATTTAAAAACTAACTACAATTTGAAATAACTTAAATGCTGAAAACGGTAACAATTTCAACGGCTAGTACAATCCACTAGCTCAACAAAATTCTTAAAATCTTACAAAACTCTCAAATAACTGCAACAACTAACTAAAGAGTCTAAAAATGAATAAACTAAAACGATCCTTGAACTCCTTATGAAGTGCTCCCGAACCGTTTCACATTCTTCCTATATGAAATCTGGAAGAAAAGAAGATGAAAGGGTGAGCGAACAATGCCCAGTAAGTTCATATACAACCCCTCCGGTTACTAAGGAGGAGTTGACCTGAAGGAATATCGAACGATACAAATTTTAAGTAACAATCGAAGACATAACAAAACACAAATTCGAAATAGTTATTTACCAAATCTCAAACCAAATGTCTTTCAAAATCTCAACGGTTTCACAAAACTGAGTTGACAAATATTTTGGAGTTCCAAATGATGACGAAATCGATTCAAATTGACTCGAATGGTTTACTTATTTAAAACTGTCCCATACCAGCTTTAACTAACTAAACCATTCACAGATTTTTAGGAATTTCAAAGGACTGATAAGCTCAACAAAGTTGACTCGAATGATCTAGTTATCTACAACTGTCCCATACCAAAGTAGATAATCAAATCATTCACAGACATCATGATCACATAAGTGGTCCACTGACCTTATCAAACCAAAATCCCACAAAGGGAACAAAAGCCCACAAAGAGCACTAATACCCACAAAGGGAACAAAAGCCCACAAAGAGCACAAGGTTGACTCCGCAGAGTCCTAAGTTTGCCCGAAGGCCAAAATATCAAATATACCCCGCCGAAGCAGGTTGTCTAACTTAGTGATCATTGATGGAACACAAAATCATTTCATATCAAAACTCATTTTATACAAAAATACGAACTTTCATAAGAACAATAATATTTTCGTATTTACGAAATCAAAAGAACGATATAGCAAATGAACAGCAAAAGATTAACAAATGACGGTAACCGAGGGAGTCAAAACAAATACTGACACAAGGTCAGCTTTTACGTATCAAAGAAACGTACATCGCCAAGAAATATGCGAAAGCCTAAAAAATGAAACGGAGCGGAAATCAATTAACTTAAAGATGTATAATCCCTTACCTCATTTGAGAGTAATTGCTATGTTCTTCAAAATCTAGCGAACCATTCGGTTAAGCTTTCCAAAATCTCACTTGTTTTTTTTTTTTTTCACTATTCTCTACGGATTCTCCCTTATCTCACCAAAATCCACCAAGGTTGTTTACAAACAATGTTTGTCTAAATTCCTTTATATAGTGCTTAAAAGAGTAACTCCCAAGAAAACTCATTACTTCCACCAATTAGAATTCTTAGAGTAACCACCAAGAATTTTCATGTTAAATGTTAGACATAAACACTAATAATTATCATATTTTATTATGTTTAAATATGAAAATATAATGACAATAATCATCATACTTATTTCTCATTAATGTAGGTCCATAATCATCCTATTTATTTCTCATTAATTTAGGTCCATAATCATCCTACTTATTTCTCATTGATGTAGGTAAACTAATGATATCATTTTATTTATTATTATTAATAATAATATTATTATTTTCTTGGATATTACATACTTACCCCCTTAAAAAAAGTTTAGTCCTCTAAACTTTCACAATCCGATGAAGCAACTAATCTTATCATATCAATCTATACTAAATACTCCAAGAATGACACTGAGGTCAAACCTAAGGCTCATATTAAACTTATCCTCACACATTCTAAACTCCCAAAGATCTAAAGCCAAAATCAAACTTATCCTTACCCATTCTAAACTCCCAAAGATCTAAAGCCAAAGCTTTGATACCATCTGTAACGACCCTGAATTTCCACAACAATAATAATACTTATTTGATAATAAAATAACCTCCAACGGCTACTAAAACCATAATTTAAAAACTAACTACAATTTGAAATAACTTAAATGCTGAAAACGGTAACAATTTCAACGGCTAGTACAATCCACTAGCTCAACAAAATTCTTAAAATCTTACAAAACTCTCAAATAACTGCAACAACTAACTAAAGAGTCTAAAAATGAATAAACTAAAACGATCCTTGAACTCCTTATGAAGTGCTCCCGAACCGTTTCACATTCTTCCTATATGAAATCTGGAAGAAAAGAAGATGAAAGGGTGAGCGAAGAATGCCCAGTAAGTTCATATACAACCCCTCCGGTTACTAAGGAGGAGTTGACCTGAAGGAATATCGAACGATACAAATTTTAAGTAACAATCGAAGACATAACAAAACACAAATTCGAAATAGTTATTTACCAAATCTCAAACCAAATGTCTTTCAAAATCTCAACGGTTTCACAAAGCGAGTTGACAAATATTTTGGAGTTCCAAATGATGACGAAATCGATTCAAATTGACTCGAATGGTTTACTTATTTAAAACTGTCCCATACCAGCTTTAACTAACTAAACCATTCACAGATTTTTAGGAATTTCAAAGGACTGATAAGCTGAACAAAGTTGACTCGAATGATCTAGTTATCTACAACTGTCCCATACCAGCTGTAGATAATCAAATCATTCACAGACATCATGATCACATAAGTGGTCCACTGACCTTATCAAACCAAAATCCCACAAAGGGAACAAAAGCCCACAAAGAGCACTAATACCCACAAAGGGAACAAAAGCCCACAAAGAGCACAAGGTTGACTCCGCAGAGTCCTAAGTTTGCCCGAAGGCCAAAATATCAAATATACCCCGCCGAAGCAGGTTGTCTAACTTAGTGATCATTGATGGAACACAAAATCATTTCATATCAAAACTCATTTTATACAAAATACGAACTTTCATAAGAACAATAATATTTTCGTATTTACGAAATCAAAAGAACGATATAGCAAATGAACAGCAAAAGATTAACAAATGACGGTAACCGAGGGAGTCAAAACAAATACTGACACAAGGTCAGCTTTTACGTATCAAAGAAACGTACATCGCCAAGAAATATGCGAAAGCCTAAAAAATGAAACGGAGCGGAAATCAATTAACTTAAAGATGTATAATCCCTTACCTCATTTGAGAGTAATTGCTATGTTCTTCAAAATCTAGCGAACCATTCGGTTAAGCTTTCCAAAATCTCACTTGTTTTTTTTTTTTTTCACTATTCTCTACGGATTCTCCCTTATCTCACCAAAATCCACCAAGGTTGTTTACAAACAATGTTTGTCTAAATTCCTTTATATAGTGCTTAAAAGAGTAACTCCCAAGAAAACTCATTACTTCCACCAATTAGAATTCTTAGAGTAACCACCAAGAATTTTCATGTTAAATGTTAGACATAAACACTAATAATTATCATATTTTATTATGTTTAAATATGAAAATATAATGACAATAATCATCATACTTATTTCTCATTAATGTAGGTCCATAATCATCCTATTTATTTCTCATTAATTTAGGTCCATAATCATCCTACTTATTTCTCATTGATGTAGGTAAACTAATGATATCATTTTATTTATTATTATTAATAATAATATTATTATTTTCTTGGATATTACACTTATGGAGAACACATCTCAAGTGTTTGAACCACTTTCAAGTTTCAAGTAACGCTGCTAGAAATTGATGATTTACCGACGGACATTTCCGTCGGTATACAACAGATTCTGTCGGTAATATTGATTACCGACGGAAATGATCCATCGGATTCCGTCGGTAATACGGACAGCTAATCCGTCTGTCTGTAGACACCAATAATTTGTCGGAGATTATCCGTCGGTAAAGAATACTTGTCGTACGATGACCGGCGTTATCGTCGTAGATTACTGATGGACTTTTCCGTCGGTAATATTATAGCTAATGATGGATAAATCCGTCGGCAATCTGGTAAATTTACTTTGTTGACTTAATATTACCGATGGAGTATTCCGTCGGTAATATTATCATTAGTTTTTCAAAAATTTACCGACGAAAAGATCTGTCAGTAAATTGTTCAGAATTTAAAAAAAAAAATCTAAATTATTTAAAAATCCACCTGCAACCTGTTCAAATTCAAATACCAAAATATTAGCATTCAAATCCCAAAATACGAACATTCAAATACAACTCAATCAAACATTCACCAAAAACATGAAAAAACATATTCAACATTTATCAAAATCTTAAATACAACATAAGAACTATTTAAATTTGATTACAAGTCAAATAAAAAATAAGTTTAATGATCATGGCTGCCACCACCACTTTACGTCAAAGACTTTACCACTATATCGATTAGCAACTAATTTCTTGAAATCAATCTCTATCTGAATCTCTAAAAATCTGGGGCATGAATATTTGTGCTACAAAAAGAGTAGAAGTAGTTAATATAATAGAAGAAAGATAACAACATAAAGAAACTTCAAATCATGTTTTAAAGAAAAATAAACCCAAAAATTCCTCAATAACATTATAGTACAATACACATTTATTATGAGACGAAGATAGGATATAGGGACTAGCATTTTATAAAATGAAATATGCTAATTCATGTAGTAGTTGTTTTGGTGTATAATCATTTTCTAGTAGTGTCCATTAATGGATGAAAAGACATTTAATTAGCAAGCAATTATTGATCTTAAAAGACTATAATCATAGTAAAAATTCAAATGATCACTAGGCTGGCAAAAAGCTTGCATTTATATATAGTTTGATCTCTATGTATTAGAAAGTACAATGATATTTTATAAACTTCGGTAACTTGGGATACAGAATAGAAATGTTGACCCTCTTCCAAAGGTTTATCTGCCATTGTGACTAAAGACCTTCGTCTACTAGTTAAATATCTTGAGGGGGTCAATTAACTATGGAGTATAAGTGAAGAAGGTTTATCTTATGAAAATTTATAACCATTTTTGGTTGTCCTTCCAAAAACATGTAAGAGGTCATGTAGAACAGACTTGTTCCCAGTAATAGTTCACTTTCATAACCAAATAGGCCAAAACGTACATAAGAATGGTCAAATGCAGATGAGAGGTTGGTAATGGTCAAATGCATGTTTAAGTGGAGAAGATAAAAATATAAAAATTGGGCTGTGAATTCAAAACTTGAAAAATTAAGAAATTAAAAAAAAAAAGGTTTGAGTTCATTATTACAACCTCTGTCCCAAAATGAATGAGAAAATTTTTTCAAATTTGCTCTTGATCAAGAGAAATTTAAAAAAAAAAAAAATAGGTCATTCATTTTGGGACAGAGTGAGTATTATAACAAACAGATAAACAAGAAAAATACTTTAGATCTTACAAAGTTAAAGTATTCATAGTAAATCATGTTAATTCTTAAAAAGCAAACTTTGACCAGTGTACTCTGAGAAGAACAGATGGAAGAAGATAAAAATATTACCTCACTTAGAATGAGAACCCAAAGTTCTTTAAAGCTTGGCAGGCAACAACTCATACAAACTCATATCCCTTATAGATGTAACAAGTCCACATCTATGCCAAAGGCCAAGAAAGAACAGCACTAACTATTAACATTTTGATCCGACAATTATACTCGTAAAATTAAACTATAAATAATTGCGCTTGAGGATGCACCATTAACAACGTATAATGCGCAAAGCGCGGGAAATTAGAGAGACCGGTCCCGAAAATACAGAGGATGATACTCAGAACAATATACATTACCGCTAAAAGTAAGATTAGAAACCGAAAAATATATATATATATATATGTGTGTGTGTGTGTGTGTGTGTGGAAATTATGTGCTTATGGATGATGTACGCATAGTAGCAGCAACAACAAAAAAGAACTAGGTGATGATTTTGGTCCCAACTTCGGAAGACATTATCCAAAGGAATGAGGAGTGAGAATTGTTGGAGGTAATGGCTCGATGTCCTGGCAAAGGGCCCGGCGCAGCTGACGTGTAGACTGGTAACGGGCCTCAAAGGGGGGTGCGGGGGCATTACGCATCATCAGCAAAACCGTGGAGCTTCAGTAGGTTTGAGGCGGGCGCCTCACCAGGCCAAGGTGGGCGCCTGGAAGGCCGTGGGGTGCAGCTTTGAGGCGGCCGCACACTACAAGGAAAATCCATTTTAGCTACGGCAAATTCCGTAGCTAAAATGAAGATTCCGTAGCTAAATCGTGTTTAGCTACGGATTTGTTCCGTAGCTATTCCGTGGGTGCAGGTTTGTCGCTAAATTGGGCGTCGCTATTTTGTAGCTATTTTAGAGACGGATATGTCCGTCTCTAATTTAGAGACAGATATGGCCGTCTCTAAATTAGAGACAGATATGTCCGTCTCTAAATTAGAGACAGATATGTCCGTGTCTAAATTAGCTACAGATATGACCGTCTACGAATTAGCGACAGATTTTTCGTCTCTATTTAAATACTCGTTTTATTTTCGAACAATTTTAGCGACGGATATTTCCGTGGCTAAATTGACAATTTTTTTTAAAAAAAAATTATACTAATATATTTTAAATATATATATATATATATATATATATATATATATATATATATATATATATATATATATATATATATATATATATATATATATATTTAAAATATATTAGTATTTATTTTTAAATATATATTAAATCAGTCCCTTGATTTTTCTTATTCTTAAATCAATCCCTTAATTTTTTTTTTTCCAAATCAGCCCCTTAATTTTATTAATTCTAAATCAGTCCTTGACAATTCAAAAATACACTTTGCCCCCCTCAACTTCTTTTCTACCCAAATCCGTCCTCAATCTTCACCACCAGCGACCACCGCCATCCACCGTGACCATTCACCACCATCGACCATTCACCACCATCACACAACCACATCAAACCACCAACATTCACAACCACCATCAAAACAGAGATTGAAGAATTAAAAACGAAATCAAAAACGAAATAAAAACTTTGTTGAAGAAACGACTCCTGCTGTCCTTACCAACATCAAAACAGCGACCACGGCATCCCCGTCGACCGTTCACCACCGTAACCACTGCACACCACCAACAATCAAAATGAAATCAAAACAGAGATGAAGAAATCGTGCCAAATCAAAACAGAGATGAAGAAACAAAAGTGCGAAATCAAAACAGAGGGAGAGACGGAGTGCTTTCATACCAGATCTGTGGTGAAGACGGAATGCGAACCGTTGCCGTCGCCGGAGACGAGAGAGGAAGAGGGAATGGTAGTGGTGGCGGCGTAATGTGAAGAGATAAATGGGGAGGCTGTTAGTGTTTGTTGACGGGAGAGAAATAGAGAGAGTGACGGAGGGCGAAGGCTGCAGCTGGATGGCGATGGCGATGGCGATGGAGATGGCGGAGGCGGAGGCGGAGGCGGAGGCGGAGGCTGAAAGAACGAAGGAGACGGTAAGGAAATGAGAGAGCCGTGCTTTCTAATAATGAAGAGAGAGAGAGAAATAGGGAGAGGGATAAATGGGTTTGTGTGAGATTAATATGGGCCATTTGATTTATTGTTATGAACGGTTGGATCTTGCTTTGACCATAATCCACGTGAAATTTTAAAATTCAATCAAACAATGCCACATCACACGTACTTATATTTATTTCACAATATATTATACAATAACTAAAATATTTATGTCTAATATTAAGAATAATAATATTTATTATTAATAATATTTATTAATAAACTATTAATTATATAATTAATTAATTAATTAATATTAATATTAATTATATAATCAGTAATAATATTAATAATAGTATTAATAATAATTAGAAATTTTTATTATTTTTTATTGAATAGGAAAAAATATTTTAGATTTTTTTATTACTGAAATTTACAAAAAGTTATCTAAAATATTTACATGCTTTTATTTGATTTATCCAAAATTTTAGTTATAGTAATATGCCTAATATCAAGAATAATAACATTATCATATAATTAGTAATAATACTTAATAATAAGACTAATAATGATGTTATTGTTAATTATTCAATTATATAATTGAATATATTAATAGTTATTATTATATAATTAATAATAATATTATTATATAATTAATAATAATTTTAATAATAACTAGTAATAATACATAACATCAAACATAATAATGTTATTAATTAATAATAATATTCATTAATTTAATTATTTTAAATTTATTAATAATAATTTAATAATTTAAACTTCTAAGAAATATTAATATACCTAAGTAATAATTGATATTAATAAATTATAAAAAAATACTTATTAACAATAACAATAATTTTATCTTTAAAGAAAATAGTAATTAGTAATAATACTTAATAATAAGACTAATAATGATGTTATTGTTAATTTTCAATTATATAATTGAATATATTAGTAATTATTATTATAGAATTAATAATAATATTAATAATATCTAGTAATAATACATAATATCAAAAATAATAATGTTATTAATTAATAATAATACTCATTAATTTAATTATTTTAAATTTACTAATAATAATTTAATAATGTATAAGGGTATAGGGTTTAGGGTTTAGGTTTAGAGTGTAGGGTATAGGGTATAGGATTTAGGATTTAGGGTATAGGATTTAAGATTTAGGGTTTAGGGTATAGGGTCTAGGATTTAGGGTTTAGGGTATAGGATTTAGGGTTTATGGGTTAAGGTATAGGGTATAATGTATAAGGGTTAGGGTATAGGGTATAAGGTTTAGGGGTTAGGGTATAGGGTTTAGGGTATAGGGTATAGGGTTTAGGGTATAGGGTTTAGGGTTTAGGAGTTAGGGTTTAGGGTTTAGGGTATAGGGTGTAGGGTTTAGGGCTTATAGTTTAGGGTATAGGGTATAGGGTATGGGGTTTAGGGTTTAGGGTATAGGGTTTAGGGGTTAGGGTTTAGGGGTTAGGGTATAGGGTTTAACGATTAGGGTATAGGGTTTAGGGTTTAGGGGTTAGGGTATAGGGTTTAGGGTATAGGGTTAAGGGTTTAGGGGTTAGGGGTTAGGGTATAGGGTTTAGGGTTAGGGTATAGGGTTTAGGGTTTAGGGTATAGGGTTTAGGGGTTAGGGTATAGGGTTTAGGGGTTTGGGTATAGGGTTTAGGGTTTAGGGGTTAGGGTATAGGGTTTAGGGTTTAGGGTTTAGGGTATAGGGTTTAGGGGTTAGGGTATAGGCATTAGGGTATAGGGTATAGGGTTTAGGGGTTAGGGTATAGGGTTTAGGGTTTAGGGGTTAAGGTATAGGGTTTAGGGTTTAGGGTATAGGGGTTAGGGTATAGGGTTTAGGGTTTAGGGTTTAGGATTTCGGGGTTAGGGGTTAGGGTATAGGGTTTAGGGTTAGGGTATAGGGTTTAGGGTTTTAACCCTAAACCATAAATCCTATACCCTAAACCCTATACCCTAAACCCTAAACCATAAATCCTATACCCTAAACCCTATACCCTAAACCCTAAACCCTAAATCCTAAACACTATACCCTAAACCCTAAACCCTATACCCTAAACCCTATACCCTAACCCCTAACCCCTAACCCCGAAACCCTAAACCCTAAACCCTAAACCCTAAACCCTAAACCCTATACCCTAACCCCTATATATATCCTAAACCCTAAACCCTATACCCTAACCCCTAAACCCTAAACCCTATACCCTAAACCCTATACCCTAACCCCTAAACCCTAAACCCTATACCCTAACCCTTAAACCCTATACCCTAAACCCTAAATCCTATATCCTAACCCTAAACCCTATACCCTATACCCCTAAACCCTATACCCTAACCCCTAAACCCTATACCCTAACCCCTAAACCCTATACCCTAAACCCTATACCCTAACCCCTAAACCCTAGAAAACAATATTTTAGCTTTTGTTAATCAGTGGTTTTTTTTAGAAAAAGTTATATAAAAAAAGATAGAAAAAAACTAAACAAATGAAAGTATATAGAAGAAAAGTCAAAAGAGGGACGGACTACCCTATATTTATTTTTTTAAAAAAAATTTATTGACTAGAAAACAATATTTTAGCCTTTGTTAATCAGTGGTTTTTTTTAGAAAAAGTTATAGAAAAAAAGATAGAAAAAAACTAAACAAATGAAAGTATATAGAAGAAAAGTCAAAAGAGGGACGGACTACTCTATATTTATTTTTATTTTTTAAAAAAAAATTTATTGACTAGAAAACAATATTTTAGCCTTTGTTAATCAGTGGTTTTTTTTAGAAAAAGTTATAGAAAAAAAGATAGAAAAAAACTAAACAAATGAAAGTATATAGAAGAAAAGTCAAAAGAGGGACGGACTACCCTATATTTATTTTTTATTTTAAAAAAAAAAATTTATTGACTAGAAAACAATATTTTAGCCTTTGTTATTCAGTGGTTTTTTTTAGAAAAAGTTATATAAAAAAAGATAGAAAAAAACTAAACAAATGAAAGTATATAGAAGAAAAGTCAAAAGAGGACAGACTACCCTATATTTATTTTTTATTTTTTTAAAAAAATTTTATTGACTAGAAAACAATATTTTAACCTTTGTTAATCAGTGGTTTTTTTTAGAAAAAGTTATAGAAAAAAAGATAGAAAAAAACTAAACAAATGAAAGTATATAGAAGAAAAGTCAAAAGAGGGACGGACTACCCTATATTTATTTTTTATTGTTTTTTAAAAAAATTTTATTGACTAGAAAACAATATTTTAGCCTTTGTTAATCAGTGGTTTTTTTAGAAAAAGTTATAGAAAAAAAGATAGAAAAAAACTAAACAAATGAAAGTATATAGAAGAAAAGTCAAAAGAGCGACGGACTACCCTATATTTATTTTTTATTTTTAAAAAATTTTTTATTGACTAGAAAACAATATTTTAGCCTTTGTTAATCAGTGGTTTTTTTTAGAAAAAGTTATAAAAAAAAGATAGAAAAAAACTAAACAAATAAAAGTATATACAAGAAAAGTCAAAAGAGGGACGGACTACACCCTATATTTATTTTTTATTTTTAAAAAAAAATTTATTGACTAGAAAACAATATTCTAGTATTTGTTAATCAGTGGTTTTTTTTAGAAAATGTTATAGAAAAAAAGATAGAAAAAAACTAAACAAAAGAAAGTATATAGAAGAAAAGTCAAAAGAGGGACGGACTATCCTATATTTATTTTTTATTTTTTAAAAAATTTTTATTGACTAGAAAACAATATTTTAGCCTTTGTTAATCAGTGGTTTTTTAGAAAAAGTTATAGAAAAAAGATAGAAAAAAACTAAACAAATGAAAGTATATAGAAGAAAAGTCAAAAGAGGGACGGACTACCCTATATTTATTTTTTATTTTTTAAAAAATTTTTTATTGACTAGAAAACAATATTTTAGCCTTTGTTAATCAGTAGTTTTTTTTGCAAAAAGTTATAGAAAAAAAGATAGAAAAAAACTAAACAAATAAAAGTATATAGAAGAAAAGTCAAAAGAGGGACGGACTACACACCTATATTTATTTTTTATTTTTTAAAAATTTTTATTGACTAGAAAACAATATTTTAGCCTTTGTTAATCAGTGGTTTTTTTTAGAAAAAGTTATAGAAAAAAGATAGAAAAAAACTAAACAAATGAAAGTATATAGACGAAAAGTCAAAAGAGGGACGGACTACCCTATATTTATTTTTTATTTTTAAAAAAATTTTATTGACTAGAAAACAATATTTTAGACTTTGTTAATCAGTGGTTTTTTTAGAAAAAGTTATAGAAAAAAGATAGAAAAAACTAAACAAATGAAAGTATATAGAAGAAAAGTCAAAAGAGGGACGGACTACCCTATATTTATTTTTTATTTTTTAAAAATTTTTATTGACTAGAAAACAATATTTTAGCCTTTGTTAATCAGTGGTTTTTTTAGAAAAAGTTATAGAAAAAAGATAGAAAAAAACTAAACAAATAAAAGTATATAGAAGAAAAGTCAAAAGAGGGACGGACTACACCCTATATTTATTTTTATTTTTTTAAAAAAATTTATTGACTAGAAAACAATATTTTAGCCTTTGTTAATCAGTGGTTTTTTTTAGAAAAAGTTATAGAAAAAAAGATAGAAAAAAACTAAACAAATGAAAGTATATAGAAGAAAAGTCAATAGAGGGACGGACTGCCATATATTTATTTTTTATTTTTTAAAAAATTTTTTATTGACTAGAAAACAATATTTTAGCCTTTGTTAATCAGCGGTTTTTTTTTAGAAAAAGTTATAGAAAAAAAAGATAGAAAAAAACTAAACAAATGAAAGTATTTAGAAGAAAAGTCAAAAGAGGGACGGACTACCCTATATTTATTTTTTATTTTTAAAAAAAAATTATTGACTAGAAAACAATATTTTAGCCTTTGTTAATTAGTGGTTTTTTTAGAAAAAGTTATATAAAAAAAGATAGAAAAACTAAACAAATGAAAGTATATAGAAGAAAAGTCAAAAGAGGGACGGACTACCATATATTTATTTTTTATTTTTTAAAAATTTTTTTATTGACTAGAAAATAATATTTTAGCCTTTGTTAATCAGTGGTTTTTTTTAGAAAAAGTTATAGAAAAAAAGATAGAAAACAACTAAACAAATGAAAGTATATAGAAGAAAAGTCAAAAGAGGGACGGACTACCCTATATTTATTTTTTAAAAAAATTTTTATTGACTAGAAAACAATATTTTAGCCTTTGTTAATTAGTGGTTTTTTTTTAGAAAAAGTTATATAAAAAAAGAAAGAAAAAAACTAAACAAATGAAAGTATATAGAAGAAAAGTCAAATTTAGAGACGGATACTAAATCTGTCTCTAAATTTTAGAGACAGATGTTGAATCTGTCACTAAATTAGAGACGGATTCAAAAATCTGTCTCTAAATTAGAGACGGATTAAAATCTGTCTCTAAAGTTTAGAGAGATTCTAAATCTGTCTCCTAATTTAGAGACGGATTCTTAATCTGTCTCTAATTTAGAGACGGATTACGAATATGTATCTATTTTAGAGACAGAGATACAAACCGTCTCTAAAATTTAGAGACGGAATACGAATCCGTCTCGATTTAGAGACGGAATCGGTCCGTCTCTGATTTAGAGACGGATTCGAATTCCGTCTCTGATTTAGAGACAGATTCGGATTCCGTCTCTGAATTAGAGACGGATTCATATTCCGTCTCTGAATTAGAGACGGAATCTGAATCCGTCTCTAATTTAGAGACGGAATCCGAATCCGTCTCTAATTTTTGGTTCTGTCTCTAATCTGTCGCCAAATTAGCTACGGATTCCGTCCGTCTCTAAATTTCCGTCTCTAAATCCGATTTTCCTTGTAGTGGCATGGGAGTGCCTTGGGCGAGCGCCTCGAAGACAGTAAGTTTGTCCGTGGCGTGTCAAGGCCCAGGCAGGCGCCTGGGATTTCACGGGGCGGGCGCCTGGCGGCGACGGGGGGTTTTGGGCTGACGGGCTTATGAGTTATTAAGTCTTGGTTAGGCTAGGGTTCTGTCTGAAGAGAAGAATACAGGAAGAATACTTTTATTGATGTACCCAGTAGGTTTATATATACATGATTGTAACAAACAAAGGAAAGGATAATTACAAAGGAATAAAAGATTACAACAAATAATAAAAGATATGTAACTAAAAATAAAAGATATATACACGGTTGTAACAATAACTATGATTTGGAATGTGTATCTTTATCATGCCCCCTCAAGTTGGACGGTCTGAAAGTAAGGCCAATCTTGACCATGAGATCACAAAAACGAGTCCGAGGAAGGGGCTTAGTCAGGGCGTCTGCCAATTGATCACTGCCAGAAATATGAACTACCCGCAGAAGTTGTTGTTGAACATTTTCTCGAACAAAATGATAATCCAAGCCAAGGTGCTTCATACGAGAATGAAAGCGGGGATTGGCAGCGACATAGGTTGCCCCCATGTTATCACAATATATAGTCGTTGGAGAAGAGAGAGGAAGAGTGAGCTCCTGCAATAAGTTACGAAGCCAAAGAACCTCAGCCGTGGTAGCAGCAATGGCGCGGTACTCGGCTTATGTGGAAGATCGAGCAAGGGTGCGCTGCTTTTTGGAGCTCCAAGCAATAGGATTTTTGCCAAGGTAAACAATGAAGCCAGTAGTAGATGTATAGTCATCTTTATTACCGGCCCAATCTGCATTAGTGAAGGCATGAAGGTTGAAAGGAGAGTCACGTTGTAAGAGAAGACCGTGGGAGGAGGTGCCCACAAGATAGCGGAGTACACGCTTGAGTGCACCCCAATGTACATCAGTAGGGCAGTGAAGAAATTGAGATAGTTTGTTGACAGCATAGGAGATATCAGGACGGGTGAGAGAGAGATATTGTAGACCACCTATCAGAGTACGGTATTCAGTAGGATTAGGAAGAGGTGTGCCAGCATGAAGATGGAGAGGAGGGTCAGGAGTCATAGGTGTGGGAACGGGCTTGGCTTCATGCATGTTGGCACGAAGTAGGAGGTCTTGGATATATTTGTGTTGGCTTAGAGTGATGCCATCGGGATGGGGAATAACCTCAACACCAAGAAAGTAGGATAAATCACCGAGATCTTTAAGAGAGAAGCGAGAGGAAAGTGTAGAGATAAAAGAATTGACAATGGAGGGATTAGATCCCGTAATAATAATATCATCCACATACACTAGGAGGTAAATAAGAGAATGAGAGTGATGAAAGGTGAATAGAGAGGAATCAGAGATGCAATTGCGGAACCCAAGAGAGAGGAGATATGTTTTGAGCTCATTATACCAAGCCCGGGGAGCCTGTTTGAGGCCATAAAGAGCTTGGCGTAGTTTGCACACATGAGAAGGGTGAGTGGGACTAATAAAACCAGGAGGTTGGACCATATAAACATCCTCCGTGAGAGTACCTTGGAGGAAAGCATTATTGATGTCTATTTGATGAAGAGGCCAGGCATTTTGGATGGCAAGAGAAAGAATAAGACGAACGGTGGCGGGTTTGATGACAGGACTGAAGGTTTCAGAATAATCAATGCCAGGGCGTTGATGGAAACCCTTGGCAACAAGGCGAGCTTTGTAGCGATCGATAGAGCCATCGGGTTTATATTTAGTGCGAAAGACCCATTTGCATCCAATAAGGTTATGAGAGGGAGAAGGAGGAACTAAGTCCCAGGTGTGATTTTGAAGAAGTGTTGTGTATTCGGTATTCATGGCTTCACGCCAGACTTGGCTTTTGAGAGCTTGGGTAACAGTAGTAGGCTCAGAATGGGTGGTGGGAAGAGAGATATGGAGGTTCAATTTATTGATGGGTTTGCGAATGTTGTTTTGAAGCCGGGTGGTAGGCCGAGAGGGTGGAAGAGGAGGCGGGGAAAGAGGAGAATTTGGTACAGCGGCAGAGGGAGATAATGTGGAGGGTGAAGAGGTAGATATGGGGGAAGAAGAAGATGGGGCGGTAGGAGTAGGCTGTATGGTGGAGTGAGGAGATGGGGATTGTGAGGGAGGCGTTGGTGGGGAATGGGTTGGCAGTCTATTGGTTAATGGAGGAGGGAGTATGGAAAGGGAGTGAGAGCACCATGTATCAACAGATGGTGTAGTAGGCAGTGGGTTAGATGCGGAAGCAGTAGCAAATGGAAAAAGATGTTCAAGAAATTTGACGTGTCGGGAGCAATATATTTTGTTTGTGGAAGGATCAAGGCAATAATAGGCACTCTGTGTGGCGGAGTAACCAACGAAGACACAAGGGGAGGACCGAGGTTCCAGTTTGTGGGTGGTGTAAGGGCGTAACCAAGGATAACATAAACACCCAAAACTGCGAAGTTTCATGTAGTTTGGAATTTGTTTGTGGAGTATAAGATAGGGAGAGTTGAGATTTAGTGTTAGGGTAGGCATACGATTGATAAGGTAGCAGGCTGTGCTAAAGGCAAGAGGCCAATAGTGAGAAGGCATGGAGGAGAAGGTGAGAAGGGACAAGCCAGTTTCGACAATGTGTCGATGGCGGCGTTCGGAGTACCCATTATGTTCAGGAGTGTGAGGAGGAGAGGTGAGGTGATTAATGCCATGAGCAGCAAGGGTAGAACGAAGACCAATATATTCACCGCCATTATCGCTAAAGATAGTTTTGATGGAGCGGTTAAAAAAAATTTCAACAAGAGGTTTGAAGTGATTAAAGACGGTAGTGGCATCATTTTTATTTTTGAGAGGGTAGAACCAGATGTATTTAGAGTAATGGTCAACGAAGATGATGTAGTATTTAAAGTTGTCAAAAGAATAGAGAGGAGAAGTCCAGACATCACTGTATATAACATCAAGGGGACCATTGGAAGTAATAGAATTCTCATAAAAAGGTAGTTTGTGACTTTTAACACAGTCACAAGAATTACAATGGAATAAAGAAGAACTAGGAACATTTAAATTGAAACTATTGCTAATATGCCTAAGAATTGGATAGGACGGATGACCAAGACGGTGATGCCAGTTTGTAGTTGTCAGGATGACGGAGTGAGTAGAAGGAGAAGCACGATTCCACTCATAGATGCCAGACTTAAGAGGACCTTGGTGAAGGATTTTGCCCGAACGAATGTCCTTCACAAGAAAACAAGTGGGTAAGAAAGTGACAGAAATATTGTTGTCACGACAAAGTTGAGAAACAGATATTATATTACGAGAGATAGAAGGAACATGAAGAACATTATGTAAATGAAAAGTAGAGGAAGGGGTGGAGAATGAAGTAGAACCAGTATGAGAGATGTTGAGGCCAGTTCCATCACCGATGAGCAGTTCCTCGGTACCATTATATGGAGAATGTAGCGCAAGGTTGTCAAGGTCATTTGTTGCATGGTTGGTGGCGCCACTGTCTAGTAGCCAAGGCAGCTGAGAAGGATTGTGGACTGTGGCTGTGTGAGCAGAAGGTAGAGAGGCTGAGGGAGGTCGGAAGTTAGAGCGAGAGGGATTGGAGTGGTTGTTTGGAGAGGAACCATAGGAAGGAGTAGGATTAGGGATATTGGCATGGGGATATAACTGGCGGAATATAGGACATTGGGAGAGATAGTGGTCGGGTATTTTGCACCACTGACAACGGCCCTTAAAGGGAGGCCGAGAAGAGTTGGTGTTGGCGGTGGGATTGGGCAGGATTCCAGGAGCAGGTGAGGGTTATTTGGGGTTGAAGTTTCGGTTATTGTTTTTGGAAACATAGTTGACAGACACAGGGAATGAGGGAGAGGATTTGGATTTGAGTTTAAGGGCAAGTTCCTTGGTAATAAGCTTTTCATGGAGTTCATCAAAGGTGATGGGGTTTTCACGATTTTGGACGGCAGAAATAACACTGTCGTAATCGGGGTCATTGAGTTGGTCGAGAATACGGTCAATGATATCATCAGATTCAAGAGGGCGGCCCAAGGAAGCAAGTTGATCAATGCAGTTTTTGATCTCTTGCATATAGTCAGAGATCGAGCGGGGTCCTTTGGTGATGTTTCGAAGGCGGTCTTTGAGTTGTTTTAAGTGTCCTTTGGAAGGGTTGGCATAGGTTTTAGAGAGGGTTTTCCAGGCATCTAGAGAGGTAGAACAGAGAGAGATGAGAGGGACGATTGGTGGTGAGAGGGTTCCAGCCAAAGCACTTAAAATTAATTTGTCCTGGCGGAACCAAGATGTGTAGGCAGGGTTGGAGGCTTGGTCGCTTGAGGAGGAATCAGTGGTGGAGCCAGATTGTGGTGTGACTGGGGTGGCATCGGGTGTTGGGGTTGCGGGTTTGGGAGGTAGATTTTTGGGCGGAGCAAGATGTGTGCCATCAATGAATTTGTAGAGATCAAATAAAATTTGTGCCATCAATGAATTTGTAGAGATCCAAAAAAAATAGTGTAGCCTCGATTTGGGCCTTCCAGGAGATGTAGTTTGTAGGGGTGAGTTTAAGAATATGGGACAGAGAGACGATGATGAGAGGGGTGTTGGGATCGGCAGCATTGGTTAGGAACTGATGATCTAATCCGGCCATTGAAGAGAGGAAGGAAGTCTGTTAAGGAAGAAGAAGGGGAGGCGACAGAAAAAAAAGGCTTAGGATCGTGTTGGCTCTGATACCATGAAGAGAAGAATACAGGAAGAATACTTTTATTGATGTACCCAGTAGGTTTATATATACATGATTGTAACAAACAAAGGAAAGGATAATTACAAAGGAATAAAAGATTACAACAAATAATAAAAGATATGTAACTAAAAATAAAAGATATATACACGGTTGTAACAATAACTATGATTTGGAATGTGTATCTTTATCACTGTCTAATATATATAGATTGTAACCCTATGTAACTGAATGAGATTATTGCACATAATAACAAAGAAGTAGTAGTTCAAAACCCCAATCAATTCCATCTCTTTTCTCTTTCGATTTCTCAATTGCTTGTGTGTGTTCTTGGTTATTGTTCATTAGCTTCCGCTGCGATTGCACAACAAGAATAAACATATAACATAAATCAAGTTTTTTTTTGTGTCCCCAATGTCAATAATATCAATACTGAGCTTGGTTCTCGAAAACAACTAAATTAGAGGGGTCCCTTGCTTTGATCGGCTGCACTTCTTCCCGAAATAAATGTCACACTTTCCATTTTGGTTCATCCCAAAATAAATGTCGTGCTTCTAGATAAGGAAAGTAACGTAGTGAAATTTTAACAATGTACAAACTGGTAAAGCACATTCCTTATAAACGTTGACAAGTCAAATGCGACATTTATTTTGTGACGTTGGGAGTATATGATAAACACAGTTGGCTAATAAGTACCACACACGTGCATTCAGTAACATTTATTGCATTCAAATCAACAATGAAGTAGCTCCATTTTACCCATAAGAAGGAAAATGAAATTAAAGGAATTGATGAAGAGATGAACTCAAAAGGAACATAGACTGAACCACCAAAACAGAGAAGAATGTATAATACCAATTGCAAGGGCTACCGGATGAATGCCATAACTCTTCGCAATTTCGAGATATGCCTGCAGCATGGGTGCAAAGAGAGTCAAAACTCAAAAGCATAGAGAGTGGGAGTCATTTATGTTCTAAATACACTTGCAAGCCTCCAGATTATTGATGTTAGAATCTGGAAGCACGAGTTCAAGCTATTAGAACAGAAATCCTCCGCGAAGTCCTAAACAATCAAGTCACTCTTTGACCTATAAGCACTGGAGCAGCAATTATTGTGGAGAAAGTGAGAGATGCAAGTGCACACAATGTGTATGTGACTCCCCATCAAACATTTACTCCCTCTGCTACATAATAAATGTAACACTTTCCTTTGTTGTTCGTCCCAAACTATATGTCACGTTTCTAAATTAGGAAAGAATTTGGTGCAATTTTACCATTGTACATACAATGTGCAAACAAGTAAAGCACATTTCTTAAAACGTTGACAAACCAAACGAGACATTTGGTACTACACAATAATGGGAGGGATAAACAATTTACCAATTAAGCCTTGAACAAAGCGTGACACACTCTTTAACAAGTGACAAAAGTGAACTGGCTTACCTTTGTAGCTTCTTTGATAATGGTGTTTGATAGGATGTATCTGGATTTACCTTCCACATATCTGCCTGAATGAAAGGATCAAATATTTATCTTTATCAAGCAAGCATAGCAGTATTAGAGATAACTGAATTTACTCTCAATATTTTATGTAATTATAGATTATAGGAGATTTCTGTAAATCATTGTAATTATATCATTAGCTGCAATTTAGGATATCTTCACACCTATATTAGGCAAACCAATATTTGTATTTATGTAGGCAATATTTGTATTCATGTAGGTTCTATTTTCCTGTACTATAAAAACCAAAAGTATGTGAATAATACAAATAAGTTTCCATCAGTTTATATGGTATCAGAGCCTTCACGGTTCAACCCCTACCTTATTCCTTTCCGCCTTCTCCTTCACTGCTCCCATGGCCTTCTCCTTCACTGCTCCCATGGCCACTCCTTCTGCCACCACACTCTCAAACCCGTCTGACCCCAACAATCCCATCATTTTGGTCAATTTCTCCCAATGCAAAACTCTAACACTCTACACTTATCTCACTTGGGCCGCTCAAATAACCAACCTCCTCTTTGGTCTGGACCTTCTTCGCTTCATTGGCGAAGATTACTCTCCACCCGACGCCAAAATCGTCAAAGACGACACAACCATTGATAACCCAGCCCTCACCACTTGGAATCGTCAAGATCGCTTAATCCTAAGTGCCCTAATAGGAACCCTTGATCCCACTGTTGCACCTCTTGTCACTCGAGCCAAATCCACCCGTCAGGCTTGGACAATCCTTCAAACCACTTATGCCAACCCCTCAAGAGGCCATATTCTCCAAATCAAGGACACCCTTGACAATATCACAAAAAACACCCAATCCATCTCCGATTACATGCATGCCATAAAGTCTTGCACTGACAAACTAGCCCTTATGGGCAAGCCAATGGATACCGAGGATATCATAGCCAAGATCCTCAAAGGTCTTGACTATGACTCCTACAAACCCGTAATTGATTCTACACGAGCCCGTGACACACCAATCTCTTTCGAAGCCCTTCATGAAAAGCTTATCAACCATGAACTCTCCATGAAACAAAACACCACACCACTCCCAGCCTCAGCTCATGTTGCTCAATCCCGCAGTTTCACTCCTCACCCCTACAACCGTACCACCCACTCTCACCCCTCTGGTGTTAACCCCGGACCTATCATACCATCCCCCACACATGATCGCTCCACAAATACCAAAGCCCCTACTCCACTCCAACCTCCTTATCGACAGATTTTCTTTAAAAAATAAATTATAAATTCCGCGTTTGACGATTTTAAATTTCCATCGGTAAGTGTTATCGGTCCGTCAGTAATAACGACGAAATAATTTCATCGGTAAAATTCCGCCGTTAATGACCCATTTTCTAGTAGTGTAAGCTGCAAATCTATTGAAAATCTTAAAGATGGAAATTCATTTAGGGACAGGTTTATTTAGAGATGGAGGGAGTACATTTTGTTATCTACATTTATAATATATACTACCTCCGTCCGAAAATGAATGTCCATTTTTGTTTTTGATAAAAAACGGACATTCATTTCTGGGGAAGTATTATATATTCTTATGAGTATGCATTTTAAAGGGAGTACTATTGACCTAAAGTATGAATCTCAAGAAAAATGAATGCTTATGAACATAAAATCATCACTATTTTGTATTGCATATAAAAGCAACAATTCGATGGTATTTTATTCAATTAACAGATAAAAATAAACTAAATCTGGAAGACTATAAAAAAACCAAACTATGATACATAGGATCTAGGCACCACCTTTTGAAAGACTAACAACAGTAGTGGGTACATCGAAATACCTCGTTAGGGATTATTCCGAACTATGCTTGCGGAATACTTTCGTTTGTGCTACAAGCCCACGAACGTGCCTGCAATCACCACACTTCTCTCGTCGAGTCGAGTCGATACCACAAAGTCGGGCATCTAGCTATGATTTCACTCTCATCTTCCAAGACTCTCAATGGTAGCCTAGAGATAGTAACTTGGCTGAGATCTATACGGTACGTTATTGTCTATATTATAGTCTACAAAAGCTTAAAATATATAGATAGATGAGAGCATAGAGTTACAGTCTCATGTGGATTGTATTTCATCATATTATCCAACAACTAGTCGTATCCCATATTTGAACGTATCATTATGGGACTAAAAGACTCAGAGTCCAACATCTCCCACTCAGTAAAAAATGAGAATATCTCTCTTACCATATCACATTCTCGAAGCCCATCAAATACTCATACCATCATACAAGAAGTGAGGCATGCGACAAAGGGTAGGAGTGCTATATCAAACACCATCTACCAACATAGCACATCCCCATAAGTAAAAAAACTCGTCTATACCCCATACATTATGATTACGTCAATTCTGACAGCTCAGCAGTGTTTAAACCCCAATCAATTTATGTGCTCAATATCAACCTTTTGAACCATGTGTTCAATATGATCGTCAGTACATTGAATCGCTAAACATAGATATATATATCATAATTATCTTTCTTAAATTCTCATGTCAATTATCATTGGATTAATAGCTTTCCCAGCAATGCTTTGAAGAGGCCGACTATTTGTGCAAAGCCCTTTGGGTGACATGTCAAAGTAGCGTCATTAATCTTTAGATCATTGACATAGTTCTAAGTCACATGGGGTATAAGTGTGATCACATACTGATCACTAGAAATCACACAGTGATGAAGCAAGGATGATTCAATCACTTTCAAGTCATTTTATACTCATATGCAGCATGATATGTATGCTGCGGTGGATCTCCCACTTACTTGAATGGACATATCATACTTAAACACCGTACGAATCTTAGTCTAGTTGCCCGTATGGCATCTAATCTGAGTCCTCAAAAGCAGTCACTCTTCTAGTGTCTTTTAGGGGTCTCACATTCAGACTTTTCGCAGACATTCGAAGTTGCGAACCATAAAACTTCGAATCGACATATATATAAAGTAGGTCTCATCTTAATCGCATGTTAAGGCGATATATGATAATGTTATTTGCACACCCTCTTAATAACAAGTGTCAAATACATTATTATCTTATCTTGCTCGCTCGAATAGCGACAAGGCGAATTACCCGTGTGAGATGGTCAATTCAAATCCTTTAGACATCTTTTTAATTAAAATGTATACCAAATAATAATCACATTCCATATAAATAATAAGAAATGAAATAACATGTATTAGATTCAAACGATAATGAAAATAATAATGTCAACAATGTGTCTAAAATAATAACTTGAATCCTACATTCCCTTGGATCATACACAATACACAAAGATCAAAAAGTCTCTAGGGTCCGTTTGGTTGCCGGTACTAGCGGCTTGTATGGGATTAATAATACTAGTGTATTTTAAATTGATGTTTGGTAGGATTTAATGTATCGAATAATTAAAAATGATTGTCCGCATTAATCCTCTTATCCCCTCTTTATTTATCCCTAATAAAAGGTATTATTATTAAGACTTGTGCAAGAATTATGGGGGATGTAATATCATATGACAAAATTGCCCCCTTCATATGTAATTAACGAAGCAGCTCATCCTATTTCTTTTCCAAAATATGCTTAATCGTCCCCTCTCTACTCTATTGGACAAAACAAGTTCCTTCATGCAACTTTATTTGTGTTGTCATCAACTCCCCTTTCCGGCACCATCATCGGCCGACACCATCCAGATTTAGATTATCCTTGCCTTTAATCATCAATAAATCATGTTTTTCATTTTGTGCGATTATTATTCAAACCCTGTTTTTATTTTTATTTATTTTTTAGTGTTGTTATAATATAGAGAATATTATTGACTTTTGGATTTGGGCGTAAAATCTGGGGAGAAATGCGTTTCTCCATAATTTATGGAGAAACGGGGCCCGACTTGTCGCGCGACAATGCTGGCCAGTACACGTTTCTCCATAAGTATGGGACGACTCTTTTTTCTGGATATCCGTCACAAGGCTTCTGGATATCCAGAACCTTATGAAAGTGATATCCAGAATCAAAAATTTGGCCTTGGCTTTGGCCTTTGCCCCAAATCTTTTTTTCTGGATATCCGTTCCAAAGCTTCTGGATATCAATATTCAATGTTCTGGATATCCGTAACTCCATGAAAAGTGATATCCAGAATCATAAATTTGGTCTTGGCCTTGGATTTGGCTTCAAATCTTTTTTTTTTCTGGATATCCGTCCCAAGGCTTCTCGATATCAATATTCAATGTTCTGGATATCCAGAACCTTATGAAAGTGATATCCAGAAATTTAGAATTTGGCCTTGGCCCCAAATCTTTTTTTCTGGATATCCATCCCAAAGCTTCTGGATATCCAGAACACGTTTCTCCATAAGTTATGGAGAAACGCGTTTCTCCAGAGACCGACTCGGATTTGGGAACGTTCAACTCCATTGTTGGAATCAACGATTTCAAGGTTTTAACCCACAAATTAGTCTGCTTAATTTTTTGATCTACAACCCTTTCATTCCCATCCTTCTCTAATTTAACCACTTCAATTCTTCTAAATCAAAAAATCCTTGAGTCCTCAAAAAAGACGAGTTTGAACTTCCTTTTGTTGTTTGTTGTTCCATGTATAGATGGTTTTACGTTCTTTTCAAAATGAAAGAATACTTTTGCGGTGTGAAAGCGTGAGCTTTTTAGGGAACAAAATTCTTGTTTCCTTATTTCAAAAGACTTCAATTATGGTAAGAAGATTTTGGAACTTTCATGGAAGATTTATTATTGTCCTACTTTGACTAGGACATTGTAAATAAAGTAAATATCTTTTATTTATGTACATAGTTTTATATTAGGACTAACCTACTAATATTCTATTTCCTTGTGAGTGTGTTTATGTTTTCTTATAGGAAAAGAGATCTCACAAAGGAAGATGTTGATTACTTGAAGATCTTCTCCATGGTGCATTATAAATACAAGGCATTCAGCACAAGAGAAGAGAACGGAAATTCTGAGAGAAAAATACACATTCTTCACAGTTTTCAACATAGTTGTTTTTAGGTTGTGAGTGAAGGTTGTGCCTCACATCCGTAACTCACATCTAGGTTTTCATAGAGTTCTTTGTTTTACTTCTGACTAGAATAGGTCCTACTTGGGAAAGGGGAGTTGTTCTTGTCGTAGAAGGTGATTAGAACTCGTTTAGTATTTTCATATTTTAGTTTTTCACTTATTTGTTTTTGTAAGCAACAAAAGTTTTTATAGTGAAAAGTTTTTTGGGCGTAAGCCTAGTTTGCTGATCTCATAGATCAGTAAGCGTAAATAATTCTTGAGTTATTGCTTTTAATTTGTTTTATTCCGCTGCATTATCTGTGGATATGCGGACAAGTGAGACACATCTGTACTCACATCCGTTGTCTGTTGTGTGATTAAAGCTACCTAGCTACACGAAACTTTCAATTGGTATCAAAGCCAACTCTCGATATATTACTGAGTGTTGATCCAGAAAGTGTAGTCATTATGGAATGCCAAAATCACCAAAACAGGCCTCCTGTCTTGGATGGTACGAACTATTCTCTTTGGAAGTCTAAAATACGTAATTACATCAAAAGTATTGATGAAAGGGCTTGGATGTGTATCCTTGTTGCATGGCAACCTCCTACTGTGGAGAAGAAGCCTGCCTCTGGTGTTGGTGAGTCTATTTTCGAAAGGAAACCTGAAGAGCAATGGACTCTTGAAGAAATTCAGGCTGCTAATTACAATTCAAAAGCTATGGGTGCTATTTCCAGCCATGTTTCTGGGAATATGTACAAGCTTATCACTAATGAGAGTGTAGCCAAAGCTGCTTGGGATATTTTGCAAACTCAATGTGAGGGTGCACCAAGTGTAAAAGCTACAAGGCTGAGAATTTTAATGGATAGGTTTGAGTTACTTCGAATGGAAGAAACTGAGGACATTGTGTCATATGCTGCTAAGATTCATGAAATTTCAAATGAGTGCACAAGTCTAGGAGAATCTATCTCCAATGAAAGACTTGTAAGTAAGATTTTGAGAACCTTACCTGAAAGGTTCAACATAAAAGTGGTTGTGATTGAGAAAACTAATGACACCAATACTGTAGGTCTAGATAAAATTGTAGGTATCTTGACTGTGTTTGAGCTAAACCTTGAAGCTCAGAAAAAGAACAAATCTCACAGTCTTGCTCTCAGAAGTGCTGCTGCATTACCAAAAGAGCTTGTGGAATTATTCTCTGAGATTGACAAGTCAAACCTTGAAGAAGAGGATGTAGCTTTTATTTCAAAGAAATTCAGTTCTAAACTGAAAAATAAAAGGATGAGTAAATTTCCAATAGACCTACTCCCAAAGGGCCGAAAAGTCAAAACCCAAAGACCGATAATGGATTCAAGAAACCAAGCTTTGAAAATAACAAATCCTCTCGAGTCCTGCTCAATGTAGGGCATGTCGTGACTTTGGTCATTATGCCAATGAGTGTGCTAACACACTTAAAAAAGAAGGGAATGAGCTTAACTCGCTACCCTTAGTGATAGTGAGGATGAAGATGAAGTGGCTAACATGTCTATTATCAATTGCCATTCTCGTGTTTAATGCCTTTTCGCAGATATAGAAGATGGAGGTTCGAAAATTCCTTGATGTGGTCTCAAATGTGTACACATCTCGGTGACACATCCGACCCGATGCCGAATTGTTTCACAAGAAAAGGAGATTCTCGATGATTGAAGATAGGGACATCCCCTATGAGGAACTTTTTGCAACATACAAGGAGTTGCATACAGATTGATGAAAAGATTGGACAAGATTGAGGTACTTGTTAAGGTAAACAAATCTCTTTCTGATAAATTGGCTGCTTGTGAAGATGAAAAAGCTGTACTTTCAAAGGAAAATGATGTTCAAAAAGATACCATTGCAAGACTTGAAGTCATTGTGACCAAAAGAGAAGTTGACCTTGAAAAATTCAAAAATGAATGTGAAAAGGCTGAAAATACTTTTACCAAGTTAAACAAAAGTAAAATGAAACTTGATGAAGCTATTTCTATAGGTCAACTTAACAAAACCGGCTGGGCTTTGAAAACCTAATTTTGTAAAGGAGGGATGTGAGGCTTCTACTTCAAAAGGTGTGGAAAACCAATTTTTAAAGAAAAAGTCCTTTGAGTGAGAAAAGACCTAGGAAGAGGCACTACATCCGCCATTATTGCTCTTGCTCCCGGTCACATTAGGCCCTTCTATTACAAACTCAAGGCCGATAAAAAGTCTAGTCACTTCAATCGCCCTCGTATGTGTGAGAAGATGTATGCACATCCGAACACACATCCCGGTAATCCGAGACCTCTCGCAACCCAAAAAGAAAGTTGTAAAGCAAATGGGTGGCCAAACCAAGTGCCACTCGCAATGTTGTTTACTCCTCCCTCAAGAGTACAGCCTCGGCTCTTGGTATTTTGATAGTGGGTGCTCTAGGCACATGACTCGGAAACCAAGCAAATTCTTCGAACTATGAAGTGATTAGTGGAGGGAAAGTAAACTTTGGTGGAGGTGCTCAAGGAAAGATTGTTGGGAAAGGAACCCTAGATGTCAAGGGCCTCCCAAAAGTGCACAATGTGTACCATGTGAAAGGCTTGAAAGCCAATCTAATAAACATCAGTCAACTGTGTGATGATGACCTTTATGTGAAGTTTGATAAGCACTTGTGTGAAGTGTTTGATAAGGATAATACCTGTGTGTTTACCGGTCCTAGATCTCGCCGACAATTGTTACCAATTTGGTGACAATCTTTCTTGCCTAAGCTCAAAAGCTAATGATGTCAATCCGTGGCACCAAAAATTAGTGGCATGCTAGCCGTAGAACTCTGGAAGAACTTCAAAGGTTTGAAGCTATTAAAGACCTCCCTAAACTGACCTTCAAGAACCCTGATGTCCGTGGTTCATGTCAAAAGGGAAAGCAAACAAAAGCATCACATAAAAGGTCCAACAATGCTCCACTTCTAGGTGTTTGGAGCTGATTCACACTGATTTAATGGGACCTATTGAAGTAGAAAGCTTTGGTAGGAAAAAGTATGCCTTTGTGTGTGTTGATGATTATTCTAGGTACACTTAGGTAATGTTCTTAAGAGGGAAATCTGAAACCATTGGTGAATTCAAAAATTGGTACAAAAGGGTTAGAAATCTTTATGGTCTTAAGGCTGTGAGGATTAGGTCTGACCATGGGACTGAATATGAGAACCAAATGTTTACTAATTTTTGCAATTCTAAGGGAATCACTCATGAATTTTCTGCATCAATCACCCCACAGCAAAATAGAATTGCTGAAAGAAAGAATAGAACTTTGCAAGAAATGGCTAGGGTTATGCTAAGTTCTAAAAACCTGTCCAAGAAATTCTGGGCAGAAACTTTGAACACTGCTTGTCACATTGACAATAGAGTGTTCCTAAGGATTGGTAGCACTATCACTCCATATCAAATCCTCCTTGGAAAGAAACCAACTGTGAAGTACTTTCATGTGTTTGGATGTATTTGTTACATTCTCAATGATAGAGAATATCTGTCTAAGTTTGATTCAAAGAGTGACAAAGCAATTTTCATGGGCTATTCCACTAATATTAGAGCTTACAGAGTTTTTAATCTCAAAACTAAGACCATTATGGAATCTGCAAATGTTATATTTGATGACTCACTTGATCTTAACCTCAAGACTCGCCGAGGATGATGTTTCAGTTCCTTACCGGACCGGAAGGATGAGGAAACAAAAGCCGAAAAACCAACAGAAACTTCCAAAGGCCTAAAAACATGCCGAACTCCGATAAGGATGTAACCAATGATGTGGACACATCTCGCATCCACATCTCGAACCCACATCTGCTCCCACATCCACTCAAAATCCCGTAATCGAGGACAGCTTCCTCTAATTCCGATCAGATGATGCTCCGTAAGGTAATGTGGATGGGTGTGTGGATAGATCAAAGGATATTCCTTCTAAAATCCGTAAAACCACCCCACTTCACAAGTTGTGGGAGATGTGCATGCTCAAGTGAGAACTAGACAAAAGGACAAAGTTGATTATAGAAAGATGGTCGGTTTGTGGAGTTGCTCCTCAGCATACTCCCAGGTAAGTTTTTGCTGTTTTGTTTCAAACATTGAACCTAAGAATATTACTGAAGCATTGAAAGATGTTGACTGGATTCTTGCTATGCAAGATGAGTTGATTCAATTTGAAAAGAATGAGGTTTGGACTCTTGCCCCTAGACCTTCACATGGAAATGTCATAGGAACCAAATGGATTTTCAAGAACAAAACTGATGAGCAAGGTGTGATCATTAGAAATAAAGCTAGGTTAGTTGCTCAAGGCTATACTCAAATTGAGGGAATTGATTTTGAGGAAACATTTGCTCCTATTGCAAGGATTGAGTCCATTAGGCTTTTGTTAGCCATTGCTTGTTACCTCAAGATTACTCTTCATCAAATGGATGTTAAGAGTGCTTTTCTAAATGGGATATTGAATGAGGAAGCCTATGTTGAACAACCTAAAGGCTTTGTGGACTCCAAGTATCCTAACCATGTGTATAAGCTAAAGAAAGCTCTGTATGGGCTAAAGCAAGCCCCTAGAGCTTGGTATGGTAGGTTGACTGACCATTTGCTTCACCTAGGATTCAAGAGAGGTGAGGTTGACAAAACATTGTTTGTGAGGAAAATTAAAAAGGAGATTCTTGTGGCACAAATCTATGTGGATGATATTGTGTTTGGGTCAAATTCTGATCCTATGCTAGCTGAGTTTGTGGATAGCATGACTTCCACATTTGAGATGATTATGGTAGGAGAGTTGAATTTTTTCTTAGGATTACAGATTAAACAATTCAAAGATGGCATGTTCATCTCACAGTCTAAGTATGCCAAAAATCTTGTGAAAAAGTTTGAACTTGAACACTCTTCACATCAAAGAACACCAATGGGATCTTTCCAAAAGCTAAGTCATGATTCAGATGGTGAGAGTGTTGATCAAACACTGCACGTAAGTATGATAGGAAGTCTCGCTTTACCTCACCGCAAGTAGACCTCGATATTATGTACAAATGTGTGTCTCGTACAAGATACCAAGCCAACCCTAAGGTGTCCCATCCGAAAGCCTTGAAAAGAATCATTAGATATGTGAGTGGGACTCGTGAACCTAGGATCGCATTACTCTAAAGAAACAAACACCGATTTGGTCGGGTACACCGATTCTCGATTGGGCCGGAAATAGTGATGATAGAAAGAGTACCACAGTGGATGTTTCTACCTAGGAAATAACCTTGTGTCTTGGTATAGTAGGAAGCGACTGTGTGTCTTTATCCACCGCCGAGGCCGAGTATGTTGCCCTTGGGAGTTGCCGCACACAACCGCTTTGGATGAATCAAATGTTGAAAGATTATGGATTGAATAGCAAAGTTTTGATCGCTTTTGTGATAACAAAAGTGCCTTGGACATATCTAAAAATCCTGTCCAACATTCTAGAACAAAACACATTGATATTAGACATCATTTCATTAGGGATCTTGTGGAACAAAAAACTGTGTGTCTGAAATTTGTTGGGACTGAAAATCAATTGGCTGATATATTTACAAAGGCATTAGATTTGGAGAGATTTTCCTCCTTGAGGAAGTTTCTTGGTTTGTGTGATATCTAAGGTTGTGAGCACAAATGTGTCTCACATCCTCTAACACATCTGTATATTATTAGATTGACTGAAAAAAAAATTTATAAAAAAAAAATCAAAAAAAAAATATATCATGCATTAGCACGAAATTTCTCAGTGTGGTCACTTGTGAGTCTTCATCTTGACATTGTTTTTGATCACTTAATTGTGAGCACTTCCTGTCCATGTCATCTTTTGATGACTTGGTATAACCTTTCTAGGTATCTCACAGTGGGTGCTATAAAAGAAAAAATATAAGTGAGAAACAGCTGCTTCACCCTTAGTATGAAGCCATACCATTGTGATCAAGTGATTCTCATAAGAAAACTTGAAATCAAACTTGACAAGATCATTGGGAAAAAGGGCTATCTTTGGGATCAAGTAAAGTGAAAGCTACTCACAATGCAAAAATCCACAACAAAAAAATTGGTGGATGCATCCTAGAGGCTGTGCAGATTGGATTATTGCTCATTGACTTTTTGTGATCTAAATGTGTCCCCAAATGTGACTCACATCCTTTGCCACATCCATAAGCTGAGAATTTTCCCATCACTTGTGTATTTGCATCATGCTAGGCATATTGCATTTTTTTTAGGACATATAGGAGCTTTGTAAATATGCTGGTTAATTAATTTTCTTTCTTAATTTATTCTTTGATTTTATAGGTTTTTGATCTCCAATATTTCTCATGAAAGAAAAAGGTGTGTATCATTCCTTGTTTGAAAAGGTTGGAAGATTTCTAATAGGATTCTGTTTTGAAAAAGATATGGCTGAAATATTTTTGTTTCCATAAAATCTATCAAAATCTTGTTTTATTTTGATCCCCTATTTATTCGAAGATGGTTGTGTGTGGTAATCTCAAAGGTTTCTAGCCGTTGGAGGACTCCTAAGGTATTTGGGTTATGTGAGACCTTTTTGAAAAAGGATTCCAAGTTTCAGTTGGAAAGGGGGAGATGTGAGTATTAATGAGCCCTCACATCCGTCCCATCCCCCATAAACTCTTGCTAAACCTTTTGTTCTTCCTTCCTTTTTGCACACAATTACACACACATTGCAATTAATTTCCTCTTCCACTGTTCAACCTAACCCCAATCTTTAGTTTAAATGGCCGATCATACTCACATTCGTGAAGAAGATGTGCTTGGCGTCGAACCTATTGCTGTAGCCAAAGGAGAAGCCTCCGTTGTCATCAACCCTGCAATTTCTCAATTTCTTGCTGAAATTCCTCCTCCCTCATCCTCGTCTAACTCCTCAATGGAAGCTTCACCCGCCAAATCACCTACATTGGAACCCCGGCCCTGTCTGTTCCAACTGCTTCTGAAAACCCTAAAGCTCCAACCTCTCCGGTTATACAACCATCGGTTGTCGCCCATGTTTCTCCCTCTGTAGAACCTTCTTCAACCAAAAAGAGGAAGCTAACCCCAGCTAAACCATTGGGCCATTCTGCGACTCATGTTCCCCAACGTAATCTACGACGATCGCATAGGGTTAGGAAGCTGTTAGAGTCTGACAAGGCTAAGAACTTAAAGAAACCAGGTGGCAAGCCCTCTACTGCCATTACTCTTGAAGAAGAAGAAGAAGAATAGGTAATTGCTCCTCTTGTTAGAACTAGGGCTCAACCCTCAAATCCTCCTCCCTCAGTTGTTGACCCTGTTATTGCTCCTTCTGAAACTATTCCCCATGCTGAACCCATTGATCCTATCCATCCTCTCCTAGTAAGCTTTCTGATCCTATTATCCCTGCCCTTACTCCTGTTGTTGATGCTCCTGTCCCTGAGGATACAAATTCTGTTGATGATTCATCTGTGTTTAGTGATGAGGAGCCCTTGGCAAATATCTTGATGGAGTTAAAAGGCAAGAAAAAGGTGGCTGCTACAGACCTAGAGCCTATTGAGGAAGAAGCTGATGAATCTGAGTCTAGTTATGATAGTGATGATACTACCTCAGATGCCAATTTCAAGCTAGGGAGAGATGAGATTGAACAAGAAAAGGAGGACCAAGAAAAGGATACCTCTTCTGGTGATGAGACAGAGTTGGAATCTGTCAAAGTGCAAGCTCCTGCAAAGGATGTGTCCGAAGATGTGCACACATCCAGGCGCACATCCACCAGGAAGAAGACTGATAAGGGTATTTCTACAACTCTTTCCATTACTCCTGCCCCTAACCCTTTTCTAAGAAATTTTTAACCAAGAATGCCTCTGATAGGTTTGGTTTGATTTCTAATAAGGCCTTTATTGTGGAGATGAAAAGAGATAGAGAAACTTTCTTTAAATTAGGTATGGATAAATTTTTTGAAGAGAGAGGCTTGTTTTTAACTGTGGATCACCCTCTCCCTTTCTACCCTAAGATGATTTATGAATTCTATGCCAACTTGTCCAAAGGGTTAGATAGATGTTACTCTCCCTACTCTGTCTTTGTTAGAGGAAAGTTTGTCCCATTTTCCCCTGCTGTAATCAATGATTTTATTGGTTTGGATGATACTTTGGATCAGCTGGTTGTTGTGTTTGATGAAGAACTTGTATCTGCTATCACCCATGGCAAGGTGACTTCTTGGCCTGTAAAGCCAAAAGATTTGGGAAGTGGTTCTTTATCCTCTCTTTATTGTTTTCTCCATAATATTCTGGTTGCCAATCTTTACCCCTCAAATAACAAGACCTCAGTTACTAGAGTGCAAGCTGACCTTCTTTATAGATTGGGCATTAAAAGAAATATAAATTTTGGAGATTTCATTTTTAGGAAAATCTGTGCCTATGGAGAGTCTCCCTCTAAGAAGTGGTCCTTACCCTATCCCTCTCTGATCTCTCAAATGTTGGTTGCCAATGGTGTTAAGCCTGAAAAAGGTGAAGAAAAGGTGGAAAAGTTTGATTTGTTTAAGGAGACCAAAACCCTTCTAGATCCTAAGCAAAGATATGTTGATCTCCCTTTGGGTACTGTCCCTAAAATTTCTATGCCAGATGTGGACACAACTGAACCCACATCTGAAGATCCTTTTGATGCTCAAATGAAGGATTTGGATGCTGAAATTGCAGTTGCTGAATCTCATTCCTCTGCCTTAACTGATCAACTTCAAGCCTCCATTGCTCATGCCAATAATCCCAAGGCCCTTAAGGCTAGACTCCTCAAATGGCATGCTAACCTTTCTGTTCAAAAAGGGGGAGATTGAACCCGCACCCGCCGCCGGGAAACGTAGTTTGGGATGCCGCCGTTGCCGCCGATGGAGAAACTGGGAACTTTGAATTAAGGGGGAGAAGACTTTTTAATAGTTGTTTTTGATGGTTTTAAGACAATTTTTAATTTCTGTTTTTAGTTTTAAAACAATGGGTTGTAATAACTTTAATTAGGATGTTGCTGAATAGTTGATTTGTTTTTGTTTTTTAATGAACTGCTGGTATTCTGCTCTAACTTATTCTATGCAGTTTTTATGTGTGGATGTGTACACACATCTGGACACACATCCATTCAGGGGGAGTTATGTTTTTATCTATATTTTGTGGTTACAAAATGTGACTATCATAAATCTTTGGTTTTGACCAGAAAGTCCAAAATAGGGGGAGATTGAAAGCGTGAGCTTTTTAGGGAACAAATTCTTATTTTCTTATTTCAAAAGACTTCTATTATGGTAAGAAGATTTTGGAACTTTCATGGAAGATTTATTATTGTCCTACTTTGACTAGGACATCGTAAATAAAGTAAATATCTTTTATTTATGTACATAGTTTTATATTAGAACTAACCTACTAATAGTTTATTTCCTTGTGAGTGTGTTTATGTTTTCTTATAGGAAAAGAGATCTCACAAAGGAAGATGTTGATTACTTGAAGATCTTCTCCATGGTGCATTATAAATACAAGACATTCAGCACAAGAGAAGCTAACGAAAATTCTGAGAGAAAATTACACATTCTTCACAGTTTTCAACATAGTTGTTTTTAGGTTGTGAGTGAAGGTTGTGTCTCACATCCGTAACTCACATCTAGATTTTCATAGAGTTCTTTGTTTTACTTGTGACTAGAATAGGTCCTACTTGGGAAAGGGGAGTTGTTCTTGTCGTAGAAGGTGATTAGAACTCGTTTAGTATTTTCATATTTTAGTTTTTCACTTATTTGTTTTTGTAAGCAACAAAAGTTTTTATAGTGAAAAGTTTTTGGGCGCAAGCCTAGTTTGCTGATCTCATAGATCAGTAAGCGTAAATAATTCTTGAGTTATTACTTTTAATTTGTTTTATTCCGCTGCATTATCTCATGGATGTGTGATACGCCAGGAGACACATCTGTACTCACATCTGTTGTCTGTTGTGTGATTAAAGCTACCTAGCTACATGAAACTTTCACGGTGTGGGTACAATAAATTATGCAACGGGTACAACTAATCACCTGTTAAGTTTAAGTTCAATTTCAACCCTAATTTATTTTTTCCACAAAAATCACTCTACATTTTGGGGAAAAAAAAAACATCACAATTCACAACCACGAACTTATGTCACTAATATTTTTGGGGATTTTATTTTATTTCTTTTTAAAAAAATATTCTCGTAAACAACAACGCTCGAGAAAAGTATTTGCAACAATAACCAAGTTCGGTGAAACTCGTTACTACGGGCAGTATCGACTAGCGAGTTTATGAAGAAAATGGTGTCAATGGCGAGTTTCACGAAGCGAAAAAATGTAAATTCACCAAATTTGATCATTTTTGCAAAGAGAATTGTTATTTACCCCCACAACATTACTGAATATTCCCGCAATACTAAGTCTACCCAATATTTAACACTAGTTACACCACCATTTTCCCTATTTTAGCCCTTTCTTCTTCAGTCCACCCACCCTCCATCGCCAGCCTCCATGTGCATCGCCATCAAGCGAAATCAATGGCTTTCACGGCTACTTCCCAATCAAAACCCTAGAAGAAGAAAAAACATTAAATTGATTAATAAATATAAATACACTACTAAGAAATTGGGTGTTGGGGAGAAGAAGAACTTACATCATTGTCGTCGTCATTGATAACATTGAAGGGAACTGTTGATGCCATTAATCCCTGAAACTAATTACAGACACGAAGGGTTGAAAAGGAAAACCGTTTGAGAATGGGATCGGGTGAAATGAACTGAAAGGTGGCAAAATTTTCAAATGTGCACTTCCTCGGATTAATTGGTTTGATACAATCGTGACCTGACCCTGAAACCGTGAGTGAGTTTGATTGATTGTCGTTGCAATCGCCCTACAATGACAATGGAGAAGCTCATAGGTCCATGAGATCGAACGGAAAAGAGAATGGGGATTGGGTAAGAGGGTGGCGCGGCGCTGGCGATGGATTGGGATGGGGAAGAATGGCGGTGGGGGTGGGTGGGCTAAAGAAGAAAGGGGTAAAATAGGGAAATGGGTGATGTGACTAGTGTTGAATATTGGGTAGACTTAGTATTGCGAGGGTATTCAGTAATGTTGCGGGGGTAAATAGTAATTCTCTTTTTGCAAATATTTTCGGAAAACTTGTCATATTTAAGGGAAATATTTAAAAAAAAAAATGACAAAAAAATCTTTTTTTTTGTGGGGACAAGAGTTTTTCTTCAATTTAACAAAAATATGATGATCCTTCTTTAATAACACAGAAACGCAAAAATGAATGCAATTTTAGATCATTTAGCAAGAATCCAGAGATCTCGAGAGGGCAGCGATGTCGTCGCACAACAATCACGTGTCGGGGAACGATCCACGCCAACCGTCGGCGGCGAGACCGTACGTACCGGTACCAGTTGCTCCAGAAAACCTTCCCATTGATTACTCCGTTTTTATCGCCATCATCTTTGGAGTCGCCGGTGCCATGTTCAGGGTTCGTCCTCTCTCTCTCTCTCTCTCTCTCTAAATAATTTGTCGGCTCGTTCTTCAAATCACCAAACCCCATTTTCATCCTATTTCATAATTACAGTACAAGCTTGGCTCGTGGCTTGCACTTATATTCTGTGCCCAGTCGCTAGCTAATATGAGGAACATGGAGACTGATTTGAAGCAGATCTCCTCTGGTTTAATGTAAGCATATATAATCTAACCCTCATAATTTTATCTTTTATAGACAAATTGCAATTGACTGATCTATGGTAAGATATCATTAGGGGGATATATGGTGATAATTGTTATTCTCCCCCGCACAATTGCTGAATATCCCCGCATTGAAATTTTAACAAAAATGTCATCAATTGAAATGACCATACTACCCTTCAGTGTTATACCCCAATGTTGTACCCCGCAATTGAATTTCTTTAACATTATTTACCTATCTACTACTAAATACACTCGCAACATTAAATCCCTCTTCCATCTACTACTAAAATTTCAACTTCCTCCATTAAATTTTCACCTCCCTTGAACCCATTAAACTTACCTTTCCTTCTACCCCCATCATCATTAAAAAAAAAAAGCTCTCTATCTCTCCCTCCGATCAAGCTTACAAAATTCTCCTTCAAGTTTACTATACTGTGTTGAAAGATTAAGCATGGATGGAAGAATACATGATCTAGGCATAAATGTAGTTATTTTGAACACTCTAAGCATTTTAACAAAAAAAAAATTGAGCTCTTTAACAAATCCTTGTAACTACTGTTCGGTTGGTAGTGACCAAACATATTTCCAATGTTTGGTGACTGTAGACCGAATATATTCACTTTGTCCGGCCAAAGACCACCGAACATTTAAATGTTGTTCAAACGACAATGGCTGAACATTGTAAAATTGTTCAACCATTGGCGGCCGAATATTTTGAAATTATTCCCCCACCCTTGTCCGAACATTATGCATGTAAGGTAAAAATTTTAAATCTTCTCTCTCTCTCTCTCTCTCTCTCTCTCTCTCTCTCTCTCTGTGTGTGTGTGTGTGTGTGTGTTCTTCTTTATCTCTTGCGCTCCTATAGTTCTTTTCTTTCTCTAAAACGTTGAAGGAATGTACGAATGTGTGGGTGTGTTCTCTTAATTTAGGTGGGTGTTTATTTAGGGGTTTAAAAGGGTAAAATAGGAATATTTGTGGTGTGTTTGGTGTTGAGTGTTTAATTTTTTGGGTGAACTTAGTACTGCGGGGGTAATAAGTAATTATGTGGGGGTGAATAACAATTCTCTATATGTTTTGGGATGCATCTAAAGGAATCGGTAATTCTTATGTGTTTACCCAATGGATTACATAATCCATGTGTTGGAGGCATGCTCGGGGCTACTTGGATGAAAGAGTAACTTAGTTGTGTACATTAGAAAATCATCTCTGTTTTTTTTTTCCAGCTGGAATTGTGTCATAAAATGAAATTGCCAGAACAATGAAGGGATGATAGATTTGGGGGGTTGGATGTTTGCAGAGCTGAATCAATGTCCTAATATGATATTACTTTTTCCAGTTTATTGCAGTGGCAAACCATTGCAAGAATATAACTTGGTATTCAATGGGTAGAAGTTAAATTGTTTAGCTTACACACAGAATCATGGAAATATTATGAAAGAGGTTACTTTATATGTAAAAGATGAGTAACAAGCTTATATTAACTTTATCTTGGGATCAGGACAACATACTGTTGGCCACTGTAGATGCTGCACATTGAGGACTTTCTACTATCTGTGTCCTCTTCTGACAAACCTTGTTATTATGAAGTTTGAAGTAATCTAGACACACTGTTGTTGTTTTTTTCACTTGTTATTTTAGTTCATGTCAACTGTGCTTTTTGTGTTATAATTACAGTGACTATTGTCATAAAAGAAAAGAAAAGAAGCAGAAAAACAGAAGTTCATAAGGAAATGCTTCAATGTTAATGTAAATGGAAAATGAAAAAGAGATGCATTTTTCTCTTTTTTTCCTTGTGCTTCATTGGCTCCAAGTAAAAATTGCATTGAAAGGAAGTTGACTTTTTTTTTTTTTTTTGGTTTACTTGATATATATTGATCCCTTCTATATTGACTGAATCTTTTGTTCATTATCATTTTCAAAATTATCAGGTTTGCGATCATGGGAATTATTACAAACTACCTAACTCCTGCTTCAACAAGAAAGAGCTAGAGATCGTGTAGCATGGATTCAGTTTGGATAGATTGATATCAGTTCCTATTTCCATTTTCAGGCATGTCTGTTTGGTTGCTTCTTCTTTCAAGAAAACTGGCAGAGTGTAGAGGCAGAGGACGGTTCATAGCAGACACAAAAATGTAGCATCTTTGCAATTTCATAAATATTATTTTCCTTATTTATTGTCATTTAAAGTCATCAACCATTTTGTTGCGTGGGTGCCGGCATGTTTAAGTTGCCACTTGAATGTTAATTTTCATATATTAGCTTTTCTGAAAATGACAAAGATACTCCTTATTCATGGTATATAAAAACCATACCAAACGGAATATGGAATCTTTATAGTATAGTCTTAAAAACCAAATGTGTATAGTTTTAGGGTACAAATGTCACCCTTGATCTAATTGGAGGTCACTTTCAGAGGAAAAACACTACCTGATTGATGAATCTGGACAAATCAGAACTTCAGACTTGTGTACAGACAAAGAAGCACATTGAAGATGACCTATTTGGTGACTCTAAGCATCTATAAACAAATATAAGCACCACAATAGGTGATTGTTTTTTCTCACTTGCCCGTGCATGCACACACATACACACACTGGTGTACAGTATTATTATTTTTTTGATAGAACTGGTGTACTGTATTACAGAGACCCTTGTATTCATTCACTCTTCATCATGGGAAGGCAACCACATGTATTGGTAGTCCCATTCCCAGCACAAGGCCATCTAAGGCCACTGATGAAGTTGTCAAACATGATCGCTGAAAAGGGTATCAAGGTCACTTTTGTTAACACCGAGGTAATACACGCACAAATCATTGCTTCACTGCCTGAGAAACATAACGAACAGGGGCTGCTTGAATTAGTTTCTATCCAGGATGGATTAGAACCTGAGGATAAACGAACTGATGCAGTTAAGTTTCTAGACAGCCTTAGAAGTGTCATGCCGGGACAGTTGATAGACTTAATCAATAAGATTAAGTGTTCAGATGATAATGAACCAATAAGTTGTATCATAGTTGATCCTTCTATTGGGTGGGCATTGGAGGTTGCTAAAAGACTTGGTCTGAAGGAGGTTGCCATATGGCCGGCTGGACCAGTATGCTTGTCTTTGTTACTTCACATTCCTAAGCTGATTGAAGCAGGCATTATAGATGAAGAAGGTAAGAGCTTCTCTCTGTAATTTGATTGACTTTTTCTATCAAGATCTGCTTGTTTGACTTGATTTTTTTCCAGGAACTACGTTGAGGAACGAGTTGATTCAGCTGTCAGAGGATATCCCTGCTTGGAGTGCTTCTGACTTCTCATGGAGCTGTCCTGGTGACCCAACACTGCAGAAAATTTTCTTTGAATGCTGTCTAGTGGTGAAGCAAACCATTGAAAGCTGCAGTTGGCTCCTTTGCAACACATACTATCAACTCGATGCATTAGCTTGTGACATGATTCCAAATATCCTACCTATCGGACCATTACTTTCAAGTCAAAAAAAATTCCCATCAACAGGATCACTTCAACTCGAGGACTCAACTTGTGTAAGCTGGCTCGACCAACAGCTTAAAAGCTCGGTTATTTATGCCGCCTTTGGCAGCACAACAATCTTCAGTGAGTGCCAATTCCATGAACTGGCACTTGCCCTTGAGCTATCAAGTCAACCATTTTTGTGGGTTGTTAGAGGAGACCTTATGAATGGGTCTCCGGCTGAATTCCCAGAAGGGTTTATTAAAAGAGTCGCAAATCGTGGAAAAATCGTGAAATGGGCACCTCAAGAAAAGGTGTTAGCTCACATTTCCATTGCATGTTTTGTGAGCCATTGTGGATGGAATTCAACAATTGAAGGGGTGAGTATGGGGGTGCCCTTTCTTTGTTGGCCTTACTTCGGTGACCAGTTTCAGAACAAGAGATACATTTGTGACCTGTGGAAAGTTGGTATGAAATTGGATAGCGATCAAGATGGGGTCATATCAAGGCACGAGATCAAGAACAAGATACATAAATTGTTTTCCAATGATGCGATTAAAGAAAATGCTCTGAAATTCAAGGAAATGGCAAGAAAGAGTATCAACGAAGGGGGTTCTTCTTTCAAGAATTTCGACAAGTTTATCAACTATCTACGCGATTGAAGATGTTTTGAGGTACAATTTCCTATATTTGTTCACTTATTATTAATGCAAATGTGTTGCTTGCTCTGTTAGCAACAAAGTCATCATATATATGCTACTCTGAAGCTTTGAGAATTATTGATGCATAGTACTGTAAATATTTCCCATTGAAGATCTGAGAAGATCAAATGAGAAATTACAGTTAAAAGAAGGCAGTACATTGACACTCAAAGACCACTTATTTACACATCACCTCCCAAGAACTCTGCCAGTCTCTTCACATGATTAACAATATCACCCTGCATGTTCTCGTATTTTAGAAACAAAATCCTCTTGGGAAAATTTAAGCTTGCCTTGTAGTATCCCAACACATGATCCCAATAGGGCCCAAATGGAGAGTCACCTAACGCCTCCTGCAAAGGTGCCACATTGAGACAAGCACATCTTTAGGGTTTTGATACATATAGACAATTCGACAACCGAGGTTAGAACAGATTCAGGCAATGATGTCCCAAAATGACTGACCAAAAAAATTTCAAATTTACTCCTGATCAAGAGCAAATTTGAAATTTTTTTGGTCATTCATTTTGGGATGGAGTATAAGGAAAATGAGTGCCGTAAAGGCCAGGACACATTTTAAGGTGAGCGAAGGGTGTGGTTTTTCAGACTCAGGCAGATTTTGGGTATTTGGTAAGTTTGCAAAGGCAAGCGCATTAAGCCATGTAGTTCCGCATTTTTTGTTGGTAGTGATTGTGAGTTATCCAGCCATTACTTTTGGGGAGGCTTGATATAATTCCATCTCTAATTCTCCCCTTTTCTTCTTCTTCTTTGCTGGCATTGCTCACCAACAAATCACTTGCCATGACACTTGGTAAAAACAAGCTTACTTTTTTGTTAGGTTATTGGGATATTGGTGATGCTGAATATACCTGTAGGACATGTAACCCAAATTGAAAAGCGTCAATTATTTGTTGCAAAACCAATTGGTACTCTTTTGTTGTTTTTTGCTTAATTAAAGGGTCTGTGCAGTTTTAGAGTTTTGGTGAACATTTATTTACTGGGTTAACTTAAAGGTCTTTGTGAAAATGCCAAGCCAATTCAAACCACGTTTAACTAAAATATTGCTTTGCTAAAATAACAACAAAAATATTGCATATCCCATTCATCTCCGGCTTTTGAATAATTGTATTACTATTTTCTACTTATGTATAATTTGGTTGACACAAAAGTAAGACTATAAAATAAATGAGAATGCCAAACACACACACATATATATATATATATATTGCTAGCTCATGTAATAATGATAAATAAGTTTTTGAAACCAAAGTAAGATTATTAAACAAATGAGCATGATCAATTGCCCATATTAGGTAGGCTCCATTGAAATTTCACAAGGGATTTTTAAAGTTGTTTCTTCTTTAATTATTAAATTAAAATCTCATATTAAGTGCTTTTCAGATCGATGCTCAATGGTTGTTTTAAGTTGATGCCTCATCAATGGATCTCAAGTGCTTCTCAAGTGCCTCTTAGGATCATGATCATCATATGTATGGGTGTATATCTTTATATATACTCCCTCCGTCCCGCATAAAAACGCACTCTTCCATTTTGCACGGTAATTAAGGAAAAGTGTAAGTGGTGTAAGTGTTGTGAGTATGAAAAGTGAAGTAGGAGAGAGAAAGTGGGGTAGGAAATAGTAAGTTGATTGGTGTTGTGAGTGTAAAAGTAAAGTAGGAGAGAGAATGAGTGGGAGGAATAGTAAAGATTCTTTGCCATTTTAGGAAAGTGCATTCTTATGTAGGACGCCCAAAATGGCAAGAGTGCATTCTTATACGGGACGGAGGGAGTATACAATATACATTATAATGTGTAGGCATGTAGCAATTCTTAAAAGAAAATGGCATCCCCTTCTTCTCCGTCTTTCAATAAAGAGGAAAGAGACCGAGGGAACTCAGTTGAAGAGATGATCTCAAGCCTTTCAAAGAGTAAAGGTTGGGTAACAGACTACATGCACCTATACCAAGGCTTTTGGTATTCTAGTAGAGTTCTCAAACGTACCATTTTTGCACAACGAAATTTTAATGCCCAATCCACAGATATCCTTTTGGCAACAGGTCCAAAATGTGGTACAACATGGCTCAAGTCCCTTGCCTTTGCAATCAAAAACAGACCCCAAATGAAGAACATCCTTCACAATCACAAAACCTTTTGCTCAGTCTTAATCCTCATGAACTAATCCTTCGCATAGAAACTGATCATTTAGAAAGATACTCCTTGGAAGATGATGTAAAAACGCAGTGGAATTGAATAGATAAAACAAGAACGGCCGAAACCAATTTTTTTGCAAGGAATCGCAATTCCTTAAAACAATAGTCTCCTAAAAGATTATTCTGCAACAACAACAGCAACAACAACAAAGCCTTAGTCCCAAAATAATTTGGGGTCGGCTAACATGAATCATCATATGTCATCGTGTGAAAAGGTTGTTGGAAAAAAATAAATAAATAAAAAATTAAAAATTAAAAATTAAAATAAAAAAAATAAAAAGTAATAAAATAAATAATAATAATAATAATAATAAAAAAAAACAATCAGCCCCCCACATGGATTTTTGCCCTCCACTCCGGCCTCTTCAACACCATACTTTCATCCACTCCGAGTAATGGCTTAGATAAACACACAAGGTGTAGGGTTTGCAAACTAGCAAAGAAAATTAATTGATAAAAGATCCCTATTACAAAAGTCCTAGCAACCTATTTATACTTGCAAATCCTATTAAATAAAGGAAAAGAAATAAAGAAAACCTAATCAATAAAGGAAAATAAATAAAACCCTAATGACTTATTTAAAACCCTATTGATTAAAATACCCCTCTTCTCAAAATACTAAAATAAATAATAACGATAATAATATGAGACGAATCCAAACTAAAACAATAACGAAATAACAAGTTCCTGTAGCTTTTTATTGTTCACGGCATTACTTGAGCATGAGTCGTGCTAGTTCTTTCACTCGTGCTGATTACCGGCACGAGTCGTACCATTTGGCACGCGTCGTGCAATTTGCTAAATCTTCATCTTCACTTTTTCCACTTTGGTCACCATATTTTCTAGATTTTCCACTTGGGCCACCATATTTTTCAGATTTGCACTTCGGTCCTTGAACTTTATAAAGCGCTCGGCCATTGATATTTGACCTCTCAAACCATGTGCTACATCAGAAGAGGTTGAAATCTTATCTTCACCCCGGCTCATTTCTACCCATATTCCCTACTGTTCATTGCCCGTATCTATTTCTAGGTCGAGCTGCAAAATTGTTTACATGTGTCGGGAGCCCAGAGATACGTTTGTTTCCATGTGGCATTTTGTTGGCAAACTTACTAACAAAGGGGTTCCATACATTTCAATGGAGGAGGCATTTGACTTGTTTTGTCAAGGCATCTCCTTCTGTGGACCGTATTGGGATCATGTGTTAGGATACTATAGGGAAAGTTTAGGATGGCCTGAAAGGGTTTTGTTCTTGAAGTACGAGGACATGCAAAGTGATACTTTGAATCAGGTGAAGAGATTGGCTGAGTTCATGGGGTACCCTTTCTCATTGGAGGAAGAGTCAAAAGGGGTTGCTGTAGAAATTATACAACTATGTAGCTTTGAGAATATGAGCAATTTAGAGGTGAACAAGAACGGTAAGCTTTTTGGTGTGCTAAACAATGATATTTTCTACAGGAAAGGTACGGTTGGAGATTCAAAGAACTATCTCACAGATGAAATGGTGGACCGCCTCAACGAGATCACGAAGGAAAAATTTAAAGGTCTTATGATTGGATATTAAGCATATCATATATGACTACCTAATAAATATGCCGAGAGGGATGTGTGGTTAATCTAGGTAAAGTTATTACATGCTTGGTTGCTTTTGAGCTTAAGTACTACTAGCAAGTTTGATGTATGTCCATCTTTTTATCCTATAATAAGTTGTTGCTCATGCATCACATTTTGTTTGAGCAAAATACCATCCACTTCTTGTTTGTAAATGTAGTACACAGTAATAATGATGTTCATAAGCATTCATTCATCTGGATATTCATACTTGAGGTTAATAATTAATACTCCCTATGTACCTAAATGAATGTCCCAATTTCATAATGGGGACATTCTGGAAATGCTTTCTTTTTAAATGACAAAGAGGTATAAATATTCTTGTTTTCCACTTTCCAAACATTTAGTTTTGCAATTATAGAGTGACTAGTGAATTTGTTTTTGTAAAATATATTTAGGGACAGTTATTTTTAAAAATGATTCATTTTGAGACAAACATTTCTTGAAAATGGATATTCATTTAGAGACAAAGGGAGTAGAAGTTAAGCACACAATTCTTCGTCTTTGATCTATTCTATTGCATGTTTTCTCGATCCGTCTAAAATGGATATTCCTTTAGTTTTTTAATACCATACTTTAAAAAAAAAAGTAGTATGTTGCATTATTTGATATTTTTGTTAGAAGTACATACTCCCGTCCATAAATGAATGTTCGAATTTCATAATCATTCATTCATCCGCATTTTTTTTTGCACTTGTAATTTTAGTTCATGACAACCGTGCAATGTGTGGAAGGAAACATGAGACAAACATTTCTTGAAAATGGATATTCATTTGACGAAGGATTTTATATTTTGAGCCAATGAATACTATCTTTAAAAACTGACATTTTTAAATCTCGCCAATAATTCTCAGGACCATTTTGCCACTCACTTTATTTTCATAGTTGTATGATTTCACAGTTGTGTAATTTCACATTTGTATGATTACTCATTTATGTGATTTCACATTTGTGTCATTTTTCACTAGTAAAATCATTTCTCAATTGATTTCACTGTTATATGATTAAACAATTGTGTGATTTCACATATGTATAAATAAACGGTTGTGTGATTACACAGTTATGTCATTTTTCATTTTTCACCTGTAAAATCATTTCTCAATTTATTTTACAGTTGTATGATTACACAATTATATGATTACACAGTTGTGTGATTTCACAGTTGTATGATTACACAGTTGTGTGATTTCACAGTTGTGTCATTTTTCACTTGTAAAATCATTTTTCATTGATTTCATAGTTGAGTGATTTAGAATTAGAGGCTTTGACTAATAAGTCATTTAGTCAAATGAAAACTACCTTAAAGAAATGACATTTTCAAATCTCACCAAAAGGTCCTTGAAATTTTTGTTGGACCAGATTGCCCCTCCACTCGGGCCCACATACGGACTAAGCAGTGAGCTGCTAAGCGCCTTTAGATCATGCGTTTTTTTCTTCTCTTCTCTCCTCTCTATCTTCTCCTAATCTATCTCTTCCTTTTTTTTTTCTCTCAAAACATTAAAATACAATATTTCAAAATCTAAAAATCGAAAAAATAATCTGAAAACATCGTTTTAATTATATCGTCATCAATACGAATCAAACATGTACGTACACTCAAGATATATTTCAAATTTTATAAATAAAAATTTCATTTTTCATTTGTAAAAAATTGAGAAAATCATTTTTCACTTGTTCACACCTATGTATAAAAACTGATAAATTTAACTCTCTATTTTTCACAATTGATACTCAATTTATTAGACATTCACTTCTCATTTATTCACACCTGAGTATAAAAATTGAGACATTCATTTTCTCATTTGTTTATAAATGGGTATAAAAACTGATAAATTCATCTCTCAGTTTTTCACAATTGATACTCAATTTCTTAGATAAACTGATTTCACGTTCGTATGATTTCACATTGTGTGATGTCATATGCCCTTTAAACAGTTGAGAAATCAATTCCCCTATTGTTTAAAGCTAAATATTTAGTTAATAAATGCATTATCACATACTTATTAAACAATAAAGAACTCAATTTATCACTTATTTCTCACTTGTTAACAATTGAAAAAATTATTTCTCAGCTGGTTTAAGCTAAATATTTAGTCCATTGTTTTTCACTGATGACTTAATTTTGCGGTTGTTTAAAGGTAACGATAAATTTGTTGTCACATAACATTGGAAATAACATAGATAAACTGATTTAATGGTTGTATAATTTCATAGTTGTGAGTTGTTACATTTCACTTGTAAAAATAGAAACATTCGTTTCTCAGTTATTTATACCACAATAGGTGATTTTTTTTCTCACTTGCCCGCGCATGCACACACACATACACACACTGGTGTACGGTATTATTATTTTTTGATAGAACTGGTGTACTGTATTACAGAGACCCTTGTATTCATTCACTCTTCATCATGGGAAGGCAACCACATGTATTGGTAGTCCCATTCCCAGCACAAGGCCATCTAAGGCCACTGTTGAAGTTGTCAAACATGATCACTGAAAAGGGTATTAAGGTCACTTTTGTTACCGAGGTAATACACGCACAAATCATTGCTTTCACTGCCTGAGAAACATAACGAACAGGGGCTGCTTGAATTAGTTTCTATCCAGGATGGATTAGAACCTGAGGATAAACGAACTGATGCAGTTAAGTGTCTAGACAGCCTTAGAAGTGTCATGCCGGGACAGTTGATAGACTTAATCAATAAGATTAAGTGTTCAGATGATAATGAACCAATAAGTTGTATCATAGCTGATCCTTTTATTGGGTGGACATTGGAGGTTGCTAAAAGATTTGGTCTGAAGGAGGTTGCCATATGGCCGGCTGGACCAGTATGCTTGTCTTTGTTACTTCACATTCCTAAGCTGATTGAAGCAGGCATTATAGATGAAGAAGGTAAGAGCTTCTCTCTGTAATTTGAGTTGAACTTTTCTATCAAGATCTGCTTGTTTGACTTGATTTTTTTCCAGGAACTACGTTGAGGAACGAGTTGATTCAGCTGTCAGAGGATATCCCTGCTTTGAGTGCTTCTGACTTCTCATGGAGCTGTCCTGGTTACCCAACACTGCAGAAAGTTGTCTTTGAATGCTATCTAGTGGTGAAGCAAACCATTGAAAGCTGCAGTTGGCTCCTTTGCAACACATACTATCAACTCGATGCATTAGCTTGTGACATGATTCCAAATATCCTACCTATCGGACCATTACTTTCAAGTCAAAAAAAAATTCCCTTCAACAGGATCACTTCAACTCGAGGACTCAACTTGTGTAAGCTGGCTCGACCAACAGCTCAAAAGCTCGGTTATTTATGCCGCCTTTGGCAGCACAACAATCTTCAGCGAGTGCCAATTCCATGAACTGGCACTTGCCCTTGAGCTATCAGGTCAACCATTTTTGTGGGTTGTTAGAGGAGACCTTATGAATGGGTCTCCGGCTGAATTCCCAGAAGGGTTTATTACAAGAGTCGCAAATCGTGGAAAAATCGTGAAATGGGCACCTCAAGAAAAGGTGTTAGCTCACATTTCCATTGCATGTTTTGTGAGCCATTGTGGATGGAATTCAACAATTGAAGGGGTGAGTATGGGGGTGCCCTTTCTTTGTTGGCCTTACTTCGGTGACCAGTTTCAGAACAAGAGATACATTTGTGACCTGTGGAAAGTTGGTATGAAATTGGATAGCGATCAAGATGGGGTCATATCAAGGCACGAGATCAAGAACAAGATACATAAATTGTTTTCCAATGATGCGATTAAAGAAAATGCTCTGAAATTCAAGGAAATGGCAAGAAAGAGTATCAACGAAGGGGGTTCTTCTTTCAAGAATTTCGACAAGTTTATCAACTATCTACGCGACTGAAGATGTTTTGAGGTACAATTTCCTATATTTGTTCACTTATTAATGCAAATGTATTGCTTGCTCTGTTAGCAACAAAGTCATCATATATATGCTACTCTGAAGCTTTGAGAATTATTGATGCATAGTACTGTAAATATTTCCCATTGAAGATCTGAGAAGATCAAATGTGAAATTACAGTTAAAAGAAGGCAGTACATTGACACTCAAAGACCAATTATTTACACATCACCTCCCAAGAACTCTGCCAGTCTCTTCACATGATTAATATGTTCTCGTATTTTAGAAACAAAATCCTCTTGGGAAAATTTAAGCTTGCCTTGTAGTATCCCAACACATGATCCCAATAAGGCCCAAATGGAGAGTCACCTCTACAGAAGGGCTCAAACGCCTCCTGCAAAGGAATTTCTTTAATCTTGATCTTGTCCAGGAAGTGCCACATTGAGACAAGCACATCTTTAGGGTTTTGATACATATAGACAATTCAGGCAATGATGTCCCGAAATGACTGACCAAAAAAAAATTCAAATTTACTCTTGATCAAGAGCAAATTTGAAATTTTTTTGGGTCATTCATTTTGGGATGGAGTATAAGGAAAATGAGTGCCGTAAAGGCCAGGACACATTTTGAGGTGAGTGAAGGGTGTGGTTTTTCAGACTCAGATTTTGGGTATTTGGTAAGTTTGCAAAGGCAATCGCATTAAGCCATGTAGTTCCGCATTATTTGTTGGTAGAGTTTGTGAGTTATCCAGCCATTACTCTTAGGGAGGCTTGATATAATTCCTTCTCTAATTCTCCCCTTTTCTTCTTCTTCTTTGCTGGCATTGCTCACCAACAAATCACTTGCCATGACACTTGGTAAAAACAAGCTTACTTTTTTGTTAGGTTATTGGGATATTGGTGATGCTGAATATACCTGGAGGGCACGTAACCCAATAATATATAGTTTATGTTGTAATCAAGGAAAATTCAACTTCCTCCTTTGAAAGATGCACCTTCTGAATTGCATTAATTTGTTTGGCGAATCTGTGAAGAGTAAGCAGTATCATCAAAAAAATCGGTCTTATATTAAAATATTTTGTTTCACATCGATGGGAGGTAAAATTGATAATTGTGTCAATCAAGATGGATCCCCTCCAATTTTAAAAATTCAACCCTAGTTTTTGAAAATACCCAAATTGATTGCTACTCTGTTGTTGTTTTTTGCTTAATTAAAGGGACTGTGCAGTTTTAGAGTTTTGGTGAACATTTACTGAAAGGTCTTTGTGAAAATGCCAAGCCAATTTAAACGACGTTTAACTAAAACATTACTTTGCTAAAATAACAACAAAAATATTGCATATCCCATTCATCTCCGGCTTTTGAATAATTGTAATACTATTTTCTACTTATGTATAATTGGTTGACACAAAAGTAAGCCTATAAAATAAATGAGAATGCCAAACACACACACACACACACATATATATATATATTGCTCATGTAATAATGATTGTTTTGAGTTGATGCCTCATCAATGGATCTCAAGTGCTTCTCAAGTGCCTCTTAGGATCATGACCATCATATGTACGAGTGTATATCTTTATATATATATATATCTACACAATATACATTATAATGTGTAGGCATGTAGCAATTCTTAAAAGAAAATGGCATCCCCTTCTTCTCCGTCTTTCAATGAAGAGGAAAGGTGATGTAAGCGCAGCGGAAATCAACAAGAAAACGAACAATTCAAGGGAACGTTCGACTTTTAATTCGAATCCACAAATAAAGGATTTGATAAGAAATCAATCAGATCTCTTCTGCAAGCCAATTAAGACTTAAAGGTTGAAAATCCAAATTGCTAAGCAATTGTAAATTGATAATAATAAAGTTGTTTGTAAGCAATAACAAAGAAAATATTTATACTACCTAGGAAAGCTGGAAAACCTAATTAAAACGGAATTAGAAAAACACCAAAAATACCCCTAAGTAATTTTTTTAAGAATCCTAATTGAAAAAGGGAACAAATCTTCAATTCCCGACTTGCCCGGCCGAGTCCCTAATTCCGCACGGCCGTGCACTGCCTGTTCCAAAATTCCTTATTCTCGTCTCGTCTTGCACGGTCGCACCTTTGCGCAAATGAACCATAACCATGTCACCCACAGAAAACACCTTGTGACGACGTCGCTTATGATCAGCCTCTTTCTTATACTTCGCGTTAGATTCCTCAATATTCTTCTTCACCTCAGCTTGAACAGTATCAATCATATCAGCCATATTCTAAGCCGCAACACTATAATAAGGTAAGCTAGGCAAAGAAACCAAATCAAGAGTATGAGTAGGAGCTATCTGATATACAATCTCGAACGGAGTCATCTTAATAGTCATCTTAATAGTCCTGTTGATCATATTGTTGAATGCAAATTCAGCAGTTGCCTAACACCAAGTCCCATTTCTTAGGATGATCACTACACAAACAACGAACCATGCTACCCAAAGTTCTATTGACCACCATTGTTTGTCTATCTGTTTGTGGATGAAAAGAACTACTAAACTGCAAACCTGTGCCAAAAATCTTTCAAAGAGTAAGCCAAAAGTGACTCAAAAACTTTGTATCACGATCAGAAGTAATAGTCTTCGGAACACCATGCAAACGAACAATCTCTTTGAAAAATGAGCCATATTGGAGAAACGATCAACCACCACAAAAACAGAATCATTGGACCTTTGCGTACGAGGTAACCCGAGCACAAAGTCCATAGAGATATCCACCCATGGCTTATCAGGAACCAGCAATGGAGTATACAATCCAGTATTCTGTGACTGCCCTTATTCGTCTAACAAACCATACACCTTTGCACAATCTTATAAGTATCCTTACGAATTTGTGGCTAAAAATACTTCTTTGTAACTAACTCGACTGTCTTATCACGCCCATGATGCCCATCACGATGAATCTGAAAAATAAGACTCTCACGAACAGAGCCTTGCGGAATACACAATCTATTTTTGTAGAATAAAAACCCATCGTGCAACAAAAATAAACCAACGGAAGCCCCATCACGACACTTGGCCCATTCTTCTGCAAAATCCGCATTTGTCTCATATAAGTCCTTCAAACACTCAAATCCAGTCACCACATTCTGCATAGTAATCAACAAATTTGCCCTAAGACTCAAAGATTCGGCTACCTTATTATGTTGTCCACTCTTGTGTTGAATAACAAAATGAATTGTTGCAAATAAGCTACCCAACGAGCATGCATACGATTAAGAGATTTCTGACCATTCATATACTTTAAAGCCTCATGATTAGTGTAAAGAATATACTCGTGATGAAGTAAATACTGCTCCCTATACTTAATTGCATGAACCACTGCATAAAACTCAAGCTCATAAGTTGTCCACTTTCATTTCGACTCCTCTAACTTTTGGAGCATAAAAGCAACCGACATCTTTTCTTGTATCAAAACAGCCCCTATCCCAATCACAGAAGCATCATTCTCAAGGTCAAAAGGCTTAGAAAAATCCGGTAAAGCCAATAATGGAGCATTCGTCAATTTCTCCTTAATCAGAGCAAATCTAGCAGCCGCCTCATCACCCCATAGAAATTTCCCCTTCTTCATGCACTCAGTAATCGGGGCCACAATAGTGCTGAAATTACGAATAAAACGTCGATAGAAAGTAGCAAGACCATGAAAACTACGAACCTCACCAACGGTAGTAGGTCTAGGCCAGTCGCGAATAGCCCGAATCTTATCCTCATCCACATGAATACCATCTGCAGAAACAATGTATCCCAAGAATAATAGTTTATCAAGCATAAAACTACTTTTCTTAAGATTTATATACAACTCATTCTCCCTCAAAGCCTACAGAACTGCCTGTATGTATATGCCCAACATGCTCCTCCCACTCGTGCTAAAAATCAAGATGTCATCAAAATACACCACAAAAAATTTACCATTAAAGGGCTTCAACACTTGATTCATCAAAGCATGAAAGTACTAGGTGCATTAGACAAATCAAAAGGCATCACCAACCATTCATACAATCCCCCCTTGGTCTTGAAAGCAGTTTTCCACTCATCACCAGGGTGAACACGAACTTGATGATAACTACTCCTCAAATCAATCTTAGAAAAGACTTTAGCACCACAAAGCATATCTAACATATCATCAAGACGGGGAATAGGAAAACGATACTTCACATTTATTTTATTAATAGTCCGGCTATCAACACACATACGCCATGTCCCATCTTTCTTAGGAATTAGAAGAGCCAGAACTGCACAAGGACTTAACATTTCCTGTATATAACCCCATTTTAACAAGTCTTCTACTTGCTCTCTTAAAATATCATGTTCTGCTAGACTCATTCTACAATGTGGGAGATTAGAAAGAGATGCACCAGGAACCAAATCAATGTTATGTTGAATGTTGCACAAGGGAGGCAACCCTGCAGGAAGTTCATCTGGCATAATATCACCATATTCTTTCAATAATGATTCTAAGGATTTAGGAACCAAATTTACCGAACCCGACACATCCTTTTTACCACCGCAAAAACACATTTAGCTTCAACAATATCGCCCAAAAATTCATTAACAGTACAAAGCGAAATAATAGGCATCTTTCTCTCCCCGACACAATGACTTTTAACCTTTAAGGGGCATAAATTAAAATATGCTCCGCCTTTCATGAAACTAAGATAATTGTCCCGCCCTTTATGCATCACATTAAGATCAAATTGTCAAGGTCTACCCAAAAGTAAATTGCATGCAGTCACATCTATAATGTCACATAGAATAGTATCCTTATATCGCCCAATGAATAAAGGAACAAGACATTGTTCACGTACCTTAACATTGCCGACTGCATTGATCCACCCAACAAAATAAGGAGAGGGATGTTGTTTTACCTCAAGCTTCAACTTGTCTACAATACCATGAGCCACCAAATTTTCACTACTCCCACTGTCAACAATAATCTGAATATCAACATCGTTAATCTTTCCTTTGGTGCGAAAGATGTTGTGCGTTTCAGGATCCTCCTCTTCACTAGAGGTAGTCAACATTAATCTATTAACCACAAATGACCCATGCTCTTCCACACCTTCATCATCATTGGGATCCTCCCAATATTCTGGACAATCACCTTCATCAACACAATCATCATGATCCACCACATTAACACTCTTACAAAGAGGACACCAACTAGGATTATGGCCTACTTGCCTACATTTTAAACACTTATTGCCAAAAGTTTTGGCATAAGGGTTAGGATTTTGTTGCCCTGTATTAGTGATAATGTTGGTCTTCTTAGCTTGTGTAGGTTGAATAACCGCAGGAACGTCATTCTTCTCCTCTAACACCTTCAAGTCAGTAGTTGGTGTCTTGTCCTGTGTCGCACCCTTGCTTCCAGAATAAGAACCCCCATAATTCCTGAAATTTGATTGAGTCCTAGAAGAAAAAGCAAGTTGTCTCTTCACCGTCATAGACTTTTCAATTGCGTCATCCAAAAATTTCATAGTATGCATCTCCACCAGACTTTTGATATTGAATCGAAGTCCATTGATGAATCTTGCAGTTTGTTGAACCTCTGATTCACCCATATCACGAGCAAACATAGTATGGAACACATGTGAATAATCAGTTATTGTTCTAGCACCCTGTTTGCACTCTAAAATTTTTTGATAAATAACTTGGGAATAATTTTTGGGTAAGAAACGTTGACGCAAGGCCATTCTCATCTGTGGCCATATAGTAATTGGCTCTCTAAACTCGCGACGCAATTGATTAGATAATTGCTTCCACCGTGCAGAAGCACCACCACGCAATTTATACGCCACATACGGTACTTTCCTATCTTCAGGAATATTCATCAAAGTGAAATACTTCTCAACCTCCTCAAGCCAATCATAAAATTCAATCATATCCAATTCACCAGTAAAGAAAGGTAAATCTGCCTTGATTTTAGGCAATTGTTCAGCAACATGATTACCTTCTCTCCTACGATTATCTCTATCTCCTCCGGCCAGCGAAACACGATGTTGAATGTCCTCGCGTCCTACAACGTCTTCTACAAGACCTGCCCTCTGCCCAAGGTTGACATCAGCAATACCAACCTCTAAATGACCCAACGCCGCTACGAGCTCTACATGATCTCTACGCCGATCTTCTTGCATCGCTGTCAAATTGGCGGCTAGTTGTGCTAGGATGGCTTGTGTGTCGTTGTTTCCTCCCTTGTTCTCGGCCATCGTCCTAGAATCGCTCCTTATCTTATCTGATACCAATTGATGTAAACACAGCGGAAATCAACAAGAAAACGAACAATTCAAGGGAACGTTCGACCTTTAATTCGAATCCACGAACAAAGGATTTGATAAGAAATCAATCAGAACTCTTATGCAAGCCAATTAAGATTTAGAGGTTGAAAATCCAAATTGTTAAGCAATTGTAAATTGATAATAATAAAGTTGTTTGTAAACAATAACAAAGAAAGTATTTATACTACTTAGGAAAGCTGGAAAACCTAATTAAAACGAAATTAGAAAAACACCAAAAATACCCCTAAGTAATTGTTTAAGAATCCTAATTGAAAGAGGAAACAAATCTTCAATTCCCGACTTGCACGCCTGAGTCCTCAATTCCGCACGGCCGTGCCCTGCCTGTTCCAAAATTCCTTATTCTTGTCTCGTCTTGCACGGTCGCACCTTTGCCCGGACACGGTCGGTCCTTCACATGACACGGCCGTGCACTTTCCTTAGCTCGGCCGTGCACTTCCTGTAGCACCAAAAACGCAGAAAAAGCAATCTTTCACCAAGGCTTGATCAACCAATACTTGTGCTACATCAAAAGAGACCGAGGGAACTCGGTTGAAGAGATGATCTCAAGCCTTCCAGTGAGTAAAGGTTGGGTAACAGACTACATGCACCAATACCAAGGCTTTTGGTATTCTAGTAGAGTTCTCAAACGTACCATTTTTGCACAACGAAATTTTAATGCCCAATCCACAGATATCCTTTTGGCAACAAGTCCAAAATGTGGTACAATATGGGTCAAGTCCCTTGCCTTTGCAATCAAAAACAGACCCCAAAATGAAGAACATCCTTCACAATCACAAAACCTTCTGCTCAGTCTTAATCCTCATGAATTAATCCTTCGCATAGAATCTGATCATTTAGAAAGATACTCCTTGGAAGAGGTTGAAATCTTACCTTTACCCCGGCTCATTTCTACCCATATTCGCTACTGTTCATTACCCGTATCTATTTCTAGGTCGAGCTGCAAAATTGTTTACATGTGTCGGGAGCCCAAAGATACGTTTGTGTCCATGTGGCATTTTGTTGGCAAACTTACTAACAAAGGGGTTCCATACATTGCAATGGAGGAGGCATTTGACTTGTTTTGCCAAGGCATCTCCTTTTGTGGACCGTATTGGGATCATGTGTTAGGATACTATAGGGAAAGTTTAGGATGGCCTGAAAGGGTTTTGTTCTTGAAGTACGAGGACATGCAAAGTGATACTTTGAATCAGGTGAAGAGATTGGCTGAGTTCATGGGGTACCCTTTCTCATTGGAGGAAGAGTCAAAAGGGGTTGCTGTAGAAATTATACAACTGTGTAGCTTTGAGAATATGAGCTATTTAGAGGTGAACAAGAACGGTAAGCTTTTTGGTGCGTTAAACAACGATATTTTCTACAGGAAAGGTACGGTTGGAGATTCAAAGAACTATCTCACAAATGAAATGGTGGACCGCCTCAACGAGATCACTAAGGAAAAATTTAAAGGTCTTATGATTGGATATTAAGCATATCATATATGACTACCTAATAAATATGCCGAGAGGGATGTGTGGTTAATCTAGGTGAAGTTATTACATGTTTGGTTGCTTTTGAGCTTAAGTACTACTAGCAGGTTTGATGTATGTCCATCTTTTTATCCTATAATAAGTTGATGCTCTTGCATCACATGCATTTTGTTTGAGCAAAATACCATCCATTTCTTGTTTGTATATGTAGTACACAGTAATAATGATGTTCATAAGCATTCATTCATCTGGATATTCATACTTGAGGTTAATAATTAATACTCCCTCCATCCCTAAATGAATTCCCAATTTCATATAGGGGACATTTTGGAAATGCTTTCTTTTTAAATGACAAAGATGTATAAATATTCTTGTTTTCCACTTTCCGAACATTTAGTTTTGCAAGTATAGAGTGATTAGTGAATTTGTTTTTGTAAAAAACATTTAGGGACAGTTACTTTTAAAAATGATTCATTTTGGGACAAACATTTCTTGAAAATTGATATTTATTTAGAGACAGAGAGTAGAAGTTAAGCACACAATTCTTCATCTTTGATTTATTCTATTGCATGTTTTCTCGATCCGTCAAAAAATGGATATTCCGTTAGTTTTTTAATACCATACTTTTTTTAAAAAAAAAAAGTAGTATGTTGCATTATTTGATATTTTTGTAAGAAGTACATACTCCTTCCGTTCGTAAATGAATGTTCGAATTTCATAAGCATTCATTCATCTGCATTTTTATTTTTTTTTTGCACTTGTAATTTTAGTTCATGACAACCATGCATTGTGTTGAAGGAAACGTGAGTATCTTTTATATTCTGGGAGATTTGTTTTCATCAAATCTCTTGAGTTTTTGCCTTTGACGTAGGATTTTATATTTTGAGCCAATGAATACTATCTTTAAAAACTGACATTTTTAAATCTCGCCAATAATTCTTAGGACCATTTTGCCACTCACTTTATTTTCATAGTTGTATGATTTCATAGTTGTGTAATTTCACATTTGTATGATTACTCATTTATGTGATTTCACATTTGTGTCATTTTTCACTAGTAAAATCATTTCTCAATTGATTTCACTGTTATATGATTAAACAATTGTGTGATTTCACATTTGTATAAATAGACGGTTGTGTGACTACACAGTTATGTCATTTTTCATTTTTCACTTATAAAATCATTTCACAATTTATTTCACAGTTGTATGATTACACAATTATATGATTACACAGTTGTGTGATTTCACAGTTACGTCATTTTTCACTTGTAAAATCATTTTTCATTGATTTCACAGTTGAGTGATTTCAAATTAGAGGCTTTGACTAATAAGTCATTTAGTCAAATGAAAACTACCTTAAAGAACTGACATTTTCAAATCTCACCAAAAAGTCCTTGAAATTTTTGTTGGACCAGATTGCCCTCCACTCGGGCCCACATACGGACTAAGCAGTGAGCAGGGCCGGCTCTCTCTAGGTGCAAGAGGTTCCTCCACACCGGGCTCCAAATTTTGGAGGGCCCCATTTTATCTAGGTCCATTAGGTATATAGCTTCAAAAAAAAATTATGTTGTGAAAAATTAATGATCAATGTAACAAATTATTTTTGAATTTTATTGCTTAATTTTGTAAAACTTTAATCTTTATATAAAAACACTTATATATACATATTATATTTTTTATATTAATTTTTAATCATTAGGGGCCCAGTATTCACATTTCGCACAGGCCCCAATAATTATTGAGACGGGCCTGGCAGTGAGCTGCTAAGCGCCTTTAGATCATGCGTTTTTTTCTTCTCTCCTCTCTTTCTCTCTCCTAATCTATCTCTTCCTTTTTTTTTCTATCAAAACTTTAAAATACAATATTTCAAAATCTAAAAATTGAAAAAATAATCTGAAAACATCGTTTTAATTATATCATCATCAATACGAATCAAACATGTACACTCAAGATATATTTCAAATTTTATAAATAAAAATTTCATTTTTCATTTGTAAAAAATTGAGAAAATCATTTTTCACTTGTTCACACCTATGTATAAAAACTGATAAATTTAACTCTCTATTTTTCACAATTGATACTCAATTTATTAGACATTCACTTCTCATTTGTTCACACCTGAGTATAAAAATTGAGACATTCATTTCTCATATGTTAATGAGTATAAAAACTGATAAATTCATCTCTCAGTTTTTTACAATTGATACTCAATTTCTTAGATAAACTGATTTCACGTTCGTATGATTTCACATTGAGTGATGTCATATGCCCTTTAAACAGTTGAGAAATCAATTCCCCTATTGTTTAAAGCTAAATATTTAGTTAATAAATGCATTATCACATGCTTATTAAACAATAAAGAACTCAATTTATCACTTATTTCTCACTTGTTAACAATTGAAAAAATTATTTCTCAGCTGGTTTAAGCTAAATATTTAGTCCATTGTTTTTCACCGATGACTTAATTTTGCGGTTGTTTAAAGGTAACGATAAATTTGTTGTCACATAACAATGGAAATAACATAGATAAACTGATTTAATGGTTGTATAATTTCACAGTTGTGAGTTGTTACATTTCACTTGTAAAAATAGAAACATTCGTTTCTCAGTTATTTATACCACAATAGGTGATTGTTTTTTCTCACTTGCCCGTGCATGCACACACACATACACACACTGGTGTACGGTATTATTATTTTTTGATAGAACTGGTGTACTGTATTACAGAGACCCTTGTATTCATTCACTCTTCATCATGGGAAGGCAACCACATGTATTGGTAGTCCCATTCCCAGCACAAGGCCATCTAAGGCCACTGTTGAAGTTGTCAAACATGATCGCTGAAAAGGGTATCAAGGTCACTTTTGTTAACACCGAGGTAATGCACGCACAAATCATTGCTTCACTGCCTGAGAAACATAACGAACAGGGGCTACTTGACTTAGTTTCTATCCAGGATGGATTAGAACCTGAGGATAAACGAACTGATGCAGTTAAGTGTCTAGACAGCCTTAGAAGTGTCATGCCAGGACAGTTGATAGACTTAATCAATAAGATTAAGTGTTCAGATGATAATGAACCAATAAGTTGTATCATAGCTGATCCTTTTATTGGGTGGACATTGGAGGTTGCTAAAAGACTTGGTCTGAAGGAGGTTGCCATATGGCCGGCTGGACCAGTATGCTTGTCTTTGTTACTTCACATTCCTAAGCTGATTGAAGCAGGCATTATAGATGAAGAAGGTAAGAGCTTCTCTCTGTAATTTGAGTTGACTTTTTCTATCAAGATCTGCTTGTTTGACTTGATTTTTTTCCAGGAACTACGTTGAGGAACGAGTTGATTCAGCTGTCAGAGGATATCCCTGCTTTGAGTGCTTCTGACTTCTCATGGAGCTGTCCTGGTGACCCAACACTGCAGAAAGTTATCTTTGAATGCTATCTAGTGGTGAAGCAAACCATTGAAAGCTGCAGTTTGCTCCTTTGCAACACATACTATCAACTCGATGCATTAGCTTGTGACGCGATTCCAAATATCCTACCTATCGGACCATTACTTTCAAGTCAAAAAAAATTCCCATCAACAGGATCACTTCAACTCGAGGACTCAACTTGTGTAAGCTGGCTCGACCAACAGCTCAAAAGCTCGGTTATTTATGCCGCCTTTGGCAGCACAACAATCTTCAGTGAGTGCCAATTCCATGAACTGGCACTTGCCCTTGAGCTATCAGGTCAACCATTTTTGTGGGTTGTTAGAGGAGACCTTATGAATGGGTCTCCGGCTGAATTCCCAGAAGGGTTTATTACAAGAGTCGCAAATCGTGGAAAAATCGTGAAATGGGCACCTCAAGAAAAGGTGTTAGCTCACATTTCCATTGCATGTTTTGTGAGCCATTGTGGATGGAATTCAACAATTGAAGGGGTGAGTATGGGGGTGCCCTTTCTTTGTTGGCCTTACTTCGGTGACCAGTTTCTGAACAAGAGATACATTTGTGACCTGTGGAAAGTTGGTATGAAATTGGATAGCGATCAAGATGGGATCATATCAAGGCACGAGATCAAGAACATGATACATAAATTGTTTTCCAATGATGCGATTAAAGAAAATGCTCTGAAATTCAAGGAAATGGCAAGAAAGAGTATCAACGAAGGGGGTTCTTCTTACAAGAATTTCGACAAGTTTATCAACTATCTACTCGACTGAAGATGTTTTGAGGTACAATTTCCTATATTTGTTCACTTATTAATGCAAATGTATTGCTTGCTCTGTTAGCAACAAAGTCATCATATATATGCTACTGTGAAGCTTTGAGAATTATTGATGCATAGTACTGTAAATATTTCCCATTGAAGATCTGAGAAGATCAAATGTGAAATTACAGTTAAAAGAAGGTAGGACATCACCTCCCAAGAACTCTGCCAGTCTCTTCACATGATTAACAATATCACCCTGCATGTTCTCGTATTTTAGAAACAAAATCCTCTTGGGAAAATTTAAGCCCTCCAATTTTAAAAATTCAAGGTTAACTAATCCCTAGTTTTAGAAATTACCCAAGCCAATTTAAACCACGTTTAACTTAAAGGTCTGTACAGTTTTAGAGTTTTGGTGAACATTTACTGGGTTAACTTAAAGGTCTTTGTGAAAATGCCAAGCCAATTTAAACCACGTTTAACTAAAATATTTCTTTGCTAAAATAACAACAAAAATATTGCATATCCCATTCATCTCCGGCTTTTGAATAATTGTAATACTATTTTCTACTTATGTATAATTGGTTAACACAAAAGTAAGACTATAAAATAAATGAGAATGCCAAACACACACACACAAACACACACACACACACATATATATATATATATATTGCTAGCTCATGTAATAATGATAAATAAGTTGTTGAAACCAAAGTAAGATTATTAAACAAATGAGCATGATCAATTGCCCATATTAGGTAGGCTCCATTGAAATTTCACAAGGGATTTTTAAAGTTGTTTCTTCTTTAATTATTAAATTAAAATCTCATAATAAGTGCTTTTCGGATCGATGCTCAATGGTTGTTTTGAGTTGATGCCTCATCAATGGATCTCAAGTGCTTCTCAAGTGCCTCTTAGGATCATGACCATCATATCATATGTACGAGTGTATATCTTTTTATATATGTACAATATACTCCCTCCGTCCCTAAATGTTTGTCCCATTTGACTTTTCAAACATTTTATGGTTACATTACAAGTTTGGAAAATTTAGTGATTTTGAAGCTTTAATTTTGGAAATGAGACTTGGGACAAAGAAAAAGGGAAAATGGGACAAACATTTAGGGACGGAGGGAGTACATTATAATGTGTAGGCATGTAGCAATTCTTAAAAGAAAATAAGAAAATGGCATCCCCTTCTTCTCCGTCTTTCAATGAAGAGGAAAGATGATGTAAACGCAGTGAAAATCGACAAGAAAACGAACAATTCAAGAGAACGTTCGACCTTTAATTCGAATCCACGGACAAAGGATTTGATAAGAAATCGATGCTCAATGGTTGTTTTGAGTTGATGCCTCATCAATGGATCTCAAGTGCTTCTCAAGTGCCTCTTAGGATCTTGACCATCATATGTATGGGTGTATATCTTTATATATATACAATACTCCCTCCGTCCCATTATTTACTTCACCATTTTGGCTCCGGCACGCAAATTAAGAAAATGGGTGGGAAGAAAAAATGTTGTGAGTGTAATTTGAAAATAGGAGAGAGAAATTTGAAAATAGGAGAGAGAATGAGTGGAGGGAATAATAAATTATAATGGTGTTGTGAGTATTAAAATAATGTAGGAGAGAGAATGAGTGGAGGGAATAGTAAAGATTCTTTGCCAAAAAAGGAAAGGTGAAGCTTTCAATGGGACACCCAAAATGGCAAAAAGTGAAGTTATTAATGGGACGGAGGGAGTATACATTATAATGTGTAGGCATGTAGCAATTCTTAAAAGAAAATGGCATCCCCTTCTTCTCCGTCTTTCATTAAAGAGGAAAGAGACCGAGGGAACTCAGTTGAAGAGATGATCTCAAGCCTTTCAAAGAGTAAAGGTTGGGTAACAGACTACATGCACCTATACCAAGGCTTTTGGTATTCTAGTAGAGTTCTCAAACGTACCATTTTTGGACAACGAAATTTTAATGCCCAATCCACAGAAATCCTTTTGGCAACAGGTCCAAAATGTGGTACAACATGGCTCAAGTCCCTTGCCTTTGCAATCAAAAACAGACCCCAAAATGAAGAACATCCTTCACAATCACAAAACCTTCTGCTCAGTCTTAATCCTCATTAACTAATCCTTCGCATAGAAACTGATCATTTAGAAAGATACTCCTTGGAAGATGATGTAAAAACGCAGCGGAATGGATAAAACAAGAACGGCCGAAACCAATTCTTCTGCAAGGAATCGCAATTCCTTAAACCATAGTCTCCTAAAAGATTATTCTGCAAGCCAAATTAATGACTTAGATAAACACACAAGGTGTAGGGTTTGCAAACTAGCAAAGAAAATTAATTGATAAAAGATCCCTATTACAAAAGTCCTAGCAACCTATTTATACTTGCAAATCCTATTAAATAAAGGAAAAGAAATAAAGAAAGCCTAATCAATAAAGGAAAAGAAATAAAACCCTAATGACTTATTTAAAACCCTATTGATTAAAATACCCCTCGTCTCAAAATACTAAAATAAATAATAACGATAATAATATGAGACGAATCCAAACTAAAACAATAACAAAATAACAAGTTCCTTAGCTTTTTATTGTTCACGGCATTACTTGAGCCCGAGTCGTGCTAGTTCTTTCACTCGTGCTGATTACCGGCACGAGTCGTACCATTTGGCACGAGTCGTGCAATTTGCTAAATCTTCATCTTCACTTTTTCCACTTTGGTCACCATATTTTCTAGATTTTCCACTTTGGCCACCATATTTTCCAGATTTGCACTTCGGTCCTTGAACTTTATAAAGCGCTCGGCCGTTGATATTTGACCTCTCAAACCATGTGCTACATCAGAAGAGGTTGAAATCTTACCTTCACCCCGACTCATTTCTACCCAATATTCCCTACTGTTCATTACCCGTATCTATTTCTAGGTCGAGCTGCAAAATTGTTTACATGTGTCGGGAGCCCAAAGATACGTTTGTTTCTGTTAGGACCTAACTATGTAATCCACATAGTTATAAAAGGTTTTGACAAAGAAATATATCATATGTTATCTGACAGCCAAGATAACATATGACTTTCACAGCTGAGCCCTTGCACATGTGATGCGGACACAATTGCGGAGTCATTTTTGGAGTCGTTTGAGCGTCAGCGCGAAAACGGGCGTAACTTTTGATTCCGGAGGAGTTACGGGACGCACAGCATATCAAAATTGGGGTGATTCCTCCATTATAAGATCCAATTTAGATTTAGGGGGGAAGGTACTTGCATTGTTGTTGAAATTCTTAGGTGCAAATCCCGGGGGTTGTGTAGATGGTTGCGGGTTAAGAACGTTGTTATTCTTATAGGAAAAATTGGGGTGATTCCTCCATTCGGGATTGTATGTATTAGAATACATTCCCCCTTTTTGCCCAAAAGAATTAACAAAGTTCACTTGATCGTTAGAAGTAACGTCAAGTAACTCGCAGTTATCCGTACTATGTGAGTTAGACCCACACAGTTCGCATAACACATTTACACTAGCAATGGGATTGACATTATAACTTTCAAACTTTTTCAAAAGCATGTCAACTTTAGAGGAGAGAAGAGTAACTGCATCAACATTATATTTATCGGGCGTACCTTGTTGCTGCTCCCTCTCGTTTGACCATTGGTAATGGTTCAATGCAATGTTCTCGATAAGGTCGTATGCCTCATCGACTCCTTTGTTCATTAACGCTCCTCCCGCAGCGGCATCAATGGTCTCTCTTGTTTTGAATATGAGACCGTTGTAGAAGGTGTGAACAATCAACAACTTTTCAAGCCCGTGGTGGGGGCACATTCTGAGAAGTTCCTTGAACCGCTCCCATGCATCATACAAAGTCTCACTATCTGTTTGACAGAAGTTAGTGATCTTTGTTCGTATCTGGGCAGTCTTGCTTGGTGGGAAGAATCGACCAAGGAATGCTTCTTGAATTTGGTCCCATGTTGTTAATGAATTCTGGGGGACCGAATTCAACCATTATTTTGCCTTATCCTTAAGAGAGAAAGGAAAAAGGCGCATCCGAATTGCTTCCACCGTAACACCTTGAATACGTGTGGTATCACAGTATTCAAGGAATGTTTGGTTGTGTAGAGATGGGGATCTTCGAAGGCGGTGCCGCTGTATTGGTTATTCATAACCATATGCAATAATTGCGGCTTTATCTCGAAGTTTGCCGCTCCGGCATTCGGCACAACAATAGGAGATCTAGTTCCCGGGGTACTTGGGTTAACAAAGTCCCGTAGGGTCCTAGCGGGTGTTTGCTGCTCTCCGTCCATATGCTTCTTCAAAGTTTCTCTAAATCTTCTTAATCTCTCGTGAAAGCTTCTTTCGGGTTCCGGATCAAAGTTGTTAACGTATGTCCGAGACCGTTTCATAAACTATAAGAAAAACACTTGAAGAAAAATTAAACGCAACAATTTATAGGAAGAGAAAGCAAAATAGTAAAAATAAAACAAAAACTAAAAATTATGTAGTAAAGACAAAAATAAAAAGTAAACCGAAGTCCCCGGCAACGGCGCCAAAAACTTGTTCGGTTGTCAACCTAACGGTTTATTTATATCCGCAAGCGCACGGGCTATTGTAATATAGCGGGTGCAAGTACGGGTCGATCCCACAGAGACAGGGTTTACTAGGGAATATTTTTGTCTTTAGAAAGTAATAGAAAAGATTGGGGGGAGATAAAATTTGTTTTTAGAAAAATAGAGAGAACATAAACAGAAAGTATTTTGATTAGATTCTTATAAAACGAAGCATTCTCGGGATTGTAAATCATACACATAATTTTATTCATCAAATCGTCATTGTCTTAGAGATAAAAGGTTTTCATAAAAAGCAAGGATGGTATGTTAAGCCTACGCTACTTCGGGCTAAGACAGTAGCGTTTGTATTCTTCACTAATTATGTCCTAACTGTTTGAGATTTTCGTTTACGTTATTCCCACCCTGTCACAAACGGGCGTTCCGGCTTATCTCTTGCTGACCATAATTAGTAAGAATCCATTAAGGATGAGAGTCAACATACTTTCCATTAAAGAAACATCCCTAGGCCATTGAACTACTCTCGTGATCAATGAATCCTAGTTTCTTTATATGGTTCCGTCAATCGAGATTCTCCGCTAGGTACTTCTCTCAATTGACTGAATCATACAAATTGGATATCTCCAAAATGTAAGGCATTTAGAGAATAATATAAAGAAATTGTTTAGATGAAGGAAGAAGACAAGACTTAACATTTTTAGATGATGAATAAGTATGCTTTTGAGTTTCCAACCCCAAGAATAAGGGGGATTACTCACAAGCCATTAAATAACATAAAAGCAGAAGTAAAAGATTGAGTAAGAAGGACTTATGATGAATAAACGCTGGAAATGATGCTTCACTTTTATTACTTTTCCTCCAAAGTAACTCCAAGAACAAAATAATGACTTTGATCTTCAAATTCCTTTGGAAAATTGTTATCACAAGTGTTTTTACTTTCTATCTATCTAATATCAGTGATTTCTCTCTAATAATTCGTGTCTAAGACTGATCACTAGGGCCCTATTTATAAAAAGGAGGAGACTCTTCAATTGGGTGCCATCAAAAGGTGCCTTTACGTTTGCAGTCGCGTTTTGCACGGCCGCGTCAAGGAAGTTGCACGGCCGTGTGACCCTTGGCGCCAGATTTGAATTTGAGTCTTGACACTTCGCACGGCCGCTCCTGTCCAAGCTGCACGGCCGCTCCATATAATGACACGGCCACTCCCTCTTCAAGACACGGCCACTCCATATTTTAGGGCCAAAAATTGCCTGAAAAAGGGCAGGTGCACGGCCACTCCATCTTGGCTGCACGGCCGCTCCATCTGGAATTTAGCTTTGTGTGCTTGATTTGGTTGGTGCTCTTCCATGCCTTTTGCTTTGGAGTGTCCAAGCATCCTTTTGATAAAAATGAACCTAAAACCTGTCTTTAAATGCAAGAAATATACCAAAAGCGTAAAATCTAGATAATATAAAAAAGGAACTAAAAAGTATATGAAATGGAATGAGAAATGATGCTTTATGCAATAAAAAGTATATAAAACTAAGGATAAATCACTATATAATAGTCACTTATCAGAGACAAGAGTGGAAGATGCAAAAGGCAGCTTGTGACTTTTATTAATAAAGCAAGAATTACAAGGAGGTAAGCTAGCGAAAATAGATAAACTGAACTTGCTACGTAATAAACTAAGAACGGGGGAAGAGGGATGTCCTAATCTATGATGCTACAGCTGCGATGAGAGAGAGCTTGAATGAGCTTGAATGGGCGGAGGGTGCCAAATGTAGACGCCATCCTCAAGGTTTCCATGGATGAGAGTTTGACTCGTAGCTTTGTCCTTGATAAGAAAAGAAGAATGTGAGAATTCAATGATGGCATTGTTGTCACGACAGAATTGAGACACGAATAGAATATTAGTAATAAGTGGGACATGTAAGATATTATTAAATTTAAGAAGAGAGGATGATGTGGGGAGAGAGAAGGAACCTATGTGAGAGATTGGAAGAGAAGAGCCATCGCCGATAATGACGTCGTCACTGCCATTGTAGGGTGTGTGAAGAGCAAGGTTGGAGAGGTCATTGGTGATGTGGTTGGTTGCACCACTATCGATGAGCCAAGATAGAGGAGGAGGAGGTGGGTTGGGATGGGATACGATGTGGGCTTGGGGGTTAGGGTTTGGATTTCAGTTTTGGCAATGAGAGGGGGGGGGGGGGAAGTTGACGGTGGGGTGGTCGCGTTTGAATTGGCGATATTGGGAGATAACATGTCCAATGATGCGACAGTATTAGCACTTTCCATTAAAAGGGCGTGGGGAGGAGTACGAGTTATGGGATGAAGAGGGATTGTTGTTGCGGTAGGAGTTACGGTTAGGTGAAGGGTGGGTGTGGACGGTAAAGGCAGTGGTGGGGAGAGGAGAGGTGGTTGTGGATTGTTTTAGGGTGAGTTCATGTTGGATAAGTTTTTCGTGTAGGCCTTCAAAGGAGATAGGGTTATCCCGGGCTCAGTTGGAGTCAATGACGAGTTTGAAGGTTTCATAGTCCAAGCCTTTGAGGATAGTGTAGATTATGTCCTCGGAATCCATGGGTTTTCCTAGAATGGCAAGCTTGTCGGTGTAGGTTTTGACCGCATTCATGTAATCGGAGATGGATAGTTGGTTTTTGGTGAGGTTTGCAAGGTTGTCTTTGATTTGAAGTATGTGGCCACGGGAAGGATTGGCATAGGTGGTTTTGAGGATGGTCCAAGCTTCGTGGGAGGTTTTGGCTTGGTGAACAAGGGGAGCAATGGCGGGGTCTAGGGTTCCTATGAGGGCTCCTAGGATGAGGCAATCTTGGCGAGACCAAGTAATGGCTACCAGATTGGGAATGGTGGTGGTGGTGGCTGGTTTGGCCGGTTCATCATCCGTTTCAACGGTAGCGGGGGTGGTGGTGATGATATTATCATCGGGTTTTGGGTGGGTGCCATCGACAAATTTCAAGAGGTCGAGGCCAAAGAGGATGGAGGTAATTTGGGATGCCCACGTGAGATAGGTTAAAGGGGTGAGGGTGCGGCAGTAAGATAAGTTGACCAAGAAGAGGGGGTTGGTCGGGTTGGGTAGCATTAGGAATGGTGGAGGAGGCTCCGGCCATTGCCATGGTGGGGTGGGGCTGCCGAGTTTGACAGGGAATTTTGGGATTATGGGGCTTGAATCTTACAGCTCTGATACCATGTAAAAAATGAGAAGCCTTGACTTTGTTTATTCACAATAGTGCAATATATAGTTACAATTGGAGAGTCCTAATTGTACAAGGATTGTGAGATTCTATCTATACATGGAAGATATGTTTTCCTAATCTATGTATGTAACAATATTTACCAAATACAAGAAGTAAATGTAGATTAGGAAACAATTGTAATTTAGGAAACAACAATCCAAGTCTGTGAGGGTTTTGCTGAAGAAGCTTCTGCACGGCGAGGCTGGCGCCTCGGCCAGACCGAGGTATGCGCCTGGTGACCAGTAGGTTTGGCCGAGGGTTGGAGCTGGTGAGGCGGCCGCTTGGGCCCTGCTAATGCGTGCGCCTCGAGAGCAGTTGGTGCGGCCTTGGGGAGCTCCATTTGGGGCGGACGCCTGGATGTAAATGGGGCGGGCGCCTCATCTTGTGCAGTGACCTTGGGCTGTGGTTCATCACTCTTGATAGGGGTGCTATCTGGAAACTTCAGTGAACTTTTTCTTATGCCTATTTCAAAGGAACCAAAATTTCCTTTAAAAACTTTCTCATCATTGATTTTCTTCTTCCAACTCAGTCCTAAACCCACCTTCCAATTGATAAAGTCTGAGGTTTCACTTTAAAATCAATTTGTGCTAAGGGGAGTGGCCCATGATCTTTATATATTATAGGCAAGGTTTGTCAATTTCCAATGTGGAATAATATCTCTAACACGCCCCCTCACGTGTAGCGGGCTTTGCCAAAGCTTACAACGTGGACTTATCAAATGGGTGGCGCGGAGTAAGATCGTGGGCCTTGGGTCTGCACGTGTAAAGAACCTGCTCTGATACCATCTTAAAATCTGAGGTTCCACCTTAAAACCAATTGGTGCTAAGGGGAGTGGCCCATGATCTTATATATTATAGGCAAGGTTTGTCAATTCTCAATGTGGAATAATATCTCTAACACCAATAACCATAAATACAACTTTAAAGCTGATATGTACAACAAGGCAAGCATAAACAGTTTCACCCGTAGTCAATATATAGGGTATAACTTATAATGTGGAGTGAAATTTGGTAGAAGACAATAAAACTCGGGAAAAAGAATGCTTGCAAGTTGCAAGTTGCAAGTTGGCAGTATTTTATATAAACCTTTCACATCGGGTCTCTGTCATGATTACAGATTACTGGACAGTTCAACAAACATGGCACCCATTTTTTCCTTCAAAATATATAAGAGAACTATTGACCTAAAGTATGAATATCCAGATGAATGAATGCTTATTAATGTACTGCATATGCAAACAACAAGCCACGCGCACAAAGGTATTTATTAAATCACCAGATAAAAATCAACTGAAACCGAAAGACTATCACAAACCAAATTGTGATACATAAGATCTAGAATCACCTTATTACACGATAAGAAGATGGACATACACCAAACTAGCTAGTACTTCAACTCAAATGCAACTGAAAGAATGTGAGCCAAGCATCCTTCTCGGCATATTTATTAGGGAGTTGTATATGATATGCTTAATATCCAATAGCAAGACCTTCAAACTTTTCCTTAGTGATCTTATTAAGGTGCTCCACCATTTCATCTGTGAGATAGTTCTTTGAATCACCAACCTTACCTTTCCTGTAGAAAATATCATGGCTTATCAAACCAAAAAGCTTACCTTTCTTGGTCACCTCTAAATTGCTCATATTCTCAAAGCTGCATAATTGTATAATTTCTTCAACAACCCCTTTTGCCTCTTCCTCCAATGTGAAAGGGTACCCCAAGAACCCAGCCAATCTCTTCACCTGATTCAAAGTATCACTTTGCATGTCCTCGTACTTCAAGAACAAAACTTTTTCAGGTCGTTCCAAGCTTGCTCTATAGTATCCTAACACATGATCCCAATATGGTCCATAAAAGGAGACGCCTTGGCAAAACAAGTCAAATGCCTCCTCCAATGAAATGACTGGAACCTCTTTCAAACTCACCTTGTCAAAGAAATGCCACATGGAAACAAACATATCTTTGGGATCTCTACACACGTACACAATTTTGCAGCCGAAATGGGAAATAGATTTAGGCAATGAACCATAGGGAATGTGGGTACCAATGAGGCGGGGTGAAGGTAAGGTTTCAACTTCTTCCAATGAATAACTTTGGAAAAGTCCAAATTCTATGTTTTTGATTAGTACGTGAGGATTAACACTGAGAAGAGGGTTTGGTGAATGTGAAGGATGTTCTTCATTTTGGGGTGGTGTTGCCGCTCTGTTTTTTATTGCGAAGGCAAGGGACTTGAGCCATGTTGTACCACATTTTGGATTTGTAGCCAAAAGGATATCTGTGGATTTGGCCTTAAAATTTTGTTGTGCAAAAATCGTACCTTCGAGAGAATTGGGACCATACCAAAAGCCCTGGTATGGGTGGAAGTAGTGTGTTATCCAACCTTTACCCTTTGGAAGGTTTGAGATCATCTCTCCAACAGATTTTCCCTTCTCTTCTTCTGCTTCAGCTTCATTGACAGACAGGAATGAAGGGGTTGCCATTTTGTTTGTTCAAGAATTGCTTCATGTCTACACGTTATATGTAGTCATGTAAAGTCATAAAATATTATATATGTATATATATATAATGTTGTGAATTCACGCAGCGGAACGGCCCAAGCTTGGAGTAATAATAAGAGCAACACACACGAAAAGTAAATCACACACAAAGGGACACACAAGAATTGTTAACCCGGTTCGTTGCAACAACAACTACGTCCGGGGGCGCTACCAAGCCAAAATATTCTCTCTAATATTTTCAGATGTTACAATTTGTTTCTAGGCTATCACATGTATTTATAGGGAACAATAAATCAAACCTAGTAATACTCGAATTCCTACTCAAGAAAGTAATCTTCTTTCTTTTCAAGTATATCCTAATATTACTATCAAAAGGAATCACCAATGCAAGAGGAGATCTTATCAAAATAGGAAACAAATCTGCTGCAGAAAAATCTTCCCCGACACGTGGGCGGTCGCCCACCACCCTATGGGCAGTCGCCCAAGAAGAAATTCCCACGAGCCCAATCTTCTGTACATGTGGGCGGTCGCCCACCACCACCATGGGCGATCGCCCATCTCAACAGAGGCACCTCCGGATTTTCCTTCTTGATCTCACCAACTCCTCCGACCGCGGTTCAAATTCCTTTATTCATGGTTTTGACTCCACATCCCAACAATCTCCCACCTGGAGACAAACCATCCATGATACCTCTCTTGAAACAAATTTCAGTGGCCAGCTGTTGCGTTGGTAGCGCCCGGCCTCTTGTCTAGTTATCCAAGTGAGTTGAAGCTGAGCTACGCCTCAACATAACTGTCGGTTCTACCATGCTCCGAGTCTTCATTCCGAATGATCCTCCCTGCACATCCCCGCTCACTTGCTTGCTAACTATCGATCCTGAACAGCGCGAATCCACGTGCCCCACACAATCACAAGCTTGGAACCTTTGTGTGTTCATTGCAACCCATCGCATCACCGTTCTAGATCCCGCTCCCATGTTGGCCAAATTGGCTCCGCATCGGCCGACTTCATTACCCAATTTTCTACCAACATACCGTTTAGTGAAATTTCTCCCACCATGGCGATCTCGGCCACCACCATTCATCATTGGGATGCGCCTTCGTTTCCCCCAACGACTCATGTTGCATGTGGTATACAACATATCTTCCACGCCGCCACGAGCCACAAGCTAGCTTCGCGGTTTACCTTCTATGTCCCACAACCGAAGGTCACCACACAACCCTCCTTATCAAGTTGCCTTATGGAAATTAAGTTCCTCTTCAAATCCGGAATATGTCGCACATCACATAGCCGCAAAACAGTTCCATCCGTTGCTTTGACCCGAACAACCCCTTTTCCAATGACCTTGACAGGATTATTGTTTCCCAAACAAACAATCCCAAAATCACCCGGAACGTACTGCTCCATTCTTTCTGCACTGGTGCATGAATGAAACGTCGAGCCCGAATCCAAAACCCACAAATCTGTTGAACTGCTCCCACCCAAGATTAATGCATCCGCTATCTCCTCAGCAACATTCAATTCCCTCGCTCTGCCTGACCGCTTCGGACAACTTCTCCTAAAGTGCCCCTTCTCCCCACAATCATAGCAAGTAATCACCTTCTTGCCACCCTTACTCTTTTCACTGACATTTAGTGCTAGCCCCGATGTCCCTCCTTTTCTCTTTCTACGAATTTATTCACCAAGAATCACATCAACGACATCCGAAAACTTCAACTTCACTTTTTCTGTTGAAACGTTAACTGCTATCGCAGTCGTATCCCAACTTTCCGGCAAAGAAGAAAGTAATATCAACGCTAGTACCTCGTCATCAAGAGTAACAGCCACGAAAGATAGTTGGGTCGCAGTAGATTTGAATTCACTTATATGCTTTGTTGCCGACATGCCTTCCACCATCCTTACGTTCAACAGCTTCCTCATTAGATGAGCTTTATTCGCCGCCGATGGTGCCTCGTACATGCTCGCCAACATCTGTAACATCTCCATGGTAGTCTTCGCCTCCAAAACATTCTTCGCCACATCCTTGGTCAACGTTTGCCTAACAAGCCCTAACGCTTTCCGATCCAAAATTTCGAATTTTGCTTCCTCTATGTCCGTCGGCTTTTCTTTTAATGGTAGATACAAATCCTTGTTCCACAGAACATCCTCGATTTGTGTCTTCCAAAAATTGAAATCCGTCCCATCAAACTTTTCGATCAATACCTTATTACCATCCTCCAAAGCTCCCAATAAATCCATGGCAAAAGATAACCCAAGCAATGATTCGACAAAACCAAAAGCTCTGATACCAGTTGTTGTAGATTCACGCAGCGGAACGGCCCAAGCTTGGAGTAATAATAAGAGCAACACACACGAAAAGTAAATCACACATAAAGGGACACACAAGAATTGTTAACCCGGTTTGTTGCAACAACAACTACGTCCGGGGGCGCTACCAAGCCAAAATATTCTATCTAATATTTTCAGATGTTACAATTTGTTTCTAGGCTATCACATGTATTTATAGGGAACAATAAATCAAACCTAGTAATACTCGAATTCCTACTCAAGAAAGTAATCTTCTTTCTTTTCAAGTATATCCTAATATTACTATCAAAAGGAATCACCAATGCAAGAGGAGATCTTATCAAAATAGGAAACAAATCTGCTGCAGAAAAATCTTCCCCGACACGTGGGCGGTCGCCCACCACCCTATGGGCGGTCGCCCAAGAAGAAATTCCCACGAGCCCAATCTTCTGTACATGTGGGCGATCGCCCACCACCACCATGGGCGGTCGCCCAGCTCAACAGAGGCACCTCCGGATTTTCCTTCTTGATCTCACCAACTCCTCCGACCGCGGTTCAAATTCCTTTATTCATGGTTTTGACTCCACATCCCAACAATCTCCCACCTGGAGACAAACCATCCATGATACCTCTCTTGAAACAAATTTCAGTGGCAGCTGTTGCGTTGGTAGCGCCCGGCCTCTTGTCTAGTTATCCAAGTGAGTTGAAGCTGAGCTACACTTCAACATAACTGTCGGTTCTACCATGCTCCGAGTCTTCATTCCGAATGATCCTCCCTGCACATCCCCGCTCACTTGCTTGCTAACTATCGATCCTGAACAGCGCGAATCCACGTGCCCCACACAATCACAAGCTTGGAACCTTTGTGTGTTCATTGCAACCCATCGCATCACCGTTCTAGATCCCGCTCCCATGTTGGCCAAATTGGCTCCGCATCGGCCGACTTCATTACCCAATTTTCTACCAACATACCGTTTAGTGAAATTTCTCCCACCATGGCGATCTCGGCCACCACCATTCATCATTGGGATGCGCCTTCGTTTCCCCCAACGACTCATGTTGCATGTGGTATACAACATATCTTCCACGCCGCCACGAGCCACCAAGCTAGCTCCGCGGTTTACCTTCCATGTCCCACAATCGAAGGTCACCACACAACCCTCCTTATAAAGTTGCCTTATGGAAATTAAGTTCGTCTTCAAATCCAGAATATGTCGCACATCACATAGCCGCAAAACAGTTCCATCCGTTGCTTTGACCCGAACAACCCCTTTTCCAATGACCTTGACAGGATTATTGTTTCCCAAACGAACAACCCCAAAATCACCCGGAACGTACTGCTCCATTCTTTCTGCACTGGTGCATGAATGAAATGTCGAGCCCGAATCCAAAACCCACGAATCTGTAGAACTGCTCCCACCCAAGATTAATGCATCCGCTATCTCCTCAGCAATATTCAATTCCCTCGCTCTGCCTGATCGCTTCGGACAACTTCTCCTAAAGTGCCCCTTCTCCCCACAATCATAGCAAGTAATCACCTTCTTGCCACCCTTACTCTTTTCACTGACATTTAGTGCTATCCTCGATGTCCCTCCTTTGCTCTTTCTACGAATTTCTTTGCCAAGAATCACATCAACGACATCCGAAAACTTCAACTTCACTTTTCCTGTTGAAACGTTAACTGCTATCGCAGTCGTATCCCAACTTTTCGGCAAAGAAGAAAGTAATATCAACGCTAGTACCTCGTCATCAAGAGTAACAGCCACGGAAGATAGTTGGGTCGCAGTAGATTTGAATTCACTTATATGCTTTGTTGCCGACATGCCTTCCACCATCCTTACGTTCAACAGCTTCCTCATTAGATGAGCTTTATTCGCCGCCGATGGTGCCTCGTACATGCTCGCCAACATCTGTAACATCTCCATGGTAGTCTTCGCCTCCAAAACATTCTTCGCCACATCCTTGGTCAACGTTTGCCTAACAAGCCTTAACGCTTTCCGATCCAAGATTTCGAATTTTGCCTCCTCTATGTCCGTCGGCTTTTCTTTTAATGGTAGATACAAATCCTTGTTCCACAGAACATCCTCGATTTGTGTCTTCCAAAAATTGAAATCCGTCTCATCAAACTTTTCGATCAATACCTTATTACCATCCTCCAAAGCTCCCAATAAATCCATGGCAAAAGATAACCCAAGCAATGATTCGACAAAACCAAAAGCTCTGATACCAGTTGTTGTAGATTCACGCAGCGGAACGGCCCAAGCTTGGAGTAATAATAAGAGCAACACACACGAAAAGTAAATCACACACAAAGGGACACACAAGAATTGTTAACCCGGTTCGTTGCAACAACAACTACGTCCGGGGGCGCTACCAAGCCAAAATATTCTATCTAATATTTTCAGATGTTACAATTTGTTTCTAGGCTATCACATGTATTTATAGGAAACAATAAATCAAACCTTGTAATACTCGAATTCCTACTCAAGAAAGTAATCTTCTTTCTTTTCAAGTATATCCTAATATTACTATCAAAAGGAATCACCAATGCAAGAGGAGATCTTATCAAAATAGAAAACAAATCTGCTACAGAAAAATCTTCCCCGACACGTGGGCGGTCGCCCACCACCCTATGGGCGGTCGCCCAAGAAGAAATTCCCACGAGCCCAATCTTCTGTACATGGGGGCGGTCGCCCACCACCACCATGGGCGGTCGCCCAGCTCAACAGAGGCACCTCCGGATTTTCCTTCTTGATCTCACCAACTCCTCCGACCGCGGTTCAAATTCCTTTATTCATGGTTTTGACTCCACATCCCAACATATAAATATAATAATTTTTTTTTTTTAAAGTAAGTTGCCAGCTTTAATCTACTCCCTCCGTCCCACTATACTTGACACTTCTTTCCATTTTGGGCTGTCCCACTATACTTGACACCTTTCAAAAATAACCAAGTTTTTATATTTTTATATTCACTCTACCCCACCACTCATTCTCTCTCTTCATTTTCCACCACTCAATTTATTCAACCAACACTACTATTTACCCCACTCATTCTCTCTCTTCATTTTCTACCACACATTTTTTTTATTTTATTCTTTTTTCTTAGTTTTTGAACCCACCCCTTGGGTGTCAACTATAGTGGGACGGAGGGAGTATATTGTATATATGTACACTCATACGATGGTCACGGTTCAACTCCTCTTGCTCCAAGGTCTCTGTTTGAATGACTATAAACATAACATTCACTAAATAAATAATCGAACAATGTCATTTGATTTCTAATCCCTTAAGACTCTTTATCTTTGGAATTTGATTTCTAATCTGAAAGGGATCGATCAATATATGAATCTGAGATCTGAAGGTGATAATATAAGAAATAACATGGACACCCACTTTTCCCTCATATGGGCAAGTAGTACATAATTATAGATATAAATATAGTTGATGTATAGATCAGTACATTAATGGTATCATTGGTATGTACAATTTTTAGTTAAACATGAAGTACATTGTGTGTCTAATTAAAACATTGACACTTTTATTATTCACATATATATATATATATATATATATATATATATGTATGTATACATACATTAAGCCTTGGGAATTGACAAATCTAGTTAGAGTGCCTGTATTATTGCATACTACAGTTAATCACTCTGCAAAATCTAATATTAAATCTTATATTGCTATTGATTCTTAACCCTTAATAATCGTTATATTTGATCTTGAATTATAGGCACATCGACATTCTTAACCATCTTACTTTGCTCAAGCTAGCTCCGATTTTAACCACTCGTGTATATCTTTAGCAGTTTTAATCATTGTACTTTAGATACGCACTCACCATCCCCAAAAGTAGGGATATTTAACGCATATTTTTAGTAATTTCAACCATCCTACTTTCAGATTTTTGGGATAATGAGTGATTATCTAAAGTATAATGGTTAAAATTGCTAAAAAATATATAAATGGTTAAAATAAGAGCTTGAGCTAAGTACGATGATTCATAATGTGTCGATACTCCCGAGGATATATTAATCTAAAATTTAAAGGTAATAACAGTACATGAAAAGTCACTTATTCCACATGGAGCTCACCTAATATATATGGGCAGGCTAAATCTCTGCGTATCCATTTTTTTATTAGTCTTGCTAATTTGGTGTCCACCACTAATTATCACATAATGCAACTTGTATTATAAATAGAGTAGGTCGCGTTTCTCCATAACTATGGAGAAATGTGAAATGTATATTCAAAAACTGTTAGGTGCATATCCAAAAATGTGTTAGGGCATATCCAGAAATTGCTATTGAAGGTTTCTGGATATCCAGAAACCTTCAAATGTATATCCAGAAACCATCAAATGAATATCCAGAAACATTTTGAAGATTTCTGGATATTCATTTGAAGGTTTCTGAATATCACTTTCATAAGGTTCTGGATATCCAGTTCATTGTCGCGCGACAAGTCGGGACCCGTTTCTCCATAACTTATGGAGAAACGCCCTAGATTTTGGCTTATAAATATTCAAAAGTTGGTGTTAAAATGGACGGAATGTTATATTTTTTTACGGAAATTGACGAAAACCATAACAGATTCTTCGAAAATTGCTATGTGCCCCTGAAGTTCGACCCTTTCACATTTTTCACTATTTTGTCCATGAACATCACTTAGATTGAGTGAATGTGTGATGCATGTATTAAGGTGTAGTACTCTAATGTATGTATATCAGTTTTTTCCTTTTATTCTATTTCAAATTTAGGTAATAAAATATTACACAATAATCATTATGAGAAATAATAATTATTTTCAGTAAAAAAATGTGATGATTCTAGGTGAAAAAAGATTCAGTATTCTAACCCCAAAATTTCTTCAGCTCAAATTCATAAAAAGCGACCGCTTTATGATTAAAAATCAAGCATGAACAGTATAAATTGATATACGAACATGGGCTTGCCTGAGTTGGGCCCAAAAGGATTGGGCCATAAACATAATCCAATACACAAGTGTCAGGGCCGAGGCACACCTTCCTCGTAGGCCGAGGAGCATCTCCTCGGCCTTACGTCAGCAACGTGTTCTTCATGTTTGGCTCGTCATACTCCGAGATATCAAAAATGGCGAGGAGAGAAAAGTTCTTACCTCGGCATTTCATAAAATGACGAGGAGACAGAATTATTTATCCCGGCATATCCACATGTCGGCCAACCATCAAATGACGAGGAAGCATAATCATTCACCTCGGCTTATTGATAAACGCCGAGATAAAACATTCATTCTCCTCGGCGTTCCGGCTAGCAGATCATATAATCCTATTCAAACAAGGATTCAACAGTTATTATTCAATCAGGATTGTAACCACCTACACCAATTCAAGTCAAACAACGACTCCTTAACAGATATAATTCTCTTAGGATTATGTCTTATCTCTTTACAAGTTCACTCCAACATGGATTCTATCAATCCATCCCTATAAATACAAGCCCTATGACTCATTATTTGGTACGTTACTTTTTACAATACAGAAACTCTGTCCATTTAGTTTCTCAATTACAAACCGTGAACTTACTCTCACGCCGGAGAGCCTTTAACCGAAGTCGCCCCGGCTTAGTTTACGTGTTTTCTCTTATTTTCAGGCTTTGCAATCTCTGGAGCATCCGAACGCGTGAATTTGGGCTGATTTGACGATTTTGGCATCATCAATTGGTTCCATTGCCGGGAAATCGATTCAAACGCCCTTTGTTTGGCCTGAAAAAATCTCGCTGAAAGCTAGTTTGTTTGCCGGAAATTTTCCAGATTTGATCGGAAATTCCTGTTTCGACTTAGCTTTGATCTTGATTCGCCGGAAAATTTCATTTCGTTCCTGCTCTGTACCAATTTCGGTCGGAATTTGCAGCTTTTGACGTCTGAAGCGGATTTTTGGCCAGAATTTTTGAGTTGGAAAAATCGAAATTTGCAGTTTATTGTTTGCGGTCAAGATTTGCCCTAAATTTGGCTGGAAATTTGGGTCTATTGGAAATTTGCGCTTTTGGTAGTTTGTTGATTGATTTGCAATGGACAGACAATTTACCAGTATTACAGCCGAGGAGCAAACCCAAGTGAATGGGGTTAACCAGAATGCCGAGGAACTACCTCCTCCTCCTCATCCTCTACCTCAGCCAGACGCCCTTCCTCCCCTTGCTATGACTCTTCGTTCCAAGGGTCAGGCGAATGCCGAGGGAGAGGGAGCTAACCTTCCTCGTCCTACTCGTCCTCGTCAGAAACGAGAAGGGAGGAAGACGACCAAAAAGGTCGACGACGGCCAAGAGGAAGCTACTCAGACCGTGGACTGATGTACTTTGCAGCATAGGCAAATGGAGACGTTGCAAAGGATGTATGAGACACAGGCTGCCCTATTGCAATTGGATCCTGATAATTCCATGGCTGAGTTCATGCTGCCTTCAATGGGAAATTCTCATGGAAGGGAGCAAGGTGAGCGACGAGGTGAGAGACGAGGTCCTCCCCTCGAACCAGCTGAACCACCAAGGCAAGCCCTCCGAGAGCCTACCCGTCATTGGCATGACCATAAGAAGAAGGATCAGGTAGTTGACCTGAGAAGCCAATTAACTCCCAGGGAAGAGGAAGTGAACTCACGGGACCTGAGAACGAGACTTAGTCTCTCCAAGCGTATGTCACCCCCTCGTCTCGTCATGGCACCTCGGCGTCCCAGGTCTCCTCGACCATGTCGACCTCGTCCTGATTCTCCTCGACCCCATGCTCGTGAATTTGCCCGGCCAAGGACACCTGAACCGTACAGAATGATACTTGGTGGCCAAGAGTTGGAACCAAGACGTGACAAGGCACCATCCAAACGGGACAGGCACCTACACGACGTGGAACACAGTAGGGTGAATGGTCATCCCAAGGATAAATCAACCCGCAGCTCCCAACGAAGCACCCGCTCAAGCAGTGACAAGGGAGTGGAAACCAAACAATGGGAGCTGTTGAAACAAAGGCTCGATGACATGGAGATGGGGAAGAAGTTTGATGATGATGACTTTGACTCGGAAACTCGTCCGTTCTCCTTGAGGATAACAGCTGCACCACCTAATCCTCATTTTAAGGTCCCGAATTTCGAAAAATACAACGGAACCACTGACGCAAAGGACCATGTGTAAAGTTTTGAACAAACCATGAACCTCCTCACTGTAGCTGATGACATGCTTTGCAAAGCCTTCGCGAGCACCTTCTCCGGAACAGCCTTGGCCTGGTTCCGTGAGCTGAAAAAAGGTTGCATCGATAGCTGGAGAGGCATGAGGCGAATGTTTCTGAACCACTTTGCCACGGCTGGTAGGAGAAAGATGAGATTGACAGACCTTGCCAATATCGAGCAAGGAAAGGGAGAGACCACCCTCAGTTACTACAACCGTTTCCGAAAATGGCGTATCGTAGAAGAGAGCCTCACTGACAGGGAGGTCATTGTTTGTTTCAACTCTGGATTGAAATCGGGTCCCCTCATATATGAACTCTCCGCCCGAGAACCTAAGTCCAAGTCCGAATTATACCATGTGGCATACGCCATTGCAATGGCCGAGGACAAGAGCAAGAAAAGGGGATCCGACAAGGAGGAACCGGAGGCGATGGGCACTCGCCAGAATGATAAGGGAAATGGCAAGGGATCCAAGGGGAAGAACAGAACAAGAGGCACAGAGAAACCTGAAGTGTTCACCCCTCTGACCAAGCCTATCTCGTAAATCATGCAAGCTTAGTAAATCTTCCACCTCCTCGTCTCGTTGAGTGATAAACCAAAGTACCCTCGTGACACTTCCAAATACTGTGATTTCCACAGGGATAACGGGCACACCACTGATGGCTGTTGGGCCCTCAAGAAAATAATCCAACGATGGGTTGACGAGGGGAAGCTAGATCGCTATGTCATGAAGAAATATAACAAGCGAAAGCGAAAGGAAGAGGAAAGCGAAGATGATGATAAGAGTGAAGACGGAGAGCGTAGGCCTCCTAGAGCCAAGATGCACGTAATCCGTGAAGAAGTGACTTCTACTAGAAAGCTGAGGGACCAGATCCATGAACTAAGCAAGGTGTACCACGTGCCTGCTTGGATTCATAAGGCGGAAGAGGTCATCAGTTTTTCTCCCAACGAACTGGCAGGGAGCCGTGCTGCCCGTGAATAACCCTTGGTGATAAAGGGTCGGATTGATAATGTGGAATCGGAAAGATTACTTGTGGACACGGGGGCCTCCCGTGACATTCTGTACTATTCCGCTTTCCAACAGATGGGATTGAAAGACACTATGCTGGAACCATATCATGGTAGGCTGGAAGGATTCACCAACCATAAAGTTGGAGCCAAGGGAACTGTGGAACTGGAACTTGAAGTCGGTGAACTCCCCTTCCGAGCCAAAGCTACTGTCAATTTTGTAGTCATGGATTTGACTAGCGATTATCATGCAATCATAGGCATTCCAAGTCAAGCTAAACTTGGGATTGTGGCCTCCCTTCCTCACCAACGAGTTAAATTTCCCACTCGTGTTGGAATTGGATGTGTGAGGGCAACCCCCAAAGACTTCTTGGAGCATGTCGTCAAAAGTCGAAAAAAATCCAAAAGCGTGGAGATAGATACCCCCGAGGAAAACATCAAGATCTCTAAATCTCAAAAAACCACCGAAACTAGCTCCAGAATGAGCTATATCCGTGAGATACTTGATAATGAGGAAGATCCTATGGTCCTAGAAATTGCAGATGACCAAGGCACAATTCCACCTATATCTGAGGAAGTACCTATGGTCCAAGAAATTGCAGATGACCAAGGTATAGTTCCGTCCGTCTCCGAGGAAGACCCCATCCTAGTCAACGGCCAGAACTCGGGGGCCAACCAGGACTTGGGGAAGGTTGATCTTCCCGACGTTGATAAACTTATGGAGGAAGAAGACCTCAATGTGAACGACAATGGAGGAAAGAGAATTAGAGAAATTATTATCGAATCTCTGGAATTTCGAGACGGTCCTGAAATGAAGCCTGTAGATGAGCTGGAAGAGATAGTCATCAATCCTGACTATCCTGAACAAAAAATCAAACTCGGGGGCCAGCTATCTCCAGAAGAGAAAGAAGAAATCATCTCCCTCTTGAAAAACAGTCTCGACGTCTTTGCTTGGAGAGTCGAAGACATGAGAGGGATCAATGAAGAAGTAGCCCTCCACCGCCTGGAAGTTGATCCTTTGGCGAAGACTATCTCCCAGACAAGGAGAAATTTTTCAAGGGACAAGGAGGAAGCTATTAAAGAAGAGGTGCAGAAATTACTTAGCGCAGGAATTATACGTGAAGTCAAGTACCCCGTTTGGTTGGCTAATGTTGTAATGGTGAAGAAGCAAAACGGGAAGTGGCGCATGTGTATAGACTTCACTGATCTGAACAAGGCTTGCCCCAAGGATAGCTATCCTCTCTCCAGAATTGACAAGTTAGTCGACTCCATTGCTGGACACCAGACACTCAGTTTCCTAGATGCCTACTCAGGCTACCATCAAATCAAAATGGCGGAGGAGGACATTGTAAAGACGGCCTTCCAAACACCTGGGGGAAACTACTGTTACATCATGATGCCTTTTGGGCTCAAGAATGCGGGTGCCACATACCAGCGGATGGTGAATCGAGTATTTGGTGCGCAAATAGGTCGCAACATGGAGGCCTATATCGATGACATGGTCATAAAGACCAAGGAGGGCGCCACGCCTCCGGCCTGGAAGAAACAGTTAACAACCTCTGAGCTAATAACATGAAGCTGAATCCAAGCAAGTGCGTATTTGGAGTGACGGCGGGAAAGTTCCTAGGCTTCATGGTATCTCAAAGGGGAATAGAAGCCAACCCTGAAAAAATTAAGGCGCTCATTGACATGAAGGAACCTACCTCCTTCAAGGAGGTTCAAAGACTAAATGGAAGAATAGCGACACTTGGAAGATTCATCGCCAAATCCGCCGAAAAGTCACTGCCCTTCTTCAAGGTATTAAAGGGTACCAAGAGCTTCTCCTGGACTCCCGAATGCTCTGAAGCGTTCCTCCGGTTGAAGGAGTACTTGGGTTCCCCTCCCTTGCTTAGCAGTCCGACTACCGGTGAGATGCTGTATGTATTCCTAGCTGCCACCGATCATGCTGTCGCCGCCGTTCTAGTTCGGAATGACGAAGGAATTCAGAAGCCCGTCTACTATGTCTCTAAGGCATTGTCTGACGTGGAGAGCAGATACTTTAATGTGGAAAAGATAGCGTACGCGCTAGTTATAGCATCAAGGAAATTATGTGCCTATTTTTCTGCACATCCTATCACCGTGTACACGAATGAACCACTGAAGAAGATATTACACAAGTTGGACGGCTCCGGACATCTCCTTAATTGGTCCATCTCTCTTACCGAGTTTGATATCACCTACCAACCAAGGAAGACCCTCCTGGCACAGCCTTTGGTTTACTTCATGGTCGAGACTGCCTTTATGGGTGAGCATCTCCCCGCCTCCCGAAAGCAAAACGCACCGGAGGAAAAAGACTCTCCCATCGAACTCCCACCCAACTGTTGGATTCTATACACGGATGGGTCTGCTACAAAAGAAAAAAGCGGAGCTGGAGTTGTACTAGCAAGCCCGAAAGGAGAATACGCCATGCAAGACGCCATCCGTTTCAAGTTCCCTGCCTCCAACAATCAAGCTGAATATGAAGCTCTAATATTTGGCATTGAGTTGGCCTCCTTCTACGGAGCAACTAAGGTGGCGGCATTCTGTGAGTCCCAACTCGTTGTCAAACAAGTAAAGGGAGAGTATAACACCCAAGACCCCACCCTTGCCAAATATAGAGACCTTGTCCTAGACATGACGAAGAAGATGGAATTCTTTGAACTCAAGCAAATAGGAAGGGAAGATAACCAAGTCGCAGACGTTCTATCTAAACTAGCAACCATGGATGTGTCTACATCTAAGGCCAGTCCATACGTAGTTTACGCTGAAGAACCTGCATATGAAAGATTACAAGTCATGCTCCTAGATAAAGAGGAGAGATGTTGGATTGATGACTACGTTGATTACATCGAGAAGGAGAAACTCCCAGAAGATGAAGCTCAAGCTAAGCTTATCAAGAAGAGGTCCCCAAGGTTCGTTGTGATGAGCGGAATCCTCTACCGAAGATCTTTCACAAAGCCCCTGCTAAGGTGTGTCTATCCCAAGGAAATTGAGAACCTCTTGGCAAAAGTACATGAAGGTGTTTGCGGCGGACACCCGGGGGCCAGAACCTTAGCAGACAAGATAATATCTCTAGGTTACTATTGGCCAAACCTAAGGGAGGACGCGCATGCCTATGTAAGAAAATGTGACAAGTGCCAAAGATTCTCTGACATTCCTAGACTACCGGCAGTGGAGCAGACGCTTGTGATACCTACGTGGCCATTCGATATGTGGGGGATCGATATCATCGGACCCTTCCCTCCCGCCCGTGGTAATTGCAAGTACGTCATCGTAGCTGTTGATTATTTCTCCAAGTGGATAGAAGCAAAAGCATTGGCCAAGATAATGGAAGAGAACGCATTACTTCGTCCACGACAACATCTGGTGTCGCTTTGGACTCCCCCATACAATTGTCTCTGATCATGGACTACAATTCTCTACGGCATTTACAACAGAATTGGGAAGAGTCAAAGTCCGCCATGTAAAATCCTCGCCAGCGTACTACAAGGCAACGGCCAAGGTATGTACCAACAAAATGGTCCTAACAGCCCTTACCAAGAACCTTGAAGGACGCGAGGGTAGATGGTTGGACGAACTTCCCCTAGCCTTATGGGCTGTTCGCACAACCACCCGGGGGCCAACCGGGGAAACCCCATTCGCACTAACATTCGGTTCTGAGGCTATGGTACCAGCTGAAATGGCCATCCCTACTATAAGAAACTCCCATTATGATGAGCAAGTCAACAAGGTTAATAGGCTCCTGGACCTAGACCTGGTAGATGAAAAACGACTAGCTGCACAGATAAGGATGGTTAACTACAAGCAAAGGACCAAGGCATATCATGACAAGAGGGTCATCAGAAGAGTATTCCAAGTAGGTGATTGAGTACTTAGAAAAATTGAAGTAACTGATCGGAAGGCAGAACAAAACAAGCTCTCCCCAAATTGGGAAGGTCCCTATATCATCACTCATGTCATTCGTGAAGGGACCTACAGATTGAAGACTAAGGAGGGGAAGGAGCTCAAATACCCATGGCATTCCGACAATCTTAGAAAATATTATCACTAGTATAGTTTCTTTTGAAGTAGATTAGTTCCTTGTTTTCTGTCTTTTACTTTTTAGTTGATAGGATTGCAGTTCGATGTAATCACTTTTCAGTTTTACGAAAGCAGTTTCTTCCAACAGGCAAAGCAACTATCAACTCCTCACACAAACACCAGAAGACGAGGATCTTATCCCCGATTCTTCAAAACATACACCTTACATCTTGACAAGGGTTCGCCTTGACTCAATGACTATAAGCTCCTAACAGCCAAGACCGAGGGTCCTCCTCGGCCTAATGGCTTTACATCCTGACAAGGGTCCGCCTTGATTCCAGGATTACAACTATCACAGTCAAGACCAAGGATTTCTCCTCGGCCTAATGACTGGCCTCACGTCAAGACAAGGAAACACCTTGTCATTACGACTAAAAGGCATCACGTCTGAAACCTGTGCACGAGTCATCTTCCTCGGCATAAGGAGATGAAAAAGAAGAAATCACCCAACAGTCCAAGCCGAGGAATCCCCTTCCTCGGCCTACACGACTTAAGAGTACAGTCCAAGCCGAGGAGTCCTTCCTCAGCCCATCTACTTGCTCAATTAAACAGGGAACGAGGGACCCTCCTCGGATCCCACCTTCACAAGATGTATGCCTATGCCTAGCATACAAACAAACATGAATGATTCATGGAAACAATATTAACTAGAACAAAAAGGACTTTTTCATTAATATTCAAAGAAAAGTACAAGTCCTAACTTCTATTACAAAAAAGGAAAAGGAAAAATCCTATCCTAAGACTGCTGGCCATCATTAAAAGGCCTGTCTAGCCAGTCCTCTATGATAGTGCCGGGGGGAGGAAGAACGGTTTATTCAGTTTGAGTATCAGTCCCCTCGGCCTCTCCTCCCCCGACCTCGGCTTCCATGTCCTCGGGCTCTCCCTCGTCCTGAATCGCCTCCACCAAGGCTTTGATGTTGCCGGGGACGACGGAGGCTGGTTCCCACACTGCTAGGCCTGCCTGGGCATCTCTATCAGCCATAACTTCCAAGTTATACTCAGAAAATGGAACCAGATGATGAACATTGTCGCCGTCTTCGAACATTATCGCCAAGATACGGCGAGCGAGGTGGAGATACCCGTCCTCGATCATTGTCGACGTCTTCTCATCCACGGCATCTTGGAAAGCTTGGCTCTCCTTGAAGCGGGTCACGCCGCCTCTTCCCGGTGACAAGAGTAGCCTCGTAACCTCGGCACTTGGCTTTGGCTTCCTCGGCCCTTACTTGGACCTTGGCCTTGGCCTTCCTTTCCTGCTAGCCTCGGCTTCCGTCTACCGGAGATGTTCCTCGGCCTTCGTACGGAGCTCCTCGGCCTTAGCCCTCTCGTCACCGGCCCTCGCACTTCGGCTTCTACCTTGGCCTTGGCCGCCCCAACTCGGCCTCCTCGCCTTCAACACCAACCAAGTTAGCCTTCTCGGCCTCACTTTTCTTGTGAGCACCTTGGCATCAATAACTTGTTTCTCTTGGGCCTTGGCCAAGACGTTCTCATATGCCGCAATGTCAAGTGCACTACAAGATAGATTTGTGTTAGAACCATGAACAAGCACAAATAAAATCAACAAAGTCGAAATTACGAGATAACTACCTCAAACAAAGATGAGTCCCTTACGGCGAGCAAGTTATCCTCGCTCGGCTTCTCCTTCACTGTGGCGTCATAGGCATCCTCGTCCATGGCCCTTTGGACGGGAGCCCGGCCCAACCTCATCAGGTGACTCTTCCTGTCTTACAAAGGAAGGCCCTTTGGACGGGGAACGTCTGCCGCCATGAGCCGAGCAAGCTCCTCGGCATCAGCTTGAGTCTTAGCAGTTTGGATGGTTAGGGGAGGAGGAGCCTCAGGATTGGAAGCCTCATCAACGGTTGCCCGCTTAGCTGCAGGTTCCTCGGCTGAGGCACCTTGAGGCCTCTTGGAGCCAGAGCACCTTGTAATGAGGCCGGTCTCTTTGGCCCCCACCTCCTCGGCATCAACATGGGGGATAGGCCCCTCTCCAGTAGTTGGGTTAGCCCGCTCCTCGGACATCACCTCCTCGGCGTTCACCTCCCCATGTGGCCTGATTGGAAGGGGTTGATCACCCTGAACATTTAGTACCAGATTGCGGGCATTAGCTTCCTCCCTCCTCTCTATCAAGCCCGACTTCTTGACTTGTCTCCTTTTCTGTTTTACCAGCTCCATGGGACTTAGTCTCTTCATGGCTAGATTTGCTTCTTCCTCGGGGGTCAAAACTGCAAAGACAAGGAAGAGATGGTTAAGTACGAGCAGATGGAAAATCAACAATAATGCAAAAAATTACAAGTATCAGAGTTAAAAATTTACATCCAACCACGTCTACTTCTTCCAGACATTGGTCAAGGGGACGGATCTTACACCTCGAACAATCCTCATGAAAAACGAGGCTGGGATGTGTTGTCCAATCATTAAAACGCCTTCCCCTCTTAACGGTGACGAGGGGAACCACCCCGTCCTTCGGTCCCGGCATCAATCCTGCCTGGACGTAGTAGTGATCAGAAGCTTCTATCGCCGACCAGTCGAGCAGCCCCACCTCGGCAAAATCCTCAAGGCGCTTGATCAAAGCCTTGGTCCATTCATACTGTTGGACAGGACCTGATGAAGTTGGAGCCTTGCAAGGAGATTGGACTCCCAGCCTTGGCGGCTCTCAACCCTAATGGCGTGGTTGTCCCATCCTGCGACCTTACTGGACATGGGAAGAAGAAGTTTGGGTTTCTTGGGTGCACTCCGGATGACGAGGAGCCAACTGTCCGTGACAAAGCTGACTTGGTAGAAATGCCGAAATTCTCCCATGGTCGGCTCGAAACCTAGGCTACGGCAAAGGATAATGAAACTAACAAGAACCCTAGTACCATTGGCTCCTAGCATGGCCGGCACTGCCCTTACGTCTTCTAAGAATTCATTGATAAAGGGGTCCAGAGGAAGACGGAGCCCCTGTTGAAACTGTTTGAAGTAGAAGTGGACATAATCTTCATTGTAATAGAAGCTCCTCTCCTCCTTTTCTGTCTTCAAAACGGGTTTGCCAAGATAAGTTAACTTATACTCGGCCTTGTCCACCCCGTACGTGGAATACAATTTAGCAAGCATGGGGTCCCCGGAATTTGGAGGCCTCTCTCGTCGTGGTCTTCCACCTCAGCCTCCCCTTCCTCGGCCTTTGCTGCCCTCAACCTGGGCATCCTCCATAAAAGCGTCAACAATTCGGGGGGACGAGGAGGTCTCTCCTTCTCTTCCCGTCATATCTACAAAAAAACGAGGAGACAAAGTTAGTTACCTCGTCAATGGCTGATCTAATGACGGGGAAGGGAGATATCCCTCCTCGTCATTACATAAGGTCGAGGAGGGAACCTTACCACTCAGACGCTCACGAACTATATGGTCTGAAGACGGGTAGAACAGTTCGATGTGTTCCACTATTTCTGCTCTATCCTCGAGCAATACTACATTACGAGTCGAAGAATCAATTCGATCTATCCTTTTTTTATCCGAGTATTGGATGAACATCCGAGTACGGCCATAACTCCTCAACATATTTCCTATCTCATCCAAGTTCAGCATCAACCATGGACCTCTCTCTCTACGATAAACCCTTAGATTGCCAGTGTGATATCCATAACGGAATCGGGGAGAATGGTCCCAAGAGCGAGACATTTCTAAGGGGAATCAAAGATCAATGGGGGATTTTATTCAATATGCAAAGAAATTCATAACAAAAATTTCAAGAAAATCAAAGATTCAAAGTGTTTGAGTTAAAAGCAAAAAATTCATGAAGAAAAGCTTCAACCTTCAACAATGGTGGTCCATTTTTCTTGGCATATTCGAAATCCCTCCTAAAAACCCTAGAAAACTCAAAATCATGAATGGAATGTGTAGAAAGGAAGAAATTTCATACCTGAGTTTGAAAGAACGGTTGGAATCGCTACAGAATGCGACTTCGCCGGAAAAATCAAGTTCGCCGGAAACTGGAATTGAAGGTTGCTGTGTTCGCCGGTGGACCTCTTACAATTTGCTCTCAAACAAATGAGGTGTGTAAAGGTTGAAATGAAAAGGGTTTTAGCTTTTATACCCTCCAAAATCGGGTCGAACTCGAGAATAATTCGGGTCACCGGTTATGGCGCCCCCAACATTCAATGCTGGTAACAACTTCCGAGGCATGACAAGACTGGGGGCCCACGCGTAATCATCATGATATTAACCGTCAGTTATATGAAGCGAAGCCAAGGACACGTGTCAAAACCTGTTCGTATCCCATAAGCCGAGGACGAGATGACTTTCTCCTCGTCCTAAGCCGAGCTAGAAAGTCGGGGGGGCCACTGAACAGTATAAACCGAGATACGAACATGGGCTTGCCTGAGTTGGGCCCAAAAGGATTGGGCCATAAACATAATCCAATACACAAGTGTCAGGGCCGAGGAACACCTTCCTCGTAGGCCGAGGAGCATCTCCTCGGCCTTACGTCAGCAACGTGTTCTTCATGCTTGGCTCGTCATACTCCGAGATATCAAAAATGACGAGGAGAGAAAAGTTCTTACCTCGGCATTTCATAAAATGACGAGGAGACATAATTATTTATCCCGGCATATCCACATGTCGGACAACCATCAAATGACGAGGAAGCATAATCATTCACCTCAGCTTATTGATAAACGCCGAGATAAAACATTCATTCTCCTCGGCGTTCCGGCTAGCAGATCATATAATCCTATTCAAACAAGGATTCAACAATTATTATCCAATAATGATTGTAACCAACTACACCAATTCAAGTCAAATAATGACTCCGTAACAGATATAATTCTCTTAGGATTATGTCTTATCTCTTTACAAGTTCACTCCAACATGGATTCTATCAATCCATCCCTATAAATACAAGCCCTATGGCTCATTATTTGGTACATTACTTTTTACAATACAGAAACTCTATCCATTTAGTTTCTCAATTACAAACCGTGAACTTACTCTCACGCCGGAGGGCCTTTAGCCGGAGTCGCCCCGGCTTAGTTTACGTGTTTTCTCTTATTTTCAGGCTTTGCAATCTCCGGAGCATCCGAACGCATGGATTTGGGCTGATTTGATGATTTTGGCATCATCAAAGCATACTAACAAAGAACCCTATACTTTGGAGAAAATAACATAAACTAATTGAGGACCTGTGAAAAATGAAAAGGTAATCCTGAAGTTTAGGGAATAGAGGCAATTTATCAAATACCTGGGAGGTAGCACTTGCAACAGCAACCACCCGCCCGGCGAGGAGCACCATCTGATCTGCTCCTCTTCCTTTTGGTAGTTGCAAAGAACCCTCTTGATCCTCAACATCTTCACAGTGAGAAAAAGAATACAACAATCGCTCGAGCAGCAAGAGAAAAAAGTAGACAAAATCTTGATAGATAGATAGAATTAGGCGAAACTAATATTTTGGTTACTGAACTATTGACTAATTTTTAATAACTTCACTATTCTTTTATTTTGTTAGGGTTTTAACAATATTATGGAGGAGGTAATAGAAGAATAGTAGAAGATAGGAGAGGAGAAGAAATTTAAATAAATATTTTTGAACAATTTTAATTGAACGGAATAGTCCAATTCCTTGCTTGGGTAAACCCACTCGGGGGCTCAAAGATCCACGATCATTATGGGCCCAATTCAGTCTTCATCGATGTATGCCAGTCCCAACATAATCACTATCATCATTAAGATCGAGCATGAGCTCGGCGCTATGTAAGAGGCACGAGTAGGTCCTTGTGCAGGATCTTCACTACTAATAGACATGGGTGCCTAGAAGGCCGGTGAGCTTAGGTGCTCGATAAGGTCGATTAATGATCTCCTTAACGGAGCAGGTTTCTACTTGGACAAACCAATTCTTATAAGGATTCTAGTCATTCCAATGATCCAAATTTATTTGAGATCTACTTTATTAAAACAATTAAACTACGAGATCCCTAAAATTGAGGATTACTCCACCGCCTACCTATAAGGTCCCAATACCAAAACCAAGTTTATTATTTTCTCTAGCCTCTCTCCTTTTGTTTGATTATTATTTTTTAAAATGATTTTTAGTCTCAAACCGGAGGGCATTTGTCCGTTAATCCCCGGATTAGTTTACTTGTTTGTTCTTCTTTTTAGGCTTTGTGCAAGGCAAAATCCAGGATCTGGTCTGTTTCCTTCGCCTCCGTTGAAGCCCTTGCTTAGTTTACTTGTTTGTTCTTCTTTTCAGGCTTTGTGCAAGCAGGATCCGATCCATTTCCTTCGTCAGTGAAGCTCCGACTTAGTTTAATTGTTTGTTCTTCTTTTAAGGCTTGGTGCAAGACAAAATCGAGGGTCTGATCCGTTGATTGTAGTTAAGTTGACCCAAAGACAATTTTAGCTCGATTATTAATATTTCAAATAAAACATAGAGGGCAGAACATGAACCTTAACATAAGAGCATCCACAAGGGCAACTTTTTCATAACTATTTGTTTTAATGAAAAAGCTAAGAAAAGCTATTTTCCATTGTGATTAAAAAAAGGGATTATACTAAGAGAGTTGGAAGGGAAATTAAGCTGCCATTTAGAAAGAGAAGCTCTGAAAATTGATTTCCACTTCTTGATGATACTTACAAATGAATGATACAAGATTTTATATAACCCTGAAAAAGTAAACATTTAAAAAGCAAAATGCGTAAAGAACTCACTATCAACAGTAAAACGCGTACAATGGGTCCTACCACTAACTTTATAAAATAAAACGCGTAAGAAATACACGTACTATGGGCCTACCACTAACTTTATAAAAAGAATCTTTATCTTTACAAAAAGCTGTCATCTAATTTGAAAAAGATGTCGGCCATATTTCTACCACCTTTCTTATTACGTCATTGCTTATGTCAGAAATCCTTGTTTGTACTGTCGATTGTTTATGTTGTTTCGGCTTCTGAGTGTAAATCTGTCATCAAGAGATCCGTATCATCTTGATTGATGATATGATGTAACTCCAATGTGTCAACTTCTCCTATAAAGGGGAGAAGCATGTCCCAGTTTTTGTGTGCCCAAATCTGTGTATAATGGCCTTCTACCATTAAAATGCTGTTTTCAATCTTCAGTTGTGTAACTTGTGTATTTTTACCAGATCATAACAACTATTATTGAAGATTAGCAATAAGTTCTTCATGTGCTTTAATTGTCTGTTCAGGATTAACTTTTGTCATTTCTAAAAAAGTTTTAACTTTTTCAGGTTTTATAAAAAATTTGTTAATGCCAAACCGTTCACGTGTTGTGTTCATGACATCTTGAAATCTGTAATAACCTTTATAAATGGGGTTTGGACATTGTATATATTTAACTAATGTCTCTCATTTATTGAAAACTCCTATTTTTGTACCTCTAAATATAACATAATGTGTAAAAAATTTCTAAATAGGCTACTCTGGGTTTTTTCAGGCTGTTCTAAAAAATAATATCCCAAATAGTTTAAAACTTGTACTTTAAATGTAGAGACTTGTGGTAAAGTATTTATATGTCAAAGATTATCTAATAGACATTGTTGTTTTTCTATTAAATCCATTCCTATAATAGGTTTGAATTTTTTCTGACTATCTATGCAAATTTGTAAAAGATAATTACCACATGTAATTGTTTTTTGTTGAAACTTTGTATGTTTTGAATAACTTTGTACAGCTTGTGAAAACTATGTATTTTTAAAATGATGGACCTCCATTTTAGGTCTAAATCCTTGAAATGGATTGGAATAAACTGGAGGGTGTGTAAAACTGTATCATGTAACCTTGATATCTGTATGTTCGGTGTTATCTGTATGTATTTCCTCAAGGCGATGCAATTATCAATGGTGTGGCAAAAATCTTCATGGTAAGCACACCATTTAGATTTGTCCTTCCAAGATGATGACCTATCAGCTGCCTTTGGCCATCTTGCCCTACTACCTAAGTTGTCCATTGCGTATAAGAGTCCTGAAATCAACAGAAAAGAAATAGTCACTAATCTTTGGATAGGTTGTATCATCCTCACCACCATCTTCCTCTACAATATTAATTTTAGAAGAGTCAGTTTTAGCGTAGGGTTTTCCCCTATTAGATCGGTGATGAGAGGAGTCCGCCTTCCTGTCAGGGTTTTCATATGTAGGTGTCTTTTTTGACGCCTTGCCATGAACCATCTCGTCTTCTTCCAACCTGATGAAACAGACTGATCTCGTTCTAATTTCTTCTAGGCTCCTAGACGGGTACATAATCAAATCTTGATATATAGAATGGTGTTTCTCTTTTCAGACCCATTCTGAAAGCCTCCATTGCAGTGGACACGTCGATATGAGGAATGCTCACGGCTTCCTTGTTGAATCTGAACACATAATCTTTTAGGGTTTCGTCAAGCTGTTGTACAATCCTGTAAAGGTCACTTGTTAATTTCTCAAACACGCGATTGCAAGAGAATTGATTAATAAACAAGTTAAGTAATTGAGAGTAAGATGAAATAGAATTCATAAGCTGATTAGTCAGCCACATCAAGGCGGGACCAGATAAGGTGGACCCAAAGCCTCTGCACAAACAAACTTCCTTAAGATGCGGGGGAATGCTAATGATGTCCATCTTCTCTTGGTACGGGGCTATATGCTCTGCAGGGTCCGTTGTGCCATCGTATTGTTTCATTGGTGGTACTTGAAATCTTTTAGGGATCTCCACCCCAGCTATGGCAGGAACAAAACGTGAATCATGATGGCTGGTTGGAGATGCTTGGTTGAAGCGTAAGGTGACTCCTGGGACCTTCATAAGGATATCCTTGATTTGCTGCACTTCCCTTGCAAGGTTATTATTTGCAACAGGGTTAGTAGCAACAAATTGATTGAAAGGAGTATTAAACATATTCAAACTCCCTGTTTGCCCACAGGAGGTGGGGTTGCAAAGGTAAAACATGTTGATAGCAGAACCGGGTTGGACATAACAGTGGTGCTTTCAGTCTGAACAGCGCTGGCCATGGACATATTGCCTTGATCGCTCCTTGCACTTGGCCCAGCATCTGAGAAAAGAGTTTTAAGCTACAGAGGTGAGATCTTCGGCATGCTGACTATTGGAACACTGCACCCTGAAGCCGATAAATCACGTCGTATTTTGTCGATGTGATTGAAGATCATTTGATTGGTATGTTGATGTCCGTCAATCTGGTCCTTCAACTGTTGCATCATAGCTGTCATGGCAGTTACAACTTCAAGCAAAATTCCAGGCAGCGTCATGAATGAAGAACCTCCCAGGTTTAGCCCCTGGATTTGAGACGTAACAGCGCTAGACCCAATGGGCGAATGAATGCTAGACGTCATGGGCAAGCTTGACGTGTTGGTTCTTGCCCCAGTCGTGATAATGGGCGTAGACATTGCTGAAGTAGGATTACTTATCTTGATTGGAATCTAAAAAACCAAAGTTCCCACAGACGGTTCCAAATTGTTTTGGGCAAATTTCAACAATTAAATTTATCTATCAAGGATGTTGGGCACAAATGGAATATAATTCTCACAGCAAGATGAACACAAGGATGTAACGAGAAAAACCTTTGAACAATCGTTCACCGGAAAAAACCTCGGGAGGCTTTAGGAAAAGCCTACCTTAACCAAGAAAATGTTTATTGATATTCTTAGTTTTGAATACAAGAGTGTAGTATAAGCGTAGAGTAGAGTGTGTAACGTGAATACATGTGCGTTCTAGAGGGCTTATATATTTGAAAAGATAACGGAAGTAACAACATAAATGTAATCCCACTTCTTTCGCCTAGAATCTCGCCTTTTGTTGATGATGAGCACCCGTTACTCCCTTGGTTGATAATAGGGTTGTTATGGCGTCTTTGACTAAGTCTTGAATGGTCATGAGGATTATTTATCCATAAATTTATTCCTGAAAAATAGGAGATATACAACAAATAGTTTTAAGGTGTTAGTCCAAGATGTAAATCAAGACGTTACCCCAAGGTGGATGATCAAGACGTAGAACATGCTGAGTGAAATTTTTAGGGTGAAATAGTAAATATAGTCACTATACATGTACATATACATATACATATACATATACATATACATATACATATACATATACATATACATATACATATACATATACATATACATATACATATACATATACAGAAAGAGACATAGAGAGATCTATATATATAATTAGTATATCAATATCTCTTATTGCCTAACTATGAAAAAAATTAAAGATAATTTGTTGCTTTTAAAATAAAAATAATAAAATGTATTTTATCTAAGTAATAGTGTATCAATTACATTTTAGTCATGGATCAAAGAAATAACCAAGAAATTTTAATAGATTCATAAAATAACATATCAATCCCAAATCAAATTTAACAAAAAAACACAAATTATTGATCGTTATATAAACGTTCAAGGAATTTGGATCCTTGTAAATCAATTTGATCTCCCAACAATCTGAACGGAGTTCCATCTCATATTAGACCAACACAACTCCTTTGGTTGAACTTACTGAAAATGTCAAATAGCAATCATCCAAATTTGAGTAAAATGCACAAAGTCCTGAAATCAAAAGAATAATTTGAGTGAAACATTATCATAGTTCATGCAATTCATGGTGAATGTTGCAAAGGACTGAATATTGCAAGGAAGTACACTCAAAGAACCATCCTAGTGGAAAATACTTGTTACTCCCAAATGCCTATTAATTATTCGCTAAAACATAGTTAAATTCAAGTCTTATCAGAACTACACATTCAAACTTTGAACCATGTCAAACTCGAGCTAAGGTGTTACTTAATCAGATTTTCTACTAATACATAAACTCCAAATCATATTAACTTTTAACTACAATGAAAGAAGATTTGTTAGTGAACCTTGAACCTCTTTATATCCAAGATAATTCTCAACTTAATAAATTCCTTAAAGCACAATGTCAATTCAAAAGTTCCATTGCCATAAAAATTATGTGTTGCTATCAAACTGACAATATCCATTTTGAACCTTCAAACAATGTACTGGTCTACAATTACATTATGACAATAGAAGAATTTTCTAATTTTGATATTTGACATAAAAAGGGTAAATTTGCAAACTCCGAAAATATATTCACTTAAAATAAACAAATCAAGAACATGGATCTTAAATCAAGAACACCTAATTGGAACTCCAGCCAAGTATAACAACTACTACTTGACACTGTTCTTGTAGCATCAAGTTGCTTTTTACGTGACAGTTTTTAAGAAAAACAGAAGATCTAATAATTAACATGTTATTATAAAATAAAATCAGAAACAATTTTAAATATAATTAGAAAATTTCATAAAGTATGCTCATGTATAATGTGACTACATACATTTAATGTTTATGTTGATTTTTTTTTATCAAAGATAGATGTAAAGGTGTAAATTTTGCAATTAGAATGACTATATATATATATTTTTCAATAAATGAAAATGAAGTACATAGACATAAACTATTATTAAACACTAAATAATATCACCCTTCTTTCTCTTCCTTAATCAAGACATCACCCACCCCCAATCTTCCTCAATCTATATCTGTCCCTCTTTCTCAAATTTATCACCCCTCCCAACCGCGTCTATATCGTTATTACCGCCATCACCGCCACCTACGAACTACCCAAATTAAACACACCGTTGATGCATTCATCTGCTATACATCCTTAACTTTTAACATGACCAACTCCTCCCACGCTGCTCTGCTCATGTACCTTCTTTATTTTTGGGATACCCATGAAAACCCCATTTGGATTTCCCTCAACACAACACAACACAAAGGGTCATACAACTATCATCTTTGAAAGTTCATATAGGGTCATCGAATTCGTAAAACACACAAATATTAAGACTTCTTGCAATTCAAACTGTTGCGACCTCCGCTATAATCTTCAACTAAAGTATCTTAAAGTCTGAGGTTCCACCTTAAAACCAATTGGTGCTAAGGGGAGTGGTCAAGGATCTTTATATTTTATAGGCAAGGTTTGTCAATTCCCGATGTAGAAAAATATCTCTAACACGCCCCCTCACGTGTAGCTGGGCTTTGCCAAAGGCTTACAACATGGACTTATTATTCGGGTGACACTGAGTAACATCATGGGTTGTTGGGCCTGCACATGTTATAGACCTGCTCTTATACCATCTTAAAGTCTGAGGTTCCAACTTAAAATCAATTGGTGTCAAAAGGAGTGGCCCATGATCCTTATATGTTATAAGTAAGGTTTGTCAATTTCCGATGTGGGATAATATCTCTAACAAAGTAAACAATTTGCACGAACCGTTGAATTACTCGGCCTCCATCTATCCCCGGTCTGCATCCATGCCCTGACCTTAATTTGTAATTTATCTTAAAGTTGAGTTTAATTGTACTACAAAAACTTGAATTTGATCTTTTCCCTTTTTCTTTAATTCCTTTATTCTTATCTAAGGAGAAATTTTTAGGTTTAGATTTTAATTCCTTAAACATTTTTAAAAAACTTTTTAAATAATGTGACCCACTTGTCATACTCTCAAAAGTTAATCACTTAGTATTCCCTTCACAATTTCTCTCTCATATCACACTATATATACTCGTAACACTTCAAAATTATACATTTTTTCTTAATTTTCGTGCATTATCCAAAATATTTAAATTGAGCCGGAATGAAGGGAGTATAATAAGACATAATTGAATATATTTAATTTGATTTTCTTAATAAAATCAGATTTTTGGATTGTTAAACGCCACTCGCAACAGGAAATTCAAATGACAACTTATATAAAAGAAATTCCGCTAAAACCATACTCCCTCCGCCCCATTGAAAAGTTTTTATTTTGGGCTTAAAAACCTTTCGTTTCCAACTTTACATCTACATTTTTTTTTCTTTTTTTTTTTTTCGGCCTTCAAATGGAAGGTCGGCGTATGTGCTGGCTTTTACATCTACATTGAAACATGTTTCGTTGCATTGGTTGTATTTTTATAGTGAAGTAATGAGAGAGATATAACTAATATGGGTACACTTGGTACTTATTTGATAAAGTTGTAGACATAATTGCATTTCTTAAAGCATGTGAAAACTTCTAAAACGACATATATTTTAAATAGAAATTTGACAGGACATACTAAATTAACGTTAATTAATTAAGAAATATGAAAATATACATTTAAATTGTATTTAAAATAATTAGAAATCGTCAAAAACATGTTCTTATAGTTAGAAATTTGGAATGGCATGCAATTATGTGTTAAAATCAAATTTCCACAACTATGATCTTGAACCCATGTTTGTGGTTGAATGACATTTAACCCCTTATTTTTTATTTATTGTTCTTAATTTCATCATTCAAACACCACATTGAATGTTGAAGACATAATTATTTATCATGTGACATGCACATAACCAATTTCATTAATTTTTTAATGTTTGTTGGGATCTAGGGGGCAATGTAGAATAATTTAACACAGAACACTAATTCGGGATGAATTTTGCTCAAGAGTACTAACAATCATTTAACGTAAGTAGATAACTTTGTTAAAGAAAAAGAGTAAAAGTGTACAAACTGCAAATATCAATTTTAATATATTTTTTTACTAAAAATGAAGGACTTAAACATAAACTATTACTAAACAATATCCACTTTCTTCCCGTCTCCCCCTCCCCCAATCTATATCTTTCCATCTCTCAGTTATACTATTTCTCTAACTACCACCTATGAACTATCGAACTATCTAATCATTGATGCATTCTTTTACTATACCTCCTTAAATATAAGTATGCCCTACTTTTCGTCCTTTATTCTCCCGCGCTGAAATATATTGTTATTGTCCTTCGTTACTGCTCTGCCCATTTAGTTTCTTTATTTATTTCCCTTCTACGGAACTCCCATAACACAAATGGTCATACCACCATCAACAATGAAAGTGATACTTATGCTTATATGGTCCTAAAATTCGATGAACACCTACAATTCGAAGCCCCTTAGCAACTTAAAGTTCAAACCACCGCTACCTCCACCATTATCGTCAATGAAAATGATGAATTTCACTAATTATTGATTTATTCAACCTTTATATATCTTTTAATAAATAAAGTCACAAAGTAGAGTTAATTTCACTGTTTACCCATGAGATTCAGACAAATTATCACTATCCCAATGAAATTTGGTTTCATTTTATTGCCCATTGCCCACCCTTTTAGTAAAAAAAAAATCACTAAAAAAATCACAAAAAGACTAAATATTGAGATTTGGTTTCATTTATTGCCCATTGTCCACCATCTCAGCAAAAAAAATTGACTACTTTGCTCTTCATTTATTGAAAATTGTTATATTTCACCATTATTTACTATTAAATCACTAAAAAAATCACAAAAGACCAAATAAAATATCTTTTACATGTAAATGCTATATAAAAACAATAAATGAGGATTGGAGATGTGGTCGGAGAAAAATATTGTTGGCAAATAAATTATGACCATTTTAAATCTTTGGTTTAACATGAATACAATATATAAATTAACAAAAAAACTCATATCATAGAGGAAATACTTTATAGTTAAAGTATTATTTTTCATGGGATAGAGGAAGTACTATGGATACTAAAATTCATAATCAATCATGAATTACCTCACAATAATAATACTAATTAAAAAAGAACATTTCTATTCTTAAATACCATCCAGCCATGAGAATTGGAAATGCATTTGGAAAAAATATTGTTGGCAAACAAATTATGACAATTCAAAGAGTAGGTCTAGGGAGAAACGCGTTTCTCCATAAGTTATGGAGAAACGGGTTTCTGGATATCCAGAAGCTTTGGGATTGATATCCAGAAGCTTTGGGACGGATATCCAGAAAAAAGATTTGAGACCAAATCCAAGGCCAAGACCAAATTTCTGATTCTGGATATCACTTTCACAAGGTTCTGGATATCCAAAACATTGAATATGGATATCCAGAAGCCTTAAAACTTATATTCAGAAGCCAATTCTAAATTTTTGTTATGGAGAAACGGGTTTCTGGATATCTAGAAGCTTTGGGATTGATATCCAGAAGCTTTGGGACAGATATCCAGAAAAAAGATTTGAGACCAAATCCAAGGCCAAGACCAAATTTCTGATTCTGGATATCACTTTCACAAGGTTCTGGATATCCAGAACATTGAATATGGATATCCATAAACCTTAAAACTTATATCCAGAAGCCAATTCTAAATTTCTGGATATCACTTACATAAGGTTATGGATATCCTTTCAAAGAGTTCTGGATATCCAGAAACCCGTTTCTCCATAACTTATGGAGAAACGCGTTTCTCCCTAGATTTTGGCCAATTCAAATCCTTGCTTAAACATGAATACTATATAATTATTATTTAAAAAAAAACACATATCATAGACTAAGTGCCGATAGTGCAACTAAATATAACATGGGATAATTAATGTCTATCTAAAATTTGAATTATGATTCTAAATTGAGGTAAAATAACTTATTATATTTTTTGGGTTAAAATTTTAAACTAATTTTAAATTGAATAAATTGGCTTTTAAAAAACAGAACTAATTTCATCAATTAAATATGCTGATTTAGAATTCAAAAATTTAATATATTAAAATAAAATTATTTTGTACTTAAATAAATATTAAAATATATTGAGATAAAAATTAGGATCATTCATTTCTATCTAAATTTCTGAAATTAGGATAACAATTAATTTATTAAAATAAAATTATATGCATACTTAAAATGAATATTAAAATATGTTGGGACAAAGTAGTAATGAAACTACTTTTGAATATGATAGTCTCATTCTTGATTTGTTAAGATTTACAAACCGGAAGAATGATATCCACACTTGAAATTATGAATTTGATTTTTAATGTAAGATCAATCAGATTTCATTTCCAATACAGCTACTCCTCAGCTTCCTCCATATAACCACAATAACCAAATAACACAAAACAAATAATATTGAGAGAGAGAGAAGGAGAGAGAGAGAGTGTTAGCGTAAACTGTAGGTGATATCGTAGATGATTTCCCAAAAGTCCAGGTGATATCGCAGATGATTTCCTGTACTGAAAATTGTATAGTTGTATATTTCTTGCTTATTATTTAATAGACTAATGTGCTAATATAATCTGTATAGTCTATGGTTTATGCTTATATTTCAGAGTGCAATAGCATCAAAGAAGGAGCTAGACACGTGTGGAAATTGGAAGAAAAGAATATATACATTTTATGTATAAATTCGTAACTTGGGCAATAACAAACAAAACGTGTGAAGACTTGGTCAAGAGTTGTTGCTGAGTTATAGAAGAAGTACAAGGTTGATAAAGCATGGGAGTACAAGGCATGGAAATATGACTTGAAGATAAATCAACATTGGTTGCTAAAATTGAGGAAGTGGAGCTAAAAATGTGGAACAAATTCACCCACTCTCCCTACACTTTCTCAACGTGCAAGACACAAATTCACCCACTCTCCCTACACTTTCTCAACATGCAAGACCAGCCCCAAGGCTGTTAATTGAGTAGCCTTCAAGTATTTGAAGACTATAAATATGCTTGGGAGGTTTCATTTGAAGACAAGCCAAGACACGCCATTTCATACACACCTTCGAAGCATATAGAGATAAAGTTCTTTGTTTGGTTCTTTTAGTCCTTTCTCCCTTGTAATTTCGCACTTGATTACATTGGTATCAAGTTGTGTGAAGGCTAGGATAGGATTCCGTTCTTTATCTCTTGTTCCATAGAGCACAACATTGTTATAGCTATAGGGAACATTTTCGGCTTTGTAATTACATTTATAGTGTTTATAAAGTCTTGCCTAAGAGGCACTCTCAAGTTATATTTATATAACTTGAGAAAAAACAATTTTGGTGTTTTTTATTCCGCTGCAAACTCTTTTACAAAATTGTTTTATTTTCAAAGTGTGTGTGTGCTATCTCAAGTGCTATCGTTGCTGCTGTTATCACCTTGGATATCACTTGTGATTCTGGCCGTGACAATTTCAATTGGTATCAGAGCAGGTCACTTGACGTTATTAAGTGCTTAGTCTAGGTGTCATGGCTTTTGATCCTGCAAATCCAAACCAAAAACGTCATCCTGTTTTAGATGGTTCGAATTATGCATATTGGAAAATTCTTCTTCGCTCGCATATCAAATCAATTGATCTTTGAGCATGGCGATCTATAGTTAATGGGTACTCTCTTCCACTTTTACCTCCTGATGAGGATGGTGATATTCAGGTTAAACCTGAAGGCGAGTGGACTAATGAAGAGATCACCCTAGCTAACTATAATGAGAAAGCTCTTAATGCTATCTTTGAGTGGGTTGACATGCATATTTTTAAACTTATTCAAAATAGTTCCACAGCTCAAGAAGCTTGGGATATTTTACAAAGGTTTTGTGAAGGTCATTCTAGTGTGCGTGAAAACAAACTTAGAGGTCTTACTGGCAAATTTGAAAGGTTGAGAATGGGTGAAAGTGATACCATTTTCTCTTATTTTGAAAAATTATTTGACATTGCTAATGAGTGTCAACTTTTAGGTGAACCTTTTACAAACAAACAATTGGTTTCAAAGGCTATTAGAACTCTCCCTGGGCGTTTTAATATAAAGGTTTCATCTATAGAAGAGGCTCACAACCTTTCTACTATGGACATCAATTCCTTAATGAGCATTTTAAAAAATTTTGAGTCAAACCTTGCTGAGCAAAGTGAAGCTTCTAAAGGCAAGAGTGTTGCTCTAAAAGTTCAATTCTCTAATGGTTCAACTAATGAGGATGACGAAATTTTTGAGGAATTAGGTGAAGATGCCAGTGTTGCCTAACTTGCTAGGAAGTATAACTCAATGGTTAGAAAATTTAACAAAGAAAATGTTCAGGTGAAGGCTAAAGAGCAACAAACCAAGGTGTATAATTCAATGCCAAAGAGGACATTTTCATCTACTCAGAAAGGTGGTCCCATAAGGAGAGCATCATCAGATCAATCCAGATCTGATCTGAAGTATCTTGAATCAATTCAATGTCATGCATGCTCTGGATGGGGTCATTACTCAAACGAGTGTGCTAACACTCTAAGGAAGATGGGAAAGAACATATGGGTTTCACTCAGTGACAATGAGGATGAGGAGACTAATCAATCTGAAGATTCAAATCAAACAGCAATGGTGGTCACAAATTGTGACTCGGATTCTGTCAGTGATACCCCAGGTGATATCCAAAGTGGGATAGCACCTGAGATATCATCCAATAGGTATACAGATTTAAATTTGATAAATGATGTTTGTTTTGTGGGTTCTGTTAACATGGATGCAGGTAGTTCACAAGAGGGTGAACAAAGTAAGGAGTTCAACAAGGATGAACTCATTTGTGGTCTTAAGAACCTATGCAAAGAATTGGTGGACAAATGGAAGAAAGAGAACAAGAAGGTGATCTCTCTGTCCAAAGAGGTTCAAGACCTGACTGATGGCTTGACTAGATTGGAAGTTCAACTCACAAAGAAGGATGTGGAGCTGGACAAAGTCAAGGCCAAGCTTACTCTTGCCGAGGCAACATTCAAGAAACTCAACACGAGTTCTTCCAAGTTAGATGCAATTCTTGGGTTGAGCAAACCACTCAAGGCAGGTATGGGTTTTCAAGAGTCTTTAAATGCCATCACGTCTACTTTGGTTAATAAGGAAGATAAGGTAGTTTTTGTTAAAGAAAGAAACAACATTGAACCAATATCTTCTGATAAGTCTTCTGACAAGGTAAAAATATGTAATTACTGTTACTCTTCTGGACATTTGAAAAATGATTGTAAAACACTTTTAAAGAAAGCAGTCCGCCTCGTGTGATACCTGAAGTGCTACCTAGCACGTCAGATATCACTGGCAGTCAGAAGAAAAATTATCAAGGTAGGAAAGTGTGGAAACCTAAATCTAACCTAATATGTGATGTTGTGTGCACTGCTTTAAAAACTAATGTTGAAGGTTCATGGTATTTTGATAGTGGTTGTTCTCGTCATATGACTGGAACAAAAATGTTTCTAAAGGAATATGAACTTATTCAAGGTGGTAGTGTAACATATGGTGGTGGTGGCAAGAGTAATATAGTAGGAAAAGGCATATTAAATATACCTGGATTTCCTGCTTAGAAAAATGTTTTGCATGTTGATGGACTTGTAACTAATTTAATTAGTATTAGCCAACTTTTTGATGACAACCTTGAAGTGAAATTCAATAAAAACACTTGTGAAGTTTTTGATTGTACCAATAACTGTGTTATGAGTGGTACTAGATCAAGTAATAACTGTTATCTTGTTGAGGATAAACAAGTGTGTCATTCTGTGAGGGTTGATGATGCTACCTTATGGCATCAAAAGTTGGGTCATGTCCATTTTTGAAACATTGTAAAACTCATTAATGCTGAAGCTGTAAGAGGTATACCTAGTCTGGACATAAGTACGAAAATCATATGTGAAGATTGTCTCAAAGGTAAACAAACACGTGCTACCCATAGTGCTACCCAACATAATGAGGAGTATTCTGGGACAACGCACTGTTTTCAATTAATGCATATGGATTTAATGGGTCCAGTGGAGGTAGACAGTTTAGGAGGTAAGAGATATACTTTTGTAATAGTTGATGATTTTTCTAGATTTACTTGGGTATATTTTTTGAAAGAAAAATCAGAAACTTTTGAAAAGTTTAAGATCTTACATGCTAAAATCAAAAACATGTTTTCTGCTCTTATCATGCGAATAAGGTCTGATCATGGAACGGAGTTTGATAATTCATTGTTCTTTACTTTTTGTGAATTAAAAGGAATTAAACATGAGTTTTCTGCTCCCAAAACACCTCAACAAAATGGGGTGGCTGAAAGGAAAAATAGGACCTTACTTGAGATGGCACGTGTGATGTTGTTTTCAAAAAGAATTTCAAAAAGATTTTGGGCTGAGGCCTTAAACACAGCTTGTCACACGACCAATAGAGTTTTTCTAAGACCTGGTACTAGAATGACACCTTATGAAATTTTGAATGGTAGAATACCAAAAGTTCATTATTTTCATACATTTGGATGTGTGTGTTATGTTCTAAATGATCGGGATTACTTAGCTAAATTTGACTCTAAGAGTGATAAGGCAATATTTCTTGGATATGCTCAAGACAGTCGAGCATATAGGGTTTATAACCTTAGGCTAAAAACCATACAGGAATCAGTTAACGTTGTTTTTGATGACTTAGCAAGTGTTACAGGTGATGGAGTACAGGAATCTCCATTAATCTTGCTGGAGGATCAAAATCAAGTAAGTGATACCCCAGGTGCTGACCAAAGTATTGCCACTGAAGGGATAGCATCTCCGGTATCACCCAAGAACAGTCCAGCAACTGAAAAATAGGAACAGTCAGATGATGATGCTCATGTGCATGAAGATTTGAGAAGGGATCCACCAGCTAGGATCAGAAGAGATCATCCTTCATCTCAAATCATTGGAGAAGCAAGTGAAGGGGTACGAACAAGGAATAAAGGACACTTTAGTAACCGTGAAATGGCAAGGTATGTGTGCATGTCCACCACATACCACAAGTTAAAATATTCCTGTTTTGTTTCTTCTTTAGAACCCAAAAATATTTCTGAAGCTTTAAAAGATAATTTTTGGATACATGTCATGCAAGAGAAACTTGAACAATTTGCTCGTAATGAAGTTTGGTGTTTAGTACCACGTCCCATTAACACTAATGTAATTGGTATAAAATGGATTTTCAAGAATAAATCAGATGAGCAAGGAAATATTATAAGGAACAAAGCTCGTCTCGTAGCTCAAGGTTACACCCAAATTGAAGGTGTTGACTTTGATGAGACCTTTGCTCCTGTTGCTAGAATAGAATCCATAAGACTCCTCTTGGCTATAGCTTATTTTCTAAAAATTACCTTGTTTCAAATGGATGTTAATTTTTAAATGGTTATTTAAAAGAAGAAGTTTTTGTTGAACAACCAAAAGGATTTGAAGATCCTCATCTACCAAACCATGTGTATAGACTTGATAAAGCCTTATATGGCTTGAAACAAGCTCCACGTGCATGGTATGGTCGCTTAACCTCTTTCTTACTTGAATATGGTTTTACAAGAGGTGAAGCAGATAAGATCTTATTTATCCTAAGGCATGGCAAAGAAATAGTCATTGTTCAAATCTATGTTGATGACATAGTCTATGGCTCTACTTCTCAAACGTGTTTAAAAGATTTTGTAGAGGCTATGACATCAACATTTGAAATGAGCATGATTGGTGAGTTAACTTTATTTCTAGGCTTGCAGGTGAAACAATCAAATGAAGGAATATTCATTTCACAAAGCAAATATGCAAAGAGCCTAGTAAAAAGGTTTGGGTTAGAAGGAGCAAAAAGTTTAAAAATCCCTATGTGTTCTTCTCTTAAACTTGGTAGAGACCAAGTAGGTGAGGATGTTGATCCTACTCTATATCGTTCTATGATAGGTAGTCTTCTCTATCTCACTTCTAGTCGTCCTGATATCATGTTCAGCGTGTGTGTTTGTGCACGTTATCAAGCCAATCCTAAAGTCTCACACCTTAATTCTGTCAAAAATATAATTAAATATGTTTCAGGAACAAGTAAATTAGGGATTTGATTTAGTAAGGATACTAATACCAATTTGGTAGGCTTTAGCGACTCGGATTGGGCGGGGGATATGGATGATAGGAAGAGTACTAGTGGGGGGTGTTTTTACTTGGCTAACAATCTAGTTGCATGGTATAGTCGTAAACAAAATTGTGTCTCTCTTTCCACGGCTGAGTCTGAATATGTTGCAGCCGGTAGTTGTTGCTCACAACTTATTTGGCTAAAACATATGCTAGATGATTATGGCCTAGAAAATAATTCCTTGACTATGTACTATGACAACCTAAGTGCTATCAACATTTCAAAAAACCCTGTTCAACATTCCCGTACTAAGCACATAGACATACGCCATCATTTTCTTAGAGATATGGTAGATAAAGGCCTAATTAACATTGATCATATTGATACTAAGTATCAACTGGCTGATATCTTTACCAAAGCCTTAGACCACGAGAGATTTTCTAGTTTGAAAAGATCTCTTGGTCTTTGTAATCTCTGAGTCTGTTCGTCTGTGCTACCCCAGGTGATGTTATCACTCAGGGTAACACTTGTATATTAGGGTAATTTTTCCTATTTACTTAAAAAAAAAATGATTTCCTTCTCTTTTAATCTGGTTAGCTTAGTTCTAACAGTGGCACATACTGACATTTTTGTTATGGTAGGTTATTACTTAGGTTATCATGTGTGATATCACTCCCCTTCATATGCTTATAGTGACAAAGTCACTAATCTTTTCTTTTTGATAAATAAAAGGCAAAGGCATACTATTCTCTCGAGCTCGAAGCACGGTGTTCGCTGCAACGATGTACTCTTGTCAATAAGAATGTATGAGGTGGTTTATGCTAAGTATTAGGGACATGGAGTTCGCTACTACAGTGTACCCTACTTGAAAGGCATAAACTCACTTAATCATTACACTTGAAATATAACTCGAAGCACGGAGCTCGTTACTACGTTGATTTCTTGTTTAAAAAAGTGTATTGATCCCTTATAACAAGCAATGTACTTAAAAAGAATATAGGCTTATAATGCCTAAAGTGCATGAAAAACGCTCAGCTTGTTATGCCTGAAGTGTTTAAAAATGAAAATATTTATCAAGGGGATTTATATCACATGTGTTATCCTACTTGTTACCATCATTGCCTTAACACATTAGTGTGTGCTATATTAGTTTTTTTATTTCTTATTTTCGAAATATTGTTGATTAATTTTTCAAAATCTGAATGTCTTTTTAATTAAAGAGTTTACGATTTTGAAAACGTCTTCAACAAGTTTCCTTTATTTTTGGTAAACTTAGTAAGTAACTAACCCATGTTTATTTTGATTTGTGCATATAATGCTTTGGGTCTAGTTTCAAAAATATTTAGTTTACTTATTTTTATTTTTATTTTTACGTTTTACTTAAAAAAAAAAAAATATATATATATATATATATATATATATATATATTTTAAATTTATTTTTTCAACCGTGTTTTATCTTTAAAAGTCGGTTGGGGTTATTTATAATAAAAAAAAGGTATGGTTAGGGTTTAATTTTAATTTGTGTGGATAGGGATTACTTAGAGTTTTTATAGGGGTTTAGTTTAGATAGGACATTAAGTGTCAAATCAATTTAATTTTTTGTTCCCTATCTAACCTCTATCTCCTATTTTCACTCTCCCTCTTCCTATTTTCTCTCTCTATCCGTTACCATCACTCCTTTCTTAAACCCTCAATCCAGCGTTCGTCTCTCCCAAAAATCCTAGGTCAATTTTTGTTCCAAAAATTCCCAAAAAAAAATCTCCATGGCCTCTCCATCCAAAGCCAATACCGAACCATCTCACATGGACCAAATAGTCATTTCACCAAGCCTTGCTCCATCCGTGGCATCTCGTGTGGCCATGGAAACTTCACCAATGATCACTCCAAGCTCTTCTCCACCTACAATGGCGATTGTTCCAACCACTGCCCCCATTGCCTCGTTTGAACATGGAATCCCTAAGGTAACTCTCATTCCAGCCGAGCCAAAGAGAAAGAGGAAAGCCACAATGTCCAAGCTGTCTCCTCAAGTTGCAAAAAGGAGGTCTTCCAACCGCATTAGGTCAATCAGGTCTAAGGCAACATCAAATACTTCTCTTGATCCGGTTGATGTATCAGAAAGCTCTCTTGATGTGTCCTCACCCCATGTGAGTGACGAGAACTTTGATGCAAACAAGGAGAAGGAGCCTTTTATGGACTCATTTGATGCTTGGGTAGATGGTGATGAGGAGGAGACCCTATCTGATTTTTAGAAAAAGAAGGCCAAGGGTAAAGCAACTGTGAGTGTACCAAAGGTGCTAGCAAGAAGAAGATATCATCTGAGGTAACACTTGCACCCTCCTCTGTTCCTAATCGCTCCTCTAGTGATAATTCTGGTGATGAGGTTATTCAAAATGAAGAGGATAAAGCTTTTCCAAAACCTTTTCTTACTCTAGAATTTTACAAGAAAGCAAATATGGAATTTTGGTTGAACAATTTGAGTAAAAGGTTGTTGAAAGAAAAGCATATTGATGAGGGTCAGTTGGAAAAGGAAGGATTGGTTCAGTTTTTAAAGGACAGGAATTTTCTTAATGCTAATAATAATGCTTCTGTATTTGTTGAGAGTGTTGTACGCAATTTCTTTGCTAATTTGCATGCTCATTTGGATGATGAAGGGTCTGAAAAGTTTGGTAAAGTGTTTGTTAGGGGAAAAGTCTATTCTTTTACTCCAGCCCTAATTAACAAAGTTTTAGGCCTCCCAAATGTAGATGATGAGAGCATTCGGGTCAATAGAGATGAAATGGTAAAATTGCTCACTCACAATAAATTGCAGTCTTGGCCTGTGAAAGAGAAACTTCATGCTTCTAGACTTACCTCTCTATATTCTGTGCTTCACAAATTATGCATCTTCAATTGGCTTCCTACAACTAATGAACCTATTGTGACATTGGAGCATGCGAATGTGTTATATAGATTGGGTAAGAATTTAAGGATTAATTTTGGAAGGTTAGTGTTCAAACATTTAGCTTCATGGGGTAGAAAAAAGGAAGTGAACATTAGCTTTTTCCCCTATCCTTCTCTAATCTTCAAAGTTTTAGTGTTTTAATTCTTGCCTATTGAAGCCTCTGATGTTTTCACTACTGAACCTGAGTATTATATCATTGATCAACAACTGAAAAAGGGCAAAAGGTATACAAAAGATCTCCCTTGGAACAAATCTGATGAAATGTACTGTTCTTCCCAAGCTATCTCACGTGATATCCCAAGTGCTTCCCCAGGTGTTGCCCCTAATACTTTTGCAGGAACTGATGCTGCAAGTATTCTGAACAACATGATGAATCTTTTGGGCAACTCTGGACCATCAATCCCAAAAGCAACAGTTCTCAACTTCTTGCACAAAAAGTCAAGTGCAATGGGAGAACTTGCTGAGGGATGGGCTAAGCTTAAGCAGGTTACAGATGCCTTTATTGATGAAATTTCTTCCCAAACAGGGGGAGGATCTGCTGCTGCTGCAACTACTGGTACAGGTGCTACTACAGGTGCTACCACCAGTGCTGACCCAAGTAATGGTGGAAGTGATAGGGAAGGAGATCAGGAGGAAGATGAAGAAGAAGAGGAGTTTGAAGAAGAAGAAAGCTGAAACCTAAAGGTTGACAAACCTGAAGGTTGATGTTGCCGTTATCATATGGGTGACTGTTTTTTTGGTGGTCCTAAAAACAATTTCTTTTATTTTGGTGATGTTTGTGGTTCCTTAAACAATTTTCTTTTTTCTGTTTATATTGGTCTGCTAGACACTTTAGTTGGTTTGTTTATAACTTAAACTACTAGGTTGTTTTTGCTAGTTTTGGATGATATTTTGCTACAATGTTTATGGTCTGTAATGGTAACTTAGTTTATTTCAAAAACTTGTTAAAGTTTGAAATAAATTAGTTTTAAATGATTAATCATTGTTTTTGATTAGCTCCTTGATTAAGGGGGAGTTAAGTATTGTGGAGATATTATATTGTGCTCTATGCTCTGTACATTTGTATATAGACTAAACCTACAGGACATCAGCACATTGAGTTTGGAAAGAAATATCCAACTAAGGGGGAGATTCTTAGTGTAAACTGCAGGTGATATCGTAGATGATTTCCCAAAAGTCCAGGTGATATCGCAGATGATTTTCTGTACTTAAAATTGTATAGTTGTATATTTCTTGTTTATTATTTAATAGACTAATGTGCTAATATAATATGTATAGTCTATGGTTTATGCTTATATTTCAGAGTGCAATAGCATCAAAGAAGGAGCTAGACACGTGTGGAAATTGGAAGAAAAGAATTTATACATTTTATGTATAAATTCGTAACTTGGGCAATAACAAACAAAACGTGTGAAGACTTGGTCAAGAGTTGTTGCTGAGTTATAGAAGAAGTATAAGGTTGATAAAGCATGGGAGTACAAGGCATGGAAACATGACTTGAAGATAATCAACATTGGTTGCTAAAATTGAGGAAGTGGAGCTAAAAATGTGGAACAAATTCACCCACTCTCCCTACACTTTCTCAACGTGCAAGACCAGCCCCAAGGCTGTTAATTGAGTAGCCTTCAAGTATTTGAAGACTATAAATATGCTTGGGAGGTTTCATTTGAAAACAAGCCAAGACACGCCATTTCATACACACCTTCGAAACATATAGAGATAAAGTTCTTTGTTTGGTTCTTTTAGTCCTTTCTCCCTTGTAATTTCGCACTTGATTACATTGGTATCAAGTTGTGTGAAGGCTAGGATAGGATTCCGTTCTTTATCTCTTGTTCCATAGAGCACAACATTGTTATAGCTATAGGGAACATTTTCGGCTTTGTAATTACATTTATAGTGTTTATAAAGTCTTGCCTAAGAGGCACTCTCAAGTTATATTTATATAACTTGAGAAAAAATAATTTTGGTGTTTTTTATTCCGTTGCAAACTCTTTTACAAAATTGTTTTATTTTCAAAGTGTGTGTGTGCTATCTCAAGTGCTATCGTTGGTGCTGTTATCACCTTGGATATCACTTGTGATTCTGGCCGTGACAATTTCAGAGAGAGAGAGAGAGAAAGAGAAAGATAAGAAAATACTCATAATGATACTTGTATGTTATTAATTATCATATCATGTTATTATTATATTATGTTTGAGAGAGAGAGAGAGATCTCATAAGAACTTGCAAAGTAACAACGGAACCAATAAAACAAACAAAATTAAAAATATCATAGTCTTTCTTACTGCCTCTTTTTCTCAATAAAATTCATAGGATAATGAGTCCTCATTTGATCATCATAATCAAGAATCTACTAACAAAAACAATGAAATACAAAATTTTCACATGCATTAATACTTGACCAATATCATCTTCAATCCTCCGACAATACCCAACAGTATAATTTTCAGTAGCAAAGTATTCTTCCACTATCACAAGACACTTCTTCATTTATTCCTACCATAGTACGCTTAACTTTCTTGAACTTATTTTTTTATTTTTCTACAATCATGAATAAGTGTCACTGTCAATTGAAGATAAGCTAAAACACTAAATGAGACTTGTGAAAAAAAAGATTCTTGCACTTAATAGTTCAACATGTAAAAAAACAAATCTGTCTCATTCCAAAATAAATATAAATATTTATTTTTCAAGGATTAAAAAGTTTACTTTTGGTAAAAAAATTGCTAAAAATTGGAATATTTAGGGAAAATAAATATCTATTTTGGAACAAAATTTCCCAGAAAATACATAATTCGGTAAACAAAAAAAGAAATAAAAAAAAGTAACTTTAGATGAACTTGCAAAGTTCCCTACATAAAAGTGAGAAGAATGTGAGCCAACATAGTAGTAATATATAGAAATAACCTCGACTACATAGTTTAGATAGAAATTACAACCACCTGTATAACAAAAAAATATGATTTTATTAAGAGAAGGGTACCTTTGACGAATCTGAATGCCTTTAATTCTTGAGTAGGTTCCCTCCACGTGATGAATATGTATCCATTTGCATATGATCAGACAATAAAAATTTGAATGGAATAGAAGATGAAAGATAAAAGAAATTATTAAGAGAACGAAATAACAAAAATCATTATAAAAGAAATAAAGAAATTAGAATTACCTAGGATTGTTTTGGTGAAAAAACAATGGATCAATATAAAGATCAAAATATGTGATTAGAAGGGCACAATGGAGTAAAATTGGTGTAACAATGAATATAAGATGACACGATCATGTAACGAGCAAAGCCCTTGAGACAACTATCTCGCCGACACAAAACTTCGAAAGGTGTTTATGGTCACCTTCGTCCCAAACGGTAGTATTGATGTTTTAGGGAGATACAAATGCTTGAGCTATGGCGGAGTGCAATAGCGTATGTGTGAACTGTGTGTGTTGTGTTCCAGCCATCAACTCTTTAAATAAATAAATAAATATCAAGATAACTAAGGACCTAACAAACTACCCTAAAATCTCGGCATGATCCTCTTGATTCTTGACTTGGTCTTCTAACCGTTGAAGTGAGTCCTTAAGAGATATTTCCCACGTTCTATTTTTCCTCTATGAGAGATATAATAAAAATAATTAAATAATGATTTAATTATATAAGTAATTTTACCTTGACTGCTGGTTCGAAGATGATGACATGCTGAATGCTTTCCAAGATGTTGCAATCCTGAATTTTACCCACAACAATTGTCCCCAAAAATTGTCTTTTAATGAATTTAAATAGACGGTTTTTCTACTACCTTCCAGAAGCTTTGGCGGCTAATTAATTTGAGGAGACGTGGCAGTTGAGGAGTTTTAATCCGTCTTAATTAGCATAACTCACGAGGATCTAGGGTTTTTAACTGAGGCTCTTTTCGCTTTCTTCCTCACTTTCTCAACGTTTCTTCCATCTTCTACCCTGCTTCACGGTGGTGAAATCATCCAAGGTAAAATTATTCCCTCTCTCTTTCTTTTTTTCAAAATATGGTCAAGTCAAGAAAAGGCAAGGCTCCAAGAAATCCTTTGAGCTTGAGCGAGGATGGGGATTTCTCTTGCGAGGGCTTGCTAGCAAAACCTGATGAAGAGGTTTGCATTTTCAACAATGAGCAAATCGGATCCGTTAAGGATCGAAGATGCTTCCCCGATTCTGCCATCTTCAGGCCTTTCGATGTGTTTATTAAGGCTGATTTTGTGTCTCCACACTGGATTTGTTTTTACGAGTATCCCTTTGCCCTAGGTTTTTCGTATCCCTTCCCTTCGTTGATAACTGAGTTTTTTAAAAAAATGAATTTGGCTTTCGTCCAAATAATGCCCATGATTTGTAGGATTTTCTCTTGTGTTCTGAGGGTAAATCGGGAGTTTGGGTTAGACATAGGTTTGAGAGAAATAGACTTCATATATGAGCTTCAAACCTTTACCTCGACAAGGTATCTTTTTAAAACCTGGTCTGGAATGAAACCACTGTTTTCGAGAGTGACGGTAAACGATAGGGATTGGAAGTCAAGATATTTCTTTGTTGAGAAGGACTCCTTGGAGGAAGGTGATTTTTTTGGCAACGGGGTGGAATAGGGAAGGTATCCTTCTTTAAACTTTTGTTTTCTCTATTTCCCGCACTTACTTGAATTTGTAAATTCTCTGTTTGTCTTTGCAGCTATTGATTAGGCAAAACTTTTCCCTCCTTCTACCGAGACTAAAGATAACGTGAGGAGATTGTTGGAGTTTTCAGGAGAGGAGCGATCCTTCAAGCCGTTTGAAGCAAGAGCCGTATCTGAGGATCAAGAGATACCACCATCTACCGAGATGTCTACTGGTAAGATTATACTTGTCCAAAGAATTCTTTCTGCATTTTGATTTTGTCTCCATCTCATAGCTTATACTTTGTTTTCGACAGTCTCCAAATCCATAGCTGCATTTTCCTTAAAAGACCTACAAGATTTTCTGGGACAAACTCATGCTAGCCAACAACTAGTGATGCCAAAAAAGGAGATGGAGGGACCTTCGATTGGGGCGAGAGTGAAGAAAAGGAAGGGCAGTTCAAAGGAAATAATAAATGTTGATGAAATGGGCCTGGCAGACATTAAGGAGGCACTTACTAGGGTATCAATGGTAAGTTTTTGATTTTCGAAAGCAGAGTTTTAAAGGAGTTTTTCGAATATACACCCTAGATTTCAATCATTAAACTTGTTTTCTGCAGGGTGTTGATGCGGCTGAGATCAAAATGAATGGTCTCGAAGAAAGGAACAGGAAGCTGGTTTTGGAAGCGTTGCAGGCAAAAAAGCAGAAGGATGTTGTTACTAAGAAAGTAGAAGACTTACAGAACGAGGTTGAGAGTTTAATGAAGGACATGTCTTCCATTAAAGACACTCAATTGCAGGAAATTGAGGATGTGAAGAAGAATATGATGCCCTCAGCTGCCAAGAGTATGATAGCGATAAAAATCCAGATGATGGAAGAGTTCCAGGCTGGAAAGCATACAGAGTGGGATGTTGAGCAGCAACGTTCACTCTTGAAGGCGCTGAAGTGAAGGAGTTAATACAACACCTGCGGCAGAAGCCACCCCATGAAAGGTAAAAATGGTTCTTTTGGTTTTAAAAACTTTTGTTTGGTGACGGGTTGCGTCCCGAAGACAATATTTAAATATTTTGGGTTTGTAATCGGTCCATAAGGGCCAAAGACAATTTGCTTTTTTCAAGTGTTGGGTTTTTTCAACATTTCTTAGGTTTAGGATAAAAACTTTGCTTTGCTTGGGTTTTTAAAAACTTTTGCTCATAGCTTTTGAAAAATGAAAATAGAAGGTTGACATGCTAACCTTTTCGGAGATATTGACAACTTGTGAGTGGATGTATAAATCCTTGCAATCAATTTGATTGACATGTAAATGTCAATAATATTTTGTTCTTAGGTGGCATGAATATGCCACAACCATATTGATAAATTCTTAGGGTCAAAACACATTGACTGAGTGGAGATGGGTAATTCGTACATATTAAACGTACGGGCCCATCACACACCTCAATCAAGGTTGACATCGTGCGCTCCAGACGAGGTGTTTAAACCTTAATGAGATGAAAGAAAGTAATTTCTTTAAACCTTTGAAGGGATTAAGTACTTTTAACGGAGGTGAGATGGCCAGTCTCAAAATGGTTGTTTTCACAAGAATTTGTTTGAATTGGTGACTTCTTGCAAAATGAAAAGATAGTGAGAGAGTAGAAGTTAAGCACACAATTCTTCATCTTTGATTTATTCTATTGCATGTTTTCTCGATCCGTCAAAAAATGGATATTCCGTTAGTTTTTTAATACCATACTTTAAAAAAAAAAAAGTAGTATGTTGCATTATTTGATATTTTTGTAAGAAGTACATACTCCTTCCGTTCGTAAATGAATGTTCGAATTTCATAAGCATTCATTCATCTGCATTTTTTTTTTTTGCACTTGTAATTTTAGTTCATGACAACCATGCATTGTGTTGAAGGAAACGTGAGTATCTTTTATATTCTGGGAGATTTGTTTTCATCAAATCTCTTGAGTTTTTGCCTTTGACGTAGGATTTTATATTTTGAGCCAATGAATACTATCTTTAAAAACTGACATTTTTAAATCTCGCCAATAATTCTTAGGACCATTTTGCCACTCACTTTATTTTCATAGTTGTATGATTTCACAGTTGTGTAATTTCACATTTGTATGATTACTCATTTATGTGATTTCACATTTGTGTCATTTTTCACTAGTAAAATCATTTCTCAATTGATTTCACTGTTATATGATTAAACAATTGTGTGATTTCACATTTGTATAAATAGACGGTTGTGTGACTACACAGTTATGTCATTTTTCATTTTTCACTTATAAAATCATTTCACAATTTATTTCACAGTTGTATGATTACACAATTATATGATTACACAGTTGTGTGATTTCACAGTTACGTCATTTTTCACTTGTAAAATCATTTTTCATTGATTTCACAGTTGAGTGATTTCAAATTAGAGGCTTTGACTAATAAGTCATTTAGTCAAATGAAAACTACCTTAAAGAACTGACATTTTCAAATCTCACCAAAAAGTCCATGAAATTTTGTTGGACCGCATTGCCCTCCACTCGGGCCCACATACGGACTAAGCAGTGAGCAGGGCCGGCTCTCTCTAGGTGCAAGAGGTTCCTCCACACCGGGCTCCAAATTTTGGAGGGCCCCATTTTATCTAGGTCCATTAGGTATATAGCTTCAAAAAAAAATTATGTTGTGAAAAATTAATGATCAATGTAACAAATTATTTTTGAATTTTATTGCTTAATTTTGTAAAACTTTAATCTTTATATAAAAACACTTATATATACATATTATATTTTTTATATTAATTTTTAATCATTAGGGGCCCAGTATTCACATTTCGCACAGGCCCCAATAATTATTGAGACGGGCCTGGCAGTGAGCTGCTAAGCGCCTTTAGATCATGCGTTTTTTTCTTCTCTCCTCTCTTTCTCTCTCCTAATCTATCTCTTCCTTTTTTTTTCTATCAAAACTTTAAAATACAATATTTCAAAATCTAAAAATTGAAAAAATAATCTGAAAACATCGTTTTAATTATATCATCATCAATACGAATCAAACATGTACACTCAAGATATATTTCAAATTTTATAAATAAAAATTTCATTTTTCATTTGTAAAAAATTGAGAAAATCATTTTTCACTTGTTCACACCTATGTATAAAAACTGATAAATTTAACTCTCTATTTTTCACAATTGATACTCAATTTATTAGACATTCACTTCTCATTTGTTCACACCTGAGTATAAAAATTGAGACATTCATTTCTCATATGTTAATGAGTATAAAAACTGATAAATTTATCTCTCAGTTTTTTACAATTGATACTCAATTTCTTAGATAAACTGATTTCACGTTCGTATGATTTCACATTGAGTGATGTCATATGCCCTTTAAACAGTTGAGAAATCAATTCCCCTATTGTTTAAAGCTAAATATTTAGTTAATAAATGCATTATCACATGCTTATTAAACAATAAAGAACTCAATTTATCACTTATTTCTCACTTGTTAACAATTGAAAAAAGTATTTCTCAGCTGGTTTAAGCTAAATATTTAGTCCATTGTTTTTCACCGATGACTTAATTTTGCGGTTGTTTAAAGGCAACGATAAATTTGTTGTCACATAACAATGGAAATAACATAGATAAACTGATTTAATGGTTGTATAATTTCACAGTTGTGAGTTGTTACATTTCACTTGTAAAAATAGAAACATTCGTTTCTCAGTTATTTATACCACAATAGGTGATTGTTTTTTCTCACTTGCCCGTGCATGCACACACACATACACACACTGGTGTACGGTATTATTATTTTTTGATAGAACTGGTGTACTGTATTACAGAGACCCTTGTATTCATTCACTCTTCATCATGGGAAGGCAACCACGTGTATTGGTAGTCCCATTCCCAGCACAAGGCCATCTAAGGCCACTGTTGAAGTTGTCAAACATGATCGCTGAAAAGGGTATCAAGGTCACTTTTGTTAACACCGAGGTAATGCACGCACAAATCATTGCTTCACTGCCTGAGAAACATAACGAACAGGGGCTGCTTGACTTAGTTTCTATCCAGGATGGATTAGAACCTGAGGATAAACGAACTGATGCAGTTAAGTGTCTAGACAGCCTTAGAAGTGTCATGCCGGGACAGTTGATAGACTTAATCAATAAGATTAAGTGTTCAGATGATAATGAACCAATAAGTTGTATCATAGCTGATCCTTTTATTGGGTGGACATTGGAGGTTGCTAAAAGACTTGGTCTGAAGGAGGTTGCCATATGGCCGGCTGGACCAGTATGCTTGTCTTTGTTACTTCACATTCCTAAGCTGATTGAAGCAGGCATTATAGATGAAGAAGGTAAGAGCTTCTCTCTGTAATTTGAGTTGACTTTTTCTATCAAGATCTGCTTGTTTGACTTGATTTTTTTCCAGGAACTACGTTGAGGAACGAGTTGATTCAGCTGTCAGAGGATATCCCTGCTTTGAGTGCTTCTGACTTCTCATGGAGCTGTCCTGGTGACCCAACACTGCAGAAAGTTATCTTTGAATGCTATCTAGTGGTGAAGCAAACCATTGAAAGCTGCAGTTGGCTCCTTTGTGTTGGAATATTTGTGTTTGTGGTATGTAAGTTCACAGATTATGACCTTGGGATTATCTGGGCTTGAACTGAATTGGAAAAAGGAACAAATCTCGTCTGAAGCTTCACGGGGGGAGAGCGGCCGCGCTCGTTCCAAGAGCGGCCGCGCTTAAGGGCCGAGGCTTCACCACTTTTTCCTGGAGCTTAGCGCGGTCGCGCTCCTCGCTAGGGCGGCCGCGCTTGTGACGGGATTTGACTTTTCCTGGGCCGATTTGGAGCAGGTTTTTAGGCCTAATTAACCTAAAACCTAATATTTACCACAAGTATAAATACTCTTTTCCCTCAGCCGTTTTTGGTACTTGAATATTAGAGAGAAACACAATTCTCTTGCTTTTAATCATTGATCGATTACTCCCGTTCATAGAGATTCGTTCGTGAGATTCAAGGCGATTGAGATAGGACCGCCGGTGACTACCTACCTGTGTGCTGCTCTGTGGTAAGTAGTCCGTGATCGTTTTATCCTCGGAGAAATTTGCCTGTACCTGAGTTGCACCAATTGGGGGCAATATTTTCTCTTAGGACAGTCTTCCTAAGGCGACTCGATCAAATCACGATAAGTTTTCTAACCGTTTGATTTCTTGTTTCTGCTTGTTTTCCTGATCCTGTTCCTTGGCTTTCGGTTTTGCTATTGGCTTAATTGGTACGTTTGACTTGATCAATAAAATCCCCTACTGTTGATTAAATTGTTGTTTAATCAGGGTGCTTATTAATTTAATTTCCAACGGCCTAAGAGAAAATAGTATTTTTATTTGATCATGTCTCGGTGGTTCCTCTAGCTCTCCCTTTAAGTCCCTAGTTGACACCTCCGATCTTCCGGAGAAGTTTGGTGGTAAGAACTTCAAGCGTTGGTCCGAACGCATGAAGATCTCGCCGTCAATTAAGGGTATGCAGTATGCCGACATCTAAATGTCCCGCTACGAATGGTGATGATCCGGTTAATGTGGCTGCGTTAAACCGTGGAAGGAGCAGGACGATGTTGTTCGAGGATGCATTCGTCGCCTTTGTCGAATGCACTCTTTGATGTTTATTGCTCGCTCCTCTCATTCTTGCGTCACGTGGGACTCGCTTTCCAAGAAGTACAAGACCGATGAATCCGGTGTGGAAAAGTACCAAGTGGGAAAGTTCCCGAATTACCACATGAGTGAGGGCAAGTCGGTTACCGATCAAGTGCACGAACTCCAAATCATTTTGCAATCACTCAAGGATGCCGACATGGGACTTCCGATAAGTTATTTGTCATGGCTATCATTGAGAAGTTTCCTCGATCTTGGGGGAATTTGGTATGACCCTCAAGCATCGTACTAAGCTTGTCACTCAATGAGTTGATGAATGCAATTGCGATTCAGAGGTGCATAACGGTAACCAACCGAGTGTACACTGTGGAGGCCGTCGCTAATATGATAACCGGTAAAAGCAAGTTTAAAGGAAAAGGTGTGAAAACTTCTAAGGATAAAGAAAACCATGATAAACTTAAAGTTAAGAAAAATAACTTTAGGAAGCCAAGAGCAAAACAGAACCGCCGGAATTGTGGAGAAGGTGGACACTTTTCTAGGGACTCGCCCGTCCAAGAAAGGAAAAGGACCACAAGCCTCTCGCCGATGACCATCCCGCTGTCAACATGGTGTTGGGTCCGAAGGATTATGATGATCCCGACTCGACGCACCCGGAGTTGACGCTCGACCTGCAATGTTACAAAGTATGTAACTTCTTGTCCCGAACTCTTTATCGTCTATGAACCCAACGAGTGGCTAGTTGACACCGGGGCAAATGTGCTCGTTTGTGCCGATAAATTGCTATTTGTGTCTTACCACTCGAGCGTGGTAGATCGCTGACGATGGGGAACTCTAGTGCTGCAAAGGTGCTTGGGATTGGACGCGTGGACCTGAAGTTTCCTAATGGGCGCATTCTTTCCTTGCAACGAGTGTATCACGTTCCTGATATTCATCGCAACATTATTAGTGGTTCTAGTCTAGTTAGGGAAGGATTTGAGATTTCATTTAAATGTAATAAGGTTATTATTTTGGATTCTGGTAGTTTTGTGGGGAAAGGTTATTCCTCGGATGGTTTATTTAAAATTAGAGTTGAAACTGATGTTTGTTCGCACAATAATTTTAGTTCTATTGATTATCCTGTTTCTTATTCCATTGAATCTTCAAATGTTTGGCATGGTCGTTTAGGACATATTAACTATGATTCTGTGAAAAGAATGATGAACTTAGATATTATTCCTAAACATGCTATTGATAAGAATTCTAAATGTCATGTATGTGTTGAAGCTAAATCTACAAAAGGTCCGTTTAAAACGGTTGTGAGAAATTCTGAAATTCTAGATTTAGTTCATACTGATATTTGTGAATTTAATGGTGTGTTGACCAAAGATAAAAAGAAATACTTTCTCACCTTTATTGATGATGCTAGTAGATACTGTTATGTGTTCTTGCTTAATTCTAAGGATGAAGCATTAGATAAATTCATTATATTTAAGAACGAAGCAGAAACACAAACTGACAAGAAACTTAAACGGTTAAGGTCTGATAGAGGAGGTGAATATGAGTCTAACCCCTTCATGTATTATTGCCAAGAAAACGGAATAGTACATGAAGAGACTCCTCCCTACACCCCTCAATCAAATGGTGTTGCTGAACGTAAGAATAGAACCCTTACTGATATGATTAACAGTTTGCTCATAAGTTTTGGACTGCCCAAATATATGTGGGGAGAGGCTTTGAATACGGCTTGCCATATTCTGAATAGAGTCCCTCCTAAACATAGAAAGGAAAGTCCGTTTGAACTTTGGAGAGGTCGACAGGCTAGCTTGAAACACTTAAAAGTGTGGGGTGCCTTGCAAAGGTACTTGTACTGCACACAAAAGGAAAAAGCTTGGACCTAAAACCGTTGATGCTATCTTTATAGGTTATTCCAAACAAGTTATGCATTGAGATTTCTTATTATAAAATCTAAAATTTCTGGCATAGATGTGAACTCTATAGTTGAGTTACGTGATGCAACATTTTTTGAGGATGTGTTTCCTATGAAGGACGGACTTCCTAAGGAATCTAACCCGACCACTAATTATATTCCTGCTCAAGTAGAGAAGCTGACGAATGTGGGGGTTGATTCCAGTGCAACTCATTCTGACGATGAGATTGAACCAAGAAGGAGTAAAAGGGCAAGGACCACCAAGGACTTTGGAAATGATTTTATCACTTACAATGTCGAGGGTGATCCTCTAACCTTCAAAGCCGCTATGGCTACTTCGATGCCAAGCGGTGGAAGGATGCTGTTAAGAGTGAGATGGATTCTATTGTCTCTAATGGGACATGGGAATTGGTCGATCTCCCTCCTGGTTGTAGCACGATAGGATGTAAGTGGGTCTTTAAAAGGAAACTGAAACCGGATGGAACCGTTGACAAGTTTAAGGCTAGGTTAGTGGCTAAGGGATTCAAGCAAATGGAAGGAATAGACTATTTCGATACCTATTCACCAGTTGCTAGAATGACTACAATCTGAATGCTTATCGCATTGGCCTCTGTATATGATCTTCCTATCCATCAGATGGATGTTAAGACCGCTTTCTTGCATGGCGATCTTGAGGAAGAAATTTATATGGATCAACCTGAAGGTTTTGAGGCCCCTGGCAATGAGAGAAAGGTTTGTAAACTTGTTAAGTCCTTGTATGGACTTAAACAAGCCCCTAAGCAATGGCATGAGAAATTTGATAAAATTATCTCATCGTTTGGCTTTGTTAATAATGAGTTTGATAAGTGTGTTTATAGCAAGAGTATTGGTGATAGTAGTATTGTCTTATGTCTGTATGTCGATGATATTCTGTTGTTTGGAACGGATATGAGGATAATTGATACTACTAAGGCATTCTTGAAAAGTAAGTTTGAGATGAAGGATATGGGAGTGGCAAGTGTGATTCTTGGCCTTAAGTTGACTCGTTCAACTAGTGGCATAACCATCTCGCAATCTCATTATACTGAAAGTGTAATTGAGAAATTTGGTTATAAGAATTGCAAAGTGGCTAAGACTCCATATGATCCTTCATCTGCTCTTACTAAGAATGAAAGTGGAGTACCGATGGCTCAGTTGAGATATTCTCAAATTATTGGAAGTTTGATGTATCTTGCCAACTGTACTAGACCGGATATATCCTATTCGGTTACTAGGTTGGCTAGATATACTCAATGTCCAAGTAAAGCACATTGGGAAGCTCTTGATAGAGTTCTCAAGTACTTGAAGGGAACAATTTCCCTTGGGCTGCATTACGGGAGATATCCTTCTGTTCTTGAAGGATATAGTGATGCAAGCTGGATTGCCTATAACTCCGGGAGTTATGGTTGTACGGGGTATGTTTTCACCTTAGGCGGAGCCGTTAGCCGTTGGAGGTCGACCAAACAAACTCGTTGTCTAGGTCTACATTTGAGGCCGAATTAGTTGCCCTTGACACTACTGGATTGGAAGCTGAATGGCTTCGAGGACTTATGTCTGAGTTGCCCATGGTCAGCAAGCCCATGCCTGTTATCTCTGTACATTGTGACAACACTGCCACAATTGAGAAACTGAAAAGTGTCAAGTACAACTGTAAAACTAGGAGACACATCCAAATTAGATTAAAATCTATAAGGGATTTAGTGTCTCGGAAGGTGATAGCTGTTGATTATGTTAGTACCAAGGATAACACAGCTGATCCTTTAACCAAAGGGCTAGAATTTGCTCTTGTTCAGAAATCTAGGTTGGGGATGGGACTGAACCCCGTCTGACTCAAACGCAGTAGCAACCCAATCTACCTGAGTGGAGATCCCACAAAGGAGATTCAATGTGGTAATAACAAGCTGTGGGGTGAGTCGGAGCACCAAATAATAGATTGACATGTTACATGTCTGAGTCTATCCCCTGAATAGCCTAGAGGTGCTCATTGCTGCTAATTTAGTAAAAGTTTGGAACTTTGAATGGGATCAAGTCTTTTAGACAAGATGTTAGCAGTACATCTTCTGAGATGCCCAGCTAAGTGAGTGTTGTTGTTGGCCGCAACTAGAGGAATTTGGGTTATTCCTTGAAAGCACTCATGATAGAGGATCGGGACGTATGGCTTATAAGCGTCAAGTGTTCGATAGAGGGCCTATCATAGCTTTTGTCGTGTTTGTTACCAAAGAAAGGCCTCTACATCCAAAGGCATCGATTCAAGACACCCGTTCATCCGGTCCTCGTGGAGGTTTGCGTTGGATAACATAGGTAGTGGTTCAAGCCGGAAGGTACCATTATTGAAAGCATGGCAATGGACAATCTGTACACGTCATATTTCTATGAACTTGTGGGGGATTGTTGGAATATTTGTGTTTGTGGTATGTAAGTTCACAGATTATGACCTTGGGATTATCTGGGCTTGAACTGAATTGGAAAAAGGAACAAATCTCGTCTGAAGCTTCACGGGGGGAGAGCGGCCGCGCTCGTTCCAAGAGCGGCCGCGCTTAAGGGCCGAGGCTTCACCACTTTTTCCTGGAGCTTAGCGCGGTCGCGCTCCTCGCTAGGGCGGCCGCGCTTGTGACGGGATTTGACTTTTCCTGGGCCGATTTGGAGCAGGTTTTTAGGCCTAATTAAACCTAAAACCTAATATTTACCACAAGTATAAATACTCTTTTCCCTCGGCCGTTTTTGGTACTTGAATATTAGAGAGAAACACAATTCTCTTGCTTTTATTCATTGATCGATTACTCCCGTTCATAGAGATTCGTTCGTGAGATTCAAGGCGATTGAGATAGGACCGCCGGTGACTACCTACCTGTGTGCTGCTCTGTGGTACGTAGTCCGTGATCGTTTTATCCTCGGAGAAATTTGTCTGTACCTGAGTTGCACCAATTGGGGGCAATATTTTCTCTTAGGACAGTCTTCCTAAGGCGACTCGATCAAATCACGATAAGTTTTCTAACCGTTTGATTTCTTGTTTCTGCTTGTTTTCCTGATCCTGTTCCTTGGCTTTCGGTTTTGCTATTGGCTTAATTGGTACGTTTGACTTGATCAATAAAATCCCCTACTGTTGATTAAATTGTTGTTTAATCTGTGGTGCTTATTAATTTAATTTCCAACACTTTGCAACACATACTATCAACTCGATGCATTAGCTTGTGACGTGATTCCAAATATCCTACCTATCGGACCATTACTTTCAAGTCAAAAAAAATTCCCATCAACAGGATCACTTCAACTCGAGGACTCAACTTGTGTAAGCTGGCTCGACCAACAGCTCAAAAGCTCGGTTATTTATGCCGCCTTTGGCAGCACAACAATCTTCAGTGAGTGCCAATTCCATGAACTGGCACTTGCCCTTGAGCTATCAGGTCAACCATTTTTGTGGGTTGTTAGAGGAGACCTTATGAATGGGTCTCCGGCTGAATTCCCAGAAGGGTTTATTAAAAGAGTCGCAAATCGTGGAAAAATCGTGAAATGGGCACCTCAAGAAAAGGTGTTAGCTCACATTTCCATTGCATGTTTTGTGAGCCATTGTGGATGGAATTCAACAATTGAAGGGGTGAGTATGGGGGTGCCCTTTCTTTGTTGGCCTTACTTCGGTGACCAGTTTCAGAACAAGAGATACATTTGTGACCTGTGGAAAGTTGGTATGAAATTGGATAGCGATCAAGATGGGGTCATATCAAGGCACGAGATCAAGAACAAGATACATAAATTGTTTTCCAATGATGCGATTAAAGAAAATGCTCTGAAATTCAAGGAAATGGCAAGAAAGAGTATCAACAAAGGGGGTTCTTCTTTCAAGAATTTCGACAAGTTTATCAACTATCTACGCGATTGAAGATGTTTTGAGGTACAATTTCCTATATTTGTTCACTTATTAATGCAAATGTATTGCTTGCTCTGTTAGCAACAAAGTCATCATATGTATGCTACTCTGAAGCTTTGAGAATTATTGATGCATAGTACTGTAAATATTTCCCGTTGAAGATCTGAGAAGATCAAATGTGAAATTACAGTTAAAAGAAGGCAGTACATTGACACTCAAAGACCACTTATTTACACATCACCTCCCAAGAACTCTGCCAGTCTCTTCACATGATTAACAATATCACCTGCATGTTCTCGTATTTTAGAAACAAAATTCTCTTGGGAAAAATTAAGCTTGCCTTGTAGTATCCCAACACATGATCCCAACAGGGCCCAAATGGAGAGTCACCTCTACAGAGGGACTCAAATGCCTCCTGCAAAGAAATTTCTTTAATCTTGATCTTGTCCAGGAAGTGCCACATTGAGACAAGCACATAATTAGGGTTTTGATACATATAGACAATTCGACAACCGAGCTTAGAACAGATTCAGGCAATGATGTCCCAAAATGACTGACCAAAAAAATTTCAAATTTACTCTTGATCAAGAGTAAATTTGAAATTTTTTGGTCATTCATTTTGGGATGGAGTATAAGGAAAATGAGTGCCGTAAAGGCCAGGACACATTTTGAGGTGAGTGAAGGGTGTGGTTTTAGAGTTTTGGTGAACATTTAAAAATTCAACCCTAGTTTTAGAAAATACCAAAATTGATTGGTACTCTTTTGTTGTTTTTTGCTTAATTAAAGGGTCTGTGCAGTTTTAGAGTTTTGGTGAACATTTACTGGGTTTAACTAAAATATTGCTTTGCTAAAATAACAACAAAAATATTGCATATCCCATTCATCTCCGGCTTTTGAATAATTGTATTACTATTTTCTACTTATGTATAATTGGTTGACACAAAAGTAAGACTATAAAATAAATGAGAATGCCAAACACACACACACATATATATATATATATATATTGCTAGCTCATGTAATAATGATAACTAAGTTGTTGAAACCAAAGTAAGATTATTAAACAAATGAGCATGATCAATTGCCCATATTAGGTAGGCTCCATTGAAATTTCACAAGGGATTTTTAAAGTTGTTTCTTCTTAAATTATTAAATTAAAATCTCATATTAAATGCTTTTCGGATCGATGCTCAATGGTTGTTTTGAGTTGATGCCTCATCAATGGATCTCAAGTGCTTCTCAAGTGCCTCTTAGGATCATGACCATCATATGTATGGGTGTATATCTTTATATATATATATATAATATACATTATAATGTGTAGGCATGTAGCAATTCTTAAAAGAAAATGGCATCCCCTTCTTCTCTGTCTTTCAATGAAGAGGATAGATGATGTAAATGCAGCGGAAATCAACAAGAAAACGAACAATTCAAGGGAACGTTCGACCTTTAATTCGAATCCACGAACAAAGGATTTGATAAGAAATCAATCAGATCTTTTCTGCAAACCAATTGAGTCTTAAAGGTTGAAAACCCAAATTGCTAAGCAATTGTAAATTGATAATAATAATGTTGTTTGTAAACAATAACAAAGAAAGTATATATACTACCTAGGAAAGTTGGAAAACCTAATTAAAGCGGAATTAGAAAAACACCAAAAATACCATTAAGTAATTGTTTAAGAATCCTAATTGAAAAAGGGAACAAATCTTCAATTCCCGACATGCACGGCCGAGTCCACAATTTCGCACGGCCGTGCACTGCCTGTTCTAAAATTCCTTATTCTCATCTCGTCTTGCACGGTCGCACCTTTGCCCGGACACGGTCGCTCCTTCACATGACACGGCCGTGCACTTTCCTTGGCTCGGCCGTGCACTTCCTGTAGCACCAAAAATGCAGAAAACTTGCAATCTTTCACCAAGGCTTGATCAACCAATACTTGTGCTACATCATTATCCCCCACTTTAAAAGGATTCGTCCCCGAATCTGTATCTACATAAAGAGGATCATCCGGATAGAAATCAACTAAATCCGCAACATTAAAAGTAGGAGAAATATTCCACCCATCCGGCAAGTCCACCACATATGCATTATCATTGATCTTTTTTAAAATCTTGCAAGGACCAATTTTTTCGGATGAAGCTTGCTATATGTACCTTGAGGAAAATGTTCTTTGCGCAAATGAACCATAACCATGTCACCCGCAGAAAACACCTTGTGACGACGTCGCTTGTCAGCCTCTTTCTTATACTCCCTCCGTCCCAGACCAAGGGTCCTAGGGGAGTATTTCACGGTTTTTAAGAAAATTTTAAAAAATTGAATAAAAAATTGAAAGTGGATAGAAGATTAGAGGAGAGAGAGTGTAAAAGTTAAAAATATTTAATATGAGAGAGAATGAGGGGGAGAAATAGTAAGTTAATGAATGGTTTTTTTGTAGAAGAGAGAATGAGTGGGAGAAATAGTAAGTTAATGATTGGTTTTTTTGTAAATATGTTAAAATTATAAGGGTATAATGAATGATTTTTTTTGTAAATATATAAACATTATGAGGGTATAAATGTCTGAAACACTGTTCACATATTTTCATTTATGGAATGGGACTCTTGGTCTAGGACGGATCAAAAGGGAGAGTATGACTCTTGATTTGGGACCGAGTGAGTACTTCGCATTAGATTTCTCAATATTCTTCTTCACCTCAGCTTGAACAGTATCAATCATATCAGCCATATTCTTAGCCGCAACACTATAACCTGGTAAGCTAGGCAAAGGAACAAAATCAAGAGTATGAGTAGGAGCCCTCTGATAAACAATCTCGAACGGAGTCATCTTTGTAGTCCTGTTGGTCATATTATTGAATGCAAATTCAGCAGTTGCCAACACCAAGTCCCACTTCTTAGGATGATCACTACACAAACAACGAACCATGCTACCCAAAGTTCTATTGACCACCTCTGTTTTTCCATCTGTTTTGTGGATGAAAAGAACTACTAAACTGCAAACCTGTGCCAAAAATCTTCCAAAGAGTACGCCAAAAGTGACTCAAAAACTTCGTATCATGATCAGAAGTAATAGTGTTCGGAACACCATGCAAACAAACAATATCTTTGAAAAATAAGCCTGCAATATGAGCAGCATCCGCAGTCTTTCTACAAGGAATAAAATGAGCCATCTTGGAGAAACGATCAACCACCACAAAAAAAGAATCATTGGACCTTTGCGTACGAGGTAACCCGAGCACAAAGTCCATAGAGATATCCACACCCATACCCATGGCTTATCAGGAACCGGTAATGGAGTATACAATCCAGTATTCTGTGTGACTGCCCCTTATTCGTCTGACAAACCATGCACCTTTGCACAATCTTATAAGTATCCTTACGAATTTGTGGCCAAAAAATACTTCTTTGTAACTAACTCGACTGTCTTATCACGCCCATGATGCCCATCACGATGAATCTCAAAAATAAGACTCTCTCGGACAGAGCCTTGCGGAATACACAATCTATTTTTGTAGAATAAAAACCCATCGTGCAACAAAAATAAACCAACGGAAACCCCATCACGGCACTTGGCCCATTCTTCTGCAAAATCTGCATCTGTCTTGTATAAGTCCTTCAAACACTCAAATCCAATCACCACATTCTGCATAGTAATCAACAAATTTGCCCTACGACTCAAAGCATCGGCTACCTTATTATGTTGTCCGCTCTTGTGTTGAATAACAAAAGTGAATTGTTGCAAATAAGCCACCCAACGAGCATGCATACGATTAAGAGATTTCTGACCATTCATACACTTTAAAGCCTCATGATCAGTGTGAAGAATAAACTCACGATGAAGAAAATAATGCTTCCAATGCTTAATTGTCTGAACCACTGCATAAAACTCAAGCTCATAAGTTATCCACTTCCGTTTTGACTCCTCTAACTTTTGGCTCATAAAAGCAACCGACCTCTTTTCTTGTATCAAAACAGCCCCTATCCCAATCACAGAAGCATCAGTCTCAAGCTCAAAATGCTTAGAAAAATCTGGTAAAGCCAATAATGGAGCATTCGTCAATTTCTCCTAAATCAGAGCAAAACTAGCTGCCGCCTCATCACCCCATAGAAATTTCCCCTTCTTCATGCACTCAGTAATCGGGGCCACAATAGTGCTGAAATTATGAATAAAACGTCTATAGAAAGTAGCAAGACCATGAAAACTATGAACCTCACCAACAGTGGTAGGTGTAGGTCAGTCGCGAATAGCCCGAATCTTATCCTCATCCACATGAATACTATCTGCAGAAACAATGTATCCTAAGAATAATAGTTTATCAAGCATAAAACTACTTTTCTTGAGATTTATATACAACTCATTCTCCCTCAAAGCCTGCAGAACTGCATGTATATGCCCAACATGCTCCTCCTCCGTCGTGCTAAAAATCAAGATGTCATCAAAATACACCACCAAAAATTTACCATTAAAGGGCTTCAACACTTGATTCATCAAACGCATGAAAGTACTAGGTGCATTACACAAACCAAAAGGCATCACCAACCATTCATACAACCCCTCCTTGGTCTTGAAAGAAGTTTTCCACTCATTACCAGAGCGAACACGAACTTGATGATAACCACTCCTCAAATCAATCTTAGAAAAGACTTTAGCACCACGAAGCATATCTAACATGCCATCAAGACGGGGAATAGGAAAACGATACTTCACAAAAATTTTATTAATAGCCCGACTATCAACACACATATGCCATGTCCCATCTTTCTTAAGAACTAGAAGAGCCGGAACTGCACAAGGACTTAATCTTTCTTGTATATAACCCCTTTTTAATAAGTCTTCTACTTGCTCTCTTAAAATATCATGTTCTGCTGGACTCATTCTATAATGTGGGAGATTAGAAAGAGATGCACCAGGAACCAAATCAATGTTATGCTGAATGTTGCGCAAGGGAGGCAACCGAAGTTCATCTGGCATAATATCACCATATTCTTTCAATAATGATTCCAAGGATTTAGGAACCAAATTTACCGAACACGACACATCCTTTCTTACCACCGCAAAAACACATTTAGCTTCAACAATATCGCCCAAAAATTCATTAACAGTACAAAGCGAAATAATAGGCTTCTTTCTCTCCATGACATAATGACTTTTAACCTTTAAGGGGCATAAATTAAAACGTGCTCCGTCTTTCATGAAACTAAGATAATTGTCCCGCCCTTTATGCACCACATTAAGATTAAATTGCCAAGGTCTACCCAAAAGTAAATTGCATGCAGTCATATCTATAATGTCACATAGAATAGTATCCTTATATCGCCCAATAGAGAAAGGAACAAGACATTGTTCACGTACCTTAATATTGCCGACTGCATTGATCCACCCAACAGAATAAGGAGAGGGATGTGGTTTTACCTCAAGCTTCAACTTGTCTACAATACCACGAGTCACCAAATTTTCACTACTTCCACCTTCAACAATAATCTGAATATCAGCATCGTTAATATTCCCTTTGGTGCGAAAGATGTTGTGCCTTTTCAGGATCCTCCTCTTCGCTAGGGGTAGTCAACATTAATCTATTAACCACAAATGACCCATGCTCTTCCACACCTTCTTCATCATCATTGGGATCCTCCTAATATTCTGGACAATCACCTTCATCAACACAATTATCATGATCCACCACATTAACAGTCTTACGAGGAGGACACCCACTAGAATTATGGTCTACTTGCCCACATTTAAAACACTTATTGCCAAAAGTTTTAGCATAAGGGTTAGGATTTTGTTGCCCTGTAGTAGTGGTAATGTTGGTCTTCTTAGCTTGTGTAGGTTGAATAACCGCAAGAACGTCATTCTTCTCCTCTAACACCTTCAAGTCAGTAGTTGGTGCCTTGTCCTGTGTCGCACCCTTGCTTCCAGAATAAGAACCCCCATAATTCCTAAAATTTGATTGAGTCCTTGAAGAAAAAGCAAGTTGTCTCTCCACCGTCATAGACTTTTCAATTGCGTCATCCAAAAATTGCATAGTATGCATCTCCACCAGACTTTTGATATTGAATCGAAGTCCATTGATGAATCTTGCAGTTTGTTGATCCTCTGATTTACCCATATCACAACGAGCAGACAAAGTATGGAACTCGTGCGAATAATCACTTAATGTTCTAGCACCCTGTTTGCACTCCAAAAACTTTTGATAAAAAACTTGGGAATAATTTTTGGGTAAGAAACGTTGACGCAAGGCCATTCTCATATGTGGCCATATAGTAATTGGCTCTCTAAACTCGCGACGCAATTGATTAGATAATTGCTTCCATGATGTAAATAGTTGCAGCGGAATAAAAGAAATAGTAATCGGATAGGCAATTAATCGAAACAACGATCAATTGACCCAATTCGAATCCACGAATTAGGGTTTGGCAAGATTAACACCTAAAAGATGAGAACCTCGAATAACACAAGGAACCCACCCTCTCGAAGGAATCCACCTTCAACAAGTCAAGAAAGACTTACAATTGCAAAGCAATCAAAATAATTTATCAAAATTCAACTAACTCTAAACAAACAGATAAAGAGAGTATTTATACTCCCAACAATAACCTAAAACCCTAAGGAAAATGAAATAAACGAAGTACCCCAAAATACCTGACGTAGCGGAAGATTTTTATAGATGTCAATTACTAGAAGAATTTAATCGATCCTAGCAAGAGACCTTCAACCCACGTTGAATCGCGCACGATTGTCGGGAATTGGACGAAAGGAGAACACTCAAACTTTCGGATTTAACAGAGTAAACACTCAAATTTTATCAATCAATAACAGATTTTCGAAATTACAATTAGCCCTCATTATATAGTGATCCTAGGACTTGAAAAACAAGTCAAAAACTTCCCAAAATAACCCTAGTCTATATAGTAACCTAATCAATCAATAAAACATTAAAATAAAGTCCTAATATACTTCTAATACCAAAAATACTAACACCCTAATATTAAATCCGAAAATGACAATAAAAATAACAATAATAATTAAAATTAAACCTAATATTAATCTTCATCATTCGCCTTGCACGGCCGCTCCCGAACATGCTGCACGGCTGCTCCCTACGTTGTCCAAAATCATTCTCGCCTCCTTTGAAAGACTCGTCCATGAGTCTATACCCACGATAGGGCTCCACGGGCTGTTTCCTCTGAGGTTTGTTGCTTGAACCAATCGGTCCCCCTGCCTTTTAAATGTTTTACGGACTTTAAATTTAGTATCACTCGCCATGATATCCATCCAGTCCGTCCATCCATTCAGGAGAAAGTTCTCAATAATCATCCTTTTGAAGAACCACGAATCTGAAACCTTAGAACTATCAACATTGAAAGGATCTTCGTAAGGATGACCAATGTCAAACTTTCACATCAATTTATCTTGTGAAGATTCAACGCCAACCATTGGTACACCCATATGATGAGATGTTGGTAATTGACAGATTTCACAATTACATTCATCATAAATAGGTGGTTTTGACCAATCGATGAAAAGTTCGACAGTCGCCGATTCGACGAAAGGCCACGAAATATCACCACCATCAGAATCCACCTCCCAGTCTCGCTGTCCGTCGCTGCCACCAGGTCTAGGCTGATTCCTCCGAGTCTGTTGATTGAACAAGTCGGTCATCCAGACCGTTAACTGTTCCATCAACAACTCCATACGTTGATCTACGATGGATCCGATGCGTTCCTCCAGAACCGCTTCATCTCGCTCGTAGATCGCTTCCACAGTTTGTCTCTTCTGCCCCCGAACCATTCTTCCTTAATCGAATGAAAGGCTCTGATACCAACTGATACCAACTGACGTAGCGGAAGACTTTGATAGATGTCAATTACTAGAAGAATTTAATCGATCCTAGCAAGAGACCTTCAACCCACGTTGAATCGCGCACGATTGTCGGGAATTGGACAAAAGGAGAACACTCAAACTTTCGGATTTAACAGAGTAAACACTCAAATTTTATTAATCAACAACAGATTTTCGAAATTACAATTAGCCCTCATTATATAGTGATCCTAGGACTTGAAAAACAAGTCAAAAACTTTCCAAAATAACCCTAGTCTTTATAGTAACCTAATCAATCAATAAAACATTAAAATAAAGTCCTAATATACTTCTAATACCAAAAATACTAACAACCTAATATTAAATCTGAAAATGACAATAAAAATAACAATAATTATTAAAATTAAACCTAATATTAATCTTCATCATTCGCCTTGCACGGCCGCTCCCGAATATGTTGCACGGCCGCTCCCTACGTTGTCCTGCATCAATACCCCTACTTTAATTGTTCAAAACGGAAAAGAAATTAAAACTGCTGCGAATTCCGTCACGTGGGCGGTCGCCCAACCCCAGCTGCGCGGTCGCCCATCTGTCCAGAGACTTTTCCTTTGCGTAATTCCTCCCTTGCGCGGTCGCCCATCCTCCCTTGTGCAGTCGCCCAAGTGTCCAGTCCTACGCCTTTGTTCCTGGTGCTGGTTCTTGCGGCATCATACACCCCTTCTTTAAAATGATTCGTCCCTGAATCATGTGCTGAAAAAGGAACACGTCTCTTGCAAGAAACTTCCTTCTTGGGTCTTCTCGCCGCTTGTAAAGATGCCTTCTTATGAACGGATGGTTTGCTTTTCTTAGTTACATGTGTTGCAGTACCTAAAAGAAAAGGTTTTGGAACAAACAAGGAAATAATCCCTTTCATGTCCCCTTTACTACCGTGTGCTCCTTTAGCTTTCAATGGACAAAGAGTAAACTTGACCCCATCCTTCATAAAACTGATCACATTAGTCCGCCCACAATGCATAGACCCCACATCAAAATGCCATGGCCTCCCAAGCAACAACTGGCAAGCGTTCATATCCACAATGTCACACGTAATCACATCCATATAGTTGCCAATAGAAAATGGAATGATACACTGATGTGTTACCTTCAAAGAGCCCGTAGCATTGATCCACCTAACAAAATAAGGAGATGGATGGTTACGCACCTCAAGCTTGAGCTTATTGACTAAACCACGTGCGACCAAGTTCTCACTGCTTCCACTATCAATAATAATTTGTACTGCCATATCATTGACCTTACCCAATGTACGAAATATATTGTGTCGAGCGGGATCAACCTCTTCCACGGGAGTAGGCAACAAAAGTTTACGAACCACATACGACTCATGGTCCTCGCAATCATCATCCTCCCCATTAGGATCTAGATGAACGATCTCACCATTACCATCATCATCATCAACATTAGTCACCAAATTAGCATTTTTATGAAGATGACAACCACTAGAAATATGTCCAGCCTCCCCGCATTTAAAACATTTATTACCAAAATTCTTTGCATAAGGGTTAGCATTCTTAGGAGCTTGAACAACAGGAGCAGGTGTTCTTGCTACCTCAACCGCCTTAGAACCCGAAGCTTGTGTCGCAGGCTGTTCGACTGTGGATGGAGAAACTGAAGATTGAATAGGGCTAAGAGCAAAAGACGAATTACCCCCCTTCTTGAATGTAGGTTGAGGTTGAGAAGCTGAAGCCAATTGTTTCTCAACCTTTTCCGCCCTTGAAATAGCATCAGTCAAAGAGAAGTTGGTAAATAATTCCACCCTATTCTTAATATCAACCCGAAGACCATCAACAAACCTAGAGATTTCTTGGGAATCAGATTCAACCAAGTCGTTACGGGCCGACTGAGCATAAAAATCATGCACATAGTCCTTAACGTTACGACTACCTTGGGTGCAATTCTGAAATTTAGAAAATAAGCGTTGCACGTAAAAATCTATCTTTTAATGCCTCTTTCATCTCATCCCAAGTACGAATCTGAGGCAACCTATCACGCAACCTTTTTTTACAAAATTGATCCCACCATGCAGCAGCACCACCCCTCAATTTATAAGCAACATAAGGTACTTTTCTAACATTCTCAACTTGCATTAAATTGAAAAACTTATCAACTTCATTAATTCAATCTAAAAAGTCCTCGATAGATAACTCACCATTAAAAGTAGGAATATCAGCCCTTATCTTGGTCGATGTTGATCCATTGGAGGTGCAGCGAAAACTTCGTCATCACCATGAACTGAACCATCGTCGTCACCGCCAGGATTATTGTTGTTGCCACCTCGACCTCTATTGTTGTTATTACCACCACCAACTTGCAAACGCTCCATAGCCGCCACGAGTCGTTCTTGAGTTGCAACAGATTGACGAATAATTTCATTGTTTTGTAGTTGCATCTCCAGAATAACCGCTAGAATAGCATTATCGTTGTTTTCACCATTGTTGGCCATCTTTCTTGATAGATTTTCTTCCTTGGATCGTCCTTTGTCTGATACCAACTGATGTAAATAGTTGCAGCGGAATAAAAGAAATAGTAACCGGATAGGCAATTAATCGAAACAACGATCAATTGACCCAATTCGAATCCACGAATTAGGGTTTGGCAAGATTAACACCTAAAAGATGAGAACCTCGAATAACAGAAGGAATCCACCCTCTCGAAGGAATCCACCTTCAACAAGTCAAGAAAGACTCACAATTGCAAAGCAATCAAAATAATTTATCAAAATTCAAATAACTCTAAACAAACAGATAAAGAGAGTATTCATACTCCCAACAATAACCTAAAACCCTATGGAAAACGAAATAAACGAAGTACCCCAAAATACCCCTACTTTAATTGTTCAAAACGGAAAAGAAATTAAAACTGCTGCGAATTCCGTCACGTGGGCGGTCGCCCAACCCCAGCTGCGGGGTCGCCCATCTGTCCAGAGACATTTCCTTTGCGTAATTCCTCCCTTGCGCGGTCGCCCATCCTCCCTTGCGCGGTCGCCCAAGTGTCCAGTCCTACGCCTTTGTTCCTGGTGCTGGTTCTTGCGACATCATTCCACCATGCAGAAGCACCACCACGCAATTTATACGCCACATACGGTACTTTCCTATCCTCGGGAATATTCATCAAAGTGAAATACTTCTCAACCTCCTCAAGCCAATTAAAAACTTCAATCATATCCAATTCGCCGGTAAAGAAAGGTAAATCGGCCTTGATTTTAGGCAGTTGCTCAGAAACATGATTACCTTCTTTCCTACGATTATCTCTATCTCCTCCGGCCGACGGAACACGACGGGGAATGTCCTCGCGTCCTATAACGTCTTCTACAAGACCTGCCCTCTGCCCAAGGTTGACACCAGCAATACCAACCTCTAAACCGACCCAACGCCGTTACGAGCTCTGCATGATCTCTACGTCGATCTTCTTGATCTTTACGCCGATCTTCTTGATCTCTACGCCGATCTTCTCGCATCGCTGTCAAATTGGCGGCTAGTTATGCTAGGATGGCTTGTGTGTCGTTGTTTCCTCCGTTGTCGGCCATCGTCCTAGGATCGCTCCTTATCTGATACCAATTGATATAAACGCAGCGGAAATCAACAAGAAAACGAACAATTCAAGGGAACGTTCGACCTTTAATTCGAATCCACGAACTAAGGATTTGATAAGAAATCAATCAGATCTCTTCTGCAAGCCAATTAAGACTTAAATGTTGAAAATCCAAATTGCTAAGCAATTGTAAATTGATAATAATAAAGTTGTTTGTAAACAATAACAAAGAAAGTATTTATACTACCTAGGAAAGTTGGAAAACCTAATTAAAACGGAATTAGAAAAACTCCAAAAATACCCCCAAGTAATTGTTTAAGAATCCTAATTGAAAAAGGAAACAAATCTTCAATTCCCGACATGCACGGCCGAGTCCCCAATTCCGCACGGCCGTGCACACTGCCTGTTCCAAAATTCCTTATTCTTGTCTCGTCTTGCACGGTCGCACCTTTGCCCGGACACGGTCGCTCTTTCACATGACACGGCCGTGCACTTTCCTTAGCTCGGCCGTGCACTTCCTGTAGCACCAAACACGCAAAAAACTTGCAATCTTTCACCAAGGCTTGATCAACAATTACTTGTCCTACATCAAAAGAGACCGAAGGGAACTCAGTTGAAGAGATGATCTCAAGCCTTCCAAAGAGTAAAGGTTGGGTAACAGACTACATGCACCTATACCAAGGTTTTTGGTATTCTAGTAGAGTTCTCAAACGTACCATTTTTGCACAACGAAATTTTAATGCCCAATCCACAGATATCCTTTTGGCAACAAGTCCAAAATGTGGTACAACATGGCTCAAGTCCCTTGCCTTTGCAATCAAAAACAGACCCCAAAATGAAGAACATCCTTCACAATCACAAAACCTTCTGCTCAGTCTTAATCCTCATGAACTAATCCTTCGCAAAGAAACTGATCATTTAGAAAGATACTCCTTGGAAGAGGCTGAAATCTTACCTTCATTTCTACCCATATTCCCTACTGTTCATTCCCCGTATCTATTTCTAGATCGAGCTGCAAAATTGTTTACGTGTCGGGAGCCCAAAGATACGTTTGTTTCCATGTGGCATTTTGTTGGCAAACTTACTAACAAAGGGGTTCCATACATTTCAATGGAGGAGGCATTTGACTTGTTTTGCCAAGGAATCTCCTTCTGTGGACCGTATTGGGATCATGTGTTAGGATTGTAACGACCCTAACCCTAGGCACTAATTTTAAATATTATATTGTATGCTTTTAATATTTATGTTAACTTTATGTGTTCAATTATGTCTTTAAATTCTTATATTAAGATAAGTTGGGTGAGAAGTAAATTTAGAATCTTTTAAAAATTCATTGGATATTAAATAAAGAACCATGGAGAATAATAAAAATAGAAAATAGATAAATAGTAGAGGAGGTTAAAATGAGTAAAATAAATAAATTGGGTAAAGGGTTTAATTTGAATGTTGAAAGTCTTGGATTGGTGGGGGAGGGGGACATTATCCCTTAAAACCCTCCCCTCTTACCTCCTAGGTGAAGGAACCCCCCCATACCTCCCATGCTTTTCCTCCTCTTCCCATACTCCCTTATCTAGTCCCATACTCCTCCCATAATCATCCTCCTTCTTCTTCTCCTTCATTTTCCTCTACAAATTCCATGGAAGCTTCAATATGGAAGCCTCACTACTCAAGTTCCTACTAAGGCCAATTCTACTCCAATTTCAAATCTAAGAGTACTTTTGTGATGGGTGCATCTAGGAGAGTTGATCAAGCCAAGAAGATCCTTAATCCACCTCTTAATTCCTAAGGTGAGTTATTATGACTTTCCTTCAAATAAATGTTCATGAAATATTTGATATTATTAATGTTATTATAAATGTTGTTTGAAATGTTAGGACATATTCTTGGAGTAAAGAAATTGTTTAATGATCTAGATGTAAGAATGATATTCATGGATGTTGTTAAAGGATGTGGTATTTTTAAATAAGGTGATTTGAGTAAGTTGGGTTAATTAAGGATGAATTGATTTTATTATGAAATGGGGGGTTAAAGTTGGAAGAATAAGGATATAAAGAAAATAAAAGGTTGATGACTTTAATGTTGATCTTGTTATATTGATGATTGTTCATGCTTTGGAAACTTTATAAGAGTTGAGTGATTTGGTAAATGAAATAGAATGAGATTAATGTTCAAGGAAGATCATTTAAAAGGGTTGAAATGGGTGAAATGGGTAGAGATAAATAATCTAAGGCTACTTGGTTTTGAGTTTACATGTTTGGAATGGGACTTGGTAAGGTTAAAGTATCTTTTGGTGTTCTTGAATTAAGCTTGGTTAGAAGGAATGGAAACCTAGGCATAAAAGGGTCAAAAATCTGAGTTTTGTGCTGGAGGGAGGCTTGGGCGGTCGCCCATGGGGGCTTGAGCGGCCGCCCATCGCCACAGAAACATCAATTGCCTTTGAAGTCCACTTGGGCGGTCGCCCAAGTGGTAAGGGCGGTCGCCCAAGACCCCAGGAAACTGAATTTTGAAAATAAACCAGAATTTGTGTAGCAACCTTGTTTGGTCCCTTATAAATTATGACTCTCACTTGGTAATTTGAGCTTGAGCCTTTATAGGAGCTATGTAGTATTGTATAGTGACCTTGTAGGATGGATCGATAATACTTCCTTGCCTTACTTGAGTTCATATACATTGTTTATATTGTGCATGGTGTGTTAATTATGTGGGGACCCCGACCCGGAACCTACACGTGTCCCGAGTTGGTGCGTCCCCAAACTAACCCAAAAACACTAAACTTTTAAAACTTTAATTTGACTTTCAAACATGAACATGAATAACATAACATTTCAAAAGAACTCCACTCTACTCCACATCGGAGGAGGAGATAACTAACTTTGAAAATAGTTAACTGTTTAGTTACAAAAGATTTAAGGTTATGACGTAGAGTTTAAGGTTTATAATTACAAACTCCAAGAATGGAATTATCAAAATACAATTTATACGTCACCCTAAACATACCCTGACAATACCCCAAAAGATTACTCCAAACTCCTCTCCGTCCTTACTTGGGCGGTCCTCCTGTCTCGGGATCTAAAACAGTAAAGGGAGAGGGGTGAGAATAAATCTCAGCAAGCTATTATGATATGCAGCAATATGCCAAATAAATGCAACATATAACAAGTCGCACGTAACACATTGGAAAAGCTATAAACACGTTCCGTTACCTTGGTTTTACCTTTTCCCGTCTCGAACAATAGTCGTACAACATTGGTTATAATAATAATAATCCAATCTTACGGTGAGCCGCTTAGGCAATACTCACGTCTTATAAGACCCGTTTTTCGGGAACCAAATAAAGACAAGAGCAACTCTGTAAGGCTTGTGGCTCAATACAGATGCTATACCCCAACCTGTGGCCACAGGAGGGGACGGTCGCGAATATAACATAATCCGGTCACATTAGGTCACACTTCCATAATTGACCGTATTATGTTATACCCCCAACGTCAGCTGACTCAAGCACATAATCAAGCACATAATAGATACTTGAATAGAATCCACAAAAAGGGATAAACAATAGCCACATGGTAATATATACTCATGTCTAAACAACATCAAAGTGCAACAATTTATGAATACACTAAACAATGTCAATCAACAATATATGTGACATCAAATAAGGAAAAGAGGGAGCATTAACCTACCCTACAATTTCCACATACTAGGATACAAGGCCTTAGTGAAGGTTCAAGTTCAATTACCAAGTGGGAGTGTCCAATTATAAGTGGCCAACAACTTACTAAACGATCCTAGTTCAAATCAGGAAATATTGGTTCAGGGGCATGGGCGACCGCCCATACCACTTGGGCGACCGCCCAAGTGGATTTCCAAAGGCATGTGAAGTTTCTGCCCACCAGGGCGACCGCACACACATCCAAGGGCGACCGCTCACAAGGGAGCTCAAAGGGGATGGGCGACCGCCCATAACTCTTGGGCGACCGCCCAAGAGGATTTCAAAGGGACTCAACCTTCTGGACACATGGGCGACCGCTCAGCCCTCCTTGGGCGACCGCCCAGGTGCCGGATCAGGAAATTCCCAGGTTGCCAAATGTGTAAACCTTTCCTCATTTCATTTCTTTCCAAGGTTTCTTCCTACTCTACATTCAAGAACAAGGAAAGGGATTCCTACATTGCCTAAGTTCAACCTAACTCATATATCCCAATATAAAGGAACCCTAGATCATGGTTCATTACACATTTTCCCCAAATCATATACTCTAGGTTATCAACCAAACTTTAAGTTCATCATATTTCATTTTCTACTTATCCAACTCTCATAAAATTCCCAAAGGCATGAATCAAGCATCATAAGAACAAGGAGATACTTAAGGAGAGTATGAACAAATAGTAGAAGGAAAGTCATAACAACTCACTTGGATTTTAGAAGGAAATGTGAATCTTCCTAGTTAGATGAGTTCTCCAAGATGATCAATCTTCAAATGTGCTCCTAGACTTGGTTTTGGGTGAAGAAATGCCTTGGACTCAAAGCTTGGGCAAGGCTTCAATGGAGGTCTTCTTCTAAGCTTTCTCTAGGATGATTTAGGATGAATGAAGGAGAAGTGTGTGAATGAAGAGAAGGAGGGGATGGGAGTAAGAGAGGTGAGGGAGGAGAGACACTTGGCACAAGGAGGGAAGCTCCTAAAATTTGGCCCCCCAACAAAATATCTAATTGAGGCTTTCACCCATAATTTAATCTAACCCTTTCATTTAATTAATTATTCTACCCATTTTAACCTCCCCAAATATTTATCTATTTATTAAATTTCCATTTTTATTATTTCCCCCAAATTTCTTTATTTAACAACCAATAACTTCTCAAAGATTCTAAATTCACGTCTCACCCAATTTATCTTAAATTAAGAATTTAAAGACAAAATTGAACACATAAAGATAACATAAATATTAAAAGCATATAATTTAATATTTAAAATGAGTGCCTAGGGTTGGGGTCGTCACACTCACTCCCCCTTAAAGAAAATTCGACCCGAATTTTAAAAGGAAACTTACTTGAATTTTCAAACAACCACGGGTATTTCGCTCTCATCTCCGACTCTAGCTCCCACGTCGCATTCTCTACGGTGTGGTTCTTCCAAAGGACTTTTACTATCGGAATACTTTTGGTTCTCAATTCCTTAACTTGGAATTCTAGGACTCTTAATGGCTCTTCAACATACGACATGTCCGCTTGGACATCATCGGGAGGAGAGCTCAAAACATGGGAGGGGTCATGACAATACTTCCTAAGCATAGAAACGTGGAACACATCATGAAGTAAAGAGAGAGACGGAGGCAACGCTAACCGGTAAGCCAATTCCCCTATCTTCTCTAGAATCTCAAACGGACCTACAAACCGCGGAGCCAACTTTCCCTTATTCCCAAACCTTTTAATCCCCGTCCTCGGAGAAACCTTCAAGAACACGAAGTCACCAACCCGAAATGATAAATCCCGTCTTCTATTGTCGGCGTAGCTTTTCTGTCTACTCTGAGCCGTCTTCAATCTATCCCGAATCACCTTGATCTTCTCCGTAGAATCTCGAACCAAATCCGGACCCCAAAGTCTCGCTTCACCAACCTCGTCCCAACACATCGGAGATCGACACTTCCTACCATACAACGCCTCATACGGAGCCATCTCGATACTTGACTGATAACTATTGTTGTAAGCAAACTCCACTAAAGGTAAATGATCCTCCCAAGACAATTGGAAATCCATCACACAAGCTCGTAACATATCCTCAAGTATCTGAATAGTTCTCTCGGACTGACCATCGGTTTGAGGATGAAACGCGGTACTAAAACACAACTTAGAACCCAAGGCTTCATGCAATGCTCTCCAAAATCTAGATGTAAACCTCGGATCTCTGTCAGACACAATACTAACCGGAACCCCGTGAAGTCTTACAATCTCCTTTAAGTACAACTGAGCTAACTTCTCTAACGAATACTTGGTTGATACCGGAAGAAAATGAGCCGACTTCGTCAACCGATCCACAATAACCCATATAGCATCCATCTTCTTCGCGGTGAGAGGTAAACCCGAAACAAAATCCATCGAGATCCCTTCCCATTTCCATTCCGGAATATCCAATGGTTGAAGTAGTCCCGCCGGTCTTTGATGTTCTGCCTTAATCTGTTGACACGTCAAACACTTAGATACATAATCCGCTATTTCCCTTTTCATTCCATTCCACCAATATCCACGCTTCAAGTCTTGATACATTTTGGTACTCCCCGGATGAATCGCAAACTTGGACTTATGGCCATCCTCTAAAACACGCTTCTTGATTTCCGGCGATGACGGAACGCAAATTCTCCTTTGGAAAGTTAAAATCCCATCTCGATTCAAAGCAAAATCCCCGGCTTTCCCATCTTGCACTTGATCACAAATTTTCTTCAATTCCGGATCTTCTTGTTGAGCTTCCTTCAAATCACCATACAATGTCGGAACGGCTCGAACATTCGCAACTATCACTTCACTCTTCAACTCTCGAGAACTCAAAGCTGTCACATACGCCTTTCGGCTAATCGCATCGGCCACCACATTGGCCTTCCCCGGATGATAGGATATGACACAATCAAAATCCTTCAAAAACTCTAACCATCTTCTTTGCCGGTTGTTCAACTCCTTTTGGGTAAATAGGTACTTCAAACTCTTATGATCGGTGAAAATCTCGAATTTCGCTCCGTAAAGATAATGCTTCCACTTATGCAACGCAAATACAATCGCCGCCAATTCCATATCATGAGTAGGATAATTCTGTTCCGCCGGTGATAACTTCCTAGAGGCATACGCAATAACCTTCCCATTCTGCATCAACACACATCCCAAACCCGCCTTCGAGGCATCACTATAAATAACAAAATTCTCGCAACCACTCGGAAGGGTAAGAACCGGAGCCGTCGTCAACCTCTTCTTCAATTCATCAAAACTTGCTTCACACTTGGAATCCCACACAAACAATACATCTTTTCGAGTCAACCTAGTCAACGGAGTAGCAATCCGAGAAAAACCCTCAATGAACCTCCGATAGTACCCCGCCAAACCAAGAAAACTACGGACTTCGGTCACGGTCGAAGGTTGCTTCCAATTAACCACGGCTTCAATCTTTGCAGGATCCACGGAAATCCCCGAACTCGACACAACATGCCCCAAGAAAGAAATCTGCTCAAGCCAAAACTCGCACTTCTTGAACTTAGCATACAAGCTTGCTTTTCACGAAGAACGGACAAGACAATCCTCAAATGATTCTCATGCTCTTCCCGGGACTTAGAATACACAAGAATATCATCAATAAAGACCACCACAAAACTATCGAGATAAGGCTTGAAGACACGGTTCATCATATCCATAAACACGGCCGGAGCATTAGTCAACCCAAACGGCATCACCACAAACTCATAATGACCATATCTAGTACGGAAAGCTGTCTTAGCAATATCATCCGGTCTAATCTTCAACTGATGGTACCCGCTTCTCAAATCAAGCTTTGAGTAGATAACGGAACCTTGGAGTTGGTCAAACAAATCATCTATATGCGGAAGAGGATACTTATTCTTAATGGTGGCTTGGTTCAACAAACGATAGTCAATGCACAATCGTAAGGTACCATCCTTCTTCCTAACAAACAAGACCGGTGCTCCCCACGGAGACACACTAGGACGAATAAAACCTCGGTCTAACAATTCTTGCAATTGGACCTTCAACTCTTTTAACTCGGTAGGAGCCATTCTATAGGGTGCTTTAGAGATAGGAGCGGTAAGGTACTAAGTCAATACAAAACTCTATCTCACGATCCGGAGGCATAGAGTACTCACTAGAGAACACATCACTAAATTCATTCACAACCGGAACATGAACTAACTCGGGAGACTTCTTATTGGAATCTACCACATAAGCTAAGTAACCCGTACACCCCTTAGATAGCATCTTTCTAGCTTTTAAGGCAGAAATAACATGTAACCCGAACATAGATTTATCGGCATCAAATATAAATGTAGGCACATCAGGCATAGCAAATGAGACTCGCTTCCTACGACAGTCTACCAAAGCATGGCACTGACTCAACCAATCCATACCAAGGATCACATCAAAATCACGGATTGGTAACTCGACCAAATCCACCGGCAATACATGCCCACATATAGTCACATCACATCCACGATATACCAAAGAAGATTCAAGGCTCTCTCCCATAGGAGTAGAGACCTCTAACACATAAGGCATAGATTCAGGCAAGATATGCAATGAGAATGCAAAATGAGACGCCACAAATGAATGGGAAGACCCGGGATCTATAAGAATGCGGGCCTTAACTCCTGAGACAGGAACTATACCTCTAATGACGGCATTAGGATCGACCTCCCCTCGACCCAAAGCAAACACACGACCTTGGACTTTATCCTTAGGTTTCCCATCAACATCTCTCTTCACACCACTACCTTGACCCCCGAATCCGGTACCCGTCGCTTGCTTATTCTGAAACTTGGGACAATTCCTTCTGAAATGGCCCGGCGATCCACACTCCAAACACTTGCCTTGTTTGCTCCAACATTTGTCTTCGGAATGCCCTATCCTCTTGCAAAACCCACATGTTGTCCCAAGCTGGCCGGAAGTCGCACGATTTGCCGGAGCCGCCACATGACCTCCTCGATTCGCTCCCGGGGTGAAAGTCCTCGGCTGCACTCTATTCTGTCCCGATCCTTGACCCTGAAATCTGTTCCTGTTTCCTCCTTCATTCTTACCACGATGCTCCTCTATGTCGTTCTCAATCCGGTACGCCATATTCACTGCTGCTTGGAAATTGGCGAAGTTATGCGTCAACAACTGCTTCCGAAACTCAACTCTTAAACCTTTCACAAACCGGTAAACTCGCCTCTCCTCATCTGGCACCAAATGGGGACAATATCGGGCCAACTCTGTGAACTTCGCTGAATGCTTTGCGCTATTGTCATGGTCCCTTGCTCCAGCTTCAGGAACTCGCCTTCTTTCTTGTCCCTAGTAACCATCGGCACAAAGTGATCTCGGAACTTGAGCGTGAAGTTTTCCCACGTCTGCGGTGTCAAATCTCGGTCCCAACCATCCTTTACCACTTGCCACCAATGCTCCATTGGTCCTTCCAATTTGAAAACGGCGCATCTCACTTTCTCCGCATCAGTACTCTCCATAGCTGCGAAAATCTTGTTCATAGCCTCAAGCCACCTCTCAGCCTTCACCGGATCCGGATCTCCGTTGAAGCTAGGAGGAGACATCTTCACGAACTTCTCCAAACCATGTTGCCCTTGTCTGCCTAGATTCTGATTCAAATTCTGATTACGCGTTTGCCATATCTTTGAAGGAACCCTCGGAACATGTCCATCATCTCGGCGTTCGGATTACCAACACCACCCAAACCCGATTCGGATCACCTTCATTTCCCGCCATTACAACAAACTCCTGCATTAAACACTCGACGTCGGTTACCACACACTCTCACTCGGCTAGACTCTACCCAAGAATTCTAGCAGAGCTTTGATACCAAGCGTGGGGACCCGACCCGGAACCTACACGTGTCCCGAGTTGGTGCGTCCCCAAACTAACCCAAAAACACTAAACTTTTAAAACTTTAATTTGACTTTCAAACATGAACATGAATAACATAACATTTCAAAAGAACTCCACTCTACTCCACATCGGAGGAGGAGATAACTAACTTTGAAAATAGTTAAGCTGTTTAGTTACAAAAGATTTAAGGTTATGACGTAGAGTTTAAGGTTTATAATTACAAACTCCAAGAATGGAATTATCAAAATACAATTTATACGTCACCACTAAACATACCACGACAATACCCCAAAAGATTACTCCAAACTCCTCTCCGTCCTTACTTGGGCGGTCCTCTGTCTCGGGATCTAAAACGGTAAAGGGAGAGGGGTGAGAATAAATCTCGGCAAGCTATTATGATATGCGGCAATATGCCAAATAAATGCAACATATAACAAGTCGCACGTAACACATTGGAAAAGCTATAAACACGTTCCGTTACCTTGGTTTTACCTTTTCCCGTCGAACAATAGTCGTACAACATTGGTTATAATAATAATAATCCAATCTTACGAGTGAAATTTGCTTAGGCAATACTCACGTCTTATAAGACCCGTTTTCGGGGAACCAAATAAAGGCAGTAGCAACTCTGTAAGGCTTGTGGCTCAATACGGATGCTATACCCCAACTGTGGCCACGGGAGGGGACGGTCACGAATATAACATAATCCGGTCACATTAGGTCACACTTCCATAATTGACCGTATTATGTTATACCCCCAACGTCAGCTGACTCAAGCACATAATCAAGCACATAATAGATACTTGAATAGAATCCACAAAAAGGGATAAACAATAGCCACATGGTAATATATACTCATGTCTAAACAATATCAAAGTGCAACAATTTATGAATACACTAAACAATGTCAATCAACAATATATGTGACATCAAATAAGGAAAAGAGGGAGCATTAACCTACCCTACAATTTCCACATACTAGGATACAAGGCCTTAGTGAAGGTTCAAGTTCAATTACCAAGTGGGAGTGTCCAATTATAAGTGACGACAACTTACTAAACGATCCTAGTTCAAATCAGGAAATATTGGTTCAGGGGCATGGGCGACCGCCCATACCACTTGGGCGACCGCCCAAGTGGATTTCCAAAGGCATGTGAAGTTTACGCCCACCGGGCGACCGCACACACATCCAAGGGCGACCGCTCACAAGGGAGCTCAAAGGGGATGGGCGACCGCCCATACCTCTTGGGCGACCGCCCAAGAGGATTTCAAAGGGACTCAACCTTCTGGACACATGGGCGGCCGCTCAGCCCTCCTTGGGCGACCGCCCAGGTGCCGGATCAGGAAATTCCCAGGTTGCCAAATGTGTAAACCTTTCCTCATTTCATTTCTTTCCAAGGTTTCTTCCTACTCTACATTCAAGAACAAGGAAAGGGATTCCTACATTGCCTAAGTTCAACCTAACTCATATATCCCAATATAAAGGAACCCTAGATCATGGTTCATTACACATTTTCCCCAAATCATATACTCTAGGTTATCAACCAAACTTTAAGTTCATCATATTTCATTTTCTACTTATCCACTCTCATAAAATTCCCAAAGGCATGAATCAAGCATCATAAGAACAAGGAGATACTTAAGGAGAGTATGAACAAATAGTAGAAGGAAAGTCATAACAACTCACTTGGATTTTAGAAGGAAATGTGAATCTTCCTAGTTAGATGAGTTCTCCAAGATGATCAATCTTCAAATGTGCTCCTAGACTTGGTTTTGGGTGAAGAAATGCCTTGGACTCAAAGCTTGGGCAAGGCTTCAATGGAGGTCTTCTTCTAAGCTTTCTCTAGGAGGATTTAGGATGAATGAAGGAGAAGTGTGTGAATGAAGAGAAGGAGGGGATGGGAGTAAGAGAGGTGAGGGAGGAGAGACACTTGGCACAAGGAGGGAAGCTCCTAAAATTTGGCCCCCCAACAAAATATCTAATTGAGGCTTTCACCCATAATTTAATCTAACCCTTTCATTTAATTAATTATTCTACCCATTTTAACCTCCCCAAATATTTATCTATTTATTAAATTTCCATTTTTATTATTTCCCCCAAATTTCTTTATTTAACAACCAATAACTTCTCAAAGATTCTAAATTCACGTCTCACCCAATTTATCTTAAATTAAGAATTTAAAGACAAAATTGAACACATAAAGATAACATAAATATTAAAAGCATATAATTTAATATTTAAAATGAGTGCCTAGGGTTGGGGTCGTCACAAATTAATTGTTGCACTATGATATTTGTTGAACATGAGTATATTTTACCATGTGACTATATTGTTTATCCCCTTTGTGGATTATTTGGTATTGTTATATGGTATCCCGGTGTGGATTATGTGTTTATATGGATACCTTACTTGAATTTAAATTCGTTAATGGTATTATGCATAGTGTATTACATGAACTGTTGCACTATAGTATGGATGAATCATGAGTATATTTTACCATGTTGTTATATGATTATCCCTTTTTGTGGATTATAATTCAAGTAACTATTATGTGCTTGAATGCGTTCGGGTGGGTATGATGGAAGTCAATCAATTATTGATTTGTTCTATAAGTGATTGAAGGTCCATCATACCGGTGACCCTCCCCCCCTCTGTGGCCACAGAGTGGGGCTGTGCTAGCGACTGTATTGAGCATGAAGAAGCCTTTACAGACCTGCTGCGATTGGTGTACCGGGGGAATATATTATTTTTGGATACTCTATTATAGGTATCTTTTCTTATATGGATCTCTGGGGTATGAGTCCTATAAGAGGTGAATGTCTTTGGAGGCAATTCACCAAAGAGTGGAGTTTTACTCCCACGTTGTACGACTTATTGTTCAGACGGGAAAAGGTAAAATGAGGTAACGTAATGTGTTTACCGCTTTCGTAATGTGTTATGTGCTACCATGCTATGTGTTGCATTTTGTTTGGCATCTTCTTTGCATTCATAATAGCTCATTGAGATTTATTCTCACCCCTCTCCCTTTCTTGTTTTTAGATTACGAGACAGGTGGACCAGCCAAGTAAGGGCGGTGAGGAGTTTGGAAGTTATATTGTGGGAATTGTCGGGGTATGATTAGGTTGGTATAGAAAGTGTACGTTGGTATAATTCATTTGTGGAATTGTATTTATAAATCTTTATTTTATGTTATAACCGATGTCCTTTTGTAACTAAAACAGTTTCTTACTTTCAAAGTTGGTCAACTCTTTCTCCATTGTGAAAAGGTGTAAGGTTATTTTGAAATTACTATGACAATTATGTTTATATTTAAAAGTTAAATCAAAGTTTTAAAAGTCAAAGTTATTTGGGTTAGTTTGAGGACGCTCCAGCTCGGGACACGTGTAGGTTCCGGGTCGGGGTCCTCACAAGGATACTATAGGGAAAGTTTAGGATGGCCTGAAAGGGTTTTGTTCTTGAAGTACGAGGACATGCAAAGTGATACTTTGAATCAAGTGAAGAGATTGGCTGAGTTCATGGGGTACCCTTTCTCATTGGAGGAAGAGTCAAAAGGGGTTGCTGTAGAAATTATACAACTATGTAGCTTTGAGAATATGAGCAATTTAGAGGTGAACAAGAACGGTAAGCTTTTTGGTGTGCTAAACAATGATATTTTCTACAGGAAAGGTACGATTGGAGATTCAAAGAACTATCTCACAGATGAAATGGTGGACCGCCTCAACGAGATCACTAAGGAAAAATTTAAAGGTCTTATGATTGGATATTAAGCATATCATATATGACTACCTAATAAATATGCCGAGAGGGATGTGTGGTTAATCTAGGTGAAGTTATTACATGCTTGGTTGCTTTTGAGCTTAAGTACTACTAGTAAGTTTGATGTATGTCCATCTTTTTATCCTATAATAAGTTGATGCTCATGCATCACATTTTGTTTGAGCAAAATACCATCCACTTCTTGTTTGTATATGTAGTACACAGTAATAATGATGTTCATAAGCATTCATTCATCTGGATATTCATACTTGAGGTTAATAATTAATACTCCCTATGTACCTAAATGAATGTCCCAATTTCATAAAGGGGACATTCTGGAAATGCTTTCTTTTTAAATGACAAAGATGTATAAATATTCTTGTTTTCCACTTTCCAAACATTTAGTTTTGCAATTATAGAGTGACTAGTGAATTTGTTTTTGTAAAAAATATTTAGGGACAGTTATTTTTAAAAATAATTCATTTTGAGACAAACATTTCTTGAAAATGGATATTCATTTAGAGACAAAGGGAGTAGAAGTTAAGCACACAATTCTTTTGTCTTTGATTTATTCTATTGCATGTTTTCTCGATCCGTCTAAAATGGATATTCCGTTAGTTTTTTATTACCATACTTTAAAAAAAAAAAAGTAGTATGTTGCATTATTTGATATTTTTGTTAGAAGTACATACTCCTTCCGTCCATAAATAAATGTTCGAATTTCATAAGCATTCATTCATCTGCATTTTTTTTTTTGCACTTGTAATTTTAGTTCATGACAGCCGTGCATTGTGTGGAAGGAAACATGAGTATCTTTTATATTCTAGGAGATTTGTTTTCATCAAATCTCTTGAGATTTTTGCCTTTGACGTAGGATTTTATATTTTGAGCCAATGAATACTATCTTTAAAAACTGACATTTTTAAATCTCGCCAATAATTCTTAGGACCATTTTGCCACTCACTTTATTTTCATAGTTGTATGATTTCACAGTTGTGTAATTTCACATTTGTATGATTACTCATTTATGTGATTTCACATTTGTGTCATTTTTCACTAGTAAAATCATTTCTCAATTGATTTCACTGTTATATGATTAAACAATTGTGTGATTTCACATTTGTATAAATAGACGATTGTGTGATTACACAGTTATGTCATTTTTCACTTGTAAAATCATTTCTCAATTTATTTCACAGTTGTATGATTACACAATTATATGATTACACAGTTGTGTCATTTTTCACTTGTAAAATCATTTTTCATTGATTTCACAGTTGAGTGATTTCAAATTAGAGGCTTTAACTAATAAGTCATTTAGTCAAATGAAAACTACCTTAAAGAAAGAACTGACATTTTCAAATCTCACCAAAAAGTCCTTGAAATTTTTGTTGGACCAGATTGCCCTCCACTCGGGCCCACATACGGACTAAGCAGTGAGCTGCTAAGCGCCTTAAGATCATGTGTTTTTTTCTTCTCTTCTCTCCTCTCTTTCTCTCTCCTAATCTATCTCTTCCTTTTTTCTATCAAAACTTTAAAATACAATATTTCAAAATCTAAAAATCGAAAAAATAATCTGAAAACATCGTTTTAATTATATCATCATCAATACGAATCAAACATGTACACTCAAGATATATTTCAAATTTTATAGATAAAAATTTCATTTTTCATTTGTAAAAAGTTGAGAAAAACATTTTTCACTTGTTCACACCTATGTATAAAAACTGATAAATTCATATATCAATTTTTCACAATTGATACTCAATTTATGAGTCATTCATTTCTCATTTGTTCATACATGATTATAAAAATGGAGATTCATTTCTTATTTGTTCATAATTGAGTATAAAATTGATAATCTCTCAATTTTTCACAATTGATACTCAATTTCTTAGATAAACTGATTTCACGTTCGTATGATTTCACATTGTGTGATGCCATATGCCCTTTAAACAGTTGAGAAATCAATTCCCCTATTGTTTAAAGCTAAATATTTAGTTAATAAATGCATTATCACATACTTATTAAACAATAAAGAACTCAATTTATCACTTATTTCTCACTTGTTAACAATTGAAAAAATTATTTCTCAGCTGGTTTAAGCTAAATATTTAGTCCATTGTTTTTCACCGATGACTTAATTTCGCGGTTGATTAAAGGTAACGATAAATTTGTTGTCACATAACATTGGAAATAACATAGATAAACTGATTTAATGGTTGTATAATTTCACTGTTGTGAGTTGTTACATTTTACTTGTAAAAATAGGAACATTCGTTTCTCAGTTATTTATACCACAATAGGTGATTGTTTTTTCTCACTTGCCCGTGCATGCACACACACATACACACACTGGTGTACGGTATTATTATTTTTTGATAGAACTGGTGTACTGTATTACAGAGACCCTTGTATTCATTCACTCTTCATCATGGGAAGGCAACCACATGTATTGGTAGTCCCATTCCCAGCACAAGGCCATCTAAGGCCACTGTTTAAGTTGTCAAACATGATCGCTGAAAAGGGTATCAAGGTCACTTTTGTTAACACCGAGGTAATGCACGCACAAATCATTGCTTCACTGCCTGAGAAACATAACGAACAGGGGCTGCTTGAATTAGTTTCTATCCAGGATGGATTAGAACCTGAGGATAAACGAACTGATGCAGTTAAGTTTCTAGACAGCCTTAGAAGTGTCATGCCGGGACAGTTGATAGACTTAATCAATAAGATTAAGTGTTCAGATGATAATGAACCAATAAGTTGTATCATAGCTGATCCTTTTATTGGGTGGACATTGGAGGTTGCTAAAAGATTTGGTCTGAAGGAGGTTGCCATATGGCCGGCTGGACCAGTATGCTTGTCTTTGTTACTTCACATTCCTAAGCTGATTGAAGCAGGCATTATAGATGAAGAAGGTAAGAGCTTCTCTCTGTAATTTGAGTTGACTTTTTCTATCAAGATCTGCTTGTTTGACTTGATTTTTTTTCCAGGAACTACGTTGAGGAACGAGTTGATTCAGCTGTCAGAGGATTTCCCTGCTTTGAGTGCTTCTGACTTCTCATGGAGCTGTCCTGGTGACCCAACACTGCAGAAAGTTGTCTTTGAATGCTATCTAGTGGTGAAGCAAACCATTGAAAGCTGCAGTTGGCTCCTTTGCAACACATACTATCAACTCGATGCATTAGCTTGTGACATGATTCCAAATATCCTACCTATCGGACCATTACTTTCAAGTCAAAAAAAATTCCCATCAACAGGATCACTTCAACTCGAGGACTCAACTTGTGTAAGCTGGCTCGACCAACAGCTCAAAAGCTCGGTTATTTATGCCGCCTTTGGCAGCACAACAATCTTCAGTGAGTGCCAATTCCATGAACTGGCACTTGCCCTTGAGCTATCAGGTCAACCATTTTTGTGGGTTGTTAGAGGAGACCTTATGAATGGGTCTCCGGCTGAATTCCCAGAAGGGTTTATTAAAAGAGTCGCAAATCGTGGAAAAATCGTGAAATGGGCACCTCAAGAAAAGGTGTTAGCTCACATTTCCATTGCATGTTTTGTGAGCCATTGTGGATGGAATTCAACAATTGAAGGGGTGAGTATGGGGGTGCCCTTTCTTTGTTGGCCTTACTTCGGTGACCAGTTTCAGAACAAGAGATACATTTGTGAGCTGTGGAAAGTTGGTATGAAATTGGATAGCGATCAAGATGGGGTCATATCAAGGCACGAGATCAAGAACAAGATACATAAATTGTTTTCCAATGATGCGATTAAAGAAATTGCTCTGAAATTCAAGGAAATGGCAAGAAAGAGTATCAACGAAGGGGGTTCTTCTTTCAAGAATTTCAACAAGTTTATCAACTATCTACGCGACTGAAGATGTTTTGAGGTACAATTTCCATATTTGTTCACTTATTAATGCAAATGTATTGCTTGCTCTGTTAGCAACAAAGTCATCATATACTCCCTCCGTCCCGGTAGAAAGAGGAAATTTACTGTTTACGCGGAGATTAAGGAAAAAAATAATGATATAAATGTTGTGAGTGTAAAAGTAAAATAGGAGAGAATGAGTGGAGGGAATAGTAAATTATAATGGTGTTGTGAGTATTAAAATAATGATAGGAGAGAGAATGAGTGGAGGAAATAGTGAATTTGTGGTTTGTAATGGGACGGAGGGAGTATATGCTACTCTGAAGCTTTGAGAATTATTGATGCATAGTACTGTAAATATTTCCCATTGAGATCTGAGAAGATCAAATGTGAAATTACAGTTAAAAGAAGGCAGTACATTGACACTCAAAGACCACTTATTTACACATCACCTCCCTAGAACTCTGCCAGTCTCTTCACATGATTAAAAATATCACCCTGCATGTTCTCGTATTTTAGAAACAAAATCCTCTTGGGAAAATTTAAGCTTGCCTTGTAGTATCCCAACACATGATCCCAATAGGGCCCAAATGGAGAGTTACCTCTACAGAAGGACTCAAACGCCTCCTGCAAAGGAATTTCTTTAATCTTGATCTTGTCCAGGAAGTGCCACATTGAGACAAGCACATCTTTAGGGTTTTGATACATATAGTGAAAACGTGAGTTTTTGGGAACATATTTATGTTTCCTTATTTAATTTGTCTTCTATTATGGTAAGAAGATTTTGAGACTTTCATGGAGATTTATAAGTATCTTACTTTTATTAAGAGATTGTAATTATGTAAATATCTTTTATTTATGTACATAGTTTTATATTAGGACTAACCTACTAATATTTGATTTCCTTGTGAGTGTGTTATATGTTTTCATATAGAAAAAGGAATCTCACAAAGGAAGAGGTCGATTGCATGAAGATCTTCTCAATGGTGCATTATAAATACAAGGCATTCAGCACAATGAGACGCTACGGTTTTTAGAGAGAAAAACATACATTCTTCATTGTATTCGATTGAGTTGATTTTAGGTTGTGAGCTTACATCCGTAACTCACATCTAGGTTTTCATAAAGTTCTCTTGTTTTACTTCTGATTGAATAAGTCCTACTTGGGAAAGGGGAGTTGTTCATATCATAGAAGGTGATTAGAACTTGTTTAGTATTTTCATATTTTAGTTTTTCACTTATTTGTTTTTGTAAGAAACAAAAGTTTTTATAGTGAAAGGTTTTTGGGCGTAAGCCTAGTTTGCTGATCACACAGATCAGTAAGCGTATATAACTCTTGAGTTATTGCATTTTATTTACATTTAATTGTTTTATTCCGCTGCATTATATGTGGATGTGTGGACAGTTGTGAGACACATCTGTACTCACATCCTTTGCCTATTGCGTGATCCAAGTTTCCTAGCTACACGAAACTTTCAATTGGTATCAGAGCCAACTCTCGAAATATTGCGAGTGTTGATCCGTAAAGTGTAGTCATTATGGAATGCCAAAATCACCAAAATAGGCCTCTGTCTTGGATGGCACAAATTATTCTCTTTGGAAGTCTAAGATGCGAAATTACATCAAAAGTATTGATGAAAGAGCTTGGATGTGCATTCTTGTTGCATGGCAACCTCCTACCGTGGAGAAAAAGCCATCTTCCGTGTTGGTGAGTCCTTCTTTGAAAGAAAACCTGAAGAACAATGGACTCTTGATGAAATACAAGCCGCAAATTACAATTCAAAAGCCATGGGTGCTATTTCCAGCCATGTTTACGGGAATATGTACAAGCTTATAACAAATGAAAGTATAGCCAAATCTGCTTGGGATATTTTGCAAACTCAATGTGAGGGAGCACCAAGTGTGAAGGCTACCAGGCTTAGGATTTTAATGGATAGGTTTGAGTTACTTCGAATGGAAGAAACCGAGGATATTGTGTCATATGCTTTGCTAAGATTCATGAGATTTCAAATGAATGCACAAGTCTAGGAGAATCTATCTCCAATGCAAGACTTGTTAGTAAAATTCTAAGAACCTTGCACGAGAGGTTTAACATTAAAGTAGCCTGTGATTGAAGAAACAAAGGACACAAATACCGTAGGTCTTGACACCATCATAGGAATCTTGACTGTGTTTGAGCTTAACCTTGAGGCTCGGAAGAAAAACAAAACACACAGCCTTGCCCTTAAAAGTGCTTCTTTGCTCTACCAAAAGAGCTTGTGGAATTATCCTACGAAATTGACAAGTCTAATCTTGAAGATGAGGATGTAGCTTTTATTTCAAAGAAATTCGGTTCTATCTTGAAAAATAGAAGGATAAGCAAATTCCCCAACAGACCTACTTCGATCTTCTTTGAAAAGCCAAAACCTAGCACCGACCTTGGATTCAAGAAACCAAGTTTTGAAAATAAATCATCTGAATCTGTCCAATGTAGGGCATGTCGTGGATTTGGTCATTATGCCAATGAGTGTGCTAATACACTTAAAAAGAAGGGAATGAGCTTAAGCGCTACCCTTAGTGACGGTGAGGATGAGGAAGAAGAAGTGGCTAATATGTCATCTTAAATTGCCACTCTGTGTTTAATGCTTTTTCGAGTATATAGAAGAATACACTTCTGAAAAACCCTTGGATGTGGGTTCAGTTGTGTACACATCTGGTGTCACATCTGAACTGGAGCTGAACTGTTTCTCTATAAAAGGAGAATCAGATGATGAAGATGAAGAAAGAGACATTCCCTATGAGGAACTCTTTGCCACATACAAGGAGCTGCATACAGATTGGATGAAAAGATTGGACAAAATTGAGGTACTTGTTAAGGTAAACAAATCTCTGTCTGATAAATTGGCTGCTTGTGAAGATGAAAAAGCTGTACTTTCAAAAGAAAATGATGCTCAAAAGGATACCATTGCAAGACTTGAAGTCCTTGTGACCAAAAGAGAAGTTGACCTTGAAAAATTCAAGAATGAATGTGAAAAAGCTGATAATACTTTTACTAAGTTAAATAAAAGTAAAATGAAAATGGAAGAAGCTTTTTCCATGGGTCAACGTGACAAAATTGGTATAGGTTTTGAAAATAATTTTGTAAAGGAGGGATATGAGGGTTCTACCTCTAAAAGTGTGAAAAAACAAGCTTTTAAAGAAAAAATCATTCTGAGTGAGAAGAGACCAAGAAAGAGGCATTACATTTGCCATTACTGCCTAGCTCCTGGTCACATTAGGCCCTTCTGTTACAAACTCAAGGCTGATAAAAAATCTGGTAATTTTAAACAGCCTCAGATGTGTGAGAAGATGTATGCACATCCTAACACACATCCAGTCAATCTGAGACCTCTGCAACCCAAAAAGAAAACTGTTAAACAGTGGGTAGTCAAACCAATTACCACCTGCAATGTTGTCTACTCTTCCCTCAAGAGTACTGTCTCTGGCTCTTGGTATTTTGATAGTGGGTGCTCTAGGCACATGACTGGAAACCAAGCAGTCCTTCTTGACTATGAAATAATAAATGGAGGGAAAGTAAATTTTGGTGGAGGTGCTCAAGGAAAGATTGTTGGGAAAGGAACCCTAGATGTCAAGGGTCTCCCAAAATTGCACAATGTGTACCATGTGGAAGGCTTGAAAGCCAACCTAATAAGCATCAGTCAACTGTGTGATGATGACCTATTTGTGAAGTTTGATAAGCACTTGTGTGAAGTGTTTGATAAGGATAATAAATGTGTGTTTACTGGTCCTAGATCTGCTGATAATTGTTACCAATTTGGTGACAATCTTTCTTGCCTAAGCTCAAAAGCTAATGATGTCAATCTGTGGCACCAAAAATTAGGGCATGCTAGCTGTAGAACTCTGGAAGAACTTCAAAGGTTTGAAGCCATTAAAGACCTCCCTAAACTGAACTTCAAGAACCCTGATGTCTGTGGTTCATGTCAAAAGGGAAAACAAACAAAAGCATTGAAAAGGATCATTAGGTATGTGAGTGGGACTGTGAACCTAGGTCTGCATTACTCTAAAGAAACAAACACAAATTTGGTTGGGTACACTGATTCTGATTGGGCTGGAAATAGTGATGATAGAAAGAGTACCACTGGTGGATGTTTCTACCTAGGTAATAACCTTGTGTCTTGGTATAGTAGGAAGCAAAATTGTGTGTCCTTGTCCACCGCCGAGGCCGAATATGTTGCCCTTGGGAGTTGCACACAATTACTTTGGATGAATCAAATGCTAAAAGATTATGGATTAAATAGCAAAGTTTTGACTGCTTTTTGTGATAACAAAAGTGCCTTGGACATATCTAAAAATCCTGTTCAACATTCTAGAACAAAGCACATTGATATTAGACATCATTTCATTAGAGATCTTGTAGAACAAAAAACTGTGTGTCTGGAATTTGTTGGGACTGAAAATCAATTGGCTGATATATTTACAAAGGCATTAGATTTGGAGAGATTTTCCTCCCTAAGGAAGTCTCTTGGCTTGTGTGATATCTAAGGTTGTGAGACCAGATGTGTCTCACATCCTCTAACACATCTGTAGATTAGTTTAAGTGAAAAAAAAAAAAAAATCATAAAAAGAAAAATCCAAAAATATCATGCATTAAGCACGAAATTTCTCAGTGTGGTCACTTGTGAGTCTTCATCTTTGACATTATTTTTTGATCACTTAATTGTGAGTATTTCCTGTCCATGTAATCTTTTGATTACTTGGTATAACCTTCCTAGGTATCTCACAGTGGGTGCTAAAAGAAAAAAAAATATATATATATATATGTGAGAAACAGCTGCTTCACCCTTAGTATGAAGCCATACCATTGTGATCAAGTGATTTTCATAAGAAAACTTGAAGTCAAACTTGATAAGATCATTGGGAAAAAGGGCTATCTTTGGGATCAAGTAAAGTGAAAGCTACTCACATTGCAAAAATCCACAACAAAAAATTGGTGGATGCATCCTAGAGGCTGTGCAGATTGGATTATTGCTCATTGACTTTTTGTGATCTAAATGTGTCCCCATTTGTGACTCACATCCTATGCCACATCCATAAGCTGAGAATATTTCCTTCACTTGTGTGTTTGCATCATGCTAGGCATATTGCATTTTAGGACATATAGGAGCTTTGTAAATATGTTAGTTAATTAATTTTCTCTCTTAATTCACTCTTTGATTATATAGGTTTTTGATCTCCAATATCTTTCATGAAAAGAAAAGGTGTGTATCAATCCTTGTTTGAAAAGGTTGAAAAATTCTTTTGGGATTCTGTTTTGTTTAAAGATATGGCCGAAGTATTTGTGTTCCCATAAAAATCTTACAAAATCTTGATTTATTTTTGATCCCTTATTTTCTTGGAAGGTGCTTGTGTGTAGTAACCTCAAAGGTTTTCTAGCCGTTGGAGGACTCTTAAGGATTTTGAGGTATGTTAAACCTCTTTGAAAAGGGATTCCTAATTTTAGTAGGAAAGGGGGAGCTGTGAGTATTTAATATACCTCACATCCGTCCCATCCCCCATAAACCTTGGCAAAACCCTTTGTTCTTCCTCCTCTTTGCACACAATCTCACACACTTTGCATTAATTTCTCTTTGCACTGTTCAACCAACCCAAATCACTCTATTAAATGGCCGAGCATTCGAACATTAGAGAAGAAGATGTTCTTGACATTGTTCCGATTTCAATAGCCAAGAGAGAGGATTCCATACTCCTAAACCCTGTAATCTCAAAGTTTCTTGCAGATTTCTCCTCTCCATCACCCTCGACTGATCCTACAATGGATGCTTCTTCTCCCAAATCTCCGTCATTGGAACCTGTGGCTGTTTCAACCGATGAAAACCCTAAAGCCCCATCCTCTCCGGTGATTCCACCATCGGATGTCGCCATTGCTGAGGAACCTTCTTCAACTAAGAAGAGGAAGTTGTCCCAAGTAAAACCCCCAAAGTCTGCTACAACTCCGGTCCCCCAGCGTGCTCTTCGTCGATCTGGTAGGGTTCGCAAGCTGTCAGAGTCTGACAAAGCCAAGAACCTAAAAAAGCCTGGCGGGAAATCTTCAACTGCTATTGTTCTTGAAGAAGAAGAAGAAGATGAGGTAATAATTCCTCTTGTCAGGACTAGGGCTAAATCATCTATTCCCCCTTCCTCTGTTAGTGATCCTGCTATTACCCCTTCTGTGGTTGTTCCCCTTGTTGAATCAGTTATCCCTATTGATACTCCCCATGTTGAACCTTTGATCCCTGTTGAAACTGTTCCCCATGCAGAGTCTGTTGAGCCAATTGCTCCTATTTCTCCCCTAATTTCATCTGATCCCATTATCCCCACTATTGTTTCACCTTCTAAGGATAATGTGTCTGCTCCTGTTGTTGAACCCTCTGTTCCCTTGGTCTCTAGTCCTGTTGAGGACTTTATATCCTTTAGTGATGAAAAGCCCTTAGCTAAAATTTTAATAGATTTAAAGGGAAAGAAAAAGATGGCTGCAACTGACTTAGAGCCTCTTGATGATGAAACTGACTCAAGCTCAGATGATGATGATACTGCCTCAGATGAGAACTACAAGCTCGGAAGAGAAGAATTGGATCAGGAAAAAGAAGACCAAGAAATTGATTCCACTGATGCTGATGACACTGAAGTTGAACCCATTGTTGTTCCATTCCCTGTGAAGGATGTGTCTAAGGATGTGCCCACATCTAGACGCACATCTACTCGAAAGAAAGCTGAACAGGTTATGTCATCTTCTGTCTCTCTGGTCTCTACCCCCAAACCCTTTTCTAAAAAATTTTTATCCAAAAAGGCTGCTGATAGGTTTACTTTAATTTCCTCTAAAGCCTTTGTTGTTGAGATGAAAAGGGATAGGGAGACTTTTGCTAAACTTGGTATGGACAAGTTTTTTGAGGAAAGAGGATTATTCTTGACTGTGGACCATCCCCTTCCCTTCTAACCCAAATTGGTTTATGAGTTCTATGCAAATCTGCCTAAGGGATTAGATAAAACTTATCCTCATTCTCCTGGTGTTTATGTTAGAGGAGTATTTGTTCCTTTTACCCCTTCTATCATCAATGATTTTCTTGGGTTGTATGATCATTTGGATGATGTGGTTTCTATTGAGGATGATGATCTTGTGTCTGCCATTACCCATGGCAAGGTAACCTCTTGGCCAGTAAAGCCTAAAGATTTAGGGAGTGGCTCTTTATCCTCCCTTTATTGTTTTCTCCACACTATCTTAGTTGCCAATCTTTGCCCCTCAAATAACAAAACCTCTGTCACTAGGGTGCAAGTTGATCTTCTGTATAGATTGGGAATTAAGAGGCACATTAATTTTGGGGAATTTATCTTTAGGAAAATTTGTGATTATGGAGAGTCTCCATCCAAGAAATGGTCTTTACCTTACCCTTCCTTGATATCCCAAATTCTCATTGCCAATGGGGTAAAGGCTGAAAAAGGAGAAGAAAGAGTTGATAATTTTGCCTTATTTAAGGAATCCAAAACTCTGTTAGACCCTAAGCAAAGGCATGTTGATCTCCCTGTGGGTACCTCTCCTGAAATTACTATGCCGGATGTGGATACATCCGAACCCACATGTTGTAGCTCCATTTGATGTTCGGATGAAGGATTTAGATGCTTTGAGATTGCCGATCTTTGAAGCTCATGCTCAAGCCTCCACTGCCCATGCCAACAACCTTAAAGCACTTAAGGCTAATCTTCTCAAATGGCATGCTTCACTTTCTGTTCAAAAAGGGGAGATGCCGATGCCGAGTGCCGTCGCTTTTGGAGGAGATAAAGTTTGGAACACTCGGGCCGTGTGCGCTACTAGTTGGAGGGGCCGGGAACTTTAACTTAGGGAGAAAAGTTTTTTGAATTGATGGTTTTTAAAGACAATTTTAATTTTCTGTTTTAGTTTGTTAGTTTTTAAAACAATGGTTTGTAATAGCTTTAAGTAGGACATGGCTGAATGGTTTTTGCTTTTGCTTAATGAACTGCTAGTATTCTGTTCTAATTCTGTTTTGCAGTTTTTATGTGTGGATGTGTATACACATCTGGACACACATCCATTCAGGGGGAGTCATGCTCTTTCTATATTCTGTGGTCATAATATTATGTTTATTATAAATCTTTGGTTTTGACCAGAAAGTCCAAAATAGGGGGAGATTGAAAACGTGAGTTTTTGGGAACATATTTATGTTTCCTTATTTAATTTGTCTTCTATTATGGTAAGAAGATTTTGAGACTTTCATGGAGATTTATAAGTATCTTACTTTTATTAAGAGATTGTAATTATGTAAATATCTTTTATTTATGTACATAGTTTTATATTAGGACTAACCTACTAATATTTGATTTCCTTGTGAGTGTGTTATATGTTTTCATATAGAAAAAGGAATCTCACAAAGGAAGAGGTCGATTGCATGAAGATCTTCTCAATGGTGCATTATAAATACAAGGCATTCAGCACAATGAGGAGCTACGGTTTTAGAGAGAAAAACATACATTCTTCATCATATTCGATTGAGTTGATTTTAGGTTGTGAGCTTACATCCGTAACTCACATCTAGGTTTTCATAAAGTTCTCTTGTTTTACTTCTGATTGAATAAGTCCTACTTGGGAAAGGGGAGTTGTTCATATCATAGAAGGTGATTAGAACTTGTTTAGTATTTTCATATTTTAGTTTTTCACTTATTTGTTTTTGTAAGAAACAAAAGTTTTTATAGTGAAAGGTTTTTGGGCGTAAGCCTAGTTTGCTGATCACACAGATCAGTAAGCGTATATAACTCTTGAGTTATTGCATTTTATTTACATTTAATTGTTTTATTCCGCTGCATTATCTGTGGATGTGTGGACAGTTGTGAGACACATCTGTACTCACATTCTTTGCCTATTGCGTGATCCAAGTTTCCTAGCTACACGAAACTTTCATATAGACAATTCGACAACTGAGCTTAGAACAGATTCAGGCAATGATGTCCCAAAATGACTGACCAAAAAAAAAAAATCAAATTTACTCTTGATCAAGAGGAAATTTGAAATTTTTTTGGTCATTCATTTTGGGATGGAGTACAAGGAAAATGAGTGCCGTAAAGGCCAGGACACATTTTGAGGTGAGCGAAGGGTGTGGTTTTTCAGACTCAGTCAGAATTTGGGTATTTGGTAAGTTTGCAAAGGCAAGCGCATTAAGCCATGTAGTTCCGCTTTATTTGTTGGTAGAGATTGTGAGTTATCCAGCCATTACTTTTGGGGAGGCTTGATATAATTCCTTCTCTAATTCTCCCCTTTTCTTCTTCTTCTTTGCTGGTTATTGGTAAAAAACAAGCTTACTTTTTTGTTAACTAAGCCCTAGTTTTAGAAAATACCCTAATTGAAAAGCCTCAATTATTTGTTGCAAAACCAATTGGTACTCTTTTGTTGTTTTTTGCTTAATTAAAGGGTCTGCAGTTTTAGAGTTTTGGTGAACATTTACTGAAAGGTCTTTGTGAAAATGCCAAGCCAATTTAAACCACGTTTAACTAAAATATTGCTTTGCTAAAATAACAACAAAAATATTGCATATCCCATTTATCTCCGGCTTTTGAATAATTGTAATACTATTTTCTACTTATGTATAATTGGTTAACACAAAAGTAGGACTATAAAATAAATGAGAATGCCAAACACACACACACACACACACACACACATATATATATATATATATATATATATATATATATATATATATATATATATATATATATATATATATATTGCTAGCTCATGTAATAATGATAAATAAGTTGTTGAAACCAAAGTAAGATTATTAAACAAATGAGCATGATCAATTGCCCATATTAGGTAGGCTCCATTGAAATTTCACAAGGGATTTTTAAAGTTGTTTCTTCTTTAATTATTAAATTAAAATCTCATGATAAGTGCTTTTCGGATCGATGCTCAACGGTTGTTTTGAGTTGATGCCTCATCAATGGATCTCAAGTGCTTCTCAAGTGCCTCTTAGGATCATGACCATCATATCATATGTACGAGTGTATATCTTTTTATATATGTACAATATACTCCCTCCGTCCCTAAATGTTTGTCCCATTTGACTTTTCAAACATTTTATGGTTACATTACAAGTTTTGAAAATTTAGTGATTTTGAAGCTTTAATTTTGGAAATGAGACTTGGGACAAAGAAAAAGGGGAAATGGGACAAACATTTAGGGACGGAGGGAGTACATTATAATGTGTAGGCATGTAGCAATTCTTAAAAGAAAATGGCATCCCCTTCTCCGTCTTTCAATGAAGAGGAAAGATGATGTAAACGCAGTGAAATCGACAAGAAAACGAACAATTCAAGTGAACGTTCGACCTTTAATTCGAATCCACGGACAAAGGATTTGATAAGAAATCAATCAGATCTCTTCTGCAAGCCAATTAAGACTTAAAGGTTGAAAATCCAAATTGCTAAGCAATTGTAAATTGATAATAATAAAGTTGTTTGTAAACAATAACAAAGAAAGTATTTATACTACCTAGGAAAGCTGGAAAACCTAATTAAAATGGAATTAGAAAAACACCAAAAATACCCGTAAGTAATTGTTTAAGAATCCTAATTGAAAGAGGAAAGAAATCTTCAATTCCCGACTTGCACGGCCGAGCCCCCAATTCCGCACGTGCACTGCCTGTTCCAAAATTCCTTATTCTCGTCTTGTCTTGCACGGTCGCACCTTTGCCTGGACACGGTCGCTCCTTCACGTGACACGGCCGTGCACTTCCTGTAGCACCAAAAACGCAGAAAACTTGCAATCTTTCACCAAGGCTTGATCAACCAATACTTGTGCTACATCATTCTCCCCCACTTTAAAAGGATTCGTCCCCGAATCCGTATCTACATAAAGAGGATCATCCGGGTAGAAATCGACCAAATTCACAACATTAAAAGTAGGAGAAATATTCCACCCATCCGGCAAGTCCGCCACATATGCATTATCATTGATCTTCTTCAAAATCTTGCAAGGACCAATCTTTTTCAGATGAAGCTTGCTATATGTACCTTGAGGAAAACGTTATTTGCGAAAATGAACCATAACCATGTCACCCACTGAAAACACCTTGTGACGACGTCGCTTGTCAGCCTCTTTCTTATACTTCGCATTAGATTCCTCAATATTCTACTTCACCTCAGCTTGAACAGTATCAATCATATCAGCCATATTCTTAGCCGCAACACTATAACCAGGTTAGCTAGGCAAAGGAACCAAATCAAGAGTATGAATAGGAGCCCTCTGATAAACAATCTCGAACGGAGTCATCTTTGTAGTCCTGTTGGTCATATTGTTGAATGCAAATTCAGCAGTTGCCAACACCAAGTCCCACTTCTTAGGATGATCACTACACAAACAACGAACCATGCTACCCAAAGTTCTATTGACCACCTCTGTTTGTCCATCTATTTGTGGATGAAAAAAATTACTAAACTGCAAACTTGTGCCAAAAATCTTCCAAAGAGTACTCCAAAAGTGACTCAAAAACTTTGTATCATGATCAGAAGTAATAGTCTTCGGAACACCATGCAAACGAACAATCTCTTTGAAAAATGAGTCATCTTGGAGAAACGATCAACCACCACAAAAACAGAATCATTGGACCTTTGCGTACGACGTAACCCGAGCACAAAGTCCATAGAGATATCCACCCACCCATGGCTTATCAGGAACCGACAATGGAGTATACAATCCAGTATTCTGTGACTGCCCCTTATTCGCTTGACAAACTATACACCTTTGCACAATCTTATAAGTATGCTTACGAATTTGTGGCCAAAAATACTTCTTTGTAACTAACTCGACTGTCTTATCACGCCCATGATGCCCATCACAATGAATCTCAAAAATAAGACTCTCACGGACAGAGCCTTGCGGAATACACAATCTATTTTTGTAGAATAAAAACCCATCGTGCAACAAAAATAAACCAACGAAAACCCCATCACGACAATTGGCCCATTCTTCTGCAAAATCCACATTTGTCTCGTATAAGTCCTTCAAACACTCGAATCAATCACCACATTATGCATAGTAAGCAACAAATTTGCCCTACGACTTCGGCTACCTTATTATGTTGTCCACTCTTGTGTTGAATAACAAAAGTGAATTGTTGCAAATAATCCACCCAACGAGCATGCATACGATTAAGAGATTTCTGACCATTCATATACTTTAAAGCCTCATGATCAGTGTGAAGAATAAACTCATGATGAAGTAAATACTGCTCCCAATGCTTAATTGCCTGAACCACTGCATAAAACTCAAGCTTATAAGTTGTCTACTTCCTTTTTGACTCCTCTAACTTTTGGCTCATAAAAGCAATCGGCCTCTTTTCTTGTATCAAAACAACCCCTATCCCAATCACAAAAGCATCAGTCTCAAGCTCAAAAGGCTTAGAAAAATCCGGTAAAGCCAATAATGGAGCAATCGTCAATTTCTCCTTAATCAGAGCAAAACTAGCAGCCGCCTCATCACCCCATAGAAATTTCCCCTTCTTCGTGCACTCAGTAATCGGGGCCACAATAGAAAGTAGCAAGACCATGAAAACTACGAACCTCACCAACAGTGGTAGGTGTAGGCCAGTCGCGAATAGCCCGAATCTTATCCTCATCCACATGAATACCATCTGCAGAAACAATGTATCCCAAGAATAATAGTTTATCAAGCATAAAACTACTTTTCTTGAGATTTATATACAACTCATTCTCCCTCAAAGCCTGCAGAACCGTATGTATATGCCCAACATGCTCCTCCCAATCGTGCTAAAAATCAAGATGTCATCAAAATACACCACCAAAAATTTATCATTAAAGGGCTTCAACACTTGATTCATCAAATGCATGAAAGTACTAGGTGCATTAGACAAACCAAAAGGCATCACCAACCATTCATACAACCCCTCCTTAGTCTTGAAAGCAGTTTTCCACTCATCACCAGCAGGGGGAACACGAACTTGATGATAACCACTCCTCAAATCAATCTTAGAAAAGACTTTAGCACCACGAAGCATATCTAACATATCATCAAGACGGGGAATAGGAAAACGATACTTCACAGTCATTTTATTAATAGCCCTGCTATCAACACACATACGCCATGTCCCATCTTTCTTAGGAACTAGAAAAGCCGGAACTGCACAAGGACTTGATCTTTTCTGTATATAACCCCTTTTTAACAAGTCTTCTACTTGCTCTCTTAAAATATCATGTTCTGGTGGACTCATTCTATAATGTGGGAGATTAGGAAGAGATGCACCAGGAACCAAATCAATGTTATGCTATATGTTACGCAAGGGAGGCAACCCTGCAGGAAGTTCATCCGGCATAATATCACCATATTCTTTCAATAATGATTCCAAGGATTTAGGAACCAAATTTACCGAACCCGACACATCCTTTCTTACCACCGCAAAAACACATTTAGCTTCAATAATTTCGCCCAAAAATTCATTAACAGTACAAAGCGAAATAATAGGCTTCTTTCTCTCCCCGACACAATGAATTTTAACCTTTAAGGGGCATAAATTAAAATGTGCTCTGTCTTTCATGAAACTAAGATAATTGTCCCGCCCTTTATGCACCACATTAAGATTAAATTGCCAAGATCTACCCAAAAGTAAATTGCATGCAGTCATATCTATATTGTCACATAGAATAATATCCTTATGTCGCCCAATAGATAAAGGAACAAGACATTGTTCAAGTTACCTTAATATTGTCGATTGCATTGATCCACCCAACAGAATAAGGAGAGGGATGTGGTTTTACCTCAAGCTTCAACTTGTCTACAATACCACGAGCCACCAAATTTTCATTACTCCTACTGTTAACAATAATCTGAATATCAACATCGTTAATCTTCCCTTTGGTGCGAAAGATGTTGTGCCTTTCAGGATCCTCCTCTTCGCCATGGGTAGTCAACATTAATCTATTAACCACAAATTACCCATGCTCTTCCACACCTTCTTCATCATCATTGGGATCTTCCCAATATTCTGGACAATCACCTTCATCAACACAATCATCATGATCCACCACATTAACACTCTTACGAAGAGGACACCCACTAGAATTATGGCCTACTTGCCCACATTTAAAACACTTATTGCCAAAAGTTTTGGCATAAGGGTTAGGATTTTGTTGCCCTGTAGTAGTGGTAATGTTGGTCTTCTTAGCTTGTATAGGTTGAATAACCGCAGGAACGTCATTCTTCTCCTCTAACACCTTCAAGTCAGTAGTTGGTGTCTTGTTGTCCTGTGTCGCACCCTTGCTTCCAGAATAAGAACCCCCATAATTCCTGAAATTTGATTGAGTCCTAGAAGAAAAAGCAAGTTGTCTCTCCACCATCGTAGCCTTTTCAATTGTGTCATCCAAAAATTTCATAGTATGCATCTCCACCAGACTTTTGATATTGAATCGAAGTCCATCGATGAATCTTGCAGTTTGCTGAACCTCTGATTCACCCATATCACAACGAGCAGACAAAGTATGGAACTCATGCGAACAATAATCAGTTATTGTTCTAGCACCCTGTTTTCATTCTAAAATTTTTTGATGAATAACTTGGGAATAATTTTTGGGTAAGAAACGTTGACGCAAGACCATTCTCATCTGTGGCCATATATTAATTGGCTCTCTAAACTCGCGACGCAATTGATTAGATAATTGCTTCCACCATGCAGAAGCACCACCACGCAATTTATACGCCACATACGGTACATTCCTATCCTCAGGGATATTCATCAAAGTGAAATACTTCTCAACCTCCTCAAGCCAATCAGAAAATTCAATCATATCCAATTCGCCAGTAAAGAAAAAAGAAAGGTAAATTGGCCTTGATTTTAGGCAATTGCTCAGGAAGATGATTACCTTCTCTCCTACGATTATCTCTATCTCCTCCGGCCGACGGAACACGACGGAGAATGTCCTCGCGTCCTACAACATCTTTTACAAGACGTGCCCTTTGCCCAAGGTTGACACCAGCAATACCAACCTCTAAACGACCCAACGCCGCTACGAGCTCTACATGATCTCTATGCCGTTCTTCTTGATCTCTACGCCGATCTTCTTGATCTTTACGCCGATCTTCTTGATCTCTACGCCGATCTTCTTGCATCGCTGTCAAATTGGGGGCTAGTTGTGCTAGGATGGCTTGTGTATCGTTTCCTCCGTTGTTCTCGGCCATCGTCCTAGGATAGCTGCTTATCTGATACCAATTGATGTAAACGCAGCGGAAATCAACAAGAAAACGAACAATTCAAGGGAACGTTCGACCTTTAATTCGAATCCACGAACAAAGGATTTGATAAGAAATCAATCAGATCTCTTCTGCAAGCCAATTAATACTTAAAGGTTGAAAACCCAAATTGCTAAGCAATTGTAAATTGATAATAATAAAGTTGTTTGTAAACAATAACAAAGAAAGTATTTATACTACCTAGGAAAGCGGGAAAACCTAATTAAAACGGAATTAGAAAAACACCAAAAATACCCCTAAGTAATTGTTTAAGAATCCTAATTGAAAAAGGAAAGAAATCTTCAATTCCCGACTTGCACGGCCGAGTCCCCAATTCCGCACGTGCACTACCTGTTCCAAAATTCCTTATTCTCGTCTCGTCTTGCACGGTCGCACCTTTGCCCGGACACGGTTGCTCCTTCACATGACACAGCCGTGCACTTTCCTTAGCTCGGCCGTGCACTTCCTGTAGCACCAAAAACGCAGAAAACTTGCAATCTTTCACCAAGGCTTGATCAACCAATACTTGTGCTACATCAAAAGAGACCGAGGGAACTCAGTTGAAGAGATGATCTCAAGCCTTCCAAAGAGTAAAGGTTGGGTAACAGACTACATGCACCTATACCAAGGCTTTTGGTATTCTAGTAGAGTTCTCAAACGTACCATTTTTGCAGAACGAAATTTTAATGCCCAATCCACATATATCCTTTTGGCAACAAGTCCAAAATGTGGTACAACATAGCTCAAGTCCCTTGCCTTTGCAATCAAAAACAGACCCCAAAATGAAGAACATCCTTCACAATCACAAAACCTTCTGCTCAGTCTTAATCCTCATGAACTAATCCTTCGCATAGAAACTGATCATTTAAAAAGATACTCCTTGGAAGAGGTTGAAATCTTACCTTCACCCCGGCTCATTTCTACCCATATTCCCTACTGTTCATTACCCGTATCTATTTCTAGGTCGAGCTGCAAAATTGTTTACATGTGTCGGGAACCCAAAGATACGTTTGTTTCCATGTGGCATTTTGTTGGCAAACTTACTAACAAAGGGGTTCCATACATTTCAATGGTGGAGGCATTTGACTTGTTTTGCCAAGGCATCTCCTTCTGTGGATCGTATTGGGATCATGTGTTAGGATACTATAGGAAAAGTTTAGGATGGCCTGAAAGGGTTTTGTTCTTGAAAGTTTAGGATGGCCTGCAAAATTGTTTACATGTGTCGGGAACCCAAAGATACATTTGTTTCCATGTGGCATTTTGTTGGCAAACTTACTAACAAAGATACGTTTCACACCTATGTATAAAAACTGATAAATTTAACTCTCTATTTTTCACAATTGATACTCAATTTATTAGACATTCACTTCTCATTTGTTCACACCTGAGTATAAAAATTGAGACATTCATTTCTCATTTGTTTATAAATGAGTATAAAAACTGATAAATTCATCTCTCAGATTTTCACAATTGATACTCAATTTCTTAGATAAACTGATTTCACGTTCGTATGATTTCACATTGTGTGATGTCATATGCCCTTTAAACAGTTGAGAAATCAAGGGACAATTATCAAATAGTCCCTCATCCTAATGGAAACTACCACCAAGGACACACATTTCATGAATTTACCACCAGGTCCGTCGGTTATAAGCCTACCCGCGTCATTATTAATGCCACCTGCACTTTATGTCAAAGGGTCGCTGTCCCTTTCTCCCACTTCTTTTTCATTTTTTCTTCTCCCAAAACTTTAAAATGAAATATCTTAAGATCTAGAACTCAAAAAAAATTCGAGACCGTTGTCTTATTCGTATCGTCAAAACGAATCAAACTAGCAGCATCAACATATAATTTGAAGCAAATTTGATATATTTGTTAAGTTCACAGTTGTTCTAATTAAGTTCACAGTTGTTACAAGTTCACAGTTGTTTTTGATAAGTCCACATTTATTTTTTTACATTTGTTCCAATAACAATTAGGAGAAGTTCACAGTTGTTTTAGCTAAATTCATAATCTCTGCATGAATATGACTATCATTTACTTAATTTACAGATTTTTTTAGTTAAGTTCACAGTTGTTTTAGTTAAGTTCACAGTTGTTTTTAGTCTTTTATAGCCTTTATTTTGCAATTTTATGAGATTATTTGACCTATTTGTTAAGTTCAATGTTGTTTTTTGTTAAGTTCACAATTGTTTTAGTCCTTTATGACCTCTATTTTTGCAATTTTATAAGATTATTTGACTTATGTGTTATGTTCACAGTTGTTTTTTGTTAAGTTCACAGTTGTTTTAGTCTTTATGGCCTCTATTTTTGCAATTTTATGAGATTATTTGACATATTTGTTAAGTTCACAAATGTTTTTAATTAAGTTCACAGTTGTTTTAGTTAAGTTCACAGTTGTTTTTAGAATTTTATAGCCTTTATTTTTGCAATTTTATGAGATTATTTGACGTATTTGTTAAGTTCACGTTTGTTTTAGTCCTTTATTTTCTCTATTTTTGCAATTTTATGAGATTATTTGACATATTTGTTATGTTCACAGTTGTTTTTACTTTAAGTTCACAGTTGTTTTTTGTTAAGTTCACAGTTGTTTTAGTCCTTTATGACCTCTATTTTTGCAATTTATGAGATTATTTGACATATTTGTTATGTATTTATCAGAGTAAATAAATAATAGATTTTGAATCAATATTTGAAACAGGTGTCCAACTATGTTTAGCTTACTGTAGATGAATTTCGAGTATCCATTCACATTAGTGCATCCTCATTAAAGGATGATAATAATCGCACAAAAAATTGCAAAAACTAAAATAGCTTATAGGGTCTATCAAAGTAGAGAAGCAGAACTGAGAAGAAAATTATCCCAGGAAAAATATTAGCTAATAGTTCTTAGGAAACAACACTTCCATTAACAGAGAGAACAAAATACTAACTACAAAGGATGCACTAATGAAAGTTGAGTGTGACAAAGGCAAAATGAGTTTCTAGTCCGGATTACAAAAGTACAAACAGTGATATGACCAAATGAAGGCATCGGCAATACAAACCAAATTACCATTAGCTAATTTAGGATGAAGCAAAACAACTGTTAGGACCTAACTATGTAAACCACATAGTTATACAGGGTTTTGACAAAGAAACATATCATATCCAATGTTATCTGACAGCCAAGATAACTCATGAACATTGGACAGCCATGACTCACCCTGCACTTCTCATAAATCAACTGGACAGCAATGATCAAACAAAGACCAATCATATAAATCAATGTATTTAATTACATAATGATCATTACATGTCACCTACCCAATTCCTTGACTCCTAAACCTACAACTCAAAGAACTAAGCCTGACCCAAGCCTGACAGCTAAGGTTCTCAACAGCAGAGGTCTCATCTCTCTGACAGCTATGATCTTCAAAGACAACAGCAATGATGTATCTCTTTTTTTTCTTTTTTTTTTGTCTCCTCCAACGGCTATATTCAAGCCTATAAAATGAAACCTCCAAGACTGAAGACACTGCCCTTCAACACACAACTTTTACAACCTTCCCTTCAACCTTTGCACACCTGCAAAACCTGCAACCAACAATCAAACAATCTGATACACTTGTAACTGTAATTCAGGTGTATAAACTACTTTGTAAACCACTTAAGACTGACTTTAAGTGTGTATTGTAATTTTCTTCGTAACAAGCAAATCCCTAATTGACTGTACTAATTAGGAAGAGGAGGTTCAAGGAACTTGCCTAATCAACCATTGTAAATCTTAAAGGGAACTAGATTTAGTGGATTGATCTCACTTGTCAAGGTTGACAGTGAGGGTGGACGTAGGAAGAGTGAACTCTGAACCACCTTAAATCTCTTGTGTCATTTGGTATTATCACACAAAACACACACACACCTACACACACATACACTAATCACTTGTCTTTACATTATTTCAACAATATTTATTCCGCTGCACATTACACTCTTGCCTTTTAATTCAGTTAATATCTGACAGCTAAGAATTCACCTCAGCTGTCAAAACTTAACTGTCTAATCATCTATTTGTTGATTAAGCAAACAGGACCTTTCAATTGGTATCAGAGCTTGTCTTCACCACCAAAAGTCTAACAACTTGTGAAGGATCAATTTTCAACCCACCATGCCTCATCCAAGGAGAAATAATGAGAAAGACATTTCACACATTGATGACTGTGGATCCTTTGAAATCTATGCATCAAAAATCAAAACCTACCTTGATGCAAACATCATCTGAAACTGGTATGTTCTAGAAAATGAAGTAACATGCCCTGTCACACTTGATACAAATGGTGGGGGCAGTAAAATGAAATCCCCAAAATGTTGGACTGAATCTGAAAGACAATTAATTAGTGCTAATCTTAAAGTCAAAAACATACTTCAAAAGAGTGTGAATGACTCCCTAGCACAAGAGATTGCCAAAGAACCAACTGCAAAGGCAGCATGGGAACTTATCCATACCAAATTCCAGAAACACACCAGTGTCAGAACCCAAAACTTGTATAATTTGCTTAGACAACTTGACAATTTTAAGTTCTACCCTGGTGAAAAGGTGAGTGCTGCTAAACCAAGGTTTGAAGATCTGGTCAGATCCATTCCTGACCATGGAAAAACATTTGAGAACCAAGATCTATGCCTCAAAATATATTCCAACCTTCCCCAAGAATATGAGAAGGTAGCCCTACCTATAAGAGAAGGTGCAGAATGGAGCACCATGACTGTTGAACAATATTTTGGAAAGCTTGAGGCCTATGAACTAGAAGGAATGATAAAACTTCAACCTGTTCCTTCTATCTCACAAACCCTTGCCTTAGCTGCCCAAGAAACCACTCACAAACCCATCACTCAACAAGATATAGACTCCATGGTTCTTATTTCCCTTCAGAAAGTAAACCACCCCTCAAACAACCTCTCTCAAGGAGACCTACCAAGTCTTATATCCATGGCTGTCAGAAATACCCTGAGAGCTCATAAGAAGACATTTGAGAGAAGTTACAGCCCATCCACTTCTGAACAAGAGAACCATAAAAAGAAAGTTGAATACTTCAACTGTAAAAAGCTTGGTCATTACTCATCTGAATGTCCTGAACCAAAGAAACCTAAGGACAATCAGACAGCTAAGAAATTCTTCTACTCAAAGGAGATCATTCACAGTTCAAGATGCAGCTGCTACAACTGCACCAAAAAGAAGAATGAGAAAAACAAGGAGCAAGTAATGATTGCTGACTCATCCAAGTTCAGTGATGCGGAATTTGACTTCAGTGATTCTGAAAGTGAAGGAGAAGAAGCAATGATATGCCTAATGGCAGGAGATGATGAAGATTCAGACAGTGAAGAAGACCTTGAAGCCTTAGTTGTTGCTGAAGAACTAAAGCAGGTACCTCAGTTTAACTCTTTAAATAATGAAGAATTTAAACAATTAGTTAGCATCCTTTTAATTCAAATAAAAAGACACCAAACTAGCTTTGCTTCATTGCTCACTGATAACCTATCCCAAAGCAAAACCATTGAACACCTTGAAAGAACCAACCAATGGCTGAAAGAGCAATGCCTTGTGCTTGAAAAGGCAAATGGTGAGCTGACAGCTGAGAATTCAAGATCTCTGAAAAACAACCAAAAAACCATCAACCTTGAAAAAGAGAATTAATCTCTTAGAAAGAAGATTGAGTCCTGGAACAAGTCAGGAGAAGCCTTATCATTGTTCAGCTACAACCAGAGACATCCTAGTGATAAGTCTGGGATTGGAGCCAACAATCCCACTATGAAAACCTATACCCCTCTCACTGATGAAAGGGCTATTGACAAAATGGTTCTTGAAAGCATGAACTATGTCAAAGCCCAAGAAAATGTCTATCCCATTCAGACAAAGGAGGACTCAAAGAAAAAGGGAGAAATAAATGAAGCTAGCCCCAGTCACATCAATGAAACCCATGAAGCTAGCTCAAGCCAACCTAAAGAGAAAGAAAAACAAGCAAATAAAGGCAAATACATCTGGCAAAGAAAAGGAATCAAGGAGCAAGTGAAGAACAACCAGCAAAAATCCACTGGACAGCAGAGATCTTCTAGACAGCCAAGATTCCCCAGACAGCCAAGATTTGATGGACAACAGAGATCACCTAGACAGCAAAGATTCTATAACATCACTCATACTCCAAACATCAAAGACCCAACTGGCAATACTCAAATGGAAAGAGTCATGCCAATCAAAATACCTCTCCAAGACCATCTCACTCAAACAGCTCTCAAAGCCACACTCAGTTTCACCATAACCAAAACCAATCCTTTTCTCCCAACCATTTCTTTAACCAATCCCAACCTACTGCTCCCACACCCTATATGTTGCAGATCATGGGATATTACAATGCCCTAAACCAGTATTTTGGAAGGAGGGCAATGAACAAAGCTAGGGTACCAAAGAAATTCTAATCCTTTGGACCCAAAAGAATAAAAGGGTACCATAAATTTATTTTTCTGTTTTGTAGGAACCTAGGAAAGGAATATGGTACTTAGATAGTAGATGCAGCAGACACATGACCTTCAACAAGGAGTGGTTGCAACAATATGTCCCTAAAAATGGTTCAAATGTAACTTTTGGTGATAACTCTCAAGCCAAAGTCAAAGGATCAGGAAACCTTGTTACTAAAGACATTATTTTTACTAATGTGTCTCATGTAGAAGGTCTCAAGCACAATTTGATTAGCATTAGTCAAATTTGTGATAAGGGATATTATGTTGTATGTTCCAAAAACCACTGCACTGTCAAAGATGTCAACAACAAGCCAATTATCACTGGAATCAGAAAAGGAAACATCTACTGTCTAAACCTGGAAGTTGTGGAGGCCTCAAATGCTCATTGCCTACTCTCCTATAGTCAATATGATATGTCATGGCTATGGCACAAAAGATTGGCTCACCTCAACCTCAAAAGTATCTCCAAACTTGCCAATTCTAACCTAGTAAAAGGCCTACCCAAAATTCCCTTCAAAAAGGACAAACTTTGCAAGGCCTGTCAATGTGGCAAGCAAAAAAAAACCTCCTTCACTGCCAAAACTAGATTAGATACTTCAAAACCCCTTCAACTACTCCACATGAATCTTTTTGGACCTATCAGAACTAGATCTCTTGGTGGAAAGAGATACTCTCTAGTGGTAGTTGATGACTACACTAGATTCACTTGGATCATCCTTCTTGAATCCAAAAGGGAAACCTTAGAACAACTGGTCAAACTATTCAACAAAATTCAAAACCAAAAGGGTCTATCCATCATCAAAATTAGATCTGACCATGGTAAGGAGTTTTAAAACACTGGTGTTGAAGAATATTGTGATAAAAAGGGATTGAGCACAACTTTTCTGCTCCTAGAACACCACAGCAAAATGGGGTTGCTGAAAGAAAGAACAGAACAATCTGTGAAGCAACAAGAACTATGCTGTCAGAGAACAACCTCCCTAAATACTTTTGGGGAGAAGCAGTCACCACTGCTGTGTATGTCTAGAACAAGACTCTCATCAACAAGTTTCACACCAAGACTCCCTATGAGCTATGAAATGGTAGAACACCAACCATTTCATACTTCCATAGCTTTGGAAGTAGATGTTTAATTCATAACAATGGGAAAAACAATCTTGATAAGTTTGATTCCAAAAGTGATGAAGGAATCTTTCTTGGATACTCTAACACCAGCAAAGCCTACAGAGTTTACAACAAAAGGAGACTTGTTATAGAAGAATCAATCCATGTTGACTTTGATGAAAACAATGATCAAAGCCACACTGAATTGTGTGATTTTGATGAAGCTGTTGGCAATTCAGACAATCTACCTGAGGTGTCTCCTGTGCATGACCCCTCAAACCTCATTCCTGAAGAAGATTCACCTTCCCTTCCTTATATGGTGCCTAAAAACACTAATACACACCCTATTGTGTCTGACAGCCAAGAATCCCATCTCAACAGCAAAGGTGCATCTGACAGCTATGATGCACCTGACAGCTTACCTTCATCCAGCCATCAAAATTCCCTTGAAAATAACCCCATCCAACCATGCTGCAACACCAATCACTCAATTCCTCAACCTGAAACCATCACCCACATCATTCCACCAAACAAAAACATCTTTATTGACCTTCCAATACATAAGATGGACATTCCTCCAAATATGCCTGTTTATGACTCATTAATGAGTGCCTTCATCTCCCAAATTGAACCCAAGAAGATAAATGAAGCCCTTCAAGACCCTGATTGGATTGAAGCAATGGAAGAAGAATTGGAACAATTTGAAAGAAACAAGGTTTGGAAGCTTGTTTCTAAGCCTAAAAACCAAACTGTCATTGGGACAAGATGGGTTTTTAGAAACAAGATGAATGAAGAAGGCATTGTGGTAAGGAACAAAGCTAGACTAGTTGCTCAAGGGTACAGACAAGAAAAGGGAATTGACTATGATGAAACATTTGCCCCTGTTGCAAGACTGGAAGCTATAAGGCTATTCCTTGCCTATGCATCATTCAAGAAGATGAAGGTGTTTCAAATGGATGTCAAAAGTGCCTTCTTGAATGGAGTTTTGAATGAAAAGGTATTTGTATCTCAACCTCCTGGTTTTGAGCATCCAAAATTTCCAGATCATGTATATAAATTGGACAAAGCCTTGTATGGGCTTAAACAAGCACCTAGAGCTTAGTATGACACCCTATCTAAATATCTCTTTGGCAAAGGATTCAACAAGGGCCATATTGATAACACTTTGTTTATCAAGAAATATGGAGAAGACCAGTTACTCATCCAAGTCTATGTTGATGACTTTATTTTTGGTTCATCAAATGAAGACTTGTGTACAGAATTTGGGGAAATCATGAAGAATCAGTTTGAGATGAGCATGATTGGTGAGCTGACATTCTTCTTAGGCCTTCAAGTCAAGCAAATGAAGGAAGGGATCTTCATTAACCAAGCCAAGTATACAAGGGACATGATCAAAAAGTTTGATATGCAAACTGCTTCACCAGCTAGAACCCCTCTGTCAACAACAACCAAACTCCATGCTGATCCTAATGGCCATAGTGTTAACCAAACACTATATAGGAGTTATATTGGATCTCTCCTATATGTAACAGCCTCCAGACCTGATATCATGTTCAGTGTTTGTCTTTGTGCAAGATTCCAAGCCAATCCTAAAGAATCTCATCTCTCTGATGTCAAGAGAATCTTGAGATATCTCAAAGGAACACCTGACTATGGTTTGTGGTATCCCACTGAATCCCCATTCTCCCTAATTGGCTTCACTGACTCAGACTATGCTGGATGCAATCTATATAGGAAATCCACAAGTGGTGGATGTCAGTTTATTGGTTCAAGAATAATCTCTTGGTCAAGTTAAAAGCAAACTTCAGTAGCTACCTCAACAGCTGAGGCTTAGTACATTGCTGCTGGTCTGTGTTGCTCTCAAATTCTTTATCTCAAAAGTCAACTCCAAGACTTTGGGATGGATCTGTCAAACATTCCTATTTTCTGTGACAAATCTAGTACCATTGCCATGACAGAAAACCCAGTTCAACATTCCAAGACCAAGCATATTGAAGTGAGGCATCACTTCATTAGAGATCATGTTGAAAAAGGAAATATCAACTTAGCTAAAGTATGCACTGAAGATAATGTCTCTGACATCCTAACAAAAGCCATGGATGAGAAGAGATTTGAGATGCTAAGGGCAATGCTGGGAATGATTAATTTGCCAAAATAAAAGATTTTCATTAATCAAAGAAACATTACAAATGGCTGCTGTCAACAGCTGAGGATCTGACAGCTAACCATCACCTTATACAAAAGCCTTCATCATTCTTAGCCAAACATCTTCCTACCAAATACCCTAGTTTTCAAAACACAAAATCAAACATAAATTCATATTACCAAAAGCTTCATCACCCCACCTTCCTCTTACAGCTGACCCTCACACAGGCTCTGACAGCTAAGAATTCTATTCTTGACTGTTCCTTGGCTGATCATGAATATCCTCATCTGTGAACCCATACTCATTATAGGCAACATCAGGAGCCTCATAGACATTCTCCTTGATGTCCCCATACCTCTCCAGCCACACTGGGTGCCTCTTCATGAAAGGATCAATGGCTGATGTTGAGAATTGTAAAGAAGGACACACCCTCCTTGGCCACCATTCCTCAACAGCATTGTAAGGAGGATATTCACTTAGTGGAGAGACAAAGCTGAATGTCCTCTAAGTGTTTGCACTCTCCTGTGCAATGATTGCTTGATCTGACTGAGGACCTACACCTTCCTCCTCATTCATTGTTGCTGGACTCAAACACTTGAGAAACTGTGAGAACAATCTCATATAAGCCTTTGAAGGAGAACTTTGCACACCTGCAAAGTTGTCTCCAGTTCCCTCAAGAACTGTTTGACTCAATGTAAGTGAATTCCTTGTTACTGCTGTGAACTCTTTGACAGCTAAGAACTCAGGTTGACCAATAGGAGTGTCAATCTTAATCCTTTCTTGGCTGTCAAGCTTCACAAGCTTTCCCAATGTGTAGACTCTCTCTACACCTACACCAACCTGCTTACTGGATTCACCCTCTTTCCCTTTTCCTAACAGCTTAACCTTAGCTGTCTGACCATCTTGACTCTCACAAACCATCTTAGCTTTACCCTTATCTCTAGCTATCTCCTTTAACCTGTTTCTCTCACCCTCCAACAATGCTAGCCTCTCTTCCTCCCAAAACTTTTTCCTTATCTCTCTCTCTCTCAACTCTTCTTCCTTAAGTGGATCATCACTTTGCAGTTGATCCACCTCTTGTTCTAGAGCATTATCAGTCTGTATTTGATATGACAAAAACTTCCTCTCAAACCTCTCTTCCTTAGTTTCCTCTACCCTTGGACTCTTAAAAACCAGTTTCTTTGTTGTCTTAGCCATCTTGCTAGGACTGGACATTGAAACCAATCTTCCCATTTACTATATGACTGAAATGGATTGAATAAATCTCATCATCTGATACATTTCCTTTTATAGACAAGTTTAGTTTCAGTCAACATAGTGGCAATGATCATTCAAAATAGGCTTGGCTGGTCATCAAGTCTGGCAGCTATGATTTGAGTTCTTGCCAAATCGAGGATTATTGGAACTTGCCACTAACAAATACTCATTTACTTCTCTGAAAATTCCCTCTGAAAATTCGCCTCTGTGTACGGAATTTACTCCCATGTTTTATGGGAAGTTATTGCAAGAAATGAGTGGGGGACAAAAAACACTATTCATGAACAGTCACATTCTTAAATGCTCATTTTTAACCGTTGCACTAACCCACGTTTTAGCCGTTGAACTATACAAATTCCCTCCCCATTAACCTCTAATCTTGCGAAACTAACCCTTCCTCATCAAACATTCTTTACACTCCTAAATCCCCTCTCTGAATCTCTCTGTTCTTCAAAAACCCTAATTCTCTGTTTTACCCAAACAATGGCATACTCTGAAGCACATGGGTACTTCATCAAGCCTGACTTCTACAATCATGAAGTTGGAGCTCTCATCAAATCCCTTCTTGAGTCAACAATCTTTGCACAATGATGGAAGCTCAACCTCCTATATACGAGAAATTGTGTAGAGAGATTTACATGGCTGGACAGAGACTTGTTAGTGGAGCCATTAGAATCAACATTGAGGGTACTGAGATTAATGTCTCTCCCAAAGTTGTCTCTGAAGTCTACAGCATTCCAATTAAGAATGGAACCAGAAGCAACCTCTAGGATAGGAAATATTGTGCCTTGGAAATGTTCTACAAAAGATTCTTTGATGAACCCAACTGCAATTATCAAATGGTTCAAAACAAACCCATTAAAAAGGGGTCTCTTGATTTGTTCAAATCAACCCTAATGGATGTCATCATCAAGGGGTTTGATGGAAAGCAATCATCTTTTGATCAAATCAGTCCCAATGAATGGAAGCAAGGATTGAGTCTGATAGCTAAGGATGTGAACTGGAGTGTAGCTCTCTTACACAACTTTCAATTGGCCACATCCCCTTCACCATGGAAATTCAAAAAGCAAACCCCAAGGATGAACAACTTCAGATTCATGAGTGGGATTTTACATCATCTGATTCCAAAGCTAAACCCACCTCTAAAAGATGATTGGCTTGAAACTACCACTCTTGTGCAAACAAAGAGTTTCAGCTTGAGCACATTCAGGCTCAAAGGGAAGAAAAGAGTGGATCTTGGGGATAACAGCTCTGGAAATCTTGATGAAACAACCCAAAGGCTAAGAGAGAAGACTGAGAATGAGATGAAGTTGTGGAGATCATTGGTCCACATGGTAAATGATAAGAGGTCAAAAAGAAAGCATGACAAAGGTGTAGTGATCAAAGAAAGGGCTCAAAGAGACCACCCCTAGCAAAATTAAAAAGAGGATTGGCAAAGCTGAAATGAAGAAAACTGGGAAGGGAAAGAAGCTACCCAAAAGGAAGAAGGTGCAAGAAATGGTTGAACAAGTGGCTGAGAAAGTGGATGATCAAGTGATTGACAAAGGGAAACAAGTTGCTGATGAACAACCTGTTGACAGTGAAGAAATTCAATCAGACTCCATTTATAGAACCATTGATGATTTTGTTGGTGAGGAAGAAGCTACTCAAGATAAAGAGTATGATGAACAGCTAAGGAGAGCCCTTGCTGAATCCCTTGTTGATGCTAGGCACAGAACAGCCAAGACTGGGCAAACTTCTGGGACAGCTATGAATGCCCCTGATCTGACAGCTAAGGTTCTTGAACTTGCTAGTTCTTCAACTGAGGTAACTCCTACCCCCTCTCCTTCTCTAAATATCTTCTCTAGGAAGAGAAAGCTTGATAAAGATGCTCCCCTCTCCAAAAAGATAAAACCCAATACCCCTCATCCCTCACCAACCAAAGAGCAATCCAGTTCTCCTCCCATCTCTGTTGCCCAAGAAATACTCAACTTGAATTCCTCCACCTTGAGCTCAAATGAGCCAAGTGTTGAAAATGAAAGGGGGAACAGCCCTGACTCTGAAAAAGATGATCCTCAGTTGAGGGGGAACAGCAGTCATCAATCCCCTAATCTGACAGTTGAGCCTTCCCAATCCCAATCTTCACCTGCCTCAAGCCCTTCTGATCCATCACTCATCCCTGAAAATATCCTCAGAGCTTCTGAAGGATTGACTTTTGAAGGTCACTCTGATTTGCTTCCCACTGTCATTTCCTACTTAAGAACCCTGTTAACTGAGGATGATATGTTGAAAGCTCTAGATGTGATCAAATCTAGAGATAGAGCCAAAAAGTCTAGCATGCCTGACAGTAAAGCTCAACCCAAACCTGTTGAATCTGTTGAAACTCAAGAGACACCGGAACCTACCCCTGATATTGAACCCCTTCCAGCCTGTGAGCCATGGATTCTGGATTGTGACATTGATTTCTCTTTTCCCTCCATCATGGCTGTCCACCAAAGATTCAAGGGAATCACTCACTTCCCTGAAATTGCCAACCCAAACATCATTGTCAATCCTTGGCTGTTAAGCAAGAATGCCATCATGATCCATGCTAGAAATAGTAGTGGGATTATCATGTTTGGGCATGAGGAATGGAAGAAATACAGATCTGCTCTCTCCTCATCCTTCTTTCACAATGCCCCCAGATTACCCAATTTCATGGACCTATCAACCATCATTGACTGGGAAGTTCTATTCTCCCAATTTCTGTCCTCCAATCTCAATGAATGCATTTACATGCCCTCTCCCCTTGTCTATGCTCTTTGTGTGGACTTAACCAAATATTTGTATTGGAGAATCTGCAGCAACAAAGCCAAAATCATGGCTGTTATTGCCAAGTCAAGTCTGACAGCCATGTTTCCCCCTATCTCTTCAGATCCTCCTCCCTTCATTCCCCCAAACACTAGATCTCTCCAATCAAAACTTCCTCCAAACTTCAACCCCTCAACATATGTGCCCCCATATCATGTGACAATTCATTGACATGCAAAAGTTCACAAGGACCATGGTCACCAAGATGAGGCACATCATGGAAGTTTCAGTTAGTGCCAAATCATAAAAGAAGGCATCCAAGGGAAAAGCAATTGAGTCTGATGAAGAAGTTATAAACTTGGGAAAAAGAGCTTCTGGTGCTGCTGCTAATGCTATTGTGTCAAGTGATGATGATGAAGATGAGCCAGCAAAGCAAGTGCATCAATCTACAACCTCGGCTGTTCTCACTGTCACCACAGATTCTCCTCACTATCCAGCTCAATCAATCCCCTCTCTGCAATAAAATCCTTTCTTTTCTAACCTATTTTCAGGAACCAAAGGTCAAAGCTCTAGAGGAAAGAGTGCTCCCAAATGGGGTACCTTAAGGTTAAGGGATGATGAGGAACCTATGACCAAAGCTGTCCTCAAGGAAAGACAAGATCACACCTTCACCTATGATGATGAGATGACCTGGAAATGGAACAATGAAATGTACTTCAGAGGTGTAGAAGAAAAGATGAGGAAGGAGCTGTTAGCTGAAAGAGATGAGATCCTTGCAGCAAGGAGAGAAAGAGATGAATTTTCTTATTAGAAATTTTTTTTCTTTTTTTGTGGCTAAGTCTTTTAAATCCCTACTTTTTATCTCCTGTTTTAAACATATGTTATTTTGGATAATGTGTTTGTTTTGGCTCTTGTGATTGAATCAAGAAGATTAATTTTATCTTCATTGGTATATTCAATTCATGAGTATCTTGCAGGTCATATCTTTTACTAGATATATTACTTTTCCAAAAAGGGAGAAATTGTTAGGACCTAAATATGTAAACCACATAGTTATACAGGGTTTTGACAAAGAAACATATCATATCCAATGTTATCTGACAGCCAAGATAACTCATGAACATTGGACAGCCATGACTCACCCTGCACTTCTCATAAATCAACTGGACAGCAATGATCAAACAAAGACCAATCATATAAATCAATGTATTTAATTACATAATGATCATTACATGTCACCTACCCAATTCCTTGACTCCTAAACCTATAACTCAAAGAACTAAGCCTGACCCAAGCCTAACAGCTAAGGTTCTCAACAGCAGAGGTCTCATCCCTCTGACAGCTATGATCTTCAAAGACAACAGCAATGATGTATCTCTGTGATGACCAAGATGTGTCTTGCCCAAATTCCTCAACAGATGTTGCCAGGTCATCTCCATGAAGATCATATACAATGGTTGCAGATTACAGCCTGTTATCATCCAGTCAACAAGGCCCTAAATGCAAACACTGTTTCACCCACATGCATTTACTACCTTGTCTCCTCCAACGGCTATATTCAAGCCTATAAAAGGAAACCTCCAAGACTGAAGACACTGCCCTTCAACACACAACTTTTACAACCTTCCCTTCAACCTTTGCACACCTGCAAAACCTGCAACCAACAATCAAACAATCTGAGACACTTGTAACTGTAATTCAGGTGTATAAACTACTTTGTAAACCACTTAAGACTGACTTTAAGTGTGTAATGTAATTTGCTTCGTAACAAGCAAATCCCTAATTGACTGTACTAATTAGGAAGAGGAGGTTCAAGGAACTTGCCTAATCAACCATTGTAAATCTTAAAGGGAACTAGATTTAGTGGATTGATCTCACTTGTGAAGGTTGACAGTGAGGGTGGACGTAGGAGGAGTGAACTCTGAACCACCTTAAATCTCTTGTGTCATTTGGTATTATCACACAAAACACACACACACCTACACACACACACACTAATCACTTGTCTTTACATTATTTCAACACTATTTATTCCGCTGCACATTACACTCTTGCCTTTTAAATCCGTTAATATCTGACAGCTAAGAATTCACCTCAGCTGTCAAAGCTTAACTGTCTAATCATCTATTTGTTGATTAAGCAAATAGGACCTTTCAACAACCAATATGGAACAATCCAGCTGCTAACCAAAATTGTACAATTCAAAGTGCTAAGGCACATCCATGTTCAAGGATAGTAGAGAGGCCTCTAACCCCCTCCCCCAAACCATCATCACCACACACACATCGCTATTATCAAAATCCACCTCAGCTAAATAAAAGATTCTGATAAGGATGAGAAAAAGAAAAGGAAGAAAAGGAAATTTCCTAACCCTAGCCGTATAACCACCAAATCCATGCATAGTATGACCTTGTCTCTTAAAAGCATACACTACATCCATGGTCGCAACATTTTAACGGCGTCCTCCTCCGGCAAGACATTGGCACCTGGAATTTGAAGCAGTGCATTCGAGGGTAGATCGAAGAGGAGGAACTTGGTCGGAGTTTCTTAAATATGCAAGAACGATTGAAGATGGTCGAATTTAGTTTTCCAGGGCTAGAGCAAATCAGGCAGCGACTATGGCGCTCCTTGAATGCATTTGGAAGACCAAAATAATGTAGAGGAAGAGAGGGAATAGGTTTTGATTCTAGCGAGGAAAGAGGAGAAGAGGATTCGGACGGGGTAGAGAAGGTTAGAGAGAGGAAGGGAGGGCCAGATCTGAAGGAAGGATGAAGAAATAGAGAGGAAAGGGAGGGTCACCGGAGTTGAAAATGGAAGGGTCGCCGGGAAGGGAAGGGGAAGGGTTGGTAGAAAGAGAAAGTGAGAGAAGAGAGAGAGAGGGGGTTAGTTTTATATTTTTTTGGTAGTAAGGACTAGGTGGAATTATGATTATGAGGCCGGATTAGTTGGTTAAATTTCAAAATTCATGTCTGTTTTGGTCAAATTTCAACAATTAGATTTGTATGATGGGAAAAGTGACTAAAGTGATATGAATCTAGGTACAATGACTATCAAGTTGAATAGAAATGGACACAGACATTTGTTAACTAGGGAAAGCCCTTAAACAACTTGTTCGCCGGCACAAAACCCCGGGAGGATGTGGCTCCTGCCTTGACCGAAAGTTTATTAAGAATTTTCTTGAGATTACAATGCTAAGAGCGTATGAAAAGGGAGCTTAGGCTAGTGTAGTACGTGTGTGAATTTACAGTGTATGTCCCCTTTTATACCTCAAAAACTAAATAACAATGAGGGCCTACAAACTCGGAATTGAGGTTTATCCTTGGAGATTTATCCGCATTCATCCGTTGGGAAAGAGATAGTCGTTGGCTTGCTGAAGAAACGTGGTTGAACTGGTCTTTGGCACGTTCCCTATAAAATAGGAAAAGCGTTATGCGTCCCAACCTGTAAAAACCAAGTTGTAAACAGAACAACCCAAGCTGTTAGTACCAAGTTGTTTAGGCGTAAGTTGCAAACATGTTGATTGAAAATGTAGGGCCCAACAATTGCCCCCAAACTTTTTGAATTTTAAAAAGAAGAATAGAAAGAGACAAAAAGAATTCAAAAGGTTTGCCAAAATAAGAAAGGAACGACGGTTTAAAAAAGAGACGCGATGGGACGGTTTTCAGGTAGTTTCTCGAGGCAAAAAGGTGTATTTGTTTTAAAAGGTCTCAACCACTTTCAACCTCCATAAATAAGAAGGTTCCTGTTCCAACTCTCCCTTTCAAGAACGTAGCTTTCAAAAAGATTACGGGAAGAAGAAGGAGAACCAGGAAAGACGGTTTTGGAGAGGAGAATCAAGTAGAAATTGCCGGTGAGTTTCTCGTTTCTTTTTCAGTTCCATCTTTGAATCTTTGTTTTAAGCTTGAAAAAATGGGGAAGAGAAAGGTGGTAACTTTAATCGAGAGTGGAGAGGGTTTGCCTGAGGGTTTTCTCACCCAAAACATGTTGAAGAACCCTGAAAAAGAAAAGTGTACCATTCCTGCCGTTAATTTAGAAATTATCAAGAGGAATCACGCCATGGCTTTTGAAACCGAACTTTTTACCCATCCTGACCTAACTCCAGAGTGTTTTTCCCCGGAATGGGTATGTTTCCCTGAATATCCGTTCACTATTGGTCTGAAATTCCCGTTTCCAATTTTAATCACCCAGTTCTTTGTATCTTCCAAGCTTAACTATACCCAACTCATGCCTCAAGGTTGGAGAAGCCTTCAAACCCTAGTAAGGCTAAATGCAGAAACAGAGTTAGCAATTGGTCTAGAGGAATTTGCTTTTACGCATGAGTTTAGGAGCTTTGGTTTAGGGAGATATGGTTTTAGGGTTAGGGTTGGTAGGACGCCTTTCTTAATCGACAATGTTGATCCTGCCGATAGAGGGTGGAAGAACAAGTTCTTTTTTGCAAAGAAGAGCACCCTGGTGAAGGATGTGGGTGCCAACTTCAAATGGAGGTCCCAAGGTAGTAGGCAATTTTTCTTACTCTAATGATGATTTTCAAAGAATGTACTAACTATTTCTCCAAATTTTTCTTTGGCCTAGTTGCGAAGTTGGATGTGCTTTTTCCCTTTAAAGACAAACACAGAGGAAAGAGTGAGCGAGATTTATAACTTGGAACCCTTAGTGAGAACTTTTAAGGCACTACCAGTTCAATTTGTTGCAGATTCTAACAAGGAAGTTGGTCCCAAAGAAGCCCGAGAGGCAAACCTTGAAGAAACCTTTTCTGAGCCTATCCCAATGTCTACAAAGTTAATCAAATACTTTAAATCTTTGCCTATCTCCAAGTTGTTCTAACCCCTTTAACTGCTCTAACTCTTCATTCTATTTTGCAGCCACTCGCTCCAAGGAAACTGTTATCACGCCGACCTTCTTGCCGCAGCCAGAGCAAAGAGTTTGGCAAAGAAGGATGGTAAACCCCTACCCTCGTGTCTATTGTGGCTAGCTCCCATGTGGCCGCATCCAAGAAGAAGGGGGATGCAAAGAAAAGAAAGTTGGTGGAAGCCGAGGCCACAGATGTAAACAAAGTGATATGGACATGGAGAAGTTAGGAGAAAAATTTAGGGTCGTTGTTGAGAAGGTAAAGATGAAGGAATCTTTGAATTTTATCAAAGAGCTCGATAAAGTACTAACATCTTTTTTGGTGCAGGAACTCATGACCCCGATTGTGGCCTACATTGATGCATTGAAGATCAAAGCGGCGAGGCTTGGTCACGAAGCTGCAGAATCAAAAGGAGGCTACCAAAAGTGCCAAGGAAGTGGAGAAATTGAAGAGGGAGGCAAACAAGTATGCTGATGAGGTGGAAGGTTTGAAGAAGGATTTTGAACGCTTGGGAGAAGAAGTGGAAGCCATTCGTGCTGAGAATAAAGCTCATATGAAAGAGCTTGAAGTTGCAGAGGGGAACTTCAAATTCAATGCCACCAAGACTTTGTTGGAGACCCGTATTCAAATGATTGAAGAATATGAAAATGGACAGCCACACTTGGAACTTGGAAGATGAGAGAAAAGTTTTGGAGGACCATATTGGTGAGCCAGCAGATGCGGAAGAAGTGAATTCCGCGGCCCTAGAGGCTCTAGTTGATGATGCTAACAAGGATTTAAGCACCATAGTGGCTACTCCAAATGATCAAGTGGAAGATGCAACACCGGCGGCAGTAGGCCAAAAAGTTTGAAAAACATTTTAAAGTTTTTGGGTATTTTGGATGAAAACAATTTTTTGCTTTATTTGTGTACCTTTATTGGTACAACAAATGGGGGGAGTGTCCCTTTAAAACAATGTTTTTTGGTTTGTAATGGTTCATAAGAACCGAGACAATTTCTTTTGGGGGTACTAGGTTGGTCTAGTACTCAAGCTTTTTTAGGTTTTTAGGGACTTGTTGGCTTATCCAACTTGTCCTTTAACTGAAAAAATCTTTTGAAAAAACATTTAACGGTTTTTAGCAAAGTAAGTTATGTCCCTGAGGGACGCTTGTTTGTTCTTTGGATAACATGTAAATGTTATAAAACCGTAGGTAACATGAAAATGTTACAACCAATAGTTCACAACTTAAAGAAGTGTGAAAACGTGCGCCCTGTGCGAAGGTGTCAAAACCTTAATTCGTAAGAAAAGATGTAAATCTTTTAACCAATAGTACCTTTGATCAAGGTAAATCGTTTGAAGGGATAGAGCAAGTATCGCCCGTCCCGGCGTGTTAACAAGCTCTATACCTCTCAGCCTAGAATTCCAACATGTATCGGCCTGCATCGGGCGTGTCAACATGTTGAAATTTTCTTCTTCGTGTTCAAACATGTATCAACCGCACCGGCGTGTCAACATGCTTGACCTTTGTCCTCCTCAGCTCAAACATGTATCGCCCGTGCGGCGTGTCAACATGTTTGTCCTGTTCCAGCCTTAGGTCTCAACAAGTATCGCCCGTATCGGCGTGTCAACATGTTGAGCCTACTCCGTTTGCTCAAGTTGCACCTCGCAAAACAAATTTATGTTAGGGCCGGGCGTTAGCATAGCTAACGCCCTCCGACGCTCAAGTCGTAATGTTTTAATAAGAGTAGAAAAAATTGAAATGCGTAATTGAACTTGACATAAATTTAAACCGTACTGAAGAGTCTAGTTATAAATAACTCGGACTTACGTGAAATAAAGTTTCAAGTGGATAGCGTTCCAACTTCTAGGGATTCTGTCTCCACTCGGGGTTGACAACCGCATGCACCTTTGCCGCCTTCAAAGATCGATGAGATATGGGCCTTCCCACTTGGGAGCCAGCTTACCTGCATTCAATTCTCTTGTATTTTGAAATACTTTTCTTAAAACTAAATCACCAACCTGGAACCTTCTAACTCTGACATTCTTGTTGTAAGACCTAGAAATTCGCTGCTGATAAGCTGCCATCCTTATCTTGGCTAAATCCCTGATCTCATCAATTGTATCTAAATCTTGAGTTAGCAAGAGGTTATTTTCATCTTGAGTCAATAAGCCATACCTTGCCGTGGGGACTGTTGCTTCAACTGGAATCACAGCTTCAGCTCCGAATACTAAAGAATAGGGAGTCCTACCTGTGGCTCCTTTAGAAGTAGTTCTATCTGCCCATAGCACAAGTGGTAATTCTTCAACCCATTTTCCCTTCTTCTGGTCTAGACGCTTCTTCAAGTTGTTGATGATCAACTTGTTGCTTGATTCAGCTTGGCCGTTGGCTTGAGGGTGGACAGGTGTGGACATGATTAACTTGATGCCCCAGCGAGCACAAAAATCCCTGGTCTTTTTACTTATGAACTGTGACCCGTTGTCACATACAATCTTTGATGGTACACCAAATCTGCTAATGATATTTTTCTTTAAAAATGAAATTACCTCTTTATCCCTTACTTGCACATAAGCTTCTGCCTCGATCCATTTCGAGAAATAATCGGTTAGAGCCAACATGAATACTTTGCCTCCTGGAGCTTTGGGCAACTTGCCTACAATATCCATGCCCCACCGCATGAAAGGCCAAGATGAGACTATAGGATGTAGAGGTTCGGCAGTTGATGCAAGATGTTGCTATGTCTTTGGCAAAGGCGTCACATTTCGCACATAGTTCATGGCATCTTGACGCATGGTTGGCCGCAATATCCCGTCCCGAGGGCCTTTGATGCAAGTGCCTTTCCTCCGGGATGGTTCCCACATATTCCTTCATGGATTTCCTTAAGTACCAGTTCAACTTGCTCATTATCGACACATCTCAAGTAGTGCCCTGCAAAAGACTTCTTGAACAGCACATTATCTATTAAAACGAAAGTTGAAGTTCGAATCTTAAATGATCTAACATCCTTAACATCAGGGGGAATAGTTCCAAGTTGAAGGAACTCAATGACGGGTTGGGTCCAAGAAGGCTTAGCATCTTGTGTCCCGATAGGTGGAGTAACCACTTGAGTTTCTTCAACTTGGTCTATCACCGGGTACTTAACATAAATAATGGGGATATTAGTATGCAACATTGATTTGCAAGTTGAACCCAAGTTGGCCAAGGCGTCTGCCTCTGTATTTTCTTCTCTGGGGACCTGTTCCAAAGAGAATGATAGAAATCTCGAGGCTAAAGCTTTAACATGTTGGAGGTACAGGGTCATCTTGGAATGCTTCGCCATATAACTGCCATTAAACTGGTTAGCTAGTAATTGAGAGTCAACAAATACATTTAAATGTGTAATATTCAAACTCAAAGCCGTAGTTAAACCCATGATTAGGGCTTCATACTCACTTTCATTATTTGTTGCATTAAATTCACAAGATACACTTTGAGGTATGATATCACCTTGAGGGGATTTTAGGACTATTCCCAAACCAGCTTCCCTTGGAATTTGAGGCTCCATCTCAGAATAATGTCCAAAATCTAGGAATAGTTTTACCTTCAAGTTGTTGCACTTCCAGCTTCTACCTCAGCCGCAAACTTGGACCGAAGTCGCCTACAAAATCGGCTAGAGCCTCGGGATTTGATGGTGTTCTTGGCTCGTATGATATGTCATACGTGCTCAACTTGACCGACCACTTGGCCAACTCCGCCCGACATCTCCGTGAGTCCTTAACACATTCCTCATAGGATAATTAGTTCTAACAGCTATGGAATGTGTTTCAAAATAATGACGTAATTTGGTAGCAAAGCAGTAGTTAAGGCTAATATTAATTTTTCAAGATGAGAGTACCTTGTTTCGGCATCTAATAAAGACTTACTCACATAGTAAACAGGATGTTGCTCACCTTGGATTTCCTTCACTAATACCGCACTAACAAAGATTTTCGTAGATACGGCTAAATACAAATAAAGATGCTCACCATGTTCGGGTTTAGCGAGTAGGGGTGACGTCATCAAATATTCTTTAAGTTGTTTGAAAGCTTCCTCATGTTGGTCGGTCCATTGAAAGAGTTTGTTTTTTCTCAAGACTTCATAGAATAACCCGCACTTATCGATGATTTGGATATAAATCTGCTCAAAGCGGCTACTCTACCCGTTAACCTTTGTACGTCCTTGATGTTTTTAGGGATTCCAAGTTGAGAATGGCTTTGATTTGTTCGGGACTCGCTTCGATTCCCCTCTTGGTTACCATATATCCCAAGAATTTGCCTGCTCTAACTCCGAAGTTGCACTTTGCCGGATTGAGCTTCATGTTGAAGGCTTTCAAGATGTTGAATGCCTCAAAGAAGGTGCTCTACATGATCCTCAATGTGTTTGGATTTGACCACCATGTCGTCTATGTAGACCTCCATCGTCTTGCCAAGTTGATCTTTGAACATCTTGTTTACCAACCTTTGGTAGGTTGCCCCTGCATTTTTAAGACCAAACGGCATAGAAATATAACAATATATACCTTCCGGAGTCATGAATGCTGTATCTTCTTGGTCTGAAGGCTCCATTTGAATTTGTTGATACCCGGAAGATGCATCCATGAACGTCAAGATGTCGTGGCCAGCTGTCTCATCAACAAGAGAATCAATGTGAGGGAGAGGGAATGGATCCTTTGGACAGGCCTTGTTCAAATCGGTGAAGTCCACGCATACTCGCCACTTGCCATTCTTCTTCTCCACCACTACAACGTTAGCCAACCACTTTGGATACTGAACTTCTCTGATCATCTTGGACTTCAGCAGCCTTTCAACTTCATCCTTAATGATCTGATTCCGCTCTTGGGCAAACTTCCTTCTTTTTTGACGGACAGGACGGATGGTCGGATCGATGTTCAACTTGTGAGTAATAATATCCTTGCTTATCCCTGTCATGTCCTCATGTTTCCAAGCGAAACAGCATTTCTGACTTTTCAGGAACTCAATCAGCTTCTCTTCAATCTCGGAGGGTAGGTCTACCCCAACTTGCACTTGGGCCTCAGGATTTGATGCATCAACTGGAACGCTTTTTGTATCGTGCTCCACCGCTTCAAGAATGTCCTGGGCCTTTTTCTTTAATTGCTATGCTTGCCGAGGGGTCGAGCTTGCTTTCATGTTGATCTTGTAACATTCCTTAGAGACTTCGTGGTTTCCTTCAACTTGGCAACACCCCAAGGTGTTGGAAACTTGACGCATTGATGGTAAGTCGATGGCACGGCCTTCATGTTGTGGATCCAAGGCCTTCCCAATATGACATTGTATGAAGAAGAGCATTCAATCACACAAAACCTCTCCATGGAATTCATACCTTCTAGGTAGATGGGCAACTTGATCTCACCGACTGTCTGCTTCACCTCACCACTGAACCCTACCAGTACGGATGAGTTCTTCACAACTTCGGACGAAAGGGATACCCATATCTTCAAGAGCATGAGTAAAGATGATGTTGATCGAACTGCCACCATCGATCAGGATCCGCTTGACCACACAATTAGCAATCTGCACCTGAACAACTAGACCATCATGATGAGGGTCCAATGTGTTGTCTTTATCTTCATCTTCAAAAGAAATGATATGACCGTCTGTGAAGTCGCGGCGCCTTATAGGCAATTCTGATTGATCTTCTTTAGAGCTCTTGGCATGACGCTTGGCGGCAGAGTAAGTTGTGCCGCAAATATGAGACCCACCTGAGATAACATTCACTACCTTGGTGGCCGGAGGGGGTGCAACTTTCTCGGGCCTAGATTGCTCCTCTGAACCAGGTTCTTTGGACTCACTCGACCCTCTTCTTGCCCAACAAATCCTTGAGGAGACCCTTGGACAACAAATGAGCAATCTCCTTCCTTAAAGCGAAACAGTTCTCGGTGGTATGCCCGAAATCTTCATGAAATGCGCACCACTTGGACTTGTCCTTCCAAGTTGTTGACTGGTCATTCTTCTTGGGCCATCTCGCTTTATCTCCAAGATTTCCCATGGCGCATAAGATTCCTGCAATGTCCACAGAAAAGCAGTATTCAGAGATTTGTGGATAATCATTATCATCGCCTTCCTGATCATCATCTACAACATGAATTCTAGAAGGTTCAGTTTTAACAGGGGGTTTGCCCCTGTTGGACTTAGGGTGATGGGAGTCCGATCGTCCGTCGAGGGTTCAAATAGAGGAGTAGGAGTCCTCCCGAGTTGATTTCCCCATTGCCAAGCTATCTTCCTCCAATCGGATGTAAGGCAAGGCCCGGGTTCTGATTTCTTCAAGTTGTTTCGCAGGGGTCATCACCAACTCGTTGTAAAACAATGAGCTCTTCTTCAAGCCTATGCGGAATGCCTCCGTTGCTGTGGACACGTCCAAGTTGGGTATAGTCACTGCCTCCTTATTGAACCTGTGCAAATACTCTTTGAGACTTTCATTAGGCTGTTGTACAATTCTATAAAGATCACTAGTCAACTTGTCAAATGCCCTGTTGCAAGGAAACTTATTAATGAACATATTAACAAGTTGAGCATAAGATGAAATAGAGTTTAGAGGAAGCCCTGTTAGCCATTTTAAGGCCGGTCCTGACAAGGTTGAGCCAAAGCCCCTGCAAAAACATGCTTCTTTAAACATTGGAGGAATACTTATGATATCCATCGACTCTTGATACAAAGAACACGTGCTCGTCGGATCGGTACTCCCATCATACTTCTTCATATGAGGGACTGAGAATTTCTTCGGTATCTCCACACTGGCTATCGCTGACACAAAACGAGACTCGTTGTAGCAAGTTGGAGAGACTTGGTGATATGGCAAGTTGACTCCGTGCACGCCGAGCAACTCCTTAATGGTTTGCATTTCCTTAACAAGTTGGTTTTCTCGCGAAAAGAGGAGCATTATTAACTTGAGGTGCGAAAGTATCGAAAGCATTAAAGAAACTTCTGTTTGCCCCACCGAGGGTGTAGCATAAGTGTAGCAAGATGATAGCGCGGATTGGCTAGGCGATAGGCCGAATCTTGGTTGCTCAATTGGAATGGATGTCACAATCGTGCTTTCCCGGCAAGGTGTTGGACATCGGGATATCTCCAACATGGCTCGGTCACGTACTGCACCAAACAAAGATCTAGGAAGTAAAGGTGAATATGGAGTGGATACTTGAGTCTCCGCTTGTTTCCCTTTACGCAGACCATCAATGGCATTGAAGATCATTGTATTCGTACGCTCCTGATCATCCAACCGATCGCCTATTTTCCTCATCATGTCCGCCATGTTGCACATTATCTCCAAGTTGACGGCTTCCGCACTTGGAGGAGGGGTTGCCTTGGGCATTGGAAACAGGAAGCGGCCGACTGATCATTGGAAGATGGATTAACCATTTCTACTTAGATAATCAAAGTTTCCCACGGACGGCGCCAAATTGTTTTGGTCAAATTTCAACAATTAGATTTGTATGATGGGAAAAGTGACTAAAGTGATATGAATCTAGGTACAATGACTATCAAGTTGAATAGAAATGGACACGTACATTTGTTAACTAGGGAAAGCCCTTGAACAACTTGTTCGCCGGCACAAAACCCCGGGAGGATGTGGCTCCTGCCTTGACCGAAAGTTTATTAAGAATTTTCTTGAGATTACAATGCTAAGAGCGTATGAAAAGGGAGCTTAGGCTAGTGTAGTACGTGTGTGAATTTACAGTGTATGTCCCCTTTTATACCTCAAAAACTAAATAACAATGAGGGCCTACAAACTCGGAATTGAGGTTTATCCTTGGAGATTTATCCGCATTCATCCGTTGGGAAAGAGATAGTCGTTGGCTTGCTGAAGAAACGTGGTCGAACTGGTCTTTGGCACGTTCCCTATAAAATAGGAAAAGCGTTATGCGTCCCAACCTGTAAAAACCAGTTGTAAACAGAACAACCCAAGTTGTTAGTACCAAGTTGTTTAGGCGTAAGTTGCAAACATGTTGATTGAAAATGTAGGGCCCAACAATGTCTTAATTGGTTGTTTGACTTGGGATGGAGGATCCACCGGTAATTTCCCCAGAAATCAATTCCCTTATTGTTTAAAGCTAAATATTTAGTTAATAAATGCATTATCACATACTTATTAAACAATAAAGTGTTGGAAATAGATAACGGAAAGTTAAGTTTGACTTAACGTTGATCTAGTTTCTAACGGAAGTTTGTTATTGGTTAACGAAACTAGTTACAAAATGTATTCTACATTTGTTGTAGATTATTAAATTCATTTAATGTCTCAAAACCATTTAGGGTGAATGAGAATTAATGACAAAGGTGTTTTGTAACTTAACAAAGTTGGTTAAAAGGATCTATTTGATCGTTTGGATCAAATTGGATTTGAACAGTGTTTTTTGGTGATGAGATTTTGCTCCCAGCTGATCAGAACGAGTGGGGACTCTGAGCACGAGTCGTGAGCACGAATGGACTTCAATGGACTTTGGCTCAAATCTGATCAGAACGAGTGGAAGGCTTAGGAACGAGTCGTGGGCACGACTCGTGCCAAGGAGCACGACTCGTGCCCTTCACTGCTGTTCGAAAAATCACACCTTTTCAAGGGAAAAGGCACAAAACCTTTTGATTCTCTTTATATACTTCCCCCTCCGAATTTCAATACATTCATACAGTCATTTTGAGCCTCTTTACCCTCTAGTGAGATAGATTAACATAGCCAAATCATTTCATCTTGTTGCATCAAATCCTTTCAAGTCCAAAGTTCAAAACATTGTGTTGTTCGTTAGATTAGTTATATTGGAGTGCTCCTTATAACTAATAGTAAAGTCGTTTTATATTACGAGAGTTTTGTTATTCAACCGTAAGCACCTGTGCGGGACAAATAACTCTTACGGAGATTGTATATAATACAAGACTCGACTTGTTTTCTAGTTTTCCCAATCTCCGTTAAATTCTTCGTCAGTTTTTTCTGTTAAGTTCTTGAGAAGCCATACAAAAGTCCAACAATCTTAAGAGTTATTTGACGCTTCTTCAAGATCTTCAAGATGGCAAATGAGAAAGACGTCTCCTCATCCAGTCAAGGGAATGTTACGCCTCCTTCTCAAGGTGACGCTACATTCAACCATGTTGCACCCGCTCCTACTCCGCATCACCTCGGTCATGGTGAGAAACCCGCGAAATTCACTGGTGTGGATTTCAAGAGATGGCAACAGAAGATGCTCTTCTACTTGACCACCTTAAGCTTGCACCACTTCTTAAAGGAAGATCCTCCGGCGGTGGAAAATGGTGATCCCGACCCCAAAGGCAAATGGCAAAGGAGGCTTGGGCTCACGGTAATTTTTTATGTAAGAATTACATCTTAAATGGACTTGACGATGCATTATACAATGTGTATAGTACCGTCGAGTTAGCCAAGGCGTTGTGGGACACCTTGGAAAGGAAGTACAAGATCGAAGACGCCGGGTCAAAGAAATTTGTCGTCGGTAAGTATCTTGACTTCATGATGGTCGATTCCAATTCGGTAACAACTCAAGTAGATGAATTCCAAATCATTCTACATGGGCTTGATGCCGAGGGGATGATCATGAATGATCCATTCAAGGTGGCCTCTATCATTGAAAAGTTGCCGCCTTCGTGGAAGGATTTCAAGAACTATCTCAAGCATAAACGCAAGGAGATGTCCTTGGAAGACATAGTTGTTCGTCTTCAAATAGAAGAGAACAATAGAATCAACGAGGCCAAGGTTGCTAAGGGCAAGATGGAGGCTAAGGTCAATCTCACCGAGGCTAGCACAAGTGGCACAAAGAGAAAGCATTCTGAAAATGCCGGGAATGCTAAGAAAGGGAAGAAGAAGGGCTCTATGAAGTTCAAGGGGTCTTGCTATAATTGTGGCAAACCGGGCCACTTAGCAAAGGAATGTCGTCTTCCAAAGAAAGAGGCAAATAATGTTGACCACATGGACTTAGACTTTGCAGCGATGATCTTTGAGGCCAACGTTGCAAATTTGGAGGAGAATCCAAAAGCTTGGTGGATAGATACCGGTGCTACCCGCCATATTTGTGGTAACAAGGAAAGTTTCTCCTCCTATACTCCCATCTCCGAAAGAAAGCTCTACATGGGAAATTCTGCGACCTCCGATGTTCAAGGCATTGGAAACGTGATATTGAAGATGACTTTCGGAAAAGAAGTAACCTTGTTGGATGTGCTGCATGTTCCAGACATCCGTAAAAATTTGGTGTCTGGCGCTTTGCTTAGTAAGGCCGGTTTTAGACTAGTATTCAAATCCGACAAATTTGTACTAACCAAGAATGATTTATTCCTTGGAAAGGGTTACCTCGAGGAGGGCCTTTTCAAGATGAATGTAATGACTGTGATCCGCCAAAGTGCGATGAATAAAAATTGTGTTTCTTATGTTTACTTGTCGGAAAGTTCTAATTTATGGCATGATAGATTAGGACATGTAAACCTCGACACCATTAAGAAATTAGCGAGACAAGATTTAATCCAAATGACTAAATCCGACTTGACTAATAGGTGCGAAGTTTGTGTTGAGGCAAAAATGACGAAGTCGCCATTTAATGCAATACAAAGAAACACAACTCCTCTCGAGTTAATTCACACCGACATATGTGATCTAAAACTAGTGCAAACTCGAGGAGGTAAAAAGTACTTCATTACATTTATAGATGATTGCACTAAGTACTGCTATGTTTATCTCTTAAGAAGTAAGGATGAAGCCTTAGGGGCTTTTGAGACTTATAAGAAAGAAGTTGAGAATCAACATAACTTGATAATTAAGAAAATTAGAAGCGATAGAGGTGGAGAATATGAAGCACCGTTTGAAGGACTATGTTGGGAATCCGGCATAATTCATCAAACAACGGCTCCATATACCCCTCAATCTAATGGAGTTGCTGAACGTAAAAACCGTACTCTCAAAGAGATGATGAACGCGCTTTTGATAAGTTCAGGCTTACCCGACAACTTGTGGGGGGAAGCAATACTCACTTCTAATTATGTTCTTAATAAAATACCCAAGAAAGGTATTGATAAAACACCCTATGAATTATGGCATAATCGTAGGCCATGTTTTAAATACCTTAAGGTGTGGGGGTGTTTGGCCAAGGTTGAAGTACCTAAGCCTAAACAAGTCAAGATTGGTCCAAAGACCATTGACTGTGTTTTTATTGGATATGCCAATAATAGTAGTGTCTATCGGTTTATAGTGCACAAATCGGACATTCCTGATATGCATGTAGGAACTACTATAGAATCAAGGAATGCGGTATTCTTTGAAAACATCTTTCCGGCTAAGGACAGGAAAGATGTAGGTTCTAATAAGAGAACACATGAGTCTACACCTGGTCCTTCTCAAATAGAAGATGAAGAACCGAGACGTAGCAAAAGGGCAAGAGTGGAAAAGTCCTTTGGTCCTGATTTTCTATCTTACATGTTAGAAAACGAACCAAAGAATCGTTAAAGAAGCGTTATCCGGTCCGGATAGTTCGTTACGGAAAGAGGCTATTAACAGTGAAATAGAATCCATAATGCTCAACAATACTTGGGAATTAGTTGATCTCCCTCCAGGTTGCAAACCATTAGGTTGCAAATGGATCCTTAAACGGAAGTATAAGGCGGATGGATCAATCGAAAAGTACAAAGCTAGGCTAGTTGCCAAAGGCTTTAGACAGAAAGAGGGATATGATTTCTTCGATACATACTCCCCTGTCACAAGGATCACATCTATTCGTGTTCTCATAGCTATTGCAGCAGTGCATAATCTTGAGATACACCAAATGGATGTGAAGACTGCTTTCCTAAATGGAGAACTTGATGAAGAAATTTACATGGAACAACCCTAAGGGTTCGTGGTTCCTAGTAAAGAACGAAAGGTGTGTAAACTTGTAAAGTTCTTGTATGGACTAAAACAAGCACCTAAAAAATGGCATGAGAAGTTCGATAGAACCATGTTATCGAATGGATTCAAGATCAATGAATGTGACAAATGTGTCTACATTAAAGGAACATCTGAATCATTCGTTATCATTTGTCTTTATGTAGACGACATGCTCATAATGGGAAGTAATCATGATTTGATCATGAATACCAAAGGCATGCTCAAGAAGAACTTTGACATGAAAGACATGGGGTTACCTGATGTAATATTAGGGATAAAGATCTCTAGAACATCTGAAGGATTAGTTCTTTCACAATCCCATTACCTAGAGAATGTTCTTCGGAAATTCAATGTCTTTGATGACCCTCCGGCTAAGACACCGGTAGACTTGACTCTACATTTAGCCAAGAACAAAGGGGAACCAGTTTCTCAACTGGAATATGCAAGAATAATTGGTAGTCTGATGTACTTAACGAATTGTACACGTCCAGACATTGCATATTCAGTGAGCAAACTAAGTAGGTTCACAAGCAATCCTAGTACTGATCATTGGAAAGCACTAATGAGAGTACTAAGATATTTAAAGTATACATTAAACCATGGGATACTTTACAAGAAATATCCAGCAGTATTAGAAGGATACTGTGATGCCAATTGGATATCGGACACGAAAGACTCTAAGTCCACGAGTGGATATGTATTCACAATAGGTGGAGGAGCAGTGTTATGGAAATCCTCCAAACAAACGTGTATAGCCAGATCTACGATGGAATCTGAGTTTATAGCTTTGGATAAAGTTGGGGAAGAAGCAGAATGGCTTAAGAACTTCCTGGAGGATATTCCTTGTTGGAGCAAACCTGTGGCTGCTGTACTAATACATTGTGATAGTCAATCAGCAATTGGAGGAGCACAGAATAGTATGTACAATGGTAAGTCTAGACATATTCGTCGTAGACACAATACCATTAGACAGTTGATCAAGAATGGCATTATCACTATTGATTATGTAAAGTCATGTGATAACTTAGCGGATCCGTTTACCAAAGGTATAAATCGAGATCAACTGTATAAACTGTTAAGGGGAATGGGTTTAAAACCCACGACAAAAGGACTTATAGCGGACACTCAACCTTGAGAAATGGAGATCCCAGGCCCTTGGTTCAATGAGACAACCAAGTTATAAGTTCTAGTAGAGTTACTTGGAAACAACAACTCGGATTATTAACCCGGAGATGTTGAATACTCATTCCCAGAACATCCAAGTACACGCACATGCAGCAGTGGTAAGGATAAGTTGAGAAAACTTTTAATGATTTCTATACCTACGGGTGGATTAGTGCATGATACTCCTTATAGTAAGAATCACCTATATAAGCGAGAGGTAATTAGGCCGCCTCTAAATGAACGCTTATAAATGAGATACGGTCCAGGGCCAAAATGGACAAAACGTGAGAACAACAATTGTTAGAGCTGTTATTATGTGAGTATTATTGTCTTGATATACATCCGACAGTCACTGGTTCAAAGCGACTCGCTACCAAATGGCTAGTATATCCGATAATATTTCACTAGGGAGGATTCAAGGCCACAAGCTATCTATCCCGATGTAATAATAGTTCGCCGGAACTTTGGACGAAATTGCATTCATGCATTAATTGTCATTCATGTGGGGGATTGTTGGAAATAGATAACGGAAAGTTAAGTTTGACTTAACGTTGATCTAGTTTCTAACGGAAGTTCGTTATTGGTTAACGAAACTAGTTACAAAATGTATTCTACATTTGTTGTAGATTATTAAATTCATTTAATGTCTCAAAACCATTTAGGGTGAATGAGAATTAATGACAAAGGTGTTTTGTAACTTAACAAAGTTGGTTAAAAGGATCTATTTGATCGTTTGGATCAAATTGGATTTGAACAGTGTTTTTGGGTGATGAGATTTTGCTCCCAGTTGATCAGAACGAGTGGGGACTCTGAGCACGAGTCGTGAGCACGAATGGACTTCAATGGACTTTGGCTCAAATCTGATCAGAACGAGTGGAAGGCTTAGGAACGAGTCGTGGGCACGACTCGTGCCAAGGAGCACGACTCGTGCCCTTCACTGCTGTTCGAAAAATCACACCTTTTCAAGGGAAAAGGCACAAAACCTTTTGATTCTCTTTATATACTTCCCCCTCCGAATTTCAATACATTCATACAGTCATTTTGAGCCTCTTTACCCTCTAGTGAGATAGATTAACATAGCCAAATCATTTTATCTTGTTGCATCAAATCCTTTCAAGTCCAAAGTTCAAAACATTGTGTTGTTCGTTAGATTAGTTATATTGGAGTGCTCCTTATAACTAATAGTAAAGTCGTTTTATCTTACGAGAGTTTTGTTATTCAACCGTAAGCACCTGTGCGGGACAAATAACTCTTACGGAGATTGTATATAATACAAGACTCGACTTGTTTTCTAGTTTTCCCAATCTCCGTTAAATTCTTCGTCAGTTTTTTCTGTTAAGTTCTTGAGAAGCCATACAAAAGTCCAACATAAAGAACTCAATTTATCACTTATTTCTCACTTGTTAACAATTGAAAAAATTATTTCTCAGCTGGTTTAAGCTAAATATTTAGTCCATTGTTTTTCACCGATGACTTAATTTTGCGGTTGTTTAAAGGTAATGATAAATTTGTTGTCACATAACATTGGAAATAACATAGATAAACTGATTTAATGGTTGTATAATTTCACAGTTGTGAGTTGTTACATTTCACTTGTAAAAATAGAAACATTCGTTTCTCAGTTATTTATACCACAATAGGTGATTGTTTTTTCTCACTTGCCCGTGCATGCACACACACATACACACACTGGTGTACGGTATTATTATTTTTTGATAGAACTGGTGTACTGTATTACAGAGACCCTTGTATGCATTCACTCTTCATCATGGGAAGGCAACCACATGTATTGGTAGTCCCATTCCCAGCACAAGGCCATCTAAGGCCACTGTTGAAGTTGTCAAACATGATCGCTGAAAAGGGTATTAAGGTCACTTTTGTTAACACCGAGGTAATACACACACAAATCATTGCTTGACTTAGTTTCTATCCAGGATGGATTAGAACCTGAGGATAAACGAACTGATGCAGTTAAGTTTCTAGACAGCCTTAGAAGTGTCATGCCGGGACAGTTGATAGACTTAATCAATAAGATTAAGTGTTCAGATGATAATGAACCAATAAGTTGTATCATAGCTGATCCTTTTATTGGGTGGACATTGGAGGTTGCTAAAAGACTTGGTCTGAAGGAGGTTGCCATATGGCCGGCTGGACCAGTATGCTTGTCTTTGTTACTTCACATTCCTAAGCTGATTGAAGCAGGCATTATAGATGAAGAAGGTAAGAGCTTCTCTCTGTAATTTGAGTTGACTTTTTCTATCAAGATCTGCTTGTTTGACTTGATTTTTTTCCAGGAACTACGTTGAGGAACGAGTTGATTCAGCTGTCAGAGGATATCCCTGCTTTGAGTGCTTCTGACTTCTCATGGAGCTGTCCTGGTGACCCAACACTGCAGAAAGTTATCTTTGAATGCTATCTAGTGGTGAAGCAAACCATTGAAAGCTGCAGTTGGCTCCTTTGCAACACATACTATCAACTCGATGCATTAGCTTGTGACGTGATTCCAAATATCCTACCTATCGGACAATTACTTTCAAGTCAAAAAAATCTCCCATCAACAGGATCACTTCAACTCGAGGACTCAACTTGTGTAAGCTGGCTCGACCAACAACTCAAAAGCTCGGTTATTTATGCCGCCTTTGGCAGCACAACAATCTTCAGTGAGTGCCAATTCCATGAACTGGCACTTGCCCTTGAGCTATCAGGTCAACCATTTTTGTGGGTTGTTAGAGGAGACCTTATGAATGGGTCTCCGGCTGAATTCCCAGAAGGGTTTATTACAAGAGTCGCAAATCGTGGAAAAATCGTGAAATGGGCACCTCAAGAAAAGGTGTTAGCTCACATTTCCATTGCATGTTTTGTGAGCCATTGTGGATGGAATTCAACAATTGAAGGGGTGAGTATGGGGGTACCCTTTCTTTGTTGGCCTTACTTCGGTGACCAGTTTCATAACAAGAGATACATTTGTGACCTGTGGAAAGTTGGTATGAAATTGGATAGCGATCAAGATGGGGTCGTATCAAGGCACGAGATCAAGAGCAAGATACATAAATTGTTTTCCAATGATGCGATTAAAGAAAATGCTCTGAAATTCAAGGAAATGGCAAGAAAGAGTATCAACGAAGGGGGTTCTTCTTTCAAGAATTTCGACAAGTTTATCAACTATCTACGCGACTGAAGATGTTTTGAGGTACAATTTCCTATATTTGTTCACTTATTAATGCAAATGTATTGCTTGCTCTGTTAGCAACAAAGTCATCATATATATGCTACTCTGAAGATTTGAGAATTATTGATGCATAGTACTGTAAATATTTCCCATTGAAGATCTGAGAAGATCAAATGAGAAATTACAGTTAAAAGAAGGCAGTACATTGACACTCAAAGACCACTTATTTACACATCACCTCCCAAGAACTCTGCCAGTCTCTTCACATGATTAACAATATCACCCTGCATATTCTCGTATTTTAGAAACAAAATCCTCTTGGGAAAATTTAAGCTTGCCTTGTAGTATCCCAACACATGATCCCAATAGGGCCCAAATGGAGAGTCACCTCTACAGAAGGACTCAAACGCCTCCTGCAAAGGAATTTCTTTAATCTTGATATTGTCCAGGAAGTGCCACATTGAGACAAGCACATCTTTAGGGTATTGATACATATAGACAATTCGACAACCGAGCTTAGAACAGATTCAGGCAATGATGTCCCAAAAGACCAAAAAAAATTCAAATTTACTCTTGATCAAGAGCAAATTTGAAATTTTTTTGGTCATTCATTTTGGGAAGGAGTATAAGGAAAATGAGTGCCGTAAAGGCCAGGACACATCTTGAGGTGAGTGAAGGGTGTGGTTTTTCAGACTCAGATTTTGGGTATTTGGTAAGTTTGCAAAGGCAATTGCATTAAGCCATGTAGTTCCGCATTATTTGTTGGTAGAGATTGTGAGTTATCCAGCCATTACTTTTTTGTTAAATTTCTTGAAATTTTGGTCTAACTAAGCTCTCCATATGCAGGTCCAATGTACTACAAAGGAGTTTACCATTTCTTCTACCAATACAACCCATACGGTCCACTATTCGGCGCCATTATGGTCTGGGCACATTCTGTATCGTACGACCTAGTAAACTGGTTTCATCTCGACCCTGCAATATACCCAACCGATCCAGCAGACATCAACAGTTGCTTCTCCGGCTCAGCAACTTTCCTCCCCGGAAACAAACAAGTTATGATATACACCGGACTAGACACAGAAAAACGCCAAGTCCAAAACTTGGCTGTCCCAAAAAACTTATCTGACCCATTAAATCCCACCTTCATCACATGCTTAACGCCAGGATTATTAACACCAGAAGTATCCAATCCGTTAGTACTGTTAACCGACACAGGAAAAAAATCAGGACACTCCCAAGTACTCGTCTCCATCATAGACATAAGTGGATAATCAAACCTATCCCACTTAACAAAATCCTTACTTTGGTATAAATACGCTACTCCCAAGTTATTTTTCTTACTTCCAACGAGCACCCTCCATTTCCCATCATACCCTAACCAAGCAGTACTGGGGTCCCTAAAGTCATCAGCTTTGACCCCTTCAGGGGTCGTCATGATGGGATTCGCTTTGTGTTTGAACCATTCTCTAAGGAATGGGTCAGATAAGTTTTTTGGGACAGCCAAGTTTTGGACTTGGGTTTTTCTGTGTCTAGTCCGGTGTATATCATAACTGGTTTGTTTCCGGGGAGGAAAGTTGCTGAGCCGGAGAAGCAACTGTTGATGTCTGCTGGATCGGTTGGGTATATTGCAGGGTCGAGATGAATCCAGTTTACTAGGTCGTACGATACAGAATGTGCCCAGACCATAATGTCGCCGAATAGTGGACCGTATGGGTTGTATTGGTAGAAGAAATGGTAAACTCCTTTGTAGTACATTGGACCTGCATATGGAGAGCTTAGTTAGACCAAAATTTCAAGAAATGGTAAAAACAAGCTTACTTTTTTGTTAGGTTATTGGGATATTGGTGATGCTGAATATACCTGTAGGGCACGTAACCCAATATATAGTTTATGTTGTAATCAAGGAAAATTCAACTTCCTCCTTTGAAAGATGCACCTTCTGAATTGCATTAATTTGTTTGGTGAATCTGTGAAGAGTAAGCAGTATTATCATCAAAAAAAAATCGGTCTTATATTAAAATATTTTGTTTCACATCGATGGGAGGTAAAATTGATAATCGTGTCAATCAAGATGAATCCCCTCCAATTTTAAAAATTCAACCCTAGTTTTAGAAAATACCCAAATTGATTGGTACTTGTAATTGTACGTACCCAAATCCGGATCGTCAAAATCCATTAAAAGTTGACCGTAATCCGTTAACTGCCCTTTCCAGGTTAATCGGAACCCGTTAAGCTCCCCGCTCTCGAGTCGATGAGACATCCCGGGACTGCCCCGTGCATCCCGACATCAAAGTGTACTTAACACACGTTATCACACGTAAAAGTACAACTTTCCTCGAAAAACGCACTTTCCGGGACTTTCCGGGGGCGTTTCGGACATCTTCTGGACTGTTATTTAAAAAACGGACAAAATCGGGAATAACGGGACAAAAACCCTATCATTGGTGAGTCATCGGGACACTTGGCACGCATGCACAAGCCCCCAAATCAACATCAATCAAATTCGAGGGTGAAAAGACCAAAATGCCCCTGAAATTGAGGAACTGGCCGTCCGGCCTGTTTTACTTGAAGAACCAGAATTCTCATCAAGTCCTCCAAATTTCCAAAATACCCAAAAACCCCCCAAATTGAACCTTAGGCCGTCCGACCTGTTTTGCATTTTCACCCCTATAAATACAAGGGCTGTCATTTGTAAAAAAAAAAAGAAAAATATTAATCTCTCCCTCAAAAGCCCACGGCCCAAACCTGTTCTACCCCCTCCCAAGCCCCGTTTTGTCTCGATTTGCGTGAAAACCCCGTTTTCCGACCAAACACGAACTAAACACCTTCGAAACACCCTTTCAAACACTCGAACCGTATCTCGTATACGTAAATCGAAACAAAAAGTCAACCCCTAGCCATAGGTAACACTCTCTCTCTCTAAAAACTCATTTCACCTCGATTTACGCGTCAAACGCTACTATCGTTTCGGTCGAAACTTTCGAAATGTAGACGTAACGCCGTCTACGGGGCCCGATACGTTTTACCCCTTAATCATTTTCTCTCCGGTAAGAGAAGTAATTTCGGGTTAAAACGGCATTCCGGTCCCGTTTTGTTCGTTTATGTCATTTACAGTCCGGATCGATTGATCCGTTGATTCGCTTTTTTACCGTCCGAACCGTTTGGTTCGTGATCGTCATTTACAAAATCTGGATCGTTTGATCCGTCGATACCGTCATTTAATTTACGCACCTTTACAACTCCGAGCCGTTTGGCTCGTCGATCGTATCTTTACTGTCCGGATCGTTTGATTCTGTTGATACCGCACTTTAAATACTGTCATTTACAAGTCCGAACCGTTCGGTTCGTGATAGTATTTACTTATAAAAGTACGAGTTACAAAACGACTCGTTGATCGCATATCATTTAATACCTCTTTTCATAAAATTGGTAACATTGTAATGCTCGGTTCAAAACCGGAGTTCGTCATTCGAACTCCTTTTCAGAAACAACGCAAAATCGATGTTTGGCATCCAAACGCTCATTTTCGACTCAAAACCCGACGTTTGACATTCAAACGATCTTTTCATTAAAAATCAACGTTTGACATTCAAACTAAAGATTTAAGTTCGTCACTCGAACTCCGTTTTCAAAACAACTCGAAACCGACGTTTGTCATTCAAACGCTCGTTTTTATCGTAAAATCAACGTTTGTCATTCAAACAAAGATTAAAGCTTGTCATTCAAGCCCCTTTTCAAAATGCAACACACACACACGCACACAATTTCGAGAAAGGTAGAAAGACTCGTCATACGAGGCGTTTCGGGTGATCTCAATATACTCTTCCCGAAACGTAACGTGACCTCCGATCCTAACAATTTCTGGTCCTAAAAAGCCTTTTGTCAAGTTTTGGGCTCATAATACAAAACGTCACATTTTCAAAGCCATTTTCGAAGTTTGGGCTCATAATACAAAACGTCACATTTTCAAAGCCTTTTCCAAGTTTTGGCTACCAATTAAAACGACCCCCCTTTTTTCAAACTTAGCCATTCTCAAATTTTGGGCTCATAATACAAAACTGCGTGGCGACTCCTCTCTCTCCTTCTCCGGAAGCGAGGTCCCAAAAGGTTTGCGAAATGCCGCTCGCCGCGCACCCCGCGCGCGATCCGAATAATTTCAGTATTCTTTTGTTGTTTTTTGCTTAATTAAAGGGTCTGTGCAGTTTTAGAGTTTTGTTGAACATTTACTGAAAGGTCTTTGTGAAAATGCCAAGCCAATTTAAACCACGTTTAACTAAAACATTGCTTTGCTAAAATAACAACAAAAATATTGCATATCCCATTCATCTCCGGCTTTTGAATAATTGTAATACTATTTTCTACTTATGTATAATTGGTTGACACAAAAGTAAGACTATAAAATAAATGAGAATGCAAAACACATACATATATATATATATATATATATATATATATATATATATATATATATATATATATATATATATATATATATATATATATTGCTCATGTAATAATGATTGTTTTGAGTTGATGCCTCATCAATGTATATCAAGTGCTTCTCAAGTGCCTCTTAGGATCATGACCATCATATGTACGAGTGTATATCTTTATATATATATATATATATATATATATATATATATATATATATATATATATATATATATATATATATATATATATATATATATATATATATTGTTAGGACCTAACATTGTGTTTTGACGAAGATTGATCATTTAACGGGACAATGTTAAATGGTCTAAAGTGTCAAGAGAGGAAAGTTGCAAAAGTTACACAAAGATCCCTCCAAGTTCCCCATGTTTATCATCAGTGAACTTGGAATTGCAAATGGAGATATACCAGCCAAGCCATGTGTTTTCATGGGAGAAGAAGAAAACATTGTTCCATAAAACATGGAAATTATGACAACCACCTTTAGTCAAGGGCATTGAATATTGCAATTAAAGCCTTCACCCACTTGATCAACTCCTCCAACGGATACAAACACATCTCCATAAAATATGGAAACATTGTCAGCAACTTCAAATGGAAAATGAAGACCAAGACTTTATGGAGAGTACATCAATTCAATTGCATTGAAAGCTTACTTATTATCCTTGACCCACCACTCCAACGGCTCTTTCCATTTTCTCCCTATAAATTGGAATCAAACCCTCCTATTCTCAGTGTGCTTGCACCAATACACACACCCATTTAGAGCCTTCTTAAAGCCATTTTACAGCCCTCTCCACACCCCTTTACAGAGCCATTTTACAGTCCCTTCCCACACCCTTTCACAACCTCTGTACAGCCTTTTTCACCCCCAAGTATGTCTCCCACACCCCTTCATCAATGACCTCAGTGTGTGCAACAAAAACCCATTGCACACACTGATATTGATACAACACCCTTCACCCTTTACACCCATTTAACCCTCACCCTTTATATATGTGTACAATAAACCCACTGTACATACTTGGCCATGGCAGTCCACCTATGCTCCATGTTGCCAATTAACCATTCAACCTTAAACCCTTCACCTTTCAATCCTTCACCCATTTCACTTGTTACAATCAACCACACCACACGATGCAAACATTAAGGGGGAACACCAACGAGCCAAATCATTGCTTTCATTCAACAACTCAAGTGTTAATTCAAGAAAGAACTACATATGCTACGTGTCTAGCATTCCTAATTGACTGTACTAATTAGGACCCTAATTGACCGTACTAATTAGGAAGAGGGGGTTCGAGAACTTGCCTTATCAATCCTTTGTAAATCTTAAAGGGAACTAGATTTAAGTGGATTGATCTCACTGGTCTGGCACATGACAGTGGGGGTGGATGTAGGAGGAGTGAACTCTGAACCACCTTAAAAATTCTCGTCTCTTGTCTCTTTTAATTTCTTGTCTTGCACTTTAATTTTCATTTCATTTATGCTTTTATCTGATAGCTATGATTTCTGACAGCTAAGGTTCAATCTTAGCTGTCCAAGCTTAGCTGACTATTTCTTGCTTTGATATATTCTTGCTTGATCATATAGACAAGTTAAAATTGATAAAGAGATTAGGAATACATATGTTAGACAACATCTTTAAGGCCATAGAAAATATCCATTCCGCTGCGCATATACTTCCTATCTTTTTGGCCTTGAGAGCGTTTGAAGAAAATTAGAATATCTGACAGCTAAGAATCTTAGCTACCAAAGCAAACGGGACCTTTCAATTGGTATCAGAGCAAGGTCCTTAGAGACTTTAGTGTCTCCGAGCTTAACATCTCGTGAAGATCCATGCTTATATGTCTAACATATTTTCTGTACTTGAACACCTTATTTGATCATCTTGGATTATGACCCAAACACCCCTTGTGCTTAAATGGCTTCTTTGATCATTTTAGGATCATTGCCTTTGTAGATTTTTTTGTGGTGAAGCAAAGCAAGGTCACGAGTTAGAGACTCCTAGGGTAGTTGCTAGGGGAAAGATAGATCATCTTTCTTGGGCTCGATGGTAATGACCGACCGACTCGTTGGCATCTGTTTTGATGCAGCCCCTTATGTCCACCGACTGCTTATGTTGGGCTTTGAATTGCTACTTATAGGAAATCTTATGTGCTTCATTATTATATCTGATTATTTAGATTCATATGTGCTTATATTTATTTATTTGATTATAAAGAATCATTTACTTGTTCTCCTTTATAATGTTAGGAGATGAACCTTGGATGCTCGACGGAAAAGTGAATATCTTGAAGAAATCAAAGTCGAAGCAAAGCTTGGATGCAATCAACAACACACCTTGCATCAAAAAAAATTTGGAGCACAACCCTTCCAACCCCATTATTCCTTCTAGAAACAATAACACCATTTGAGGGGGAACCAAACTCCAAAACACCATCAAAACCAGCCAAGAACAGCCCTTGTTGAAACAGAAAAAGTTGCTGGAAATCTGAAAATCAGCTTTGACACTCTTCACGGAAATTGCAATATCTCTCTCTCCGCTGCACGAAATTGCAATCTGATTTTTTGTGAGTAAAGTAGACCCACATACCTTTCCAGAAAGCATAAACACATAGCCTACAACCTTGTGAGTCAATACCAGACTTCATCTGAAGTTGCTGTCCAACAGGCTGATCGTTATCTCTGACAGCTATGTTTTCTTTCTGATAGCTAAGCCTTTGACATCCAATCTCCTTGACAACAAACCCTCTAAAACAAACCCCATACATCAAACTTCACAACAGTAAACTCTTACTCAACAAATCCCAGAAATTGGCACCAGTTTAAAGTTGGCAGCAAACTCAGAATAACTGACAGCTAAGAATCTTAGCTGTCCAAGCAAACAAGCCCTTCAATCCCCTTGGCAACAAACCCCTTGATGGCGTACCCTTGACATAAAACCCCTAGATATCAAACATTTATACACTCATATACCTCTCCAAAAATTATAGCCTCACACCCTGAACCTTGTTGTGTCAACACAGAAAAACCCGTGAAGTTGACAAAAAATCTGCTCAAATTTTCTTAAAGAGCAAAATTTACCCTGTCATCTCTTTTTGCTTATGGTGTTTTGAAGCAAGCCATTAAGAGTTTAAAATGACCAATCATTCACCAAAAAGGGGGAAATTGTTAGGACCTAACATTGTGTTTTGACGAAGATTGATCATTTAACGGGACAATGTTAAATGGTCTAAAGTGTCAAGAGAGGAAAGTTGCAAAAGTTACACAAAGATCCCTCCAAGTTCCCCATGTTTATCATCAGTGAACTTGGAATTGCAAATGGAGATATACCAGCCAAGCCATGTGTTTTCATGGGAGAAGAAGAAAACATTGTTCCATAAAACATGGAAATTATGACAACCACCTTTAGTCAAGGGCATTGAATATTGCAATTAAAGCCTTCACCCACTTGATCAACTCCTCCAACGGATACAAACACATCTCCATAAAATATGGAAACATTGTCAGCAACTTCAAATGGAAAATGAAGACCAAGACTTTATGGAGAGTACATCAATTCAATTGCATTGAAAGCTTACTTATTATCCTTGACCCACCACTCCAACGGCTCTTTCCATTTTCTCCCTATAAATTGGAATCAAACCCTCCTATTCTCAGTGTGCTTGCACCAATACACACACCCATTTAGAGCCTTCTTAAAGCCATTTTACAGCCCTCTCCACACCCCTTTACAGAGCCATTTTACAGTCCCTTCCCACACCCTTTCACAACCTCTCTGACCTTTTTCACCCCCAAGTATGTCTCCCACACCCCTTCATCAATGACCTCAGTGTGTGCAACAAAAACCCATTGCACACACTGATATTGATACAACACCCTTCACCCTTTACACCCATTTAACCCTCACCCTTTATATATGTGTACAATAAACCCACTGTACATACTTAGCCATGGCAGTCCACCTATGCTCCATGTTGCCAATTAACCATTCAACCTTAAACCCTTCACCTTTCAATCCTTCACCCATTTCACTTGTTACAATCAACCACACCACACGATGCAAACATTAAGGGGGAACACCAACGAGCCAAATCATTGCTTTCATTCAACAACTCAAGTGTTAATTCAAGAAAGAACTACATATGCTATGTGTCTAGCATTCCTAATTGACTGTACTAATTAGGACCCTAATTGACCGTACTAATTAGGAAGAGGGGGTTCGAGGAACTTGCCTTATCAATCCTTTGTAAATCTTAAAGGGAACTAGATTTAAGTGGATTGATCTCACTGGTCTGGCACATGACAGTGGGGGTGGATGTAGGAGGAGTGAACTCTGAACCACCTTAAAAATTCTCGTCTCTTGTCTCTTTTAATTTCTTGTCTTGCACTTTAATTTTCATTTCATTTATGCTTTTATCTGATAGCTATGATTTCTGACAGCTAAGGTTCAATCTTAGCTGTCCAAGCTTAGCTGACTATTTCTTGCTTTGATATATTCTTGCTTGATCATATAGACAAGTTAAAATTGATAAAGAGATTAGGAATACATATGTTAGACAACATCTTTAAGGCCATAGAAAATATCCATTCCGCTGCGCATATACTTCCTATCTTTTTGGCCTTGAGAGCGTTTGAAGAAAATTAGAATATCTGACAGCTAAGAATCTTAGCTACCAAAGCAAACGGGACCTTTCATATATATATATACATATATATATATATATATACAATATACATTATAATGTGTAGGCATGTAGCAATTCTAAAAAGAAAATGGCATCCCCTTCTTCTCCGTCTTTCAATGAAGAGGAAAGGTGACGTAAACGCAGTGGAAATCAACAAGAAAACGAACAATTTAAGAGAACGTTCAACCTTTAATTCGAATCCACGAACAAAGGATTTGATAATAAATTAATCAGATCTCTTTTGCAAGTCAATTAAGACTTAAAGGTTGAAAACGGTTGAAAACCCAAATTGCTAAGCAAATGTAAATTGATAATAATAAAGTTGTTTGTAAGCAATAACAAAGAAAGTATTTATACTACCTAGGAAAGCTGGAAAACCTAATTAAAACGAAATTAGAAAAACACCAAAAATACCCATAAGTAATTGTTTAAGAATCCTAATTGAAAAAGGAAACAAATCTTCAATTCCCGACTTGCACGGCCGAGTCCCCAATTATGCACGGCCGTGCACTGCATGTTCTAAAATTCCTTATTCTCGTCTCATCTTGCACGGTCGCACCTTTACCCGGACACGATCGCTCCTTCACATGACACGGCCGTGCACTTCCTTAGCTCGGTCGTGCACTTCCTGTAGCACCAAAAACGCAGAAAACTTGCAATCTTTCACCAAGGCTTGATCAACCAATACTTGTGCTACATCATTCTCCCTCACTTTAAAAGGATTCGTCCCCGAATCCGTATCTACATAAAGAGAATCATCCGGGTAGAAATCAACCAAATCCGCAACATTAAAAGTAGGAGAAATATTCCACCCATCCGACAAGTCTGCCACATATGCATTATCATTGATCTTCTTCAAAATCTTGCAAGGACCAATCTTTTTCAGATGAAGCTTGCTATATGTACCTTGAGGAAAACGTTCTTTGCGCAAATGAACCATAACCATGTCACCCACAAAAAACACCTTGTGACGACGTCGCTTGTGATCAGCCTCTTTCTTATACTTCGCATTAGATTCCTCAATATTCTTCTTCACCTCAGCTTGAACAGTATCAATCATATCAGCCATATTCTTAGGCGCAACACTATAACCAGGTAAGCTAGGCAAAGAAACCAAATCAAGAGTATGAGTAGGAGCCATCTGATAAACAATCTCGAACGGAGTCATCTTTGTAGACCTGTTGATCATATTGTTGAATGCAAATTCAGCAGTTGCCAACACCAAGTCCCACTTCTTAGGATGATCACTACACAAACAACGAACCATTCTACCCAAAGTTCTATTGACCACCTCTGTTTGTCCATCTGTTTGTGGATGAAAAGAACTACTAAACTACAAACCTGTGCCAAAAATCATTCAAAGAGTACGCCAAATGTGACTCAAAAACTTCGTATCACGATCAGAAGTAATAGTCTTCGGAACACCATGCAAACGAACAATCTGAAAATGAGCCATATTGGAGAAACGATCAACCACCACAAAAACAGAATCATTGGACCTTTGCGTACGAGGTAACCCGAGCACAAAGTCCATAGAGATATCCACCCAGGGCTTATCAGGAACCAGCAATGGAGTATACAATCTAGTATTCTGTGACTGCCCCTTATTCGTCTGACAAACCATACACCTTTGCACAATCTTATAAGTATCCTTACGAATTTGTTGCTAAAAATACTTCTTTGTAACTAACTTGACTGTCTTATTACGCCCATGATCCCCATCACGATGAATCTCAAAAATAAGACTCTCACGGACAGAGCCTTGCGGAATACACAATCTATTATTGTAGAATAAAAACCCATCGTGCAACAAAAATAAACCAACGGAAATCCCATCACGACACTTGGCCCATTCTTCTGCCAAATCCGCATTCGTCTCATATAAGTCCTTCAAACACTCAAATCCAATCACCACATTCTGCATAGTAATCAACAAATTTGCCCTACGACTCAAAGCTTCGGCTACCTTATTATGTTGTCCACTCTTGTGTTGAATAACAAAAGTGAATTGTTGCAAATAAGCCACCCAACGAGCATGCATACGATTAAGAGATTTCTGACCATTCATATACTTTAAAGCCTCATGATTAGTGTGAAGAATAAACTCTTGATGAAGTAAATACTGCTCCCAATACTTAATTGCATGAACCACTGCATAAAACTCAAGCTCATAAGTTGTCCACTTCCGTTTCGACTCCTCTAACTTTTGGCTCATAAAAGCAACCGGCCTCTTTTCTTGTATCAAAACAGCCCCTATCCCAATCACAGAAGCATCAGTCTCAAGGTCAAAAGGCTTAGAAAAATCTGGTAAAGCCAATAATGGAGCATTCGTCAATTTCTCCTTAATCAGAGCAAAACTAGCAGCCGCCTCATCACCCCATAGAAATTTCCCCTTCTTCATGCACTCAGTAATTTGGGCCATAATAGTGCTGAAATTACGAATAAAACGTCGATAGAAAGTAGCAAGACCATGAAAACTACGAACCTCACCAACGGTAGTAGGTGTAGGCCAGTCGCGAATAGCCCGAATCTTATCCTCATCCACATGAATACCATCTGCAGAAACAATGTATCCCAAGAATAATAGTTTATCAAGCATAAAAATACTTTTCTTGAGATTTATATACAACTCATTCTCCCTCAAAGCCCGCAGAACTGCCTGTATATGCCCAACATGCTCCTCCCACTCGTGCTAAAAATCAAGATGTCATCAAAATACACCACCAAAAATTTACCATTAAAGGGCTTCAACACTTGATTCATCAACGTATGAAAGTACTAGGTGCATTAGAAAAACCAAAAGGCATCACCAACCATTCATACAACCCCCCTTGGTCTTGAAAGCAGTTTTCCACTCATCACCAGGGTGAACACGAACTTGATGATAACCACTCCTCAAATCAATCTTAGAAAAGACTTTAGCACCACAAAGCATATCTAATATATCATCAAGATGGGGAATAGGAAAACGATACTTCACATTAATTTTATTAATAGTCCGGCTATCAACACACATACGCCATGTCCCATCTTTCTTAGGAACTAGAAGAGCCGAAGCTGCACAAGGACTTAACATTTCCTGTATATAACCCCTTTTTAACAAGTCTTCTACTTGCTCTCTTAAAATATCATGTTCTGCTGGACTCATTCTATAATGTGGGAGATTAGGAAGAGATGCGCCAGGAACCAAATCAATGTTATGCTGAATGTTGCACATGGAAGGCAACCCTGCAGGAAGTTCATCCGACATAATATCACCATATTCTTTCAATAATGATTCCAAGGATTTAGGAACCAAATTTACCGAACCCGACACATCCTTTTTACCACCGCAAAAACACATTTAGCTTCAACAATATTGCCCAAAAATTCATTAACAGTACAAAGCGAAATAATAGGCTTCTTTCTATCCCCGACACAATGACTTTTAACCTTTAAGGGGCATAAATTAAAATGTGATCCGCCTTTCATGAAACTAAGATAATTGTCCCGTCCTTTATGCACCATATTAAGATTAAATTGCCAAGGTCTACCCAAAAGTAAATTGCATGCACTCATATCTATAATGTCACATAGAATAGTATCCTTATATCGCCCAATAGATAAAGGAGCAAGACATTGTTCACGTACCTTAATATTGCCGACTGCATTGATCCACCCAACAGAATAAGGAGAGGGATGTGGTTTTACCTCAAGCTTCAACTTGTCTACAATACCACGAGCCACCAAATTTTCACTACTCCCATTGTCAACAATAATCTGAATATCAACATCGTTAATCTTTCCTTTAGTGCGAAAGATGTTGTGCGTTTCAGGATCCTCCTCTTTCCACACCTTCTTCATCATCATTGGGATCCTCCCAATATTCTGGACAATCACCTTCATCAACACAATCATCATGATCCACCACATTAACATCTTACGAAGAGGACACCCACTAGAATTATGGCCTACTTGCCTACATTTTAAACACTTATTGCCAAAAGTTTTGGCATAAGGGTTAGGATTTTGTTGCCCTGTAGTAGTGGTAATGTTGGTCTTCTTAGCTTGTGTAGTTGAATGACCGCAGGAACGTTATGCTTCTCCTCTAACACCTTCAAGTCAGTAATTGGTGTCTTGTCCTGTGTCGCACCCTTGCTTCCAGAATAAGAACCCCCATAATTCCTGAAATTTGATTGAGTGCTAGAAGAAAAAGCAAGGTGTCTCTCCACCGTCATATCCTTTTCAATTGTGTCATCCAAAAATTCCATAGTATGCATCTCCACCAGACTTTTGATATTGAATCGAAGTCCATTGATGAATCTTGCAGTTTGTTGAACCTCTGATTCACCCATATCACAACGAGCAGACAAAGTATGGAACACATGCGAATAATCAGTTATTGTTCTAGCACCCTGTTTGCACTCTAAAAGTTTTTGATAAATAACTTAGGAATAATTTTTGGGTAAGAAACGTTGACGCAAGGCCATTCTCATCTGTGGACATATAGTAATTGGCTCTCTAAACTCGCGACGCAATTGATTAGATAAATGCTTCCACCGTGCAGAAGCACCACCACGCAATTTATACGCCACTTACGGTACTTTCCTATCTTCAAGAATATTCATCAAAGTGAAATACTTCTCAACCTCCTCAAGCCAATCATAATTCAATCATATCCAATTCGCCAGTAAAGAATGGTAAATACAAGAAAACTGACCTTTCGCGATGGCCAAAAGCCGTCGCGTAAACCTGAATAGCCGTCGCGGAAGGCTAACGCGACGGGAAAAACCGTCGCAATGGCAATCGTGTAAAGCCTTGTCGCGAAAAGATAAGGTGACTGAAAAAAGTCGTCGCCTTTGTCAATTATTTTTCGCGATTGCTTTTTCCATCGCGTAAGAGTTTTTTTTTAATTTTATTTATTTAATTATTTTAATTACATTTGCAATCGCCTTAGCTCAGCAAAGGAGACGGCAAATGCAATCGCGTTAGGTTTTAAAAAAGGAGACGGCAAATGCAATCGCCTTAGGTTTTGAAGAGGGAGACGGCAAATGCAATCGCCTTAGGTTTTGAAAAGGGAGACGACAAATGCAATCGCCTTAGGTTTTGAAAAAGGAGACGGCAAATGCAATCGCCTTAGGTTAACAAAAGGAGACGGCAAATGCAATCACCTTAGGTACTTTAAATTTATATTTTTTTTCCAGGTACTTTAAATTTATATTTTTTTTCCATTTCACTGCCCTAGTTATAATTAATAATTGAATAAAAATTAAAGGTTGATTAACACAACATGAAAATTAATAAATTAATTGCATTTAACACTATATTATGGACCATAATCATCGTTACAAAATCCGAAAAAAAAAAAAATCAACCTACTAGGTTTGTCAAGAAAATGTATCATCCTACTAGTTCAATATAAATACATGGATAAGAATTGACATGTAAAAAACTAAACTCTAATGACCGTAGTCATCTAATGTTACATGACAGAAGAAAAGAAAAAAAAAGTAACTCCCAACAATGCCCAAGAAATTCATTCACGGAAACTGCATTTTGAGCATACATTAAAGGGGAAAACCAGTAACCCCAAATCCACCACCGAGGTATGCTATCTGTCAAAATACAAAAATCAGTCACTCTATTGAATAACTGAATACGCAAGTTTCACGGGTAGCATGAAGAAAAATTTTAACCTCTAGAAAGAACAAATCCTCCAAGTGCCATAACAACCAACATAGCGAAATATCCAAAAGTGTTTGCAATAATCATATTTCTGCCCAAGGATGCCATCACACGAAAAAGAGCTATAGACATCTGGTGCAAAGAGAAATACAACAGAAACTGTCGCAGGCATCTGCAGAATTGATGCAAGCCAATTTGAGTCTATTTATGTCAACTCCAGTATGAGAACATTGATTTCTGGTAAACAATTATTTAAAAGGAAAATGGATATACTCCCTCTTCACCAAAATAAATGTCGCACCTTGACCTTTTTGGTAAACTTGATCGAATTTTGACCAAAGATTGATGAAAATTTAAATTTCCTCCGTCCCTAATTGAATGTCGAAATTATTTTCAAATATGTTCTTGATCATGAGCAAATTTGAAAAAAAAAAAAAAAAAAACTTGACATTCATTTAGAGACGGAGGGAGAAATTTTCATGAAAGTCTAAAAATTGTTATTGATACTTCATCAAAAATACTTTTGATAATAATTTTAGAACTTCATGAAAAATGATTAGATTTTAGTAACTTTTTACTATTAAGTTGACCAAAAAAGTCAAAATGTGACATTTATTATGGGACTGAGGAAGCAAAAATCTCAGCAAATGGGGATAATGCAGACCTGGTTATTTCAGGATTAAAGCCGACCAAGTAGTATGTAACTCCAACCCATATGCCCGACTCTACAATGGATAAAGGTATGCTTAAAATCCATGATGGAAGCGTATAAACCCAGCATGGATAGAAGTGCAAGTCTCTGTGCTTGTAAAGAACCGGAAGTTTAGCTATCACCATTGGAACCTCCGTGAAGCCATTGAAAAGGATCATTACTATTGCAAAGTAAAGGGCACCAAGATAAACACCTCCATCTTCAAGTGAATCACGGTGCAATGTTGTCCGGAAAAACACACTTGACATAATCATGATAATCAAAAGAAGCTACAGTAGAACAGATTGTCCTGTATTAGCATAAACTGGAGAAATGCTGTCTATCTGTTAAAATATACGGGTAAAGAAAGATCTTTGGAGCCTGCCAGCTACTTAAAAGAAGGATTGCCATTCAATGCATTTATATATTAAAAGAAATATATATATATATAATTAGTTAAGAAATGAAGAATTCCTTATTGATCACTATGAAAAATACTCCCTCCGTCCCTAAATGAATGTCTATTTTCCCAAAAAAATTGTCCAAAAATGAATGCCCATTTTTTAGAAGTTCCTATATCATCCCTCACAAATCAGCAAGTTCTATATTTGCTTAAGAAATGCTTAAATTTAACTTTTCTTAAATGTCTCTCAAAGTGAAAATTGGACATTCATTTAGGGACGTAGGGAGTAACAAACATGTCTGTCCTGTCACTCAATGCAGCCATTTTTACGGCAATGAATTGTTGTAGGATTGTGGCTCGATTCTTCAAGGGAGGTTGAGGCGGGCGCCCCACACATGGTGAGGCGAACGCCTGGAACGCCGAAGCAAGAGGTGGTGAAGGCAGCTTTGAGGCGGGCGCACCAATCTTGGCATGGCGGGCGCCTCGTTCACAGAAGGTTGGGCGTAGTTTGGTTTAGCGCCAGGCGGCCGCATCATGAAGGCCGAGGCGGGCGCATCACTCGCCGAGGGAGCAGCCTGGCATTACACAAAGCCAGGCGGGCGCTTGGTTTAGCTTGGGGCGGACGCCTCAAGCTGGGGGATTTTTGGGCCAATCGGGTTTCTGGGTTTCTCAGTTGGGCTAGGGTTGAGAACATATATATACTTGTTTTTTATCCTATGTAAAAAGAGACATATTATCAAAGTAATATACAGAAACGGGAAAAGGTTCAAAACCCCAAATTAATCTCTTCTCTTTCTTCTTCGATTTCCTGATTAATTGCTTGTGTGTGTTCTTGAGTTTTGTGTTCTTGCTTCCGCTGCGATTGCACAACAAATGGTATCAGAGCACGGTTGCGATGTCCGGGGGGAATTCTATCACCGTGAAGTCCGACGTTCAAAAGTTTGATGGTCATGAAAACTTTGCGTTGTGGCAACGGAGGGTGAAGGATTTCTTGATTCAAGTAGGCTTGGGAAAGGTTCTTCGATATCCGGACAAACCTGATGATATCGAAGAAGGTCCATGGAAGGAATTGCAAGAGCGGGCTGTATCGTCTATGCGGCAGTGTCTTGGAGATGAGGTGGTGTATCACGTGATCGATGAGGAATCACCGACGAAGGTTTGGGAGATTTTGGAGGCTAGGTATTTGTCGAAATCTGTTTCGAACAAATTGCATCTTAAGCAACGGCTGTATGGGCTTAAGATGGTAGAGGGTTCTAACCTAGAATCTCATATACACACGTTTAATCAAATCCTCAACGATTTGGTTAGGGTGGAGGTGAAGTTCGAGGATGAGGACAAGGCTTTGATCTTTGTTGAATTCGTTGCCCAATTCTTGACATACGAAAACCTTGTTACTACGTTGACGTGGGGGAAGGAGACTTTGGAATTGCAACCGGTCACAGATGCTCTTATAGCGTTTCATAAACGGAAAAAGTCCGTTGATGAACCTGCGGGTGAGGGGTTATTTGTGAAGGAAAATCAGGAACGTGGGAGATCTCAGTTCCGGGATAACTCGCAGAGGCAAAATTCTCGTTCTCAGTCAAGGAAGAAGTACAAGGGGAATTGTTTCAAGTGTGGGGAGAAGGGGCACAAGAGGCGGGAATTGTCCGCAGAAGGAACGGTAAAGGCAAGGAAGGATCTTCAAAGTCAGTCAATGTGGTTGAAGATTGCTCGGAGGATGTGGATGGAGATATGCTCACGACTTCATCAGCATGGAGCACCCGCTGATTTTTGGATTACGGATTCGGCATGTTCGTTTCATGTGACGGCGAATCGTGATTGGTTCGATACCTACGAGTCGATTAATTCTGGTATAGTTACTATGGGTAATGGTGCTACATGTAAAATTCTTTGGCATAGGAACTATAAGAATTAAGATGTATGATGGTGTAGTTAGAACGTTATGTGATGTTAGACATGTTAGGAGGTTTCTAAAAATTTGATTTCATTGGATACCTTGGATGCTAACGGTATGTCTATAAAGCACAAGGTGGAACATTGAAAGTAGTGAAGGGTGCTATGGATTTGTGATGAAGGGTGAAAGGGCTCCAAGAACATTTACGGTGTTGCTAGGGAGCACGGTTGTAGGTGGAGTCACATCTGTTGAGTCGGAAGTCGATGCGATGCCCTTACATGGCATATGAGGCTTGGTCACATGGGTGAAAGGGAATGCGGGAACTTCATAAACGTAAGTTGTTGAAGGGTGTGAAAACTTATGGCGGAGTTTTGCAAGTATTGTGTTCTTGGAAAGCGAAACAAGGTGCAATTCAAGACGGGTAAGCATACAACAAAGGGCATTCTTGATTACGTTCATTCGGATGTGTGGGGGCCGGTCGGAAACGGAATCTAGAGGAGGACATTATTACTTCGTGACTTTCATTGATGATTTTTCGAAGAAGGTTTGGGTTTACTTCATGAGGCACAAGTCGAGACTTTTGAGAAGTTGAGTGTGGAAAGGCTGAAGTGGAAAATCAAACGGGCGGAAAATCAAGTGTTTGAGGAGTGATAATGGGACGGAGTACACGAGATAGCGAGTTCAAGAAGTTACGCAGAGAGCATGAAATCAAGAGGCACTACACGGTTCGCAAGACACCACAACAAAATGGTGTGGCTGAGAGGATGAATAGAACTATTGCGGAAAGGGCTAGGTGTCTACGATTCAATGCGGGGTTGGCAAAGAACTTTTGGGGCGATGCGGTGAGTATGGCATGTTTCTTGATTAACGGTTCACCTAGAGTCTCTTTGGATAACAGATTTGCGGAGGAGGTATGGACGGGTAATGAGGTAGACTTCACCGATATCCGGGTGTTTGGGTGTCCATCCTATGTGCATATTCTGGTGAAGAGCGGTGAAGCTTGACCCCGAAAGTCAAAACAGTGTGTCTTGCTCGGGTATGAAGCAGGTGTGAAAGGATACAAGCTTTGGGATCCCAAGTCAAGCAAGGTGGTGATCAGTAGGGATGTAGTCTTTGATGAAAAGGCTATGTTGAAGTGTACTCATGAAGATAAGGAGAAGGTGCCGAGAGAAAGCGAGGAGGGCGAGAAGCAAGTTATTGAGGTGGAGCTACGTGAGGATAATGCGATGCGGATCTCACTCTTCCGGAGTCGAGAGGAACCTACACAAGAAGTGGCTAGTACTTCGGTTGGGAGACCTAAGAGAGTAATCAAGCCACCGGTCGAGGTATGAATTTGAAGACGTGGCTTCATATGTTCTTGTTCTTAGTAGTGGAGACCCGAGTACTTTTAAGGAGGCTATAAACGGTCAGGAAAAGGACAAATGGGTAATTGCTATGGCGGAGGAGATGGAGTCACCGTACAAGAATGATACATGGGATTTGGTGGAGCTTCCTAAAGGGAAGCGTGCTATTGGTTGCAAGTGGATCTTGGCCTTGAGGAGCGTGTATCGAGAAAAAGAGGGGAAAGTTCAAGGCTCGTTTGGTAGCAAAGGGGTATTCGCGGCGAGAGGGGTGGATTATAATGAGATTTTTTTTGTTGTGAGACATACTTCCATTCGGATTGTGTTGGGTCTTGTAGCGCACTATGATTTGGTGTTGGAAGCAGATGGATGTGAAAACCGCGTTTCTACACGGTGAGTTGGATGAGCAGATTTTCATGGAGCAACCACATGGGTTCACTGGGCCGGGCGGGGAGCGTTTGGTTTGTAGATTGAAGAAGTCACTTTATGGGTGAAGCAGTCTCAGAAGCGATGGTATACGAGATTTGACTCCTACATGGTACGTATTGGCTACAAGTGTTGTGAGTATGATTCTTTGCGTTTATGTGAAGAGCCTTGATGATGGTTCTTGTATTTTTACATTCTTGTATGTGGATGATATGCTTATCGCGGGTAGGAGTAAGAACGAGGTCAATCGGTTGAAGGCCTTGTTGAGTAGAGTTTGACATGAAGGATTTGGGGAAGCCAAGAAGATTCTTGGGATGGAGATTCGCCGAGACAGAAAATCTAGGAGATTGGGCCGTCTCAAGCCTGATATGTGGAGAAGGTGTTTGGAGAGGTTCAATATGCGGGATCTGCAAACCCGCGAAGACACCATTGGCGAGTCATTTTAGTCTATCCGCCTCGGATTCCCGAGTTCGGCGAAGAGATTCGAGGATGTCAAAGGTTCCCTATGCAAGCGCATGGGATGTCTCATGTATGTTATGGTTTGCACGAGGCCGAGATTTGGTGCAAGCCATTAGTGTGGTTAGCAGTATACGGCGAATCAGGGCAAACGGCATTGGGAAAGCGATTAAGTGGATTCTCGAGATATTTGAAGGGCACTATGGATTATGGCATCATGTTTGGAGGTAAGAGTGAGGAGCTTTCTGTTTGTGGGGGTATGTTGATTCGGATTATGCGGGTGACTTGGATCGAAGGAGGTCGACTACGGGTTATGCGTTTACTCTTGGTGGTGGACCCATATGTTGGAGATCTATGATCCAATCTATCATTGCTTTGTCCACAACGGAAGCGGAGTATATGGCAGTGGTTGAATCTGCAAAGGAGGCCTTATGGCTTCGGGGTTTGGTCAACGAGTTGGGCATTGAGCAAGGTGGAGTGAAGTTGCTTTGTGACGGTCAAGCGCGATATTTCTAGCGAAGAATCACATTTATCATCAACGGTCGAAACACATTGATGTTCGGTTTCACAAGATTCGGGAGTTGATTGATATGGGTGAGGTTGTGCTAGAGAAGGTTCACACTACGGAGAATGCTGCAGATATGTTAACGAAGCCGGTTACTACTGACAAGTGCAAGCATTATTTGGATTTGTTGCACATCTCTAGCTGTTAGAGATAGGGTGGTTCGAGCTGGTTCCTTGTATCTTCTGTTGGGTTGGGTGAATACTCGCCAAGGTGGAGATTGTAGGATTGTGGCTCGATTCTTGAGGAGGTTGAGGCGGGCGCCCCACACATGGTGAGGCGAACGCCCGGAACGCTCGGGCAAGAGTGGTGAAGGAAGCTTTGAGGCGGGCGCACCAATCTTGGCGTACGGCGGGCGCCTCGTTCACGTAAGGTTGGGCGTAGTTTGGTTTAGCGCCAGCGGCCGCATCACATGAAGGCGGCGGGCGCACTCGCTGAGGAGCGGCCTGGCATTGCGACAAAGCCAGGGCGCTTGGTTTAGCTTGGGGCGGGCGCCTGGGGGGTTTTTGGGCCAATCGGGTTTCTGGGTTTCTCAGTTGGGCTAGGGTTGAGAACATATATATACTTGTTTTTTATCCTATGTAAAAAGAGACATATTATCAAAGTAATATACAGAAATGGGAAAAGGTTCAAAACCCCAAATTAATCTCTTCTCTTTCTTCTTCGATTTCCTGATTAATTGCTTGTGTGTGTTCTTGAGTTTTGTGTTCTTGCTTCCGCTGCGATTGCACAACAATTGTCAATAAGGCTTGACCCTTCAAATAAACCTATTTTACTCATAAAATATATGGAACGAAAATAATAGTCCACATGATGCATTGTAGCTTAGAAGATAGCAGAAGTATTACCTGGACGAATTTGAAAATATAGACAAATGAAGAGCTAATTCACGGGGTCCCTGGTATACAATTTGTCCCTCGCTTAAAAGAATCAAGTCGTCAAAAAGCTCGTAAGTTTCAGGATCTGGTTGCAATAGAGAGACGACTGTTGTTCCATCAAGAGAATGAGTGGCGTGCTGTAAATACTTTATGATTTGATGGGTAGTTGAACTATCGAGGCCAGTTGATATCTCATCCATGAATAGCACTCTTGATCCACCCATTAGCAGCTCTCCTGTGGCATTCATCAAATTTAGAAGGAAGGACAAATAAGGAAGACTCAAATAAAATCAAATAATTTCGGGCAGGGCAGTTACCTGTAGTAAGGCGTTTCATTTGGCCCCCAGATATCCCTTTGCGCATTTCATCTCCCACTAGAGTATCAGCACATGTATCCAATCCTAAAATCTTTGTAAGCATTTCAGAATGATATACAAGCTAAAAATAATACTTTCATGCACAATGCATTATGAAACATTAAAGCTTTTGCTGCAGAATGTAACAAGACCTTGATATGCCAAAGAAAGTATATCAAAATGCGATGTAGTTCATATAACTCTTGCATCACCTATTAGGAAGCTGCGAGAAACTACGAAATCCTAGGTCTCAAATAAAAGAATGGTAAAGAAAGTATTACCACACAACCTTCTACGTCCTGTTCCAAAGCAAGGTCTTGAAAAATCCAGGTAGCACTTCCAGTAACAGCAACATCGTGCTTCAGATCTAAGAGCTCAATTACCAGGCTCTCATCTCGTGCAGGGTCCACATATACCTCCTACAACACAAGAAAACTTTACAACCAAATCGTGGAAGTTCCTGAACTATAGCCCCAGACAAAAACCAAACAAAAATATCAAATAAAGGGAGCACAATTGTAATATCGTGCAGATAACATTACGAGTGGTAAAATTCCATAAGAAAATCACTTTGAAATAAAATTATACAAAGAAAACCCTAACAACATAATGAATCATTCATCCAACAATTCTGAAAATTGAAGCTTCACATAAACCAATCGATAATAACACCTCAAAACAGCTCAAAAAAACCTCACAATTTCATCAAAATACAGACAACCAAAAGACACATACACACAGAAATAGAAATTCAGAATAGAAATCCAGAAATGGAATAGAATTCGTGAATAAAGTTGAAGAAACTTACGGAGATTAGTTTGAATTGGGATGAGGCGCATAATCCCCAGTTAAATCTCAACATCCCCGTTTCTCTCTCCTCCCCCAATCAACTGCAAATGCCCCGAGTATACATGGAGAGAGAGAGAGAGCGAGAGCAAGAGAGAGGGCGAGAGAGAGAGAGAGAGCGAGAGCGAGAGTGAGAGTGATAGTCACCTTGTACCTTGGAATTGGAAGAATAGGCGCCGGAGGAAGAATCGCCGCCGGAAGAATCGCCGCCGGAAGAACGCCGAATCGCCGCTGGAAGAACGCCGCTGGAGGGTGAGGAAGAAGAAGAGGAATGAGAGAGGCAAAGGGTTTTCTAAACCGTGCTATCAGAGAAAAGAAATGGGTTTTTTAATTGTTTAATCGAATAATTTAATTTTTTTTTTTCGTATGCCGCGATTGCAAAAGCAGTCGCCTTTAAACAAAAAAATAAAAATTCAATTTTAAAATTGTTTAATTTAATATTTTTATAAAATGCGATTGCTAAAGTCATCGCCTTTGATAAAAATTAGAATTTTGCATTTCCGCTAGGACTACATTTTTGACGCTAGAGGGAAAAACATATATGTGATGGCATCCGTGACTGCTTAGCCATCACGCTAGCCTACTGTGACTGCACTAAATGCAGTCACAAAGACCGTCTCCTTATATACTCAAACGTGACTGCTTTTTTTGCCATCGCCAAAAGCAATCGCGAAAGACCAGTTTTCTTGTAGGTAATTGTTCAGCAACATGATTACCTTCTCTCCTACGATTATCTCTATCTCCTCTGGCCAGCGAAACACGACGGGGAATGTCCTCGCATCCTACAGCGTCTTCTACAAGACCTGCCCTCTGCCCAAGGTTGACATCAGCAATACCAACCTCTAAACGACCCAATGCCGCTACGAGCTGTACATGATCTCTACGCTGATCTTCTTGATCTCTACGCCGATCTTCTTGATATTTACGCCGATCTTCTTGATCTCTACGTCGATCTTCTTGCAACGCTGTCAAATTGGCGGCTAGTTGTGCTAGGATGGCTTGTGTGTCGTTGTTTCCTCCGTTGTTCTCGGCCGTCGTCCTAGAATCGCTCCTTATCTGATACCAATTGATGTAAACGCAGCGGAAATCAACAAGAAAACGAACAATTCAAGGAAACGTTCGACCTTTAATTTGAATCCGCAAACAAAGGATTTTATAAGAAATCAATCAGATCTCTTCTGCAAGCCAATTAAGATTTAGAGGTTGAAACCCCAAATTGCTAAGAAATTGTAAATTGATAATAATAAAGTTGTTTGTAAACAATAACAAAGAAAGTATTTATACTACCTAGGAAAGCAAGAAAACCTAATTAAAACGGAATTAGAAAAACACCAAAAATACCCCTAAGTAATTGTTTAAGAATCCTAATTGAAAAAGGAAACAAATCTTCAATTCCCGACTTGCACGGCTGAGTCCCCAATTCCGCACGGTTGTGCCCTGCCTGTTTCAAAATTCCTTATTCTCGTCTCATCTTGCACGGTCGCACCTTTGCCCGGACACGGTCGCTCCTTCACATGACACGGCCGTGCACTTTCCTTAGCTCGGTCGTGCACTTCCTGTAGCACCAAAAACGCAGAAAACTTGCAATCTTTCACCAAAGCTTGATCAACCAATACTTATGCTACATCAAAAGAGACCGAGGGAACTCAGTTGAAGAGATGATCTCAAGCCTTCCAAAGAGTAAAGGTTGGGTAACAGACTACATGCACCAATACCAAGGCTTTTGGTATTCTAGTAGAGTTCTCAAACGTACCATTTTTGCACAACGAAATTTTAATGCCCAATCCACAGATATCCTTTTGGCAACAAGTCCAAAATGTGGTACAACATGGGTCAAGTCCCATGCCTTTGCAATCAAAAACAGACCCCAAAATGAAGAACATCCTTCACAATCACAAAACCTTCTGCTCAGTCTTAATCCTCATGAACTAATCCTTCGCATAGAAACTGATCATTTAGAAAGATACTCCTTGGAAGAGGTTGAAATCTTACCTTTACCCCGGATCATTTCTACCCATATTCCCTACTGTTCATTACCCGTATCTATTTCTAGGTCAAGCTGCAAAATTGTTTACATGTGTCGGGAGCCCAAAGATACGTTTGTGTCCATGTGGCATTTTGTTGGCTAACTTACTAACAAAGGGGTTCCATACATTTCAATGGAGGAGGCATTTGACTTGTTTTGCCAAGGCATCTCCTTCTGTGGACCGTATTGGGATCATGTGTTAGGACTATAGGGAAAGTTTAGGATGGCCTGAAAGGGTTTTGTTCTTGAAGTACGAGGACATGCAAAGTGATACTTTGAATCAGGTGAAGAGATTGGCTGAGTTCATGGGGTACCCTTTCTCATTGGAGGAAGAATCAAAAGGGGTTGCTGTAGAAATTATACAACTATGTAGCTTTGAGAATATGAACAATTTAGAGGTGAACAAGAACGGTAAGCTTATTGGTGCGTTAAACAACGATATTTTCTACAGGAAAGGTACGGTTGGAGATTCAAAGAACTATCTCACAGATGAAATGGTTGACCGCCTCAACGAGATCACTAAGGAAAAATTTAAAGGTCTTATGATTGGATATTAAGCATATCATATATGACGCAGCACGGAAGCAATAGGTTTCGTGATTAGCGCACTAATCACAAGAATTCACAAGCAATGAATCCTTAAACACAGATCTGGAATCCACCAGGAAATTAAAGAGAAATCTCTTTGAATTGAAAATCAAGAATAATAAGTTGTTTACCAAAATAAGAAGACTAAGTATTTATACTCCTACCTAGGCAGCAAATAAAAGAGTTCCCAAAAATAATAAAATACCAAAACTAAGCAATTTTTCGTAATTAAAACGCAATCAGTCTTCATCTCCCCGTCTTGAGCGCGGCCGCCCTTTGGCCCAGCGCGGTCGCGCAACACTCCAGAAAATTATGCCTGGCCTTCATCGTCGTCAGCGCGGTCGCCCTCTCCCCTAGCGCGGTCGCGCACTTGTCCAGAGTCTTCAAAGCTCGTCACCATGTCATCCAGCGCGGCCGCCAACCCCACGAGCGCGGTCGCTCCAGCTCTGTGCTCAGTCTCCTCCACCTCCAAAGAACTCGACTCCGAGTTCTCTTCAGGATAAAGAACTCCATCCGCGTGATACTCATACATGTCAGCTACGTTGAAAGTATTCGAGATGTTCAAGTTGTCAGGAAGAGCCACCACATATGCATTGTCATTGATCTTCCTAGTCACCTTGAAAGGCCCATACTTGCGAGGTTGCAATTTCTTATACGTACCAACAGGAAAACGCTCTCGTCGAAGAAACACCATAACATCATCCCCAACTTTGAAAACTTTGACCCGTTTCTTCTTGTCTGCAGCAGCTTTATTCTTCAATCCCGTTGCCTCCAACTTGGCCCGAACCTCCTCTTTGACAGCACAAACTTCATTAGCCATATTTTCAGCTGCTTGGCTCACACCACGACCCCTTGGTAACGGTACCAAATCCACCACATGCCTTGGAGTCGAAGAATAAACCACAGAAAATGGTGATTTCCCCGTAGCCGAGTGGACCGCACTGTTGTAAGCAAATTCCACCTGTGGTAATGCCAAATCCCACTGCTTCGGCTTGTCCCCACAAACACTTCTGATCATATTTCCCAATGTTTTGTTAGTAACTTCTGTCTGTCCGTCTGTCTGCGGGTGAGCTGTAGAACTCCGATTCAATGCAGTACCAAACATACGCCATAACGTAACCCAGAAGTGACTCAAAAACTTAGTGTCTCTATCCGAAGTAATGGACTTAGGAACACCATGAAGACGTACAACCTCTCTAAAGAACAGCTTTGCAATATTAGAGGCATCCGAGGTCTTCTTGCAAGCAATAAAATGAGCCATTTTGGAAAATCTGTCCACTACTACGAAAACAGAATCCACACCTCGTTGAGTACGAGGTAAACCCAACACAAAATCCATAGATAAATCGAGCCATATGTCATCAGGAATAGGCAAAGGCAAATAAAGACCAGTATTTTGAGATTGACCTTTAGATACCTGACAAACATAACAACGCCTGACGATAGCACCCGCATCCTTCCGCAGTTGAGGCCAAAAATAACGCTCCTCCAAGCTAGCGATGGTCTTGTCTCGCCCCAAGTGCCCACTAAGGCCTCCCCCATGCAAATCCCTGATCAACTTCTCACGCAATGACGAAACAGGAATGCACAATCGATCCCCTTTGAACAGAAAACCTTCACGGACATGAAAATCTGCACTCGGATGCTTGCCCACACACTTAAACCATACTTCCTTGAAATCGGTATCCTCTCCATACAGCTCCTTCAGCAACTCAAACCCGACGACTTCTTGAGACAGTGTAAGCAATAAGGAAGCCCTCCTACTCAGAGCGTCGGCCACTTTGTTCTGAACCCCGGACTTATGCTGAATGATAAAAGGGAACTTCTGCAGATAACTGACCCATCGAGCATGCATCTTGTTTATCATCTTCTGACTGTGCAAGAACTTTAGGGCAAGGTGATCAGAGAATAGAATAAATTCCCGCTGCACAAGATAATGCTCCCACTGTCGCAGAGCCCGAAAAACAGCATAGAATTCCTGATCATAAGTACTCCACTTTTGACGCGCCTCACTCAACTTCTCACTAAAGAAAGCCACCGGTCGTTTTTCTGGTGAGAGGACAGCTCCTGTGACGACCCCAACCCTAGGCACTCATTTTTAATTATTTAATTATATGCTTTTAATATTTATGTTAGCTTTATGTGTTCAATTATGTCTTTAAAATTCTTAAATTAAGATAAATTGGGTGAGAAGTAAAAATTAGAATCTTTTATGAAAATATTAGACATTAAATAAAGAAACTTGAAGAAATAATAAAAAAATGGAAAAATGATAAATAATGTAGGGAGGTTAAATGAGAGGATGAATTAATGGGATAAAGATTTAAATTAATTAAAATGGGTTGGGTGAAAGCCTTGGCTAATTTCCCATGGGGGGCCAATTTGTAGAAGTTCCTCCTTCTTTGCCAAGTGTCCTCCCTCCATACCTCCTCTTACTCCCTTCCCCTCCCTTCTCCTTCATTCACCACACTCATCCTAGAGAAAGCTTAGAATCCTCCATTGAAGCTCCCTCCATCCAAGCTTGAATCCAAGGCATTTCTTCACCAAAATTCAAGTCCTAGAGCACCATTGAAGTTGGATGACCTAGAGGAAGCCATCTAGCTAGAAAGATCAACATTTCCTTATAAAATCCAAAGGTGAGTTGTTATGACTTCCTTCTTCTATGTGTTCATGAGTTCTTTGATTGTTGTTCTTGTTCTTGAAATGATGATTCCTTGCTTGGAAACCCAAATGGGTGTTGAATGATTGGAAAATGAACTTGGTTGAAGTTAGGGTTTAAGGAATGATCATTTAATGGGTTGGAAATGGGTGAAATGAGTAGAGATAAATGATCTAGGATTTCTTGGTTGTGAGTTTATATGTTTTGAATGGGACTTGGTAAGATGAAGGTGTTCTTGGGTGTTCTTGTTGTAAGCCATGGTAGAGGAAAGGAGAGATAGGGTTAAAAGGGGTTAAAAACTGAAAATAAGGGCTGGAGGAGACTTGGGCGGTCGCCCATGGGGGCTTGGGCGGCCGCCCATCTTGGCAGGAGGACCAAATTGCATTGTAGTCCACTTGGGCGGTCGCCCAAGTGGTTAAGGGCGGTCGCCCAAGCTGGCAGAAACCATAAATTCCCTTGAGGTCCACTTGGGCGGTCGCCCAAGTGTAAGGGCGGTCGCCCAAGACCCTGAACCAAGTTTAGAGTTGTTCAAACCTAATCAAACTCGAACCAAAATGGAATCTCTTTAACCTAGATTAAAGTAGAATACTTTGGCTACACATTGACATCCTAAGTGATCAAAATGGAATTGGGGAAGTACTTTAAATGTTGCTTGGAAAGCGCTAGTTAACCTAGTTTGGTAACTTGGCAGAAATGATTCTAACTTGGTAAATTGAACTTGGATCTTCATAGAGGCCTTGTATTATTGTATAAAGACCTTGTAGGATGGATTGATGGTATTTCCTTGCCTTACTTTGAGTTCATATACATTGGTTATATTATGCATAGTGTGTTGATTTATTGTTGCACTATGATATTGGTTGGACATGAGTATATTTACCATGTTGATATATTGTTATCCCTTTTTGTGGATTGTATTCAAGTATCTATTATGTGCTTGATAATGTTGAATACTTGTTATAGTATTTACATCGTTATGATATTGTTGTAGGATTCCCTACTTTGGAATTCCTAAAGCTGTACATGTTGATACAAAGATTTATAGCCGTTGTGCTAATATGTTGAATACTTGATATAGTATTGCTATCTTCATGATATGCTTTGTTGTGGTATGTATCCCTACTTTGGATCATACAATGTTTGGTTAAGCAAGTATGTTATTACTGTGCTTAGTTATGTAAATCCAGCTGGTATTGATTTATTTGTTTGTTGGACAATGTATGGGATTATAATGGCATCGAGCCAAGTTCATTATAATTCATACATTGGTAACCCAATTGTCCCCCTTGTGTGGGATTTGTGGGCTAGCATCTCCTTTTGAGGTAGATGGTCTAGTTTCACCGGGATATGACGTGTGTCGAGAATCCCTATGGTACTGTTATTGTTCATGGTTCCGAACCGCTTCTTCAACTTCTTTGCTCGGTTGTGTATATCCTTTTGGAGATGAAACCTTGGCTCAGTATCCTTCTAAGTGTTACTTTATCGTGCTTATGTGTTGTGATATATTCATGCTGAGATGGTCGTTGTTTCCAACCGGTATGGGACGGTTGGCGGCAGGGAGCCTCTCGGGTTATGTGGATATGTCTTTTGATGTGTTGCATCTTATATGGCATATTGCTGCATTCATAATAGCTCATTGAGATTTATTCTCACCCCTCTCCCTTTACTGTTTTAGATTCCGAGACAGGTGGACCGACCAAGTAAGGGCGGAAAGGAGTTTAGAAGTGGTATTTTGGAAATTGTCGGGTTATGTTAGATTGGTGTAGAAAGTGTTTGTTAGCATAATTCTTTTAAAGGGTTGTATTCATAGACTTTAATTTCATACTATATTCGATATCTTTTGTAACTAAAACCGTTTATTATTTTCGTGGTTGGTTAACTCTCCCTCCAACGTGGAAGGAGTAGAGTTACTTTGAAATGGTTGTGTTTAAGTTTTGGAGATGAAATCAAAGTTTTTAAAAATAAGGAGAATTGGGTTAGTTTGAGGACGCTCCAGCTCGGGACACGTGTAGGTTCCGGGTCGGGGTCCTCACAGCTCCAATCCCTACACCACTTGCATCACACTCCACCTGGAATATTTTATCAAAGTCGGGTAGGGCAAGAACTGGTGCAGTACAAAGTTTTTCCTTGATGAGAGCAAAACTCTGTTCTTGCTCAAAACCCCAATGAAACTTACCCTTCTTCAAACACTCAGTAATGGGAGCAGTGATGGTACTGAAATCCCGCACAAATCTCCTATAGAAAGTAGCTAGGCCATGAAAGCTATGCACCTCAGTGACAGATGTCGGGGCTGGCCAATCCCTTATGGCCCTCACCTTCTCCTCATCCACCTGAATTCCATCCTCACCAACCACAAAACCCAGAAAAAGTAACTTGTTGGTGCAGAAAATACACTTCTTAAGATTGATGTAGAGCTGATTATCTTTTAGGACTTGCAACACTTGTCTAAGATGATCGAGATGCACAACTCTATCTTTGCTATAAATCAGGATATCATCGAAATAAACGACAACAAAAGAACCAATAAAAGGTCGAAATACCTGATTCATCAATCTCATGAAAGTGCTAGGGGCATTCGAGAGTCCGAATGGCATGACAAGCCACTCATAAAGGCCATCCTTGCTCTTGAAGGCTGTTTTCCACTCATCTCCTGGCCTAATCCGAATCTGGTGGTACCTCATTGCGCAAATCCGGTTTGTGAACACCTTCGAACCGGATAACTCATCAAGCATGTCTTCCAAACGGGAATGGGAAATCGATACTTGATGGTAATTTTGTTGATGGCACGGCTGTCCACACACATACGCCACTGATTACCCTTCTTCGGTACAAGCAGAACCGGTACTGCACACGGACTCATGCTCTCTCTAATAGACCCCTTTCGCAGAAAATCTTCTATCTCGCTCCCGAAGTATCTCATTCTCCTTGGGACTCATGCAAGAATGCGGAGGTTTGGCAAGCTAGCTCCCTAATCAAATCAATCTGCCGAATGTCCCTCATAGGTGGCAGATTATTTGGCAAGTCATCGGATAGTAATTCCTGAAAATCTGCAAGTAGTTCTTTAATCTCCCTTGGCAACCCAATCTCCACACTGACAGAACTCAACAACCCCTTAATGATTATAGGGCAAAAATACTCCGACTCCTCAATAGCTGCAGTAAGATCCTTCTCATTCTGAATAAGCATCAACACCGGCTTATCCTTCTCAACCTGCTTTTCAAACCGTGAAACAGGAGCTATAGCAATCTTGTGTTTGTTCCAGTTGAACATCACCACATTATCCCTGCCCCTATAAGTAATATCATGATCATGTTGCCATGGGCGACCCAGTAACACATGACACACATCCATATTCAGCACATCACAAATGACTTCCTCCTTATAATGTTTCCCGATAGAAAGGGGAACCCTACAAGTACGTGATACTCTAAGTTCGGAACCCATATTCACCCAACCCAAGCCATAGGGTTTCTCATGCGGTTCAGTTTTCAACCCAAGGAAATCAACTAATTTCTGCGAAACTAAATTTTCAGTGCAACCATTGTCAACAATTAAATTGCATACCTTGTTAGCAACGGAGCAGTATGCACGAAAAAGATTCTTCCTCTGTCCCTCATCCTTGGAAGATAACAATATCTGTTGAAGAACACAACCCACATGCTCCTCGGATTCCTCCTGCGCGAACTCGTCCCCTTCATACTCATCATTCTCCTCCTCTACTTGCTCTTCGTCTTCCTCCCCTAGGAATGCAGCAGTCGCCCTACTGGGGCAAACGTTGGACCTATGCCCATATCCCTGACAGCGAAAACACTTATCTCCCCTTGGTTTGGCATACGGATTTGCTGTTTTCTGTACTGGTGCCTTGTTTACTGTCGAGTTGCTTGCTGCCACACGGTTCCCTGTCGCACTGTTTCCCGCTGAACTGTTCCCGGCTGAACTGCTAGCCACCCCTTTCTCCTTGTTACTCCCTTCATCAGCACCGCCTTGCGGACTCCATTTACGAAAAGGAGCATTAAAGACCCTTGCACTCGATTTTTCCATTAGCTCCGCTCTCAAGGCCAGAGTAGAAGCATCCGTCAAGTTCCGTACTTGATGCAAACCCATCTTGTCCTGTATTGAGGCCTTCAGGCCATTGATATAGCGTGCAACCTTTTGTTCCTCAGACTCGTCAATCTCCACCCTTGCCGTGTACCGCTGAAACTCAGTAGTGTACTCATCAACCGTCCTTTTGCCTTGTACACAATTGAGATACAACTTGTACAAAATCTGCTCATAATCTGCGGGCAAGAACCTCCCTGAGATCAACTGCTTCATCCGTCTCCAAGTCCTAACTGGTTCCTTTCCCTGCCGTCGCCTCTGCACTACCAGTTTATCCCACCATACTGCAGCAGTACTCTTCAAACGAATCGCTACCATCTTCACCTGTTTATTAGCAGGTACCTCCATGACCTCAAAAAAACGATCGACACTAGTCTGCCAATCTAGAAAATCCTCTATACCCATGGTTCCATAAAAATGAGGGATTTCAGCCTTGATTCTATAATCATGGCGATTTTGATTGTTACCTTGTTCTCCGTCATCCTCAACGATTTCTTCCTCCGAACTGGATCCATCTTCTTCCCGGTTCTCCACCCTCTGCGGACGGTGAACGTGTTCCTCCCTGTCTCTTTCATCCCTACGGTCTCGATTACCATTCTGACCCTGTTGAGCAGCAACCAACGCGGCGATCTGTGTAGTCAACGCAGCGATGGCGTTAGTAATCCCCTCGATATCAGCCTTGGTAGCTTGATCTCCCATGATTCTTCCGTACGATATAAAAGACAGGATATGGCCTGCTCTGATACCAACTGACGCAGCACGGAAGCAATAGGTTTCGTGATTAGCGCACTAATCACAAGAATTCACAAGCAATGAATCCTTAAACACAGATCTGGAATCCACCAGGAAATTAAAGAGAAATCTCTTTGAATTGAAAATCAAGAATAATAAGTTGTTTACCAAAATAAGAAGACTAAGTATTTATACTCCTACCTAGGCAGCAAATAAAAGAGTTCCCAAAAATAATAAAATACCAAAACTAAGCAATTTTCCGTAATTAAAACGCAATCAGTCTTCATCTCCCCGTCTTGAGCGCGGCCGCCCTTTGGCCCAGCGCGGTCACGCAACACTCCAGAAAATTATGCCTGGCCTTCATCGTCGTCAGCGCGGTCGCCCTCTCCCCTAGTGCGGTCGCGCACTTGTCCAGAGTCTTCAAAGCTCGTCACCATGTCCTCCAGCGCGGCCGCCAACCCCACGAGCGTGGTCGCTCTGGCTCCTGTATCAATATATGACTACCTAATAAATATGCCGAGAGGGATGTGTGGTTAATCTAGGTGAAGTTATTACATGCTTGGTTGCTTTTGAGCTTAAGTACTACTACTAGCAAGTTTGATGTATGTCCATCTTTTTATCCTATAATAAGTTGATGCTCTTGCATCACATGCATTTTGTTTGAGCAAAATACCATCCACTTCTTGTTTGTATATGATGTTCATAAGCATTCATTCATCTGGATATTCATACTTGAGGTTAATAGTTAATACTCCCTCCGTCCCTAAATGAATGTCCCAATTTCATATAGGAGACATTCTGGAAATGCTTTCTTTTTAAATGACAAATATATATAAATATTCTTTTTTTCAACTTTCCAAACATTTAGTTTTGCAAGTATAGAGTGACTGGTGAATTTGTTTTTGTAAAAAAACATTTAGGGACAATTATTTTTAAAAAATGATTCATTTTGGGACAAACATTTCTTGAAAATTGATATTTATTTGGAGACAAAGGGAGTAGAAGTTAAGCACACAATTCTTCGTCTTTGATTTATTCTTTTGCATGTTTTCTCGATCCATCAAAAATGGATATTTCGTTAGTTTTTTAATACCATACTTTAAAAAAAAAGTAGTACGTTGCATTATTTGATATTTTTGTCAGAAGTACAACTCCTTCCGTCCATAAATGAATATTCGAATTTCATAAGCATTCATCTGCATTTTATTTTTTTTTGCACTTGTAATTTTAGTTCATGACAACTGTGCATTGTGTGGAAGGAAACATGAGTATCTTTTATATTCTAGGAGATTTGTTTTCATCAAATCTCTTGAGATTTTTGCCTTTGCCGAAGGATTTTATATTTTGAGGTTTTGACCAATAAGTCATTTGTCAAAATCTTACAAAAAATGCATTTTTTTCTTAAGTTTAGAAAAAACGTGTTTTGATTTCCCCGCTAGTGCCAGTGTTTGAGTAACAAAGTGCCGGTGTAAAGAGTGTCAGTGCATGTATTATTAAGTGCCAGTGTAAAAAAGTATCAGTATTAGTGTAACAAAGTGTCAGTGTGTGTATTATTAAGTGTCAGTGTTAGTATAAAAAAGTGACAGTGTAGTGTAACAAAGTGTCAATGAAGAGTGCCAGACCAGTTTAAACTGGTCAGGGCCTGTTTGGTAAAACTGAAAATTAAGCTCTGAAAATGTATGATACAGCTAGCTACAGAGGAAGAGCAACGGAGCAATGCTGATGCTGAAAGGAGCAAGGATGTTGCTGAACTGATGCTGAAAAGGACCAAGGGGCTTCAGGCGGCCGCCCCGTTCTCACCCAGACGTGCGCCTCGCTTGAAGAACATCAAGGCCAAGTTTCTGGGCCCGAGGCGGGCGCCTCAAGTGACTGGCAGATTTGCTCACATTGCTGATGTTTTAATCGTTGTTGTTTTATTTAATTAACTTAGGGGTATTTTGGTACTTTGTTTGCTATTTCGTTTTAGGGTTTTAGGAGAGTATTTAAACATCTTTATGGCTTTGAATAACTTAGTTTTGGATTTTATGAATTGAATTAAAGGACAAGAACGGATGTGCCTTCTTTGTTAACGAATCTTGTTGGTTTTCGTTCGGTTCCATCTCATAACCTCCGTTTCCTACATCATTTGGTATCAGTTGTCTTGTCTGGACGATTTGAGGCCGAACGAGGGCGTGGAGTTCGTGGAGGAAGAGGTGTTCGTGGAAGGGGCCGTGCAGCGGATCCTCCGGCAGATGATCATCACCGCGAGGGTGATATGCGCGATATTGAGATCGACGATCTGAGAAGACAGGTTCAGGTACTTCAACTCCAAGTTCGAAATCGTAGAAATCGTGGGGGGGACACCGCTGATTATAGGTTCTGATTCGGAAGATTCTTCCGAGGGTACGGAGTATCACAAGGGAGTCAATCCCTTTGCCAGAAATCGTGGACATCTGAATGGGTATGAGGAAGACGCTTTGAAGGATGTCGGTGTCAAGATCGAAATTCCGGAATTCGAAGGTAAGACTCATCCTGACGAGTTCATTGATTGGTTAAATACTGTTGAACGTATTTTTGATTTAAAACCTATGAATGATGCTACTAAGGTGAAAGTAGTAGCAATCAAATTGAAGAAACATGCTTCGATTTGGTGGGAACATGTTAAGAAACAACGGGCTAGGGAGGGTAAATCCAAGGTTCAATCTTGGGATAAGATGAAGAAATTGCTTAGGCATAAGTTTCTTCCGGAACACTATAGACAGGATTCGTTTCTTGCTTATCATAATCTGAGGCAAGGGGATATGTCTGTAGAAGAATTTATTCACGAGTTTGACCGTTTGTGGATGAAGTGTGATGTTGCAAAAGAAGACGAGCAAACAGTAGCCCATTTTCTTGGGGGATTACGTACTGATATTTCAGATGTTGTTCACCTGCAGCAATACTGGACCTATGATGATGTTTGTAGGCTTGCTTTGAAGGTTGAAAAGCAATTGCAGAGAAAGAAGGGTGTCATTAGTTGGTAACACAAGAATTTTTCGGGTAATCATAGTAGTGGGAGTCCTAGCAAGGTTGAGGGAAGTACACCAACAATTCCGGTTACACCAATGCCCAAATCTGCGTACAGCTGAAGCTTCAAGGGGTAACAAGCCCACGAGGTGCTTCAAATGCCATGGGATTGGTCACCTAAGGGCCGAGTGCCCCAATCGACATGTTGTTGCGTTAGTGGAGGATAATCCACCAGTTTATGATGAAGCACCACATGATTCAGGTGGTGACACTGAAGAAGTGTACGCAGATCAAGGAGTGGCATTGGTGGTTCAACAGGTGTTGAATGTGACGGATGTGGAAGACGAGGAGTGGCTTAGACATAACATTTTTTGGACTAATTGCATTGCCAAAGGGAAAGTGTGCAAAGTAATCATTGATGGTGGTAGCTGTGAAAACATCGTTTCTACGGAGATGGTTGAGAAATTGAGCTTGAAGACGGAAGAACACCCACAACTGTACAAGTTGTCTTGGTTAAGCGAGGGGAGTTCATTGAAGGTCAACAAGCGGTGTTTGGTGCAATTTTCCATTGGCAAACGTTACTCGGATGATGTATGGTGTGATGTTGTACCAATGGTTGCGTGTCATGTATTGCTTGGTCGTCCGTGGTTGTTTGATCGGAGGGTTAAGCATGATGGCTACAAGAACACTTATACCTTTACGAAAGATGGCGTGACGGTTACATTGTACCCTACTCTCTCTAGAAAGAAACTTGACTCAGATAAGGCTTCCGTCCCCATTAATCATCAACTCCTCGAGTGGTCTAGCGTGGATGGTACATCGAGCGACATAGTAGGTCCAAGCAAGAATGGGTACACACCGGCAGTTTAATTGTCCTTCAGGCGGGAGGACTACTTTGGGTTCACTTGAGCAAGATTGGATTTCTGTTGAAGCAACTTGTTGGTATCGACTCGTGGTCGAGTCTTTTTCAAGGGGGGTGAATGATACAGCTACAGAGGAGGAGCAACGGAGCAATGCGTCTTTGAAAGGAGCAAGGATGTTGCTGAACTGATGCTGATTAGGACCAAGGGGCTTCAGGCGGCCGCCCCGTTTTCACCCAGGCGTGCACCTCGCTTGAAGAACATCAAGGCCAATTTTCTGGGCCCGAGGCGGGCGCCTCAAGAATGCCCAGGCGGGCGCCTCAAGTGACGGGCAGATTTGCTCACATTGCTGATGTTTTAATCGTTGCTGTTTTATTTAATTAACTTAGGGGTATTTTGGTACTTTGTTTGCTATTTCGTTTTAGGGTTTTAGGAGAGTATTTAAACATCTTTATGGCTTTGAATAACTTAGTTTTGGATTTTATGAATTGAATTAAAGGACAAGAACGGCTGTGCCTTCTTTGTTAACGAATCTTGTTGGTTTTCGTTCGGTTCCATCTCATAACCTCCGTTTCCTACATCAATGTAGAGCTGAAAAATATAGAGCTGAATTTATTAAGTTGCTGAATTTTAATAGTTCAGTTTGTTTGATAATGGCAAACCACTTATATCTGAATCCATATATAATATTAAAGCAGAAGAAAATCCAAGCTCCATAGCTCGCCACGTGGCAAGCTCTTATTCGCTGATATTTTGCATTTTGGCCCTTAAATTTCATCAATAAATCAGCTATTTGGTCCATAAATAACAATCATTTGTGTTTTAGTCCTTTTAATTCATTTGTGTTTTATTCCTTTGAAAATTAAATTCCCCAATAATTCAAATTTTTGGTCCATAAAAATCATTCATTTGTGTTTTAGTCCTTTTAATTCATTTGTGTTTTAGTCCTTTAAAAATTAAATCCAATAGATCCTGGTAATTTGATTCATAATAAATCCAATAAGTTTAATTAATTAATAATTATACATTAAAATAAATCCAATAATTTTATTTAAATGTTTTATATCAAAATTATCGTCTCACTTTTTTATTGTTGTACATAAACCTAACATATTGTTTTCGTTTATTTAAATGAAATTAATTATTAATTAAACTTATATTCTTTTTAAATGAAATTTTAGTCCTTTGAAAATTAAATCCAATAGATCCTAGTAATTTGATTCATAATAAATCCAATAATTTTAATTAATTAATAATTATACATTAAAATAAATCCAATAAGTTTATTTAAATGAAATAAACCAATAATTTTATTTAAATGTTTTATATCAAAATTATCGTCTCACTTTTTTATTGTTGTATATAAACCTAACATATTGTTTTCGTTTATTTAAATGAAATTAATTATTAATTAAACTTATATTCTTTTTAAATGAAATTACAGATTATGGCCATTTTCGCCAATAATTCACATTTTTGGTCCATAGAAATCATTCATTTGTGTTTTAGTCCTTTTAATTCATTTGTGTTTTAGTTGTTGTCTGTACAGAATCATTTCCAATAAGTTTAATTAATTAATAATTATACATTAAAATAAATCCAATAAGTTTATTTAAATGAAATAAATCCAATAAGTTTATTTAAATGTTGTATATCAAAATTATTGTCTCACTTTTTTATTGTTGTATATAAACCTAGCATATTGTTTTCGTTTATTTAAATGAAATTAATTATTAATTAAACTTATATTCTTTTTAAATGAAATTACAGTTTATGACTATTTTCGCCAATAATTCACATTTTTGGACCATAGAAGTCATTCATTTGTGTTTTAGTCCTTTTAATTCATTTGTGTTTTAGTTGTTGTCTATACAGAATCATTTCCAATAAGTTTAATTAATTAATAATTATACATCAAAATAAATCCAATAAGTTTATTTAAATGAAATAAATCCAATAAGTTTATTTAAATGTTTTATATCAAAATTATCGTCTCACTTTTTTATTGTTGTATATAAACCTAACATATTGTTTTCGTTTATTGAAATTAATTATTAATTAAACTTATATTCTTTTTAAATGAAATTACAGATTATGACCATTTTCGCCAATAATTTACATATTTGGTCCATAGAAATCATTCATATGTTTTAGTCCTTTTAATTCATTTGTGTTTTAGTTGTTGTCAATACAGAATCATTTGTAGCTTAGTCCTTTAAAAAAAGATTCATTTTGTAGATTGGTCCTTTAAAAAGTCAAACCAATAAATCAAGGTTAATTTGAAAAAGTCCCGAAATTTTAGGTTAATGTTGTAGAGATAAGTTTCAATTCAAAAATAGTGAATTCGGTTAATTTTATTAATTGCCGAAATTTTATGACGTGGAAAGACATGTGTAATTCTCTTATTGGTCTTAGTTTCAAATATTTTTTTCATTTAATAAAAGGTTAATGTTTATAAAGTAAATATTTATACAGTAAATTATCTCGATTTAAGCCCAATCAACATTTGAATTTTGAAATCCAATTTTGAATTTTCAGAGAACGGGAAAGCAATATTAGTAAATAAGGAAATGTAACTCTTCAAAACTGGATCGATTAATATTTTATTCAAATGCACATTTTTTGTTTTTAAATTTTTTATTTATAATTAATTTTGAGACAGAAGAAGTAGTACTATAATTATGATCCATATACATATAAATTTATTTTATAAATTGAAATATTTGGTATATAAATTAGAAATAGTTACAATAATATAGTCTAATAAATGAATTTTTTTTTTTTTATTTTAAGCAAAATAAAAATTGATCAATTATTTTTATTTTGGGACGAAAGAAATATTAATGTAATGATCTATATACATGCAAGAGTCTTATAAATAGGAATTTAAAAATATAATCAAAGAGTAACGGTCCAAAAATAAATATTATTTTTTAAAAATAATTTATTTATAATTCTTTTTGAGATAAAAGAATTAATACTAGAATGATCCATATACATACACAGAGTTGTACCGATAGAATGATTGTACCATTTTTTTAATCTTCTTTTTATTTTTTGAAAGAAAGTTGTTTTATCTTAAAAAAAAAAATGTGCATATCACGTTGATTACGCGTTAGTTACGATTAACCTCCAAGAAACACGTAATATTCCGTAACATTGAAAAAAAGATAACTTCAATATAATTAAATTGATCGCAATTACGCGTATTGTACCCAAAATTAATGCACATAAACCAACTACTAAATTAGATATATCAAGCAAATTAATTTGAATATTTGAAAACATTAATTTAAATCCAAATTTAAACTCAAATTTAAAATGATTTGAAATTGGAACTCAATCTCATTTGAGAATTGATTAATTTAGCCAGCTACCTGCATAATCTAATCTATAAATGAATACAAAATTTTAACATATTTGCATACCCTCCCAAGAGCTTAAGGAAATAAATCCTATTTAAGTTAATATTTTGAATATTAACTACTCTCTCCGTCCCGTATAAGAATGCACCCTTGACTTTTTTTATCAAACTTTGACCAATAATTTAACAAAAAATAATTATCATAACAAAAATCGAAACCGAAAATATTATTAATTGTGATACAATAACAATTTTTATATTTTCGCCAATACATTCATTATATAGGAAGAAATTCCTTATATAACTCAATTAAAGCAAAAATATTTACATTACATTCAAATATTTCAAGATAAGGAAGTAAATTTAAATATTTACATTACATTCAAATTAAGTTGACTTATGAAAAGTATATACAATCAGATCAACAAACATATATTTTTGCTAGATTTAAGTAATTGATTGAACCATACATATTTTCTAAAAATATATCTGCTTCCCTCTTTTTGGATAGCTCAAATGTGAATAAATTCATATCTTTGAATTTCAAATTTAATTTCGAATTTAAGCAAAACAGATTTCAAATATTTTATTCGAGCAAAATCAAAGGAGTTGATTTACATAATAATTAAGAAATTTAGCAAAATCAAAGGAGTTGATTTATACGTATTTTATTCGACCAAAATCAAAGGAGTTAATTTTGGGAAAAAAATCGCTTGAAGATAAAGAAAATAAAAAATTAGCTTATTTGAAGCAAGAAATTAAGAAAATTAAGAACTTAAAATTACCTTTGAAGATAAAGAAAAGAAAACTGTTTTGAAGATTAATTTTTAATCTTATCTTAATTTAAGCACATTGAAATATTTTGAAGATTTCATTTCTATCATAATTTAACCAAAAAATTAAATTATTCGAAATTAAAATTTAATTTAGATGAATATAAACATGCTAATCATTAACCTTTATCATTGTGTTCTTTTTTTTTCTCACATTCATCTCGGTTTCTCTTTCTTTTCAACCGTAATTAGGTCATCCAAGGTAATTTTAAGTTCTTCCTTTTCTTAGTTTCTTGCTCCAAATAAGCTAATTTTTTCTTTTCTTTATCTTCAAAATTTCAGTGTTTTAGTGTTACATATTCATCTCAATTCCAGTTATATTATTTTTGTGTTAAAAATTGTTATTGAATTGCAGAAGAAGGGTTAATTATAATTTCGTAATATTAGTGTTATTAACATTATATTTGTTGAAAGAAGTTGAGTGGGAAGCTTCATAACCCTACTCATATTTCATCTATTGTGTTTGCACACATATATTATTCAATCTAAAACAAACTTAATGAATAGTAATTATTCATTTTCTGATCCCTTATGCAGGTGCATTAACCTCCAGCTTTTGGTTTCAAGTCTCATCACATTGAAACATATCTACCTCCAAGCTTTATTTTTGTAAGTAATATCATTTTATCTTTTTGTCATGTCCAGAATACACTTATGAAATAGGTTCCTTTCCACGATTAAAAGATTATAGCAAAGAGGTAAGTAGGATTGAGATGATGTGATCATTAAAAAAAATATTGAATTAGTATCTCCCTCCCTCCCTTCTTTCACATTGGCAGCAATTTGAATATGAATACATAAATTGGTTAGATTAGAAAGTTTTCATTATCATTTGATTCATTCAATATATCAAATATGTATACTGCATGACAATTAATTTTAAACGGACACCATGCCCCTTATTCCACAACTTTTTTTCATCATTTTTAATTATTTATTACATCAGTACACGTACATAAACTGTCCACAAATCTCTTTTGCATCAATCTACTGACAATAACTCCTTCCTCCGGCCCCCTTCCTTTTCTCCAATTCTGATCTTAAAAATAGAACTCAGAACTCCCAACAGCAATAGCCATTTGATTATATGTTTTTGAATTTTTTTCATCTTTTTCAATTATTGATTACACATCAGTAGTATATGTGCAATTATTGTTGGATTCAATTAGTTCCTTTCCTCCAGTTAATATTTCAAAAAAAATCCCCATAATTAATGACGTAAAAATGTACATAAACTGTCCACAAATCTCTTCTGCATCAATATTCTTTGTTGAGAAATCACTACAGAGGATCTTAAGAGAACATTAGACCTAGATACAGAGCACCAGAATGATGATAGAATTCCAATAGATGTGCTGAAGTGTTGTGCAGTTAGCAAAGCGTGCCTTGACCAAAACTGCAATAACTCCGTGCCCAAACACTATTTTTATGAACCGAATTTTTTGTTAGAAAATAGACTCACAAATCTTTCCAACCATGTACCCCACCCCTTCTAGATCCTTCCGAGTCGATACAGTTTATTCAGCCAAGTTGACTCAAATTCCAGCACTGCAGATTCTGCACAAGAGAAATTATAACATTTTGCTTGATAGCTAAAGCTTTGATAACTATATTCAAGGGAGCAGCTAATATTTTGTTTTGGTAAATGATTGTCAAGTGGTTGAAACTTGAAATGTTGGTATGATTTTGACACATTTATGAACTATGGGTATACATAATTCAGATTTATAATAATCACAACTTGAGTATTATCTGAAATGCTTCATAAGGTCCTGAGTCGTGCTTCCTTGATGTATCTTGATTGTGCATTCAGAAATTTTTATATCTTCTCCATCTCTTAAAAAATCGGTGAGCAAGTGTACACACATTTTTTTTATAATAGAAATAGATATATGTGACCAAAATATGTTTGGTCATCCTAACACATATTGGCTAAATGGAGTTATTCTGAATGTAGTAAAGTAATTTTCTATGTGTACAGGATACTCCCTCCGTTCCTAAATTATCGTGTCAATTTTTTTATTGTTGGATATAAACCTAACATATTGTTTTTGTTTATTTAAATGAAATTACAGATTATGGCAACAAGTAATAATAAGTCTAACTATGCCCGTCGAATTTCGACGGGTTACTCACTAGTTTATTTAAAGTTTGAACTTAACATTCAAAAAATTATTTGAATAATCTTAATGTGTGTATAATAAAATAAACTCTCAACGTATACGTCACTATTATTATAATTAGATTATATTTTATAATATTTAAATATTTTTATTAGTACTTTTTTTTACCCATAATAAAATTTATTTTGTTAATTATTTTGATAAACTTGTCTAAACTTTGAAAAAAATGAAAAAAATAATAATTATGATACTCTATTAAAATATTATTAATATCAATAGTTTAATATAAATAAAATTACATTTTAATACTAGATCAAATATATTTTATATGAAAAGTTAAAATATTTCAACAAAAGAAAGTAACATTTAATATATAAATAAAATAGTTGATGGATGGATTTGAACTCATTCCATTTTTAACTCTTTCTTTCTCCCTCTTAATTGTTTAAGCTACTCATTTCCAACTTAAAATTAATAGTCTTTTTTAAGACAATCTTAATTAATTAAGTGATTGCAATTTATCTTACCAACATGCTTAACTTTTTAATCTCTTAAAGTGTTTCAAATTAAGAGCTTAATGGGGTTACCAAACAAGCCCTCAGTGCATGTATTACTAAGTGCCAGTATAAAAAAGTGTCAGTGTTAGTGTTAAAAAGTGCCAGTATTAGTTTAAACAAATGTCAGTGTGAAGAGTGCTAGTGTATATATTATTAAGTGTCAGTATAAAACAGTGCCAGTGTAGGGTAAAAAAGTGTCAGTGTTAGTATAAAAATTGTCAGTGTGAATAGTGTCAGTGCATGTATTATTAAGTGCCAGTGTAAAAATGGTTTTTCCTTAAGCTTAGAAAAAAATGCGTTTTTTATAAGACCAACTCAAATCCTTTTAGCCAATGAATACTATCTTTAAAAACACATTTTCAAATCTCGCCAATAAATCCCAGGACCATTTTGCCCCTATCAATCTATTTTCGTAGTTGTATGATTTCACAGTTGTGTAATTTCACAATTGTATGATTACTCAGTTATGTGATTTCACATTTGTGTCATTTTTCACTAGTAAAATTATTTCTCAATTGATTTCACTGTTGTATGATTACACAATTGTGTGATTTCACATTTGTATGAATAGACGGTTGTGTGATTACACAGTTATGTCATTTTTTATTTTTCACTTGTAAAATCATTTCTCAATTTATTTCACAGTTGTATGATTACATAATTATATGATTACACAGTTGTGTGATTTCACATTTGTATGATTACACAGTTGTGTCATTTTTCACTTGTAAAATTATTTTTCAATTGATTTCACAGTTGAGTGATTTCAAATTAGAGGCTTTAACTAATAAGTCATTTAGTCAAATGAAAACTATCTTAAAGAACTGACATTTTCAAATCTCACCAAAAAGTCATTGAAATTTTTGTTGGACCAAATTGCCCCTCCACTCGGGCCCACATACCAACTAAGCAGTGAGCCGCCAAGCGCCTTTAGATCATGCGGTTTTTTTTTCTTCTCCTCTCCTCTCTTTCTCTCTCCTAATCTATCTCTTCCTTTTTTTTCCTCAAAATTTTAAAATACAATATTTCAAAATCTAAAAATCGAAAAAATAATCTGAAAACATCGTTTTAATCATATCATCATCATGACGAATCAAACATCTACACTCAAGATATATTTCAAATTTTATAAATAAAAATTTCATTTTTCATTTGTAAAAAATTGAGAAAATCATTTTTCACTTGTTCACACCTAAGTATAAAAACTGATAAATTTACCTCTCAATTTTTCACAATTAATACTCAATTTAATAGACATTCACTTCTCATTTTTTCACACTTGAGTATAAAATTGAGACATTTATTTCTCATTTGTTAATAAATGAGTATAAAAACTGATAAATTCATCTCTTAGTTTTTCGCAATCGATACTCAATTTTTTAGATAAACTGATGTCACATTGCACTTGTAAAAATTGAAACATTCATTTCTCAGTTATTTATACCATGTTAACGCCATAGCCTTATATTTTTACACACCAAAAATAACAACCGACTCATTTTAGAAATTACATAACGATAATAAGTACTTCCTCCGTTTCAATTGAGATAAGATTTTTTTGAATGACGCGAGAATCAAGGGAAAATGTTAGTTGAGTATGTGTTGTGAGTATGAAAAGTGGGGTAGGAAAGATAAAGTGGGTCAGAGAGGATAATAAGTAGAAAGCAATCGTGAGTGTAAAAATAGGTCTCCTTAATAAAATATTTCTATTTTGGGGTTGTCTTATTTCGAGTATGACACTGCAGGGCAAAATATCCTGATTCGAGCATAGGTTTGGTATTAACTATTTTTACTAGGAATGAATAAACGATCCCTGGATTAATTAGCGGGTTAAAACGGGCTAGTTGTGAAGCCACACATAAAACTAGAACGTTTATTGTTGTGATTCAGCTTCAATTAATGTTTGAGAATTCTTTTTGACTGGGTGAAAGAGATGCTGTCTAGTGGGTGAAGAAATGTGAGTCAACTTGTCAAAAAGTTGACCCCGTGGAGCAACCAAAGAAGCCACACATGAAAAACTTCCGAAATCTAACCAAAAGAAGGCATTCCCAAAGGCCAGACAGATTGTGAAACAGCCCTTGGAAGCCGAGAAACTTTTCTTCCGGTCAAGAAGTACCAAAGCTGATGGCTCTTGGTAGCGGTTACTAGGAACACAAAGTTTGGACAATGCTATGAAAAAAGGAAATAAAATACAAACTGATGGAATAATTATCGGACGTGTATTGAACGAGTAGCTGCACAATTTAGGATAGCACAAAACTGCAAATCCAAACCTTGAGAGCAATGTCAAAAGAGGTAGCTTTGGCCACAAGGAAACTGACCCTTACACAAGCATAAAACACAATTTTGGTTAGAAAATGATTTGGCAATGTTTGACAGGATTTTGTGACTTGTAGACCACAATAAGTATCCAATAAAAAACTGCCAAGTGTTTTGTGTCCCATTGTGAGTATTTTTGTACCCCTAGCATTGCTCCAAGCATACAGGCAATGGATACCCAAAACGAAAGAAAACAAAAGGTAATAAAAAACCAGAAACCCTAGTACTAACCCTTTCATAAAACTAAATTCTAAAAAAATACTCATAAATTGAAGGTACAAGACATAAACCACAACAAGAGCCGCCTTGAGTAGAGTTGTCCAAACCAATTTGAGTAAGGTTTAGACAGTCAGTTGAATTACCACCACTCGAACCCACTAATATTTCAGGATTCCTACATTTTAGCCAAATAAAACTTTTCACAGGAAGGAGGGAAGGCCAAAACCATAGTTTAAACCTTATCTATAGTAATAGAAATATATTAAACGCTAAGTACCTACCTAAGCATCCCAAAATGACTCCATAAAGGAGTTCTACCTCACTTACAAATGGTCTAAAGTTAAAACAAAATGCCAGCAAGTTCAAGCACAAACAAGTATGAACGTTGTTCATATCTTTGGCAGACAACTATTTACCTATTTGCGAATTAAAAAAATAATCAACAAAAACTTCACAGTGGGCAACTAGCAAAAGTCTGCATAATACCTGGCTGCATTTATATTTCCCCATTCACAACAAAAATTATATTCTGGGCCACCTCATTCCTTTAAAGTTCACAGAGATGTACAACAAGGAGCGAACTTATATTTCTCAAGATTGGCATGAGCATCCTAAAAGGGAAAAAAATCTAAAATTATACATTTCTTTTCAAGCAGATAACCTAATATCCATTCTTCTCCCACACTTCCATATGTGTAGTTCTGTAGCAGTGATGTGCAAATGCCAGCATTTAGCTAGCATTAAAAATGATCAGGGGCGATGCAAATACAGTTGATTAGGAAGGAGCGGAAATTAATTACCTATCATAATGAAAGACATTGTACCCTATCAGGAAGATTCTTAGGCAAAGGAACTGCAGTAACATATCTCTGTGGAACGAGTTTCTGAGCATTAGCAGCTGTGTCAGATGATGAGCCCTCGGGCCCGTCCGATTGTCCCCGCCCATGGAACTTAGCAAAACGATTTATGACGGAAAACTTCTCAAGATCTTGACATTCCACTCTCAAGTCCAAGACTGATGCTCTCTTGTCCATACTGTAAACAAGGAAAACCAGAAAGATGAAACACGGAAAATAATCGACTTCGACAAACAAGAGTAGCACTAGCAGCAGCAGAACGAAACTAGACAGCAAACTTCACTTGGGTAAAGTATGTTATAGGCAAGTAAGAAAAGTAAAACAGGCTTCATACAAGACAGAAGGATAGCAAATTGTTGGCTATACAACAGCTCAGCATAACCATCCCTGATTATATACCAAGTACAGGCCAGTAGTATGGCTCTCAGGTCATTAAAATTGCTATCACATCGCTAAAACTTTTCTCAGACAGAATAAGTCAACATAAAGTAATCTTGAACCCAAATAACATGTTGGGATCCAAGTTGAGAAACCAAAAAGGGATGCTAATTCTTACATATTTGCAGAAGGGGAAAGCATGTGTAAGATTTGACCTCAGCCTGCGAAAGCACGATTGTAATTTGGCATAGTTTCAGCAGTAATCAATAGAATTGTTAGTTTTTCAATTCTGTTCACATCGATCTTCCCATGTACCAATCATGAAATCACCCTGGAGGCCAGGACATAATCTAAATCCCATTCCATTTCAGGCTTGACCTATTCATTGCCATTCTGTTCCCATGGAATTTCATCTAAATTACTATTCCATTCTCACAAGTTTCATTTTGTGAAACAAGCATCAGCTTAGTGGTCTCATTTTCTTTTTCTTTTTAAAACCCAAAGAATTTCCCTTCTTACAGATGTGATCAGCTATTGCTTTGTTCTAAATGTAATTAATAAAGCTCCCTCAACGAAAGATTCAAACCTTTGTAGTACAGTTTAAATTAAGCTTTTACCCCCTCCTTTGCAAAAAGAATGTCTTGCTTACTAATTTTCATATTTTTCCCACACAAGATCCAATTTCTGAAAGTGAAAAAAAAAAATTACGTTATTTCCTACTATATCCCTCATTAACTACATAGTTTTGATTGCTTTGGGACTCTAATTATGTGAAAGCTAAAATAATGCTTAATTGTTATAATAAAAAATACTGCTCTAATTAACAAGGGCAGATCAGAAAAATTGCCTCTAATTATTTATTTTCCTTAAATGTATGAAAAGTAAAACATGATTTCTTTTCTTTTCTTTTCTTTTTTTTTTTTGGGGGGGGGGGGGGTGGAACAAGTTTTTTTAAAATATTTTTAATTCATAATGATATCAGCGTGATTGGCCTGCGGCCACTATAAATATTGATAGAGCATTTATTTATTGTTGGTGGCAAAGTTAGATTTTATGCAGTATTTAATTGTGGCCGGTTGCCCAGTTAGATTTTACTTTGGTATTTATTATTGGCTAAAATAGCCCAGTTAAATTTTGGTAGGCATCTGTTAGCGGTCAGTCACCTCATTTTATTTGTTTGTTGCCGGTTAAATTTTATTTCGTTATTTGTTTGGAAACGGTGATCCACTTAAATGTTTAATGTTAGTTGTGTGTTTGTGGCCAGGGACAGTTAAATTTTGCTTATATGCAAGCACTCTTATTAGTTATTACAATAATCACAAATACGAAAAATAGATTCTATGTGTCAGTGTTAAGATTTTATGTCTTTGATAGTGTATTTTATAGTTCTCGGTATTTCGAAATTAAATCCCCCCCCACACACAATGAATATACTGGATCCGGCACTGATGACAATGACTATATTGTTGGACTTAACTGTCTAGATTGGCTTGATCACCAATCTTGTTTGTACTATACCCCAAGTGCAATATAATTCCACACAGGTTATATAGTAGGGATGAGATAATTTGCACTTAATTGAAGAACATGAATATTTTCACATTCGCATGTAAGATAGTATTATTAGACAGAGGAGCGGTTTCATGGTGTTGGAGACCGGTGTGGCAGTTTCATTTGAAGCATGCATCGGATTATGCTAATGCTCTATCACAGGTTTGAAGGGGGGAGGGGAGTTCCCAAATGAGGAGATTGTGAGGAAGGCAAACTCCATGCAACAACCATTTCCATTCTCTAAGCAACTTCTGGTAATCTATTTTTCTATTCATGTGTGAGATCAATCTTTGTTGATCTACACCTCAAGCATCGAGGCTTGCCCAAAGAAAAACACTTCATAGCACCAACAACAAAAAAAGTGAACAGATCAAGCTCGCATAAGCTCTCCCTAAGATTCATTAGGCAACATGTTAAAAGACAAAGTCCTTATAGCTATACCTCAACAAATCATTTTCCAACTTCCTTGCTCTGCCCATAAAGTTCTCCACAGCTTCTGGAAGATGCTGATCATCAGTTCTTTCAGATGGTTTACTCCTAGTAGATAAGGTAGAGACTCTTCGTCATGATATAAACGAGGTATATGCATTTATTTATTTAATATATTCCAGATTAAATGATTGATGAATAATTTCAGATATAAAGAAGTTCTTACAAGTTTGATCCCCCGTGAGGAACAGCAGAAGAGACTAGACTGCAAGCATCCCCTAATGCGAGCCGCGCAGCAAAGTAAGAGACGCTATCATAGTTTGAATTAGCACCCGCGGATAGAATTGTCGCAGGGGGAGGACGAAGCAGTTGCTGCATCAATTGTGTTGTTGAGACAAGGCGTTTTCTTGATCTAATGACTGGGGCTATATCTTCAGATACTTCACCATCACCTTTGACCTGTAATCAGAAATAACATATTAGGGATATTCTAATCTAAACAAGACAAAAGAATAAACAAAAAAACAAAAAAAAACCTTCTCAATAAGCCGATTTGCTGATTTGGCCCATTCAGCTTCAGCCATACTGCAAGAAATGAAACACGAAGTACATTAGAGACAAACAAAAATTAACAAAAGGGAGAAGAGCAACAGTAACCATTCAAATGGCATGGAAGGACCAACATAACCAGAGCAGGGGGTAAATATATTGTATGCTTACGCCACACTCCATATCAAAGAAAGCTAGAGGGAACAAAACTCAATATGGTAACTGTTCTTTATGAAAATCACCTGAGAGTAGGAAGATTCCGAGAACTCTGTGACACTTCCTTATGCCAAGGATGGGGACTCTTGCGCTTCTTTTGTGTCAAAGCAACAGAATTTTGATCACTGACATTTGTAGACAACGGAGAGGAGAAACGCTCAATAGACACTGAAGATGGAGTTAAATTATGCATGGTAACCCCCATTTGACCTGTATCAGCAGTAGGATTTGCTAGCTCCTTTGACTTATCTGTCACCAAACTGCCAGAAGAGTTTCGAAGATTAAATGATTGCTCCACAGTTTTTACTGTAGCACCCTTTTGCATTTCATGCATTGGCAAAATCCTCCCATTTTTGAATGTTCCATATTGATTGAACCAAGAGGGGGCCATCTGAGGGCTGATCTGAGTGTATTCGGCTTTAACAGAAGAAATATTACTACCATGAGCATAGCTTTGAGATTCATTCTGCCGAAACATAAGCATATCTCTCGAAGGTACACTTCCAAATTGAGGTGGCGTGCTTTTTTCGCCATTATCAACTGGTCCAGAGAAGCTTAGCATTTTAGAATCTACAGAAGAAACTGTGGTATCTCGAACAGTGACATCTGCCACCATATTATTGTGTTCATTTGGCTGCCCTGTCCTTGGAACTACTTGCTGACCCACCAGAAAATCATCAGGTCCTTTAAATCTTTTTGATCCCCTATCACTTGGATCACTATCTGAATCCTTCATTGCCCGCATTTGATTCAATAAGGAGTAACTTTGATGAAAATTGTTTGGTTTTAGAGAACGGCCAAAGGCTTCAAGATCTCTCTGAGTTGAAGCAGCTTCATTGCCCGCGTCAGAGGTATGTCTGATGAGGGATTCATTCCCTTGTGATTCGTTCATCTTACGCACCAGATCAATGTTTCCAGGGGAGTCATTCTGAGATGGACTTCCTTTCAGTTGATCTTCTACACGAACAGAACCTTGCAAGTTACCAGAATTTGTACACAATTCGGATGAGAAAGTCCCTCTCTTTTCAGCATCTTGATTCTCAATAATCTGTCTACCTGAGGAAGTTGATTCCACAACATTCGAGTGGCGGGGGTGCAAAAGATTTGCATGGAACTTGTGAGCTTGAGTTCCTAAAGCGTGTTGTTGAGCTGGGACATTGGTCCATAAATTTGGCATCATTTTTGAAGAAGCACCATGTTGAGATGTGATAGAAGTGGGGTCAGGGAACTTCTCCCCCATTGAAAGTTGTGGAGGTTGAACTCTTTCAAGAGGATTGCTGACACTGGTTGTTCTGTTTGTATCAAATGAACTAGCATCATTGTTTTGACCATAGCCAGCCACATTGGCCAAAGAACCTTCTGCAGGCTGACCTGCGAGTACAGTACTACAAGATTCATCTGCCTGTCTAACATCCAGAGCATATCTATCAACAGATAAATTCTCAGAATGATTCACTGTAACATGTCCCTGAGCAGCAACCAAGGATTGACTTTGAGCCTGACTTCTTAAATAACCAGAACTTGAAGCAGAAGAGAAATTCCCCAACATTCTGGGCATCGAGGTTTCACTGTCAGTTTGTCCTGAATTTCTATTTCTATCATTTTTCAACCCTCCATGTGATGTTTCCTGGGAAGGTGGCAAAGACTGAACAGTACAGGGAGGAGCCAGCTCCGAATGACCCTTACCCTTTATCTCCATCTGAGTTGAAGAATTAGAATGGGTGGTTTGCAAATTTCTAGGAGCAGCATGATTTCCCGCAGAAAACCGTTGTAATGGAGGCGCCAGTTGTAAACCAAAACCTTGTGAATTGGAGGACTTACTTCTTGGGAGGTGACCAGCGGAACCATCAGAGTTTTCCGCTTCAGGGATCTCAGAAGATTGATTCTGTTCTGAAGGAGTGATGTGCTTCATTTTCCCATGCTCTCTTGATTGATCCACCTTGTGAAGAAGTTCCAGCATATTTTGACTACAGAATGCAACATTAAAGTACTGATGTAAGTATATAAAGACATTGTTTATTTTATGTTTGATTACCTGAGGATAGGCTGATGGGAAGAGAGAAAGGAGAAAAGGAAAGAAGGTATGGTGCATCTATTAAATTTTGAGAGACACAAACTATTAGATCTTCGTGAAAATGAACTCGTTAAATACAGTAATTGATGAATGAAAACAATGGGGCAACATTAAAGTAGCTGAGCTGTATGTAATACAGGTCTCAAGTGACCTTAACTTTTCTCCTCGTTAATACATATAACAAGAATTATGTATCCCTCAGGTAGCAAATAAACTTAGCTCTACCCCTCATTGAAAAATAATAAAGAGAAGCGTATTTTACATATTAAATGAGAATTAATGTTCTATTTCAATAGAGAAAGGAATCTTTGGACCGGATGGAGGTTCAAGAGGATAACCATACACAGCAACAACAACAACAACGCCTTAAAATTTGATGAATTAAAAAGGAAAAGGGAATGGGCAGCTTATTCACGGTACTTACCTAGCTTGTGAATTATTTGCCGCAGATGGACCAGGAGATCTCTCTACATAACCAAACATATTAGGCATATAACCAGGAAACATACCCCTGGAACGCGCCTCATCGTATCCTTTTGCTTCTACTTGTTGATCAAGTATATGCCCCTGGAATTAAGAAACATTAAAATCTTCTAACGGAATGATTCAAGAACACAATAACCATATGCAAGTCTACTCCACAACACACCTTTCCTGTATCAGCAGAACTATTAGGAACCTGACCAAAAAGCTTTGACTGCCCAGCATACCCTTGGTCTTGACCTTTCAATCCTAAAGAATGCTGCTGGGACATGGTGTGTAAATGGCTGCCCTGTCTAGATCTATAAGACGGCTCAATATCCTCATCCAAGTCTCCCATTGGATGATACTGAAACTTTCGTGGAGCAGCAGTTTTCTGGCCAGCCTGATTGGACGACTTCTGCCTTCCTACCAGAAGTGACCTCGAATCACCAGCATCTTTTGATAAATTAACAAGGTGAGATGTATTGGATGTATAGCTACCGCTAGAATTCTCTTTCCTACTGCTGCTCTGAACCTCATGCATTTTAAGTTCCTCCTTTTCAGAGCTATTCAAAGACGACTCTGAAACCTGAGGCCCTTTGTTCAAATGATGTTGTAATTTCCAGTAATTACGGGGGTGATTATTGGGAAGAAATTGACCCGTGTCCTCACCAACCTGTGCACCAGTGCTAAAATTTGGTACTGCAGCATTCACAGCAAAACCCTCCCTGGTCATCTGTGGACTTCCCAAGGAGGACTTCACAGGCTCCAAGTCCACAAATGATTTAGGAACAGAGTTGACCTTCCATATATTTTCGGCATAACCAATTTCCTCGTGTGGACCTCTTTTCCAATCATTACTTTGAGGGTGTTGCAGTGAGTGTTCATTCCTGCTTAAACTTTGTGCCCTATCACCACGAAGTGCTACAGACTCGATGTCATTCGAATTATTTGCTCGGCTGATTAATTGGCTAGATCCACTCTGCTGAGATGTCCAATGAGATGGACTGTTAATTTGGTTTATTTTCACTTCCCGAGAGCGAGGAGAGTTTTGATAGATCTCACTTCCTTCAACATGCGATTTTTGAACAGCTACATGATTAAACATCTTGCTTCCTCCAGAAGACTGAGGATTCAGTCTTTTAGATGACTTCATTTGAAGTCTCTCCCCATGCTCATATGCAACTTCTTGACCATGATGCTGGAACCCCATGGCATTATGAAAGTTTTCATTAGCATTTGAACCATCAGAAATGGGAACAGATCCAAAGCTTACAGCTGAGCCTGTCCTCAAGTTCTCTGCTTGACGTTTTTCACCCCCAACATACCTTGAAGGTTCATGAGGCCCTGTAGCAAGTTCAGGATTCTGACAACTCAGACCAGCCAACTCTTCCTGTAGCCCTATGTCACTGCTAGAAGTTTCTGCAACCGCAGACTGCATAAGAGCACTCCAACTACCACTTTGTATGGAAGGAAGTCCATTCAAAAAATCATTGCCGTCTAAAAGATTAGATTCTCCTTCACCCGTGATAGTATCCGTGCCAAAAGCATCCCAAATATTATCATCTGAACCAAACAGAATTTTTTCCTCTGCAGGATCTAGAGTGACTGCCTCATCAATTGCTTTCTTATCCTGCAATATTTTCGAGGGGCCCATCAATTCTTGTGTCCCCTGGAATTCTTGCACAGATGCATTTCGTTGCAGGGGATTTAGTAGGCGGAAGTGATCCATATTCATCCCACTATTTGAACTCTGGCCAGACGCATTATCATGCGAACTTTTTCCTTGGATGCCCTGTCTACTAGGCAATGTTCCATGCTGCATGGTAACTTGATCCGGGAACACAGAATATTGATTCGGGAAAGAATTGCTATAGGCTGGCGATTGCTGGATTGAAGTCTTCTCAGTTGCCATACGAGGGTATTGGTTTAGATCTCCCCTTGAGTTAGAGACAGGAACCCCGTATAGAGATTGATCTACCTGTTGATGTCCAAACCCCATTGAACGTGGTGCCTGGCCCTGCTCAGGGGAAAACACATGTCCGCTGGAGGTACCTTGCATTGCTGGAGAAGCACGCTGCAGCCAGTTTGTGTTGCCTGCTGTGAGATCACCCCAAGGGTAAGAAGAATCTGCCATTGGGCTTCCATTAATAAGGCTCTGTGGATGGCCACCAGAAGCCTGCCTTGCAAAGGATGAAACTCGATTTACTGTGTTCTGTTGTCTTGCGTCAAGCTGCTGAAGCTCTTTCTGTCTTTGAAGTTCTTGCATCTTCCTGAACATAAGTTGTTGTTGCAGTTGTTGCATGTCAGCAAATCCTGACTGCTGCTGTGGTAAACCTTGCAGCAAGTTTGATTGCTGACCATTCATATGCTGCTGACCTCCAAAAAGATCAAAACTAAGAGGAGCATCAGAAGTGTTGGATCTTTCTGAGTTTTTTGCAATATTCTCGGAGACACCACCTTGTTGCGACTCAAACATAAATGAACCCCTGGGGTTCATATTCTGTCGATCAGATTCTGAATCCACTCCCAAAAAGTTAGCTTCATCTTGCCTTGCCAGAAAATTTTGACTTCCATGCATGTAGCCATTAAAGTTCTGATGTTGACTTTGAGGTTGACTTCTAGCAAAATCAGGTCTCAGAGAGGATTGAGTAAAATCCAGGCCATGATTCGCATGTAGAGGATGACCGTTGTCTCCTCTTCCAAAATCTGCTCCAGGCATAAATAGAAATTAATGCATCTGCAGCAAAATGGCTAGGGACATTATGTGATTAGTTTGCAAATAAATGTAAGAAAAGAAAAATACCTGATTGCAATAAATTATAATTTCTTGGGCTGGAACTCGAAACACCAACTTGTTTTTGACTACCAGCCCAAAAGTTGTTATTTAACGATGACCAGCTCCCATCAGCAACCTGTGAGTGATGTTGTCCTTGGGGCAAGTTATCTTGTGCAAAAAAATTGTGAACCCTGTCTCCAACTTCGTTGCCAGGCATTAATAATTTGATCCCCAAGATTAGTAGCTACGTATTTGAAAATGTAATTCCAGCAGATAATCCAACACTGAGAGATCCAAAAGGTGCAGATTACGTATAAATAGCGATTTAAAGTCCTATCTCTTCCAAGCAGCCAAGTTCAAGGCAAGCTACCAACTTTCCAACTATAGCACCTTGACCTGGATATAAAAGAAATTGTACTATACAATGGTTAGAAACTAGCAAATAACTACGCAAATAGTTGGTGAGGCAGCAATAATGAACCATATGTAGACGGCTCTCTTGGGTTAACGAAAAAGATAACAATCCCATATTAGCATTTGATTTTTCTGGATTCTTTTACAGCATATCAAGTAAAATCAACCAATCAATCAATCAAAACTAAACTACAAATACCTAAATCCGTTCAGATCATCAAATAATTCAAACAAAAATCAAAGGGTGCATGAGTGGCATTCATGTAACCACCCATGCCAAAAGAGAAAGACCCTCCCTACTATAACTTGGTGTGAAACCGGGGTTAATTCATTATTGCTCCTCTCGCAGACTACAGTTTTGATGTTTTTAATAAAAGAAGAAAATTTGTTAGGAGAAAAAACAACTTCCAAGAAATACTCTCTCCATCCAAGGGTAAAATTCCTACTTTTCTTTTTAGTACGTCCAAGAGAAAGAGCCTCATTCCCAAAAGGGCACATTATGAACAGTGTTTTGGACAATTTCGTCTTACATAATACTTGTCTGATTACAAAAAAAACACCTAACCAGCCTATTCATTCTTACCATACGATCGGATTTCTTTTTACCCCGGTTGAATTACGAAAACTTTTTGGAAAATTATGCCCTCGGCACACTTGATTGTTTACTCATTTTTAATATTTTCTTAATAAGCGTCCAAACCCAACGTAGAACACTTACTTTGGGAAGGAGCGAGTATTAGTTTCCAAATTTCCTTTCTTGGGATTTTACTTTTGTTGCAAATATTTTCTCAAAAGAGGTCTTGCACGTTTGCATACTTTCATCGTATTTTTCTCTTTCCGTATTGTTCTCTTAGCAAAGATGTCAAAAACAGATGGATAACCCACAGCCGAACTATTCCATCTAGCTTCTTTACATAATCCATCTCAGAAAGATAAACGTTTAAGAATTCAAATAAACTAAAATCAGTCTTTGAAACTCATAATATTCACAACTTTGGTTATTCTGATTAAGACTCATCAAGGTGAAATGTCGAAACATGGAATATAGGAGTATGGGTATGGGCTCTCTGAACCAAACAGTAGGAATTTCACCTAAAATATAGGTTAGCAAATGCATCAAAGAAAGTAGAAAATATAGTTTAACTCACCTTAATCAGATATGAAAAAAAAAAAAAAAAAAAAAAAACAAGCTTGAGTTGGTTTGAACCAAACTAGTCAGTTCCTGATGCTCCTAGACACCCTAAAGGAACACGCTCATTATAAACCCTTCTAAAAGCTAATGTATTAGGATTCCGTGGCTGTCAAATTGAATACTATACATCTAACATTATAAAGTCATTCAAGGCAAAAGGAAAGAACGCTTCATGGTTGCTCGAAAACCTCAATCTAATTGATGCTTAAAACAGTTTCTAAATGATACTTGAATTAGAAAAGTTCAACCGCACTACAGTCTACCTTGTCATCAAAAAGAGAATAGAATCTTTCTGTTTTGCATGTTAAATAGTAGTATGATATTCAGACCACTTAAATAGATTAGTGTAACGTAACATTGAAGGAGCAGTCCTTGGTTTTCACTAGCAGAAGTTAGAAGTTAAACTATATTAAGACTCCCTTGCTCCATTTGAATATTTTAGATCCTAAATGACCGAAACCTGTGAGTTTGAAAGTTTCTAGATCCTACGAGCTGTATTTATATTCTCTAGTAGCCTTACACGTTTTATTATAGTTTGTTAATTATGGCCCTTTCGCTTTAGGTCTATGAAAAATTGTTATTCAAAGGACAAACTTAAAAAATAATAAGGGCTTAGGTTCTTTATATATGGATTCCATCTATACAATCAATTGACTTGTGACTGGTTAGCTACAAGATGTCCCATTTTGACCTGTAAAAGTTTACCTACTAGATCGGCTAACCTTTCACAACTCACTCAGTCAACCCTAGCTATGTACTAGGCGGGCTTGAGGTATACAGCACAAATATGAACTATTGTATTGGATAACATGTCGCACGACCATTAGCCTTCGGGTCTCCGTGCATTAAAAGAGCCAGCTCGCATATCACACCGAATCGGGTGATCCATCTCAACGCCAATTGGCTAGTGAGAAGTATGTGCCTATGATCTTATATATTGATGCGGGTTTTATAATTCTCAAGTCTCAACATGTTAAATGCACATCATATGACACTTGCATGCGCAACCTGCCTCTGGCCTAGACTCAAGTAGGTATTTACATCTTTGGACCGCACTAATACGATTTTCACGCTTTTGACAACACTAATGTCCACTCTTGCTAAGTCCTCAATTCCACACAAATTGAAAAAAAAAACTAGGCCATACAAAATATTCTCCCCTATAATGAATTAAAAAAAATATTTGCTCCCAGTATAAATGTCTCCAAGTTCAGCCAATTTTAACATATCTGGTTTCACATTGACAATTTGACTTCTTAAAATCCCTGTTCTTACCAAAAGAGTAAGTCATCTAAAATGAGGTAATAGATCCAACAATAAATCTTGCCAACGTTGAAAGCTATAATGTTAACACTAAATACTGAAACGAAAGAGATGACTTTACAAGTTAAGAAGAAGACTCCCTTTAGCTTTCAGAACGAGCAGGTATGTTAAGAGCAAGCCCTATTACAACAGAAGATGATTGTTCCAGCTAACAAGCGTGAGTGGCCTTTGTGATTTAGATTTACCAGTTCAGCCGAAAGTAAGACAACCAATCATAATGCTATGCGACATAATTTTCACTCAATAACATTCACATCTTTTTTAAGGAAAGAAACGGCCTTTTGTGTGCATGTTAATTCAATGAAGCAATCGGCAACTAAACTGTGGAACACTTCATTACATCCATCAGAATTTGTCAAGACATCCCCCCTAAGCCATTCATAGATCAACAAAGTGCTAGGCAGCCAATTAAAGTGAGGCTTGAGTTTAACAATCTCGAGGAAAATGATAAAGAGCATCAAGTTCTTAGAGCATCCACAATGGGAGGTTATTGGGAGCTTCTTATTTTTATGAAAAAGCTCTCTAAAGTTCTTACCATTGTGGAATTTTTGAAAGATCTCCTTATTAAGGAGTAGCAATTTGTAGAAAGAGCTCTTTAAAAACTCATTTTAAGAGCAATAACATTAATTTACACCTCCCCATGTTAAACAAAGAGTTCTACCATTGTGAGAAAAGCCTTGAGCTTTTTATTTGGTGACTTTATGAAGATGTGGCATATGAGAACCATAAAAAAGCTTTTAAAACAACTCTACCATTGTGGATGCTCTTAAGTACATAATACTCGCAGCACAAGTGTGAAATGACACGGTCGAAAAGCTTAAACCACATAATTCAAGCCATAAAACAAAATCCAACAAAAAATGTAGCCATCTAAACATAAATAACCCCCATCCAATGGCCTTCTCCACACAACTAACTCTCCAAAACGTAAGCAGACACCAGACCACACAAGAAATCACCACCTAGGCTCATAAACTTACACACATTGTTACAATCAACTACTAATAAATAAAATCAAGAAGTCTCACCAAAATAGACCTAGCAACCATACCTCTCTTAAAAACTAAAGCTTCATCACCAAAATACCCAATCTAAACAACATTGCTAGAAGATCAAACTCTTAAAATTGTAGCTCAAAATCATCACACAGAAACTTCATCCAGCAGAAAACATTTAAACAAATTGACAGAGCAGTTACGAGTCTGTCAGCACCTACAATCACTAAAAAAAATGAAACTTGAACAAAAAAAAAAATTGCTTAGGGGTGTGAGAAAAGTGGGAATACGGGAACAATTAGGGTTTTTTGGGGAGAGAAAAAATGGGGAAACAGCTTACTAGAACATTGACGGAACCGCCATTCGAGCTGGAAGTCGATCTTCTGTACACCTTCAATTTCTGAATTTCTAGGGTTTGAATCGGCGATATAAATGGGAGAGAGATTGGGGAGAGAAAACGATGTGTTGTTGGAGAGAGAGAGAGAGAGAAAAAAGATAAAGTGATCGAAATAGTGCGAAATTTTCAACGAACTGTGAAACTTGCTTAGGTCCGATTACGAAGCGGGTGGTTCGTTACCCGAGGCTCGTTTCCGCCTATTCTTTCTCTATTGTTTTTTTTTTTTTTCACTTTTCATTTTCTGTTACGAATTTTAAAGTGGGCAAAGTTTGGGCTTCTTATTGGGCTTGACTGTGAGAGGAAATTTGGGCTATAGCTTTAGTATATTAAAAATCCATTTTTTCACCCAAATTTGTATGAGTCAAATTTATTTTTAAGGTCATGTTAAATGTTTAATAGAGAAAAGTACAAAATAATCAAAATCTCACACACAACCCAAATAAAGAAATACAATTTAGTAAAATATTAAATATATTTTTATTAAACTTTTATTTAGGGGTCGTATCGGGTTTCGATCGGATCATCAACATGATTCGAAACCCGATCGGGTTTAAAAATATTGCAAATCGAACCCGATTTTTTTGGATCGAACCGCTTCGGTTTAATTGGGTGCGGTCGAATTGTCATCCTTAGGGGTGTAAGTGTTTGGTTCAAATCGCGGTTTGAGATCAAACTAAACCATTCGATTTGGTTTGATTTTTTATTATGAATGTTTCGGTTCGGTCTCAAATATTGGCAAGTCACATGGTTCAGTTTGGTTTGTGGTCTGACCCTTACAAGACAAACCAAATCGCGATTTGAGATCACGAGATCGAACCACTAAACCACCGAACCGCGAGACCAAATCGTCAAACCAAACCACATTAAATAAACTAATCATAACCCCCCCCCTTTTGTATCTTATTTAATATTTTCGTATATTTATTAAAATTTACCGTTAGATCAATAAAATAAACCTACATTACATAGATTAATATAACCCCCGATTTGTATCGTATTTAATATTAATTTCATCATTTGTTATCTTCATTGCGACACATAAATAGTCATTTTCTCTTCACAATCGACATTGTATAATGTTTTTCTTTCTTCGACCTCTCACTTCCTCTAGTCTTTATATTCCTCCAAATTTCCTCTTAAACACCCGCAATTTTTGCTCTTCCTTCATAATCACGTAAAATTTAAACAAATATGAAAATGAGTTGTGATTTGAATCGTGGTTTGAATTGTAGTCTAAACCATGGTTTATATTGCGGTCTTGATCGCGGTCTAAACTATGGTTTGAACCACGTAATTGAATCATGGTTTGAACCAAACTGAACCAAACCATAGTGGTTTTGTTGGTGTTATTCCCTAGGCGTTTAGTTATGTTTGACTTATACTAAAACCCGCTATGTAATCGTCTTTATCATTTATTATGGAGAAAATTTATTTGACTTATTATATGTTTGCATGTTTATTATAATAACCTGCGTCCCTAGTTATTGTGAATAACTAGTATAAGTTGGTAATGGATAATCATGGAGATGATTATATGCATGTGATGCACATTACACTTATAGGTATTTGTTAGAGAACAAGGTACTGGACATGACCTACCGATGAGATTTATGACATAGTCGATAGTCGATAGTCATATGTGTCATGATTAAATCTCATGATAGTTGTGTTATTGAATCCTTTGTACCTGAGATTATCATCGTTTTTCACTGATGAACGTCATGTTTGATGTAGTCTAACACTATCTTTAATAGGATAGCAATAAGGGTTATGTTGGCACGATTGGATTCTTGTAGGGAAGAATGATAAGTCAAGATGGGATTTGTCCCTCTCGTTGGTTGAGAGAGATGTTTGCTGGGCCCCTCGATGAATAGTGTTGATGAAATGTGTGACCACACTCAAGAGATTTGATAGAGATCAAATGCACTTGGATTATCGACATATTCGGAATCGAGAAAGCATTGAACAATATGAGTTGACATGAACCATGACTCATGTTCAATTGGATATCGTGGACAAAAGAATTGTGACATTTGATCTATCAAGGAATCAAGCTTTGATGATATATTAATTGGGTGGATATAATGGTTTGCTATAAACCACTTATGTCTTGTGAGGTCAATGTTTCGACTCATTACCAACATAAATATAATTCCTAAAGGGTCACACACAAAGAACGAATTTGGCATTGGCTGAAAATTGGAATTTGGGGTTTTGATCACGACTCGTGACCAGGAGCACGACTCGTGCCATGGAGCACGAATCGTGCCTTAATCCAGTACGACTGCGTTTTAAGGTACGACTCGTGGAACAAGTGCATTCTAAGGTTGGGGACGACTCGTGCCCTCAGGCACGAGTCATGCCTTCAATCAGCACAAGTGAAAAATAAGGAATGACTCGTGGTATGACTAAATTAGGGAAAAGCACGACTCGTGTCTTCAGGCACGAGTCGTGTCAGCGTCTATTTTTGGTCTGTACGCGTTGTTGCCTTGTTGAATAGGTTTTTGGTTTGGACAAGGATTCTCCCTAAGTGTTAGGGATTTATAATTGATATAAATACAATCCTTTTCTCAGCCACAAACACATTGTTTTTAGGGTTTATGAAACACTAAAATATTGATATTGATTGAGAATCAAATATCAAAAGCTCCCAAATTAATTCCATTATTTCGGCTATTGATTATTGAATATTGATTTAATAATTTGAGGATCATCTAGCAATCCTACAAGAATTGTTCTTGGTTCGTTCGCGTGTGGATTACCATTAGAGGGTGATTCTGTTATCACCTAAGGCTTGAAATTCATCACAAGGAAGATCAAGGAGAAGATAGAAGATTCGACATCAAATCGAAGGTTCATCATCGATTCAAAAAGTTTGAATCTAAGATCCGTTTTGAGCAACAAATTTGCATTCAAGGTATGTAAATCTATTTCATAGCTTTTACCTATTCATCTTAGACGGATTCAAGGCTAGGGTTTTGTTGTTTTATAAAGTTCTTCCGCTGCGTTTGTAACCCCAAAACTCAACAGTGGTATCTGAGCCGCGTTTTATCATGATTAAGTTAAAATTGGCATGCTAGATTTAATTTGATTAAATATTTTACATGCTATATGAAATAGATATGTGATTTTATGTGTATTGTTTTGAGAAAACAAGTATATGTGATATGCCATGATTGTGATTAATAATTGATTAATGTGATTAATCTTTTACATGGGTATTGATCTGTTTAATATGATTAAAATTAGATTAGTAATTTCTCAAAATTGAAATCAAATTGTTTGTTTGATATTTTGTGAAGTCCTATGTTCATGATTATGTACACATACGTTTCATGTTACAACCTTGCGATGTGTGTTACTATGTGTAAAACCTTCTAAATGTTTAAGTTTTATGCCACCCCTGATTAGAACACTTGTGAAATTTTAGGGTATTTTGATGTAGTTTTGACTCAGTTGGGTGAATCATTATATCTTAATTTGTGATCAAGATGAGATAATGGTTGATGTAGTTTTGACTCAGTTAGGTGCATCGTTCCATGTCTCATACGTTTGAAAAAGGTTTTAACTTAATTGGTGCTTTCAAATGAGATTTGACCCAAGGCATAGATGAGATTTAAAACATGTGTTGACATATGATATCTATGAAAATCTCATAAAAGATCTAATAGTCATATATGATACGATTGATGTTATCTACCTAAATAGCTTAATTTCGGACACTGACTCAGTTAAACCAAAATTAAGTGAAATATGGATCTTAGCCCATTGTGATTATATGATACATGCTTGTATTTAAAGGTGTATAATTTAGTGGGAGTATTTGTGAAATACATTATTTGCTCTTAGATGATAAATGCATTGATACTTATATGTTTATTGTTTGTATATCTTATTGTAGTAATGACAACTCACAATAATCAACCCCTGTCGCTGCGATCAGTCCTTGAGAAGGACAAGCTCGAAGAGAACGGTACAAACTATTCTGATTGGATCAGAAGCCTAATAATTGTTCTAAGGCAAGAGAAGAAAATGTACGTTCTTGACGAACCCATTCCACCTCCACCTGTTGCCAATGCTTTAAGGGCATATAAGGATGCACATAAGAAACATACTGATGATTCTAATGTTGTGACATACCTTATGCTTGACACCATGTGTAAGGCTCTTCAGAAGGACATTGAACACATGGAAGTTGCTTTTGATCTAGCCGAGCGCTTAAAGGAAATGTTACAAGTGCAAGCTAGACAAGAGAGGTATGATGTGGTAAAGGCCCTAAATGCATGCAAGATGCAAGAGGGGCAGTCGGTTGGTGCTCATGTCCTCAAGATGAAAGGGTACATTGAGCGTCTTGAAAGGCTTGGAAATCTGATGAGTTTGGAACTCGCCCCGGATACGATATTAAATTCATTGCCTGAAAGTTTTGGTCATTTTATAATGCACTATCACATGAGTGGCATGAATAAGAATCTCTCGGAATTGCACGCGATTCTTAAGACCGCAGAGAAGAATGTCAGGAAGCCCAGAACGACGAATGTGTTAATAATTAACAAAGGTAAAGGTTTCAAAAAAAGAAGGCAAAGGTAAAACAAGTTTTGCTAAGCCTAAGGCAAAAGTTGTCATTGCCGGAGATGCTACACCCAAAGTGTCTCAAAATGATGCGATTTGCTACCATTGCCAAGAGGTTGGTCATTGGAAGCGAAATTGCAAGGCTTATAAGGAAGGCCTAAAGGCGAAGAAGGGCAATACGATTGCTACTGATTCAGTTATCTATATGATATATATTTTCCTTTCTATTTCTAGCTCATGGGTATTGGATACCGGATGTGGATCTCACATTTGTTTAAATGTGCAGGGACTAAGGAATAGGAAGCTACTCAAACAAGGTGAAGATGAACCATGTGTATACATGAAGTTCAGTGGGAGCGTAGTACTATTTCTAATATTGTATGTCGATGATATCTTACTTATTAGAAACGATATTCCTGCACTTCAGACTGTCAAGCCTTGGCTAGGGAAGTGTTTCTCAATAAAAGATATAGGTGAAATCGCCTACATCCTTGGCATCAAGATCTATAGAGATAGATCTAACAGGATGATCGGTTTGAGTCAAAGTACTTACATTGACAAAGTTCTTAGAAGATTCAAGATGGAAAATTCTAAGAGAGGAAACTTGCCAATGGGTTATGGTGTTACTCTTAGCAAGACTCAGTGTCTTAAGACAACTAGTGAGCGAAAGAGAATGAATGAGATTCCATATTCTTCGGCAATTGGATCTATCATGTATGCCATGATTTGTACTAGACCTAATGTCTCGTATGCTCTAAGCATGACGAGCAAATACCAATCTGATCCTGGTGAAAACCATTGGATAGCAGTTAAGATGATCCTTAAGTACTTAAGAAGGACTAAGGATGCATTCTTGGTATTTGGATGGATGGAAGATGATCTTGTTGTAAAGGGTTACACAGATGCAAGCTTCCAAACTGACAAAGATGATTTTAGATCGCAATCGGGGTTTGTGTTTATGCTTAACGGAGGTGCGATTTGTTGGAAGAGTTCCAAGCAGAGTACCATAGCCGATTCTACAACTGAGGCCGAATATCTAGCGGCATATGATGCAGCTAAAGAGGCAATTTGGATAAAAAAGTTCATTAGTATTTTGGATGTCGTTCCAAGTATCACTAATCTGGTGGAACTTTATTGTGACAACAATGATGCCATTGCGTAAGCAAAGGAACCAAAGTCACATCAATGATCCAATCACATACTTAGACGTTTCCATCTCATTCGAGAATTCATAGAAAGAGGAGACGTTAAGATATGCAAAGTATCAACCGACGATAACATAGGGGATCCTCTTACAAAGCTCATCGCACAAGCAAAGCATTATAGTCATGTTAGGTCCATGGGTATACGATACACATGAGATTGGGCCTAGTGCAAGTGGGAGATTGTTGGTGTTATGCCCCAGGCGTATAGTTATTTTGACTCATAACTAATACTGTTATGTAATCGTCTTTACCATTTATAATAGAGAATGTTTATCTTGAGTATTATATGTTTCACATGTTTATTATAATATTTTGTGTCCCTATTTATTGTGAATAACTAGTATAAGTTGGTAATGGATAATCATAGAGATGATTATATGTATGGGGATGCACATTACACTTATGGGTACTTGTTAGAGAACAAGGTACTGGACTGACCCATCTATGAGATTTATGACATGGTCTAAGGTCATATATGTCATGATTAGATCTCATGATAGTCGTGTCATTAGAATCCTTAGTACCCGAGATTATCATCGTCTTCCACATGATGAACGTTGTGTTAGATTTAATCTAACACTATCTTTAATATGATAGCAATAAGGGCTATGTTGGCACGACTGGATTCTTGTAGGGAAGAATGATAAGTCAAGATGAGATTTGTCCCTCATGAAGAGAGATGTTTGCTTGGGCCCTCGATGAATAGTGTTGATGAAATGTATGGCCATACTCAAGAGATTTGATAGAGATCAAATGCACTTGGATTATCAACATATTCAGAATCGAGAAAGCATTGAACAATATAAGTTGACGTGGACCTTGACTTATGTTCAATATGACACTGTGTGATAAAGGTATTGTGGCAATGATCTATCAAGGAATAAAACTTTGATGTTATATTTAATTGGGTGGACATAATGGCTTGCTAGTGACCACTTTATGTCTTGTGAGGTTGATATTTCAACTCACTATCAACATAAAATATAATTTCTAAAGGGTCACACACAAAGAACGGATTGAAAATGGCTCAAATCTGGAGAAAGGAATCTGGGGCTGTTGCACGACCGTGTCGTGCGTTATAAAGGGCACACCCGTGCAAAGGGGTTGCACGACCGTGCATTATAATCTGCACAAACGTGCAAAGGACTGGAGCGGTCATGCATTACATTTTGAGCGCTGTAAGTGCTCCAATTTGAGCTTGTTAGAATTTTCGTTAGAAAATTAACGAAAGTTATAACATTCCTAACAATTCCTAACATTCCTAACATTTCTAACAAAGTGAGGGCAAAATGGGCATTGCTATTTAAAGATAAACCTTCAAAGGAATCTCAAAAAGAAAAAGAATTAAGAAAATCCCGAAACAGTAAGTTGAAAAACATTTTCTGTTGGAATTTTTGAATTATATTCCTTGTGTCCAAAGCCTGGAGCAGCATTTAATGAACAGTGCACGCCACCTATCCCATCCGCGCGGATACCTTTGTAATTTTCAGAGGGCTATAAATTAAGCCCTCCAGTCACAAAAATAGAGAGGACCAAGAACACAATTCACAGCATTTGGCGAAAATACTCGAGAAAACATTGAGAATTCTATAAGAATTGTCACCTTTTTCTCTTGAATCTTCCCAACTTTCACTCACTCAAATCAAACTCAAACACTCTTGCATTCAAGCCTTCAAACACAAAACACAAAGAAGATAGGTATAACCTCCCTCTTCTTACCCTAAATCTCTCATCCATGCATGCATTTTCAAACTACAAAATGTAGTTCATTCATCTTCTTGTCTTAGATCCAAGAAGATCACCATGGAAGTTCATCTCCATGGATGATCTTCTACAAGGATCAACATTATTTTCAAGTTCTCTTACTTTCTTGCAAAGAAAACACATTTTCAAAACCCTAAAAAACATTTTCAAGCATCAAATCTCATTTTCAAAGGATAAAAATCCCCTTCCCAAGCAAATGAAGTGCTTAGTCCTAATGTACCCCAAGGATGGTTTGGTATAGTTGATTCACCACTAAAATGTCAAGTGATCACTAACCAAAACCTAGGGAAATGGGGACAAGCATGGATGCAAAAAACCCCCTTTTAAATCATTTTTCTTTTCTTGAGAAGTTGCTGTCCAGTAGCAATTTTCCAAGACCCCAGTCCATTGTCTTAATTTTTGGACACAGATAAACTTGGAATTTGGTGTTGACTACAAAACACTTTTTGTAGCCAACATCTAGATATTTCCAGACATATTTTTACTTTATTTTTTGGGTGAGTAAAACTCCTCTTTTCAAATTTTCTTTTAGAGGCCAGTTCATCAGCTTCTGGAAATCCAGATCTCATATCTGAGATTTCCAGAAGGTTTTGACCCCTCAAATCTTCTCCAAAATGGAAAATTCCTTCGCAAAAATATTATTTAATGTGTCTGGAACAATTTTCATTCTCTGAGTTTATCCAGATTATGAAGTTTTAAGGCCCTTGAATCCATTTCAAAATCAAAGGTCCACTGCCTTTTTCATTCTGACAGAAGTGACTCTCAACTTCAAAAGGTCTTTTGAGTACCAAATCTCAACCCAAAAAATCATAGGATCAGTTTAAAGTCTTAAAAAGATATCCCAATTTTTACTTTTCTGAGTTTCAAATTATTTTGGCCAAAACACACAAACACACACACACACAAATGATTTTCAGCTTGGAAGACTCGTTTTACGAGGCATTCCGGGTGCACACTAACGTCCTTCCCGGCGTGTAACATGACCTCCGAACCCAAATCTCTAACCTCGGGCATTTTTCAAAGTTTTGGCCCTTAAAACAAAAATGGCGTGGCGACTCCGTTCTTTTTCCGGGTTTTATTTGGTTTTTTCAAAGAAACGCAAAAAAATCGAATTTTTTCCCGCGAAATGGCGACACATCATCACAGTGGCGACTCCGCTGGGGACAAATAAGCTTTTTTCTAAAAAAAAATGATATTTGGTATATTGGTGGAAACTATTAAACTTTCCGTTATCGCCTCCTAACACGAGTCGGGGATAAATTGTGGTTTAACAATCCCACGTACTGGTATCATCGTTTTCAAAAAAAAAAAAGCTTTTGAGGGTCAAGCTTCCATCCCGGCTTTAAAAATCATTTGTGTGTGTGTGTTGATTTTTGCACATTTTTCGTGTTGTTTTGGCCGCCTCGGAATTTTTTGTCCCTAACTGTCGGAATTTTTTGTGCTTATGTGCTCATTTCAAAAAAAAAATTCAAAAAAAATATTTTCAAAAAAAAAAAAGAGAAAGTTTTCAAAAAAAATATCATGCATCATATTTTTAAGACACATAAAAAATTTCTATTTTACTCAGAAAAAGAAAAATAGACTGCTTGCACACTACGCGCACGTGACCATACACTGCACACTACGTCCCTAACCCGGGGAAATCCTTGTCGCGACCCGTTTGGTCTTATTACGCCTCTCGGTGCAAGCACAGGACTACCCAAACATCCCATGGAGCCTCGTGTCGACCATGCACTTGTCCGTGACACACTTTTGTCCGAGATCCGGTTGGTTTTTAGTTTGGTCTGTGTCATGCCCTGTCTGTGTATAGACCTTTCCTTTCAAGTCTTTGTCGGCATACCGACTCAATATCTTTCGGGGACCCTAATCAGTCGAAGCTCTGCCGGTTTTTCGCCGCAGACTTTGACCAAGATATTGACCGGCGCCTTGACTTCGGCTCTGACTGGCACAAATTATACACTGACTCCCAGCATTGACACTGAGTCATCAAGGATTAATGATTATTCAATGCCTAATTACGGCCTAATCGACGACAAGTCAAGATCAATCGCGGACGTTCATCAGTCCAAATCATGCCGACTTTACTGTCGAGCTCTCAGACATGATCTTGACTTCGACGTCAGCTTTGTCCGTAATTTGCATCGAATGCTCATTAAGACTCGATTACCCGCCAGACTTTTAGGATCGTTTTTCTTTCGGTCGGTGGGACCCGCTTGCCCTATAGGACCCTCGCCCGGGGCTGTCCACCCTGGGAGGTCGAAATACAGGTGGAATACGAGGGGCTTATAGACGTAGTGACGGGGCCCACTGATCCAGGATCCAGAGTAGTTTGCGAAAAAGAAGAGAAATCTTTTCCAACCGATTAGGTTAATAAAATATGTTTTAAGTAAACGTGAACAAATAACTGCATGTTGCATGAGCCCAAAGCCCAAACACCTACCCACCTTCAATTCCCAAACATCTGAACCCTCGTGCCTTTTCCCCCGCAGCTCCTCACAAAGGTTGGTTCCGGACACCGGGTCATCGTTTGATTAGTTGGGAAGAGTCAAGCGCATCATCAGCTTCGCCGTTTGTTCCGACTCCGGATTTCAGAATGTCTGCGTCAGCCGGTAATGATGGGGACAACGTCACTCTGCCCTCCAAAATCCCTCAGACAGACCAGTATTGGATCCAGTTGGTAGAACAGATGAGACTTCGACATGAGGCTCAAATTAGCGACCTTCTGGGGGTGGTCGCAAGTCATGGTTTGACTATCAGTCTCAATTCCGATGGCACTTTTACCGCAAAGAAGGAAGAAGGTTCTCCTCCTCTTCTTAATCGTCCCGGATACATCAAGATGCTACCCCAAGATTCCTATGTTTCCACCGCCGGGACCCCTGCCCGTCGACTTACAGGGCAACTGGCCCCCAAACAGCAGTCAGGGACGAAAGAGTTCGGTATACTGTCAGTTGTCCCCTCTCAAAGTGATGATCCCGCAAATATCAGCCTGGGTGATGAAAATCAGGAAACAGTTGAAGAAATATGGTCAGCCATCAAAGCCCTGGAGGAACGCCAGAACAGACAGCAAGCCTGGATTGAAGAGGCCACACGCCACTTCGGGACCTTAACAATCTCCCAACTGACTGGGGCTGCCTTGAAGGACAAACATATGCCTGTTTCCCGGGACCTTAATACCTCTCATTATCCGGCGGAGTCCAACCACTCGCTTCCAGATGAGCCCAACAGCAGATCTCCCCGGACCAGTTCCACTCAAAGTCATTCCAGCACCGCTCAACCTGAGGTCCCAAATCCGCCACCAGCCGTAGAACACATTTGGTGGGATATCTGTGACTGTCCCGACTGTCTTGAAAGGGACTATCAGGACTGGATACACGAGGACCGTCCTCCTAAGAAGAAGAAAATTTCCTCCCATCAAAAATTGAAGGAGAGATTCGAGGCCGGTGATACCAGTGTGGGTACGCTCGGGGAGCCATCTGGGGGATTTGATTATTATGTACTCTACTCCAGCCAGTCTTCCCCAAAGCAAACAGGGGTAAAAGAGCAGAAAAGCCTTGCCAACGACAGAATTGAGACTGTGGACCTGGGTAACTCTACTGCCAATCAGAAATCTATCCCCCCGCGGGAACGGCCAAAATTCAGTTTGACCAGCTCCCGAGTGCACACCGACAAAGAAAGACCAACGCCAGTTTGGCGCTCCCACTCAATCAACATGTTGACCGGAGACGGCAACCGCCACAAAAGGCCTCGCATAACCTGTGGCTTCAGCAAAGGGTCTACCTCGCAAGAAAAAGGCACGAAGTGACTGGCTTGATGACTCTCTATCCCGAGACAAGGACCAAATCTATGATCCCCACCTATATGGCAGCATGATCACCTTCTGCGACGAAGATTTGCCAAGAGATGTCTCCCAACACAATGAAGCTTTGTACATCACCATTAAGCTCAACACCGTATCGCTCCCTGGAGTATTGGTGGACAACGGATCAGCCGTTAATGTCCTTCCCCTCAGCATGATGCGGGCCCTACGCATCAATGAAAGGCACATGATCCCATCTACCCGGTCAGTCAAGGCATATGATGGCACGTCCCGTCCCATCCTGGGGACAGTGACTCTGGAACTCTGGTACGAAACCCAAATGGTGCCAGCAAAGTTCCATGTGATGGATATCCCCTCCGAGTTCACAGCCCTATTAGGGCGCCCTTGGTTGCATCACATGAAAGCCATAGCTTCCACTCTCCACCAATGCGTCAAATTCATTAACCGACAAGGGGACCTCGAAGTCATAAGGGGCGACAGTTTCCTCATAGGGAACGAAGCAGAGACTGTCACTAAGCATGCTCTTAGCCAGACACCGGGGCTACCTCCTCCGAACCGACCAAGGGACTATCGGGGCAAGTCTCATCAGAATCCCCCAGAATCCGGTGATGCCAATTATGTCAACGCACTCAAGCGAGCAGATTCCGAAGAAGTTCGATTCATCAGATTCAATTGTCATTTCCAACATTTGGAGGCATACTGGAAGGAGACATTGAACACCGCCATGGTACAGGCACACAAACCCCCGGTCCCTAATCACAGCTTTGTCACCATTCTTCAAACCTACTCTCTGACCCTGCCAAGCCAGGAAATTTTCATGATCAAGATCGACAAGCATCGTCATACTCAACTCGAATCTATGAACGTCGTGTGGGACGTCCTCCTTGCTGAACTGCCTATTAAGCCTTTCCGCTCAAGCATGGGGCACGAGATTTTTCCAAAGAAGACACCGAGACACAATACGTCCTTACATCTGGATTGAGCGGTCAGACTGTGACGAGATAGAATCGCCCAGAGTTGAGGAAGACCCCTACATCCACATGCTCAGTTTTCAGACGCCGGACACAATTGATCCTGGTTCAGAGAAAGAGATGATAACAGGAGAACAGAAAAGAGACAGCCCCCGAGTCATGAGGCCCCTGACAGCAATGCCGCTAAAGAATTGGGAAACTCTCTCAGGCCCGTCCGCGACCAAAGAAGAAATGATCACCAAACTTGGATTGGTCCCCCGTCCCTTTGTGTCAACCTTTGTAAAATCCTCTGAGTCTCTCATTGTTGAGTTTGAGTCTTCCGAGTCGTCCGAGGGCCTCACGCCTGAAGACCACGAAATTGTAGCCACATCGTATTCCCTTTTATTCTCAATGAAATGACGAACCTTTCGAGTATCCCTTAATTGCCACTTTAACTAATGATTGAATTAACTAATGATCTAAAAACAGCTTAATAACGATTCACTAGACGAAGAAGCGCACACATTAAATGAACAATATATCAAAGAAATCTTTAAGCTGTTGTCCGGAAAGAGGAAAATCGAGCCCAAGCCGCCGAAGAGATTTTGACGAGTGTGAATTTGGGAACCGGAAGAGCCTAAAGAGACGCAGATTGGTAGTTTCTTCGAAGGGACCGAAAGGGACGCCCTAATTGAGCCGCTAAAAGAATTCGTGGATGTGTTCGCATGGTCCTATAAAGATATGCCAGGCCTCGATCCTTCCATAGTTGAGCACCGAATACCGCTCGACCCAGTCAAGCCGCAGCGTAAGCTAAGAAGAATTAAGCCCGAATGGTCCCTACAAGTGAAAGAGGAGATAGAAAAGATGCTCAGTAATGGTTCATCGTGGTCATTGAATACCCTACATGGCTTTCCAACATAGTAACAAAGGTGACCAAGGCCAACGGAAAGATCCTGTTGCGTAGATTTCGGTAGACTTGAACAAAGCCACCCAAAAGACGATTTCCCCGCCAAACATCGACATTTTGGTAGATTCCACGGCCAACCATGAAGTTAAATCCTTCGTCGACGGTTTTGCCGGTTACAACCAAATCAAAATGGCGTAAGAGGATCAAGCCAAAACGGCCTTCACAACCCCTCGGGGCACCTCTGCTACACGGCCATGCCGTTCGGACTAAAGAATGTTGGGGCTACGTACCGCAGGGCGCTACAGCTCTGTTCCATGACATGATCCACAAAGAAATTGAGGTCTATGTGGACGACATGATAATACACTCCGGAGGATCGATGGCCAACACTTTGTTGATTTGAGAAAATTCTTCGCCGCCTCCGAGACCACAAAGCATGAGACCGAATCCAGCCCAAATGCACCTTCGGTATAAGACGAGGCAAGGTGCTAGGATATATGGTGACGTAACGCGGAATCGAAGTAGATCCCCGTAAAATCAAGGCGATTGTTGAAATGAAGCCACCCCGACACCGACGTAAGTGAAATCCTTCATGGGAAGACCGCAATACATAAGCCGCTTTGTAAATCACCGACCTCGATCTCGCGAGCCGATCTTCAAATTGATGAAGAAAATGCCTACACGTAATGGACTCCAGAATGTCGCTCGCTTTTGAACAGATCAAGGCATACCTCGTGAATCCTCCGATTCTTTGCCCACCACACGGCAAAAGCCACTCTTGCTATATCTAACTGTCACGGATACAGAATTGGGGCTATGCTAGCTCAAGAGAAGAAAGATTCCAAGGTCGAAACGCCATCTATTTCGTAGCGTAAATCTCCAAGGAAGCGAACTCAATTACTCGCTTGCGAAAAGACTTGCGCAGTTTGGTCCGGGTAGTGGGAAAGTTGAAACACTACATGCAGCCTCACCCGATACATCTTGTCTCAAGGATAGACCCCATCAAGTATCCGTTCGACAAGCCTTCCATCTCCATGAGGTTGGCAAAATGGTCGTTCTTTTGGCCGAATATGACATCACTTATGTTTTAAGGAAATCCGTAAAAGGACGCATAATGGCGTAACATTTGGCCGATTTCCCAAGTGATGAGTCCCGAGGACTCGAACCTCAATTTCCCGATGATGGAATCTTTGCTCTAGAAGGAGAAAATCGCTGCAACTCTTCTTCGACGGGGCGTCAAACAAAAGGGGGAACGGAATAGGAATGCTTCGGTCGATCCTACCGACGAACACACCCCCATAGCAGCAAGGTTGAACTTCGAAGTCACCAACAACGCCGCCGAATATGAAGCTTGCATAGCCGGGTTGGAAGCCGCCCTTGAAAGAAATATCAAGGAATTGGAGGTGTATGGTGACTCGCCTCATCATCAATCGTGTCTCTAACAAATGGAAGACCGTGGACCCGGGTCTACGTAAATATCACACTTACATGGAAGAGCTAGTAACTCAATTCAAGGAGATCGCCTTTTCATTACTTGCCCAGAGATCACAACAGATTTGCAGATGCTCGGCAACGCTAGCCTCCCTCGTTGAAATACCCGAAGGGAAGTCCGTCAAACCATTCGTAGTCGGGAGAAGAGAAAATCCCGCTTATTGCTTTGAAATCGGCGTGCCGAACCGGCCAGCTGATCCCCGGTACACTCGCATCTATCAAGACCTTAAGAACGGAGAAGCCTCCTTCAAAAATGAAGATGGGGAATATAAAGAAGGAATCAAAGCGAAAAGTCTCTCAGCCCTGAAGCGGCTCGCCTCCCATTATGTTCTTTTGGGAAATATGCTATACAAGAAGCGTTATCGAGGACCCCTCCTGCGATGCATCGACAAACAAGAGGCTACGGAACTCATGAGAGAAATACATGGTGGTACCTGCGGCCCCCACATGAATGCTCGAGCCCCGATGCAAATTATACCGAGAATGGGATACTTTTGGATCTCCATGGAAACCGATCGCATCCAGCCACAAAAGCCGCGACAAATGCCGCCGATACTCAAATCTTAATCACTTACCTCCTCACGAGTTATACTGCATGACAACCCCTTGGCCTTTCGTCACTTGGGGAATTGATGTCATAGGCAAAATCACACCATCAGGCAGTAACGGCCATGAGTTCGTCCTGGTAGCCGTGGACTATTTCACCAAATGGGTTGAAGAAAAATCCTACAAAATCCTCAACTCAAGGAAGGTAGCCCTCTTCATCAAAGAAAACATCATATGCAGATACGGGTTGCCAGCCGAAATCATCTCAGATAATGGATCCCACTTCGAAGGGGAATGCGACAGCCGCCGGCGTAATTCCGAATAACCCGTCACAAGTCATCTCCTTACAGCCCCAAACCAACGGAGCCGTCGAGGCAAAGAAACAAGACTTTGGAAAACATCATCCGGAAAATGGCCGTCCAAGGCGTAGATTGGCCCGAGAAGCTACACACTGCACTTCGGGGCTACGTAACATCGCCGTAACGGCAACCGGGGAAACACCGTTTGCCCTCACATACGGAATGGAAGCCGTACTCCCAATCGAGCTAGAAATCCCCTCACTCCGTGTGCTGTTGGAAAGCCAGATCAACGAGGTCGAATGGCTCCAGAGTCGCCATGATGAATTGGCCCTGCTAGATGAACGCCGATTGAAAGCAATGGAACACATCCGAGCCTACCAAGGAAGAATGGCCAGAGCCTTTGACAAGAAAGTAAAGCATCGGGAGATCCGAGAAGGTGATCTCGTCTTAAAAGAGAAGCCCCGGTCCGTATCAACCCCCTTGGCAAATGGGAGCCTGTCTGGGTCGGGTCATACATCGTCCAAAAGATCTTCTCCGGAGGAGCCATGCAACTTGCAGACCTCGACGGAAATCCCTTTGTACACCCAGTGAATGGTGACAAGCTGCGCAGATACTACGCGTAAAACAAAAAAAAGAAGTCGAAAAAAAAAGGAAAAAAAAGAGTGCCAAAAGAGTAATACCCAACTAGGTTGAAAACCCGAAAAGGGCGGCCTAGGTAAAAAACAGGGTTGCACAAAAAAAAAAACAAACAAAAAAAAAACAAAAAAAATCGACCGGGTTGAACTACGAAGACCTGAGCTCCTCAAAATGAGGGGAACGTAGGCAGCCGGAAACGGTTCGGTCTAAAACACAAATAAAAGTCATACTCTGACATCAATACAATTGATCAGACCATGAAAGCGTCTCGAAAAACTCTGAAGCAATTCAAATATTCATTACAAGTTAAAAACTTTTTGATGAGTCTAAGCCCGATTCATTCCTACAACTGGCAACCTGCTAAAAGAAATTAAGATACATAATCAAACTAATGTGTCTGCCATGACAAAAAAGGGATACTCGGAAACCTCAGAGTCACTCCAGGCCACTCGAACTGGCCTCTCCCCTCTTCTTCCCCCTTCGAGTCTTCTTCTTCTGAACCGGAAAAATATCAGTCTTCCTCCTACCAAGCTCCGGTATAGGAACAGGATCTATCAGACCAGCCTCTGTCAGGGCCTTAGTAGCCCTAATGTCATCTCTCATCTCCTGTAGCCTAGCTGGTAGCATAGGAGTCCTCCTCTCCTGCCTCTTGACATAAGCCTCATAGTCGGTCACAGCGTCTCCGCTCCTGTCATGAGGATTGGCCCTCGCCTCGGCCCTCCTCCTCGCAGAAACTGTCAGGTCCTCCGCACCCACAATGGCCTCACGCCGCCTCAAAATAGCCATCTGAGTCTCTCCTAAATGCCTCTCGTACCAATCCAGGTACCAAGTGGTCAGGAACACCGGTCTCGGACGCCTGAGGATAACCCGAGGAGGAAAGACGTCATACCTCCATGCTCGGGAAAGAAAGGAAAACACCGAAGGATCATCCATAGAAACAGAAGCCACCACCCTGGTGGCTATATCATCAAAGTCCTCCAAAGGAACCTGCTCCAAGCCGAACTGTCTCAGAACCAAGGACGAAATATAGAAGCCGGACCGAGAAAGCCCCTAAGCATAACCACATGAGACCCGTCCCGAAACACTCTGCGAGTCTCCACCCGCCAACAAGGCACCGACCATCTGATATCTTCTGTCTGGCGACCAGCCATCCAACGCTCCCATGAGCCCCGATCATCGAAATCCACAAAGAACCCCTCCCGGCAAATGTCCAAGGCTTCGATCATGTCGGGAGTTTCCCGAAGAATCCCCAAGCGCTCCATCGCCCACAGTGGTCAAGAGGAACGGCCGCCTCGCGCATATACCGCTTCCCGAGCTGCTTATCGAGAGCATGGAAAGTCTCCCCAGATCGAGGTACAACATCTCTGCCCAAGCGACAATGAACGACTACATCCAGCAGAGACCGATGACAGATCCCAAAAGAATAGACCATGAACAAGGTCCCGAACATGCAAAGTGCAAAAGCATCCCAATAGGCATCGTCAAGCAAACCTAAGCCCCTAAACCTATCAGGGAGACCGGAAATATCAAAATGATCGGGACCACAGATCATACCTTGCGCTTCCTCCGGGGAAAGATGAAGGAGGTTGCACAATCTGTCAACAAAAGAAGCCCCTCCGGGCAAAGGAACCGCTATCTCTTCCACCTCCGGACCACCAAGCAAGGCCCGAAATTCTTCGACGGTTGGGACCATCTCGTTGAAGGAAAGGCAAAAGACATGCCTTCTAGTATCCCAAAATGAGGAAGAAGCCCTCAGAAGATCGTAGTCCGGAATCAATTCCTTGAGAGACCATAAGCACTTCACCTTGTACCTTTCTTCAAAGAAGGACCTCCTCTCATGCATAATCTCCCGGGACCAATCCTTGAATTTGTTAAAGAATGACATTTGGGATTCTTGGGACAATTTTGATGGAGCTTTTCTAAGGTTTTCCATGAATTTTCTCTTTCTCCCGAAAATGGCTGTTTGGACTAGAGGTTGAAGAGGATATTTGAATTTGAAATAAAGTGAGACCAGATTCGAAGCAAAATTAAAGGACAGTGTGATTTCTGTCCCTATCCGCGCCTGACATGTTTGTTCTCCATCGTAAAATCTCGCAACAATCCAAACCGCCGAACCAAAGAGGAATATTCCATCCCGTTGCTTGAAACCCGTGCAAAAAACCTCCCCAAACCACCCATATACCAAACACTAACACCCTTGACAAAAACCAAGGCTCATGCAACATTGCATTCATACTGCATTGCATTCATAAAAATAAAATCCTAAATTATTACATTCCAAAAATAAAGGGAGTGTGCAAAAAAAAAAATCAAATCAAATTAAAAAAAAAAAGGTAACAATAATCCTAAATTATTACATCAAAAAAAGAAGAAGCAAAAAAAATGTGCATAAGCTATACAAATCTCAATCTCGTAAAAACAATAAAGAAAAAAAAGAGAAATCAATCGTAATCCCTAGCGCCCGACGCCCGTCCCCGGTCCCTCTTGCGACTCGGGCCCGCCTCCTCAGAGCCCCGAAGATCTCGGGCTCGAATCGTCCTCGCTCTCCGTAAAGAGGCTCGTCAGACCAACCGGCACGCCTCGATAGGGCAAGCCAAGATCTCGCGAAAAATCATATCCGAAGGTGAAGGCGTCGGATTCCCGGACGTACGAAGACGACCCACCATGCCGCCAAACGTGTCCCTCGCCCGTGTGGATCCCCGAGAATGACGTGATCCAAGGCAAAGCACCGCACGGGGATCAATGAGAGGAGACAGAGGAGTCTCAAGAAGTCTTCGAACGAATAGGGGAAGCCTCCCGCCTCGACGTGCGCGCCGTGGTCGCCTCGCTCTAGCCTCGAGGAGCCCCGCAAGCAACCATCCTCCCGATAAACCTCTTAGCCCCGATCACTTGTTTCGTCGCCTTCTCCACGACCACCTCCGAAAACCGCACGAAAGTAAAAGCGTCAGAAACAGCTGAAGCGAGAAATGATGACAGAAAGAAAAGAAAAGACAAAAGCAAAAAAAAGAAAGGAGAAGCCATACCTTCATACTCCTGACGAGGCCGGAAAGCTCGTGGAAGCCGCTCAGATGAGGGATTCGCACCCTCAATCGGACCCCATCCTGGATATATGAAAAATCCGTCCGAGGGTACCGCGGGATCCCAAGCCCCTCTCTATCCGTAACCCGGGGCATCCTCACTCCTCAAAACAAATACCGGATACGGCTCAATCGCTACGAAATCCGAGAAGTGCCGGCCGGCTCTAATCATCCCAGTGTCACAGATCCGTCACTCGGTGCATCATATCGGCGGGAGGCTCCACCTGTCATCAAAGGCGAATTCACGCCATGCCGGCGCGTCACCCTCTCTCCTGCACAATAGACGTCGCAAGTCATACCTCTCGTAATCCTCCGCCGCACCCAAATCTCGCCGCCTTCACCGCGCCACCTCGAAGCGATCCTGTGGATAAAATATCATCCTCTGATCCGTCTCAGCCTCCGTCAAAGGAAGGCAATCCGCGTATCTGAGAGTCGTACACCCCCTGGAGCTTATCTTCTCTCGGGCATGCTTGGACCAGGAGCGCATGGCCGGATACGCCCCGACGTACTCCACCGGCTGTCGCCACATCATGACGTGGAAGAACTCCAACGCCCATACCTGCGAAAGGTAAAAATCAAATCAATCCAGTGCAAAAGAAAAGTGTGTGCTCAAGAAGAAAGGGAAAGCAAAGAGAGAGGTTATACCTCCAGGGCAAACTCAAAGCAATACAAGGAGCTCACAGCCTTCCGGCTGTACCTATCAAGAGCAAAGTAAAGCTCGCACTCGGCTTCTCCTCAGAGACATCTCCAGCCATCTCCATGTCCTCCAAGGACCTCAGCAAAGGCAAAGACTGTCGTCCCCTCAGCATGTCCAAAGAGGGTGCTCGAAAAAGCAAACCACAAGAAGGCCCTAGCAATCTGCTCAGCGCCTATCCTCTCCTCCCCAGCCTCGTAGCTCACAATGGTCTCTACAATCTTCCCGTAGACCACGGCATACTCCATCCCCATCCCCTTTTTGGGAATAGGGGAAAATCCCAGAAGAGCCTGCAAATCCGCGTCACTGTAGCCGTCTCGCCACTCAATGCTGCGTCCATTAAAGGACAAACCCGTGATCGCAGCATAGTCAGAAGGCGTAACCATAGCCTCGACCCAAAAGAAGTGAAACGTGTGGGTCGCATCCCACCAGTGCTGCGCCAAAGCAAACATCAGGCCCTTGCTCTTAGGGAACTTGACCAATCCCCTCAAGCACTCAACAAACTCCCAAAGCCCGGTCTCAACAACAATCTGTCTCGGACTCGGCAAAGCTCCTCGGCCCGCATTCGGAAGCCGGTCCCACAAGTCAACTACAGACTCCACCGATCCTCGAGTCTTCATCTTATTCAGCTGCTCCGTCACGTAGTTGTTTCCACCCTACAATAAAACAAAAAAAAGGAAAATGTCAAAAAAATTGCATTTGCATTTGCACGAAAAAAAAGAGCATACATATGCATCATGAAAATTCAAAGAAAATTCGACAAAGATAACAAAGATACAATGAGCATAGCCCCATTTTTCTCGCACAAAAAGACAAGTTTTTCAGCAAATCCCAATCAACATTCATGAAAAAAAAATCTTTCATACAAAGAGTCAACGGAAGTAAAAACTCCGTCCCATTTTCAAAAAAAAAAAAAAAAGTTTCTATGCATGCATGCATATCATCCATCATCTCAAAAAAAAATAAAATCCTACATTCATACATCCTACGGAAGTAAAAACTCCGTCCCATTTTCAAAAAAAAAAAAAAAGAAGTTCCTATGCATGCATGCATATCATCCATCATCTCAAAAAAAAAAAATCCTACATTCATACATCCTACGGAAGCAAAAACTCCGTCCCATTTTTCATAAGACATACATACATGCATTCATCAAAAAAAAAAAAATGCATTCCTACGGGAGTAAAAACTCCGTCCCATTTTCATAAAATAACATGCATTCAATCAACGGGAGGAAAAATCCGTCCCACTTTTCAAAAAAAAAAAAAATCAAAAAATCATACATGTTGGCAAAATGCCAATTCTTTTCTCAAGCAAAATGCACATTTTGGAACACCAACAAATTCATTGCAACATGCATATCATCCAGATCAATATTCAAATTTCAAAAAATCACAATTTTCGAATTTACAAAAAAAAATGGCGAAAATGCCAATTCTTTTCACAAGCAAAGTGCACATTTTGGGTTACTCATATACTCATTACAACATGCAAAGCATCAAAATCAAAATCCAAGGCCATGAACATTGCATAATTTTCGAAAAAAAAAAAGAAGAAAAATCATCCAAAAATCAATCTCAAGCAAAAATCGATAAAGGAATCAAAAGGATTCGAAGAATACCGTTCGGAGACTCGGATCAGAAGCCCAATGTTGCCAAGCATCGGGGTAGGGCTCCTCCGCAATCGATTGCGAAAGAGTATAATGCCTCCTCATTCGGACGAGCTCCAATCGTCTCTCCGCTACCGGGCCACGTCCTTGGCCTTGAAAAACACCTTCCCCGTGTTCCATTGCTTGAAAATCGAAAAAAATCGGAAGATTTTTGAAGCTTTTTGGACAACAATGGCGGCTTGGGGCGTTTTCTCTCTTCCTCTCTCGTAATTTTCAAAAAACTGAATGGGGAAGAAGAAGGGCGTTGGCCCCTCATTAAGACCCTCTGACTTTCAGATCCCCTTCGCGCGGATAGGATTGTCAGGGTCAAAATGACCCTTTTGCCCTTTAAAATTCGGGACTCTGCAATTCAATCCCGACTTGACAGAGTTAACCAAAGTTAACCAAAGTCAGCCCCTTGTCAAGAAAATCATCAAACGGCAGTCAAACGTAAGACCGATTTCCCCGAGAAAGATAACGAGATCCCGTATCTTTCATCAAAATCTTCCCCGGCAGTCAAACGTAAGTCCGATCTCCTCGAGAAAGATAACGAGATCCCGTATCTTTCATCAAAATCATTCAAACGGCAGTCAAACGTAAGACCGATCTCCCTGAGAAAGATAACGAGATCTCGTATCTTTCATCAAAATCATCAAACGGCATTCAAACGTAAGACCGATTTCCCCGAGAAAGATAACGAGATCCCGTATCTTTCATCAAAATCTTCCCCGGCAGTCAAACGTAAGTCCGATCTCCTCGAGAAAGATAACGAGATCCCGTATCTTTCATCAAAATCATTCAACGGCAGTCAAACGTAAGACCAATCTCCCTGAGAAAGATAACGAGATCTCGTATCTTTCATCAAAACCATCAAACGACAGTCAAACGTAAGACCGATCTCCCCGAGAAAGATAACGAGATCCCGTATCTTTCATCAAAATTATTTCCCCGGCAGTCAAACGTAAGACCGATCTCCCCGAGAAAGATAACGAGATCCCGTATCTTTCATCAAAATCATCAACGGCAGTAAAACGTAAGACCAATCTCCCCGAGAAAGATAACGAGATCCCGTATCTTTCATCAAAATTATTTCCTCGACAGTCAAACGTAAGACCGATCTCCCCGACGAATACGTCTGATTTTCCCCAGCAAAGGCTAACGAAATCCTCAGCGATGCTAACGAAATCCCAAAAGCCAACGAAATCTCGAGTAGATTTCGAACTACGAAAGGGCTTGATTCCCACTAGGGATACGTAGGTAGCCTATCATTAGGTCCAGCCCCTCGACCAAAACGGTCACCCTATCCTTCGGCAGCAGACGAAGTCCACCGAAAGGCCTTTTCAAATTAAGGTTCGAGGCACCTAAAACGCCATCATCATCCAGGTCCGAGGCACCTAAAACGCCATCATCATCAAGGTCCGAGGCACCTAAAAAGCCATCACCATCCAGGTTCGAGGCACCTAAAACGCCATCTTCAAGGTCCGAGGCACCTGAAAGGCCATCATCAAGGTCCGAGGCACCTAAAACGCCATCTCCAAGGTTCGAGGCACCTAAAATGCCATCATCAAGGTTCGAGGCACCTAAAACGCCATCCCCAAGGTTCGAGGCACCTAAAACGCCATCTCCAAGGTTCAAGGCACCTAAGACGCTATCACACACAACACTAGGAAAGCGATAAATCGCAATCATCCCCAGCAGAGCGGATAGCCATCAGACCGAAAATGGTCATTCCTATCCCCAGCAGATCGGATAGCCATCCGACCGAAAATGGTCATCTCTTATCCCCAGCAGAGTTTCTCTCCAGCAACCGACTGCAGAACTCGCTCATCATTTTCAGGGTCAAAGACCCGAACTACGGCCGGCTTGATTCCCACTCGGGATACGTAGGTAGCCTATCGCTAGATTCAGCCACTCGATCACTCGATCATCCTGCCAAATATGGAGCCTTACTCTTATCGACGACCCCGCTTCCTTCGAAAGCGCCGTCGCCGAGGGGCTACTGTAAGTGCTCCAATTTGAGCTTGTTAGAATTTTCGTTAGAAAATTAACGAAAGTTATAACATTCCTAACAATTCCTAACATTCCTAACATTTCTAACAAAGTGAGGGCAAAATGGGCATTGCTATTTAAAGATAAACCTTCAAAGGAATCTCAAAAAGAAAAAGAATTAAGAAAATCCCGAAACAGTAAGTTGAAAAACATTTTCTGTTGGAATTTTTGAATTATATTCCTTGTGTCCAAAGCCTGGAGCAGCATTTAATGAACAGTGCACGCCACCTATCCCATCCGCGTGGATACCTTTGTAATTTTCAGAGGGCTATAAATTGAGCCCTCCAGTCACAAAAATAGAGAGGACCAAGAACACAATTCACAGCATTTGGCGAAAATACTCGAGAAAACAGTGAGAATTCTATAAGAATTGTCACCTTTTTCTCTTGAATCTTCCCAACTTTCACTCACTCAAATCAAACCCAAACACTCTTGCATTCAAGCCTTCAAACACAAAACACAAAGAAGATAGGTATAACCTCCCTCTTCTTACCCTAAATCTCTCATCCATGCATGCATTTTCAAACTACAAAATGTAGTTCATTCATCTTCTTGTCTTAGATCCAAGAAGATCACCATGGAAGTTCATCTCCATGTATGATCTTCTACAAGGATCAACATTATTTTTAAGTTCTCTTACTTTCTTGCAAAGAAAACACATTTTCAAAACCCTAAAAAACATTTTCAAGCATCAAAACTCATTTTCAAAGGATAAAAATCCCCTTCCCAAGCAAATGAAGTGCTTAGTCCTAATGTACCCCAAGGATGGTTTGGTATAGTTGATTCACCACTAAAATGTCAAGTGATCACTAACCAAAACCTAGGGAAATGGGGACAAGCATGGATGCAAAAAACCCCCTTTTAAATCATTTTTCTTTTCTTGAGAAGTTACTGTCCAGTAGCAAATTTCCAAGACCCCAGTCCATTGTCTTAATTTTTGAACACAGATAAACTTGGAATTTGGTGTTGACTACAAAACACTTGTTGTAGCCAACATCCAGAGCTTTCTAGACATATTTTTACTTTATTTTTTGGGTGAGTAAAACTCCTCTTTTAAAATTTTCTTTTAGAGGCCAGTTCATCAGCTTCTGGAAATCCAGATCTCATATCTGAGATTTCCAGAAGGTTTTGACCCCTCAAATCTTCTCCAAAATGGAAAATTCCTTCGTACAAATATTATTTAAGGTGTCTGGAACAATTTTAATTCTCTGAGTTTATCCATATTATGAAGTTTTAAGGCCCTTGAATCTATTTCAAAATCAAAGGTCCACTGCCTTTTTCATTCTGGCAGAAGTGACTCTCAACTTCAAAAGGTCTTTTGAGTACCAAATCTCAACCCAAAAAATCTTCCAAAAAATCATAGGATCAGTTTAAAGTCTTAAAAAGATATCCCAATTTTTACTTTTCTGAGTTTCAAATTATTTTGGCCAAAACACACAAACACACACACACAAATGATTTTCAGCTTGGAAGACTCGTTTTACGAGGCATTCCGGGTGCACACTAACGTCCTTCCCGGCGTGTAACATGACCTCCGAACCCAAATCTCTAACCTCGGGCATTTTTCAAAGTTTTGGCCCTTAAAACAAAAATGGCGTGGCGACTCCGTTCTTTTTCCGGGTTTTATTTGGTTTTTTCAAAGAAACGCAAAAAAATCGAATTTTTTCCCGCGAAATGGCGACACATCATCACAAGCGCCCGTGCAAAAAGGGTTTGCACGGCCGTGCGGCATAAATCAAAATACGATTTTGATTTGGAAAAGGGTTCTCCCTAATAATTAGGGATATTTATAAAGTATAAATATAACCCTTTTGCCTCAGCCAAGGATGACGAAAATTAGGTTTTGAGAAACACTAATTGGTTGATCTTGATTACGAATCAAAAATCAAAACTCCTCAGATTCAATTCCATATTAGCCATAGATTGTTGAAAAGAGTTTCAACAATCGAGGATCGTCTAGAAATCCAACAATATTCGATCTTGGTTCGTTCGCGTGTGAATTACCGATAGAGGGTGATTGCTTTATCACCTAAAGCTTGAAGGCCTAGCGTTGTTGATTCATCACAAGGAAATAACAAGGAGAAGATCAACGTTTCGTCTACGATTCAAGGTAAATTACGAATTCGTGTACGAAAGACAAAATCGCAACAAAGGTTAGTAGATCTATATTCATGTTTTAATCTCTTCATGTTAGACATATTCATGGCCAGAGTTTTGTTTTATATTCCAAGTCTTCCGTTGCGTATGTAACCCCAAAACCCAACAGTAGGGATAGAAACTGATCACTTTATCTTTAACACAGCTACTAGGTGGCACATAGGGAGCTTTACTTAGCTGAAAAATCTTGTGCTTGAGGGCAGTGTTGCTTGTTTCCTCGTCGATCACCCCCAATGTCAATCTAGGTTGCCTTGGCTCCGACACACCTTTTGTAGGTCGATTTCCTCCGGTAGGACGATCTCCCTTCACAAACCTTTCCAACCTTCCTTCATCCACCCACTTTTGGATGATCCTCTTTAGACTCATACATTCCTCAGCTGTGTGCCCAGTATCCTTGTGATACTCGCATTACCTACTGTTGTCCCTTCTGAATTTATTATGGGCATTCATTGTGGCAGGAGGGCCTAGGTCGACTGTGCTCATAATCTCAGTCCGACTAACAGTGAGTGTGGTGAAGCTTTCGGAGGCTCTTTCTGTCGCCCTGGTTATGTTTTTCCCCTTGTTGTCATTATTCTTCACAGGTCCCCCTTTTGTCGGCTCACTAGCTTCATAATGCTTTTTGAGCCCGTGTCTTTCTTTATTTCTTTTCTCTCTTCAGTGACGGGCATATCATAGGCCCTCTCAAACAACTCCTTCATCATGGTCGCCCTCCTAACTTGGAGCTCGTAATCCAAATCAGGAGAGGACACTCCATTTCTGAAATAATAAATAACCTCCCTATCCGTGAGGTCCTCTTCAATCTGGTCGACCAACTCCTTAAACCATGTGAAATAACTCATGGTACTTTCTGTCTTTCCTTGAGTCATGTTGTTTAGGTCGGTGATTGTCTTCTTACGAGCCCCAACTGTAGATAATCTGTCAAAGAATTTCTTCCTCGTATAATCCCATGAGGTGATGCAACAAAGGGTCGTGCCGTGAAACCAAGTCGGCCGCACCCGTGAAGGTGCCGGGTTAATGCCTTGCATATCACGTCATCCTCAGAGGCGACCAAGCATATAGTTGCCTCAAAGTGCTGAATATGATTCAAGGCATTGGTCATGCCTGAATACTTCTCTAACACGGGTAACTTGAAACCTGCAGGAGGCCTTTGGTCGAGCATCTCCTTGGACAAAGGTCGAAGAGTGCAGTCATTTCGTTCGACCTTCCCATTTGTTTCCTTTCTGTCGGCCTCCATGCTGTCCAACCTCCTTTTCAAGTTAAGAAGTTCCCTAGCATCCAGGTCGCTTCTTTGATGGGAGACATAATTATATTTTTGTCTCTCTTCCCTGTGTGGTTCCCTCCTAGATAGGGTCCTCTCTCTCACATTTCGTGGGGGAGTCACCTCCCTCCTTCCCCGACGGGATAACGACCTTTCTCTCCTTATTGGCGACTTACGTCGAACCCTGTTAGCTTCAAGCTGCCCCTTTTGAGTTGAGTCGGCCTCTTGTTCCCTCTGCTGGTTGAGACTATCCATGAGGTTGCCAGTTAGGTATATGGAAATATGGGAGGAGGGGGTGGCATTCCATTCCTCCTTTCTTCACCAGACGGTCTAGGACCTCCATTAGTCCGTTTATGAGAGGTGACAGATGGGGCTACTCTTTGTAATCTTCTATCATCTTGGTTAGGAGACTCAGGCATCTCGAGCAACTCATCTTGCACATCGAGCAAGCTCTGCAATATCCTAGCCCACTCCAGCAGAATATTCTTCCTTCTAGGGTGAGAAGTTGAGGGACCTGTAATGTCGCCTGCAACTGTTCGACCCGTTTGTGCTCTCTTATCTTGCTGGCTTACCCCTTGATTGGGCATGGGTCTTTTCTGCCTTCTCCCATCTTGTAAGCCCGCACCGTCAGCCACGCTGTTAGAGCGAGTGGACCTCATAGTGGGATTGCCCTAACGGAGGAGGAGGTAAGTTTGCAGTTCAATTTCCAGCATCTGCCTCAGCATTTCTCCCTGCATTCCCAAGCATTGGATCACTAGAGGAAGTTGCGGTATGACCATCAGACACCATGTTTGTGGTTCGAGTAGAGTTTCAAGGTATAGAGTTTGTCGTTTCTCGGCAATGGAACCAAACTGATGATGCGGGAAATGATCCAGATCAGCCTTAGTCCAACAATTAGGTTGATCTCCAGCTAAATGACATGAACCACGAACAAACGACTTGTGGGGATGGTCTCCGGCTAAGACCCTCCGACATGATGATAAAATATGGTGTATTGAGCTTATAAACTGAAATGAATAACATATATTCAAAATAGCAAATAAGACATTACCTTTTAACGTTGCATGTTGTTTGGTATTTATATTGGTGTCATGGGATCGTTGTAAATCCCTAGAATCACGGAAATGTAGTAGGCGTAACTGTCTCCGAGAATGTAGGAGGTGGTTACAAATAACGGCGTAGATGGACGTATGCGTTGGTAGGTCGAGGTTGCTTGAGTATTCGAAGTCGACCTGACTTTGTGCTTGTGCTTCATTCGTTGGGCCTGACCCGTCACTTTTATTCCGTTCATTAATATATGGTATTACGAACATAACTATTTTTTACAATAATAAAAAATTATTATTTTCAGAAAATATTAATTATTTGAGAAAATGTTAATTATTTTGTAAAAAGAAATAATTTTTAGCACTTTATATTTAAAACTTTGCATTTGACCCCTAAAAACCAATAATCATTACAAACTAGTCTATTTGTCGTCATGTGCTCGACACATGACAGATTTAGAAATTTCTTAGAAGTTTAGGTACTAAACAGACCGACTTTTCAAATGAGAGTTTAAAGTGAAAATCGATGGATACTTTGGGATGGTAAACACATTTTGGCCTATTAAGAATATAAAAAAAAATTGCATAGACAAAATTTATGTTTGTTAGACAAGAATGATAAATAACCAATGTGGGAGATGGGCATTTAACAGACATCACATCGCCTCTAACGTTACTTGACAGATTCATGGCCGTTGTATAGTGTGGTTTGTTGGACGAGTTAAATTGGTAAGAGGACAAGAGGGGTTTAACACCCCCTTTGCAAAAATTGACGGAGGGTGAACAAGAAAAATTCACAGAGAAGAATGGGGGCTAAATTCGTAGCATCTCCATAGTCCAGGTGCTTACTAATGTAATTATGATTTCGTATATAATTAGGGCTGAAAATATGCTAAACACACCGGGGAGAGAGAGAGAGGAGAGGAGAGGAGAGGAGAGAGATGGCGGGTGAAGAGAAGAGGCATCAGATGATGCAAAATCTATTTGGGGATCAGTCAGAGGAAGAAGAGGAAGAAGAAGTTGAATCTGAGCACGAATCCAATCGACAGCCTGATAACCCTTCTGTATGATCTCTTTAACCCTCGTTTGTTTTAATTATTTGGGTTATTTTCCTGTTTTATTTCGGGGTGAGAAGGAGAAAATTTGATCCCTATTTGCAAATTATGCCGTTATAATCTTACATAACATGTATGCATGTTTTTCAGATTCTGTTTGTTTTCTTATCTTTCGATGAATTGAATGTAGGGTATTGATGTTACAGCCAGTGGAGAAGACAAAATTTTTAGGAATGGGGTCGAGATTGCTTTTGGGATAATTTCTGTTTTAAGAACTTTAGGATAAATATCACAATTAGGATATTTGGATTTTGCATGTAAGGGGTCATAATAATAATTTAGGGCAAACTTTGCCCAAAATTAAGGGGGTTGATATGTATAAATCCATTCTTTTTAGTACTAAGAAGTAATTTTCTTAAAATTTGAAGGTGCTAAAATGGACATTTTCCAAAGTTGAAGGAGGTCAAGTGACCCCCATCACCCCATGCCATATACATGGTTTCACTAGTGGTTACAGCTTAGTAGTTTATGAATTTGATTATGGTGATGATATGTTAAGGGAAACTGAGTTTTAGCATATAATGGAACTATCACGGTTTTTTTCTTGATGAATGCAATGTTAGTTGATACAAGTAGCTGTGTGCAATTAAATACCTGCAACTTTGTACGATTCAAGATTTATAATTTCTATATCAACTTATCTTTGCAATGATCTTGAAAATTATAGATTTGGAAATTGATACTTTAGGGGAAGCAGTTAATGAGATGGTATTTATCACTTTAGTATAATATAATAGAGATGGTTAGGGGAAAAATAGGGAGTGACCAAAAAGAGTCCAAAAAACCAGACTCCTCTTCCTTAATATAGTAAGATAATCAGAGAGGTCCCTATATTTATAATTCTACATGGGGTTCCATGGTATGCAACTATGCATATAGTTAGAGCCCTGAACTGAGTTAATAGTGTGTGGCAATATATATATATATATATATATATATATACATACATATACAAGGGTTCAAAAATTTAGCAGCCCCATATGAAATCTTACTTTCTCTATTGCACTCTGCAGGTTTATATAACTTCTTTCATGCGAGTATAATTTCCCATCTCTTTAAAGATCACTCACTCTCCCTCTCTCTATTCTCAGACACGCATGCACACACACATATACATCAGTGTTGTTTCACTGTTTGCTCTCATCATCCCATCATGAAACTGTATTTTGTTTTGGTGATATTAGGATGAAGAGGCAGTTGGGTTGAGGGTTGAAGGTAGAGTAGTAGATCAAGGGGAAGCAGAGGAGGAGAGTGAAGGTGAGTTACATGATGCAGCTGCTGAGCATGGAGAGAGTGAGGGTGAAAGAGATCAAAGTTCTCCAGAAGTAGAAGCTGGAGATCTAAAAGAGGAAAGTGAAGGAAAATATTCAGAGAGTGATGGAAGAGAAGAATACGGTCAAAGAGTTGTCTCAAGTAGGCGAAGGGATGTCGTTGAAAGTGAATCAGAAAAATCAGAGGGAAATCATTTCGCTGAAGATGAAGACGAAGAAGTTGATCAGGATAGAAGTCCAAGGTATTATGACTATCTCTCTCTCTCTCTCTCACTCACTCACTCACCATACTTACAAATTCAAGGACCATCACCCCCATATATCAACACCTTGGTGTAGATATCCTGATCAGAGAACCCTTGGCAAAATGTAATTTCCTTTTCTTTGTTAAAAGTTGAATCTATGTTGTAGCTAGTTTATTAGGTTTTCCTTGTGTCTTACCCATACACAAAATATGTGCCTGATTTATCTGACAAATAATAAGAGCAACTATTTTTTCTTGATTATCGTCTTATATCAAACCTTTACATGCCTAGTATGTTCTCTATCTTTGGGTGCAAAATAGGTGTCACAGATCAGCCCCAAAATACACAAATTGAAAAAGAGAACTAATCACCTTCGATTGATCGACATAAATTGCTATGGAAAATATCAATAACAGCTAAAATCTAATGTAAACTGCTACTAATTGAACTGAAGCTAGACTAATGAAGAACTATAGCTACCCTAAGAACAACGAAGAAGGACATTAAGCAAATGATTCTCGACCCCTTTTCCCTTCACGCCAATTCAGCCATATCCCTGCTTGAGCCCTTAACCACGTGCTTTCTCATTCAATCCAGCGGCTGTATCTCTCCACCAATAGCAAAGCGACAACAACATTAGAGCGCGTGTATTCCTTTATGCACGAGCTATACACGTGTCCCATCGAAAGACGTTGCTACCCCCACTTATCAATGCAAAATGACAAAATGACCCTCGCCTTTGTAATTCTTTAAACGAGTTGTAACGGAAAGAACCAACAACATTCCTCATCCGTTACAGTAAGGTACATTTTGACGATAAGTAATTTTGTAGTTAAGAGCTTTATATTTATGTAGTCTTTTAGATGCTTATTAATGGATCTACAAGTTTCTTTAGGAAGGTTGTTCAGTGGTGAGCATTATCTGGCAAGTTGTGACAAGCGATGCAACTGAAATTTACTTGGTAATTCTGGATGGACAAGTGTAGCTTAATTAGGATCATGTTTGAAGTTACTTACCATCTTACACTGCAGTTGGTTATCAAGGAAACAATCACACAAAATCATGCAGCTAAACATATCTGGAGCCTAATGATGGTTTATTAGATAGCCAATTCCCTTAAGCCTGGAATATTAACAGTAAAATAGAGAAATTCAGTAGTAAATCCTGGTTTTCATTAAGAGATTTAACCAGTGTGATGGGGTCATGTGGCTTATTTCCTATTCTACTGGATTGTTCGGGCATATTTATTAGTTATTGCCATGTGTCACCACGAGGGGACAATCCCACAATGTCTCCCTTAAGAGTATGTTATTGTTAGGCCACATATTGCCATGTCATTGGGTCATGTGGCTTATTTCCTATTCTAACCTCCAATTCATTGCTCCCCAGTGATCCCAAAATGCGGTATGAGGGAATAGTCATAGTTAGGTGACTTGTCTTTCAAGGGAGGTCAAATAGTGGACAATATCTGCACGCGTGCTATCCCTGGTCACTTTATATTCATAGTTGTGACTCGCAGAAGAGTTTGGGAAAGGTTCTTCCATAAGGTTTTCCCCAAGATTGTATGTGATGAAGAGTTACTTGTGCGGGAAAGGTTTTTCTATAAGATTGCATGTGTGGGAAAGGTTCTTCCACAATACACAATAACAATCACCACTTTTTTTTATTTGATTTTATTGATACCGATGGATGTGGTTTTACCCATCCAAAAGATATATTTTCAAGCCTATTTTCGGTTGAAAAACCTTGGGAATTTAATGTATTTTCTAGTGTTTTATAAGTACAGAGGCTAAAATGAAATTAGGCAGAAAATGGAGGAGTTAAGTTGGTTTTGGAAGTTCAGGAACCGAAGTGCTGAAATTGGGAGAGGAAGAAACTAGGAAGCAGGCCGCATGAGCTGGAGGGGATGGCCGACCAAGGCTGCAATTTGATATCTTAGGAGTGGCCGCATTTTGTGGGAGTGGCCGCATTTTGTGGGAGGCTGGCCGCATTTGCTGAACACATGGCCGAGCGACCTCACCAAATGTAGGGCGGCCGCGCCAAAAGGCCAGAAACTAAGGGCGACCGCGCAGAAGATGGCCGAGACCGCGCCATGGCCGACCTTGGAATTACTGATGGAAAATTTGGACAGAATTGATTCCGTCACAGAATTTAAAGGCAGTTCCAACCAATATTGCAACAGATTTTGTGCTGAATCCTAATTTGACTAGGATTTAGACAGATTTTGGCTTGCGATTTAAAATCCTTCCTCCCTCTTACTATAAAAGGACCCCTAGACTAGTTTTTATTTTTATTTTTTAATCATCTTTTACCTTCTCATAACATAATTCTAAGTTGTAAACAAGATCTACAAAGATTTATATCAAGAATTTCATTGAAGATTTATGCAAATTATTGAAGTTTTATTGATGTTCAATATGAAATTGAGTGACTAATTTTCTTGTTCAACAGAATTATTGACGTAATGTATATCAATCCTTTATGTCTTAATTATTATTGTGATCAATCAAGGGTTGGTTCATCAAAAGTATTCCTCATCCAAGTTTTCTAAACTACAATCACATTTATGTGATTGGTTTTTAAACTAAATTTGTGTGTGTGATTGACAAGTGATTGTTCGATCCATGCAAGCCAAACTTTTGAATGAATATGATCTAGGTTTTGACAAGTGATTACAAACCAAAATTATAGGTTCTTAATCCTAGGGTTTAATGGATTCTTAAATATTAAGTGGACTTTGCAGAAAATCTAATATTTGTAGAATACTAAATTGTGGACGTGTGAACGCCCAATTTTACTAAAGAGGATGAACCCCCAACTATGATTGATTGTATTATTAATTGGCATATTGGTGCGATATACATGAATCCCATTCCGTAGATCCTTCTTCCCTGGTATTCGGTAATAGTTTATTTGTTTTGTTTGTTTCTTGTTTTAAGTAGGAATAATAATCCGATCCAAACCCTCTTCTTTTAATTGTTGGTTTATCTGTTGAAAGTCAAATTGTTGATTCACAAATCCCCGTGGATTCGACCCTTGCCAAGTGCATATTACTACTACGATAACTCGTGCACTTGTGAGGTATTTTTATAACAAGTGGGATTTTCCCCATCAGATACTCTACCTTTTTTAGGTCTGAATCAACTGGTACGGAAATTAGAAACCATGGCTAAGAAGTAGTATCATCTTAAAAGTTTTTGTTCACTCACTATTCAAAACCTTTCTTAATTTTATCTATTATTCATTATCAGTATTCACTGATACCAGAAAAGAAAGTCATTTTCATTTGAACGATCAAATTTTATTATAAACCTCGTGAAACATATCTAAACTCATGTGCATCTGAAGTTAATTAAAGTCATGTAGCGTTTCAACTATACTTAGTTTGCTCTGAAATTTGGCTGAGTTTTGCCATAAAATCCATAATTTTGTATAGTATTTCGATTAAAGTTCCAGCATCAAGTTACCATTGCTGACCAAGTATTAGTTAGATGTGATTAGAATGCCCTCTTCCATTATAAAATGCTCAGAGGGCCGAAACTTTATCATTCTTATGTAATATGACAGGAATGAAGACAACTTAAGGACTTCCACTATATTACAATTAAATTAATCTGATGGTAAGAATCATTAAAATTTGCAAAAGTAGTGTTATCGAATCCATGTTTGCGGGTCACCGAAATATGAATGTGAAGCTTATACCAGGATAAGTGTCCATGCACTGTCTACTTATTTCACAAATATACTTAACAATAATGAGATTTTCTCTCATGAAGTTTAGTGCTGCATACTTCTACAAATGGGATTCAAGTTGATGTCTTGTAACTTTTACTAGGTCACCTGGTGAGGAGAAGGATGATGCGGACATTTCACACACAGCTCCTGAAATTCGTGATGTATTCGGGGAGTCTGATGACGAAGAACCAGCAGACTATGATGCCCAGAATCATTTCGAGCATGATTCACATGTTTGTATTCTTGTTTCTTTTCTCTGTGTGTGAGTCTCCTAGTTCTATTAGGTTTCAATAAACATAAACAGTTTGTTCTTTTTCCGTAGAGATCCCCGATGGAGGAAGATGGGAGTTATGACAAAGATCTAAGACCAGAGGACATGCTAGCTGATGAAGAGGGCCGGTATGATTCTGAAGCAGAGAATTTTGAGGCTAAAATGAAGGAGAAGCCTGTTGGACCCCCTATGGAGCTAGGGGTTCCACTGCGCCCTCCTCCTGCAATACCTGAGAAGGTTTATCTCCACTCTTATTTCTCGTCTGACTCTGTCAGATATATCCTTATATGCTACCGTTTACATTATAAATAGGCATCGTCGACCGGAATCATCTTCTTCTCCTAAATTCTTGGTTTATAGAAAAATGATTATACATGCGTTAAGTTATCTGTGTAGCAACCTGGCCTCCAGCACACTCTAGATAGTGACTGTCTCTGAAGTAGGCTTCACCTTTGAAAGATCACAATATGAATCTGTATCTATTTTTATTGCATAACTATCATCAATGGATAAGAAAGTTCCTCTGAAAAAGGTTGTGGCTTATTCTTATATGCAACTTGTAACGTGTATTACTATATACGGCACATCTATTTGAATAGCAAAGCCATCAGGAGAATTTGAGTTTTTTTTTCCACATTGGACATGCCTGAACAAATTGTATTAATTTTTCAAAATTTGGAATGAATTGCATATCAGAACATTTTCGCTCACTTTTACATGGAAAATAAAATAAAAGTCAAATATTTTACCTTTTTAATACATCATGTTTTAACAATACTATAGTAGTGTAGTTTCTATAATAACTTGACTTAATTAAAGTGGATAACTTTCTCGGGATGTCCAAAAATAGTCATGTGAGACCCTTAGTTTCTGATAGTTCGTTATCAACAGTTGTCCGATTTGTATTTATTTTCCCTCATGTTCAAGCAATTGGCCATTTTGAAGTTTCAGAATGATCTTACAAGAATAATAACATCCGAGAGTCGCATTGCCATTTTTTAAATCTCTAACTATTTCTACTATCTGAACTTAGTTTGAGCTTTTATCGAGTTATATGTTTATTGGGCTTGTGCGCGCCTATAAACTATACTAGGTGCTTTTGTTTTTTGCAGCCAGTTATTTGATCAAAAGGGGGGGGGGGACTTATGTAGATTGTAGCCGTAGCCTCGTAATGCATATTCAAACCCGTTATAATTTGATTTTTGGAGATTCAACAGGTTATTTTTCTTTTCTTTTCTTTTCTTTTGATGCAGATGAATATGATCAAGGTTTCCAACATAATGGGTGTTGACCCCAAACCATTTGATCCAAAGACATATGTTGAAGACGATTTTGTAATGATCGATGAATCTGGGTCAAAAAAACGCATTCGCTTGGAGAACAATATTGTCCGTTATAGGACTGTGAGAAATCCCAATGGAAGAGGAGTATCTGTAAGTGAATGTGTATTTTTGCTGTTTAGATGCTTAATATGTATCCACATACTTGGATGTATGAAATCTTTTCAATTGCAGTCTTGTGCTTTGTCCCATCTGGAAATTGATTATTGACTATTCTAAAAAAAGGACGCTTTTATGGCCTTTTGGTTAATGGGTAAGTTGGAAAAGATACCCGTGTTGCTACGGCGGACGCTATAATTCCAAATCAACATTCACCAAGACTAATCTCGCTAACAAGTATGGGCAAAATGAATTATTGATCTTTCCTTTCTAAATGGCTTGTAGCTTTACTAGGTTATGAGTAGATGACCATTATTGGTTTTGTTTTATTGCTATGGCCTAAGTTCGTTTTTTGTCCATTGTACTTGAAGGGTACTTTTACTTTAACCATTGTACTTTTTATTGACATGAAAAATACTTTGGAAAACCTATCATCACGGCCCCAAATCCGTGAATTGGAGCATGGATTGAGTACAAATTAGGGAACATATTTGGTATTGGGATGAAAGGTTTTATAAAGTACAATGGTTTTTATGTTAATAAAAAAGTACAATGGTCAAAGTCATAGTCGAGTGGAAGTACAATGGATGAAAATGAAGTTTGGCCTATTGTATTCAAGATGCCAGTTATCCTTTACTGTTGTACTTCCATATTCCAGTTGTCCGTGGTTGTCGTAAATTTTCATTTTATTATAAAATATTGATATGTATAATTCAACTATTAGTCATTGAGACTTAGTGTCATGTACACGTTTTATACCTCTTTCTTATTTGGTGCTGGAGTTGCCAGGCATAGATTGTTTGTCAAATTTTCATTTCAACACTCTTACACTTTGACTCTTTTTTGAAACCGGAATCTGTGTTGTTTTCTACTAGTTTTATCTCATGAATGAAAATATTTTATTCTATGTAGCATGAAAGCAATGCACGCTTCGTTAGATGGTCAGATGGCAGTTTACAGTTATTGATTGGTAATGAAGTTCTTGACATTTCCGAGCAAGATGCGCAGCATGATCAAGCCCATCTTTTTTTGAGGCATGAAAAGGTGATATTATGTCATTGACTTTTGTAGTTCTGAGGCACTGTACTGAAGACATCTTTCTTCCAGTATCTGTTTGCTGTTTTTTCAAGAATGGAGTAAGAATTTTAATGCATAATTGTATTCGCAGGGAATTCTCCAATCGCAAGGGAGGGTTTTGAGGAAGATGAGGTTCATGCCTTCCTCTTTAACATCTGATTCTCACAGATTGTTGACTGCCCTTGTTGATTCAAGGCATAAAAAAGTATACAAGGTTAAGAATTGTGTCACGGATATTGATCCTGAGCGGGAGAAAGAGCAGAAGGAAAAGGTAGATAATTTGTTGGGAAGCCAAGTGCGCTTAGCTTTTAGTTGTTGGGAATTTCCTATTGAATCAATCTTTTGTTATGTAGGCTGAAAGTCAAACAATTAGAGCTAATGGGCTTCTTATCCGGAAGAAGGAAAAGGTGAGTCGGAAGTATGCTCCAACCGTGCGCAGGGAACGCCAGCTTTCACCTGGTTTCTTGGAAGATGCCCTTGATGAGGTGGACATCAAATTCTATTATATTTATTTCGTCTGCAATTGTCAATTTGATCAGTACGCCTTGGTTCTCCGCAAACTAATAGAGAGTATACCGGTTCTGCATCATCAATCTCACTCACTCATTCTCTCTTTTTTTTTTTGATAAATGTCCAATTTTCAAAAAATGTTTGTCCCTAAATGAATATCCATTATTTGTTGAAGTTATTATATCGTCCCTTGCCATGATGATGTTCTAATTTTACACTTGGAATCATAATTTCATATGATGGTATTATTAAGGATATTTGTGTAATTATGCTACTAAAATTGCCTAAAAATCAATCTTCTCAAAGTTGCTGCAAATAAAAATGATTATTCATTTAGGGACAGAGGGGGTATCAACTAGTCGCTTTATCTCTCTCCGTTTGAAATTACGCCAACACAAGACTCTCTCTCTCTCTCTCCCCCTCTCTGCGTGTGTGAGTTAAGCTGAATGACGCACTATTGCTAAGATGGCTGTTCGATTTACTGAAGTTGGGATCTTTTTTTTTCTCTCCATATTTAATCAGGAAGAAGAACAAGATTACGACTATCGACATACTGGTGGTCGCCGCCGCTTTGAGGAAGACCTGGAAGTGGAAGCTCGTGCTGAGAAGCGTATTATGAATGCAAAGAAGGCATGTAATTTGAAATCTCTCTAACAACTCATCTTTCAGTTGAAGTTTTATTTTCTTTTAATTAACTTATTTTATTATCTCAGGGAAAGAAAGACATCCCTCGAAAATCGTCCTTGCCTGTTGTGAAGTCATCTCGACGCCCGGTTGATGAGTATGAAAGTGAGAGAGGGGAGTCTGAGTATGAAACTGAAGGGGAGGAAGAGGAGGTGTCGCCTCCTCGTAGAAGGGTTGAGGAGCCACAGCAATATGATGACGAAGAGGAGGAAGAGCTTGATGAGGAGGATGCTTTGGCCGATGAAGCTTTTGAAGAGGAGACTGAGGTATGCATCATACTTTCCTTAGCATTCCATACTAAAAAAAGACTGCACTTAAAAATAAATTTATCTGCACTCTTAAGGTAATTCTTGTGTTAGTATTTGGCTCATCAACACAATTAATTAATAATTACTCCTTCCGTCCTGGAATTATCTTCAAACTTTTTTTGTTGTTTCTTCGAATGAAGTTTGAGCAATAATTTTAAGTTAATTCAATCATTTTAATGAAAATCTAAAAATTGTTATTGATAGTATTTATAATGGTGTATCAATAACAAGTTTTAGATTTTCATTGGATAATAACAACAAAAAAGTAGGAAGATCATTCTGGGACGAAGGGAGTATTTGTTGGATCCAGAGTCTACTATTCCAGGAGTGATAAGCGCTATAAACCATCTTGCGTAAAGGCTTCCTCTCAAACAGTTTGATATTGCCTCCACTGTCCTCAACTTACAATTGCAATACTAATCCATGCATCTGTGATATTTCATTACTATGAATAATGGAGCTCCGAAATGATAAGAAAAGATTGTACTTTTCTTAAGAATTTAGAATAGTGAAATCAAGAACAGTGGATGATAGAAAATCTATATGCTATTAATATAATAACATAAGTACATAATCGCCCTTAATCATAGTTGTTAAAGGCAAAGGGCGAGAGGCGGCGAGAGGTTCCTACAAAAGGCGAATGACGAGGCGGTTGAAAGGCGGCCGAAAGGCGAACAAGGCGGTAAAATAGAACAAAAGGAATATTAAAAAATAATATATATGTAAAATATATTAAACAAAGCTTAAACATGTTAAGATTTGGAATTTTGCATTAAATATATCCACAATTTCACATGTAATAGCAACCTAACACAATTAAAACACCCCCAAAAGTGAGAATTCTAAGACCCAAAAAAAAACACTTGATGTTCAAATCAGTAAACAAGTAGTCATTTAAAAGCGTGAAAATAAGTGAATTCGAATATATAATTTCAAACGTACAATTCCATACCTAGAGATGAACATAGATATAGTTAAAACTTCAAATGACAAAAGGAGACCCAAAGTAAATTAGTAAACATAATATAAATTGCAAACCTCCCTTCAAAAAATAGAATAAAGCAAGCTATCGGTAGTGTTTTTGTCGCACTTCTTTGTCATCGTTCTAATTCGATATTTATCGCACTTATTTTCTTTTGATCGCTCGAGAGAAATTACGGTTATCTTTCTTTCTCATGCACGCTACAAGCTATCTTTACCCCATGTTTTCCCAAAACAACACATTTTAAGCTAAAATATTAAAACTAAAATTGCAAAATGATCTAGTTTAACATTGTACATACGCCTGTTATGTCTGTCTTTTGACTAAGGCGGACTCCTCACGCCTCTCGCCATAACCAAGAAAGGCCTCGCTTGTGCCAAAAGGGCGCACAACAGCCCGCCTCAAACCCAAAAGGCGGTTGACCCCTAAGGGCGCCAAAATGGCGGGGCGGGCGAGAGAGGCGCTAACCTTTCGCAACTATGCCCTTACTATTTATACGATATGACATCATTACTGTTAGTGTGAATTAACATATAATGTCTGATGAGGGGAGTGTTCTGTAACTTCTCTTGAAAATGGATATCCATTTAGGGCCCTTCTTTGTTTTTTCTTCCGAAAATGGACAATTCATAATTAATTCGTCAGCATTGCTTTTGATTCCCTTAGGGACATATCCTTTTATTATTATAAATCCTTTGTGCACTAGGGATGACCAAACACGGTTCGGTTCCGGTTCGAAACCGCCGGTTCCGGAAAAGGAAAAACCGGAACCGAACCGTGAACTTACGGTTCGCGATTCCGAACCGGCGGTTCAACGGTTTTTTTTTTGAATAGAAAAAATTGTTATAGATTTTTTTTTATTACTGAAAATATTTGCAAAAAGTTATATAAAAAAGATAGAAAAAACTAAACAAATGAAAGTATATAAAAGAAAAGAGGGACGGACTATCCTTTAAATTTTTTTTATTGACTAGGAAAAAATATTTTAGACTTTTTTTATTACTGATTTTTTTACTAAAAGTAATATAAAAAAGATAGAATAAAACTAAACAAACGAAAGTATATAAAATAAAAGAGGGAGGACTACACTTTAATTAATTTTTATTTATTTTTTATTTTTTTATTGACTAGGAAATAATATTTTACTTTTTTTATTACAGATTTTTTTTTACAAAAAATAATAGAAAAAAAGATAGAAAAAAACTAAATAAATGAAAGTATATAAAAGTAAAGAGGGGGACGAACTATCCTTTTTTATTTTTTTATTGACTAGGAAATAATATTAGACTTTTTTTTATTACTGATTTTTTTTTTTTTGCAAAAAGGTATATAAAAAAATAGAAAAAAACTAAACAAATGAAAGTATATAAAAGAAAAAAAGGATGATACCCTTTAAATTTTATTAATTATTGGGAAAAATTACATGAGGGGCAATCAAACCTTGCCCTTTTATAATTAAGGGAGGACATTAGGAGCCTTTATCTCTTTTTATTTCAATAGTTATCTAAATTCTAACCCATAAAAAAACTATAGTAACAATTAAATAAATTACATTATACTTACCTTAATCGCTTCCCAATTTAGTTTCATCAAAGTACTCACCGCCAAGAAGATCCGTAAAAACTTGCCACAAATGATGACGAGGAATGTTGAAGTACCGTCACTTGTTGTTGCATCATCATATATTGACTTGTATTCCTGATAAATTTTTAAAAATTGCTTGTCTAACACTAGCAACTTTTTGACCTACGTCAGGCATAATGGCATATTGGGATCTCCAACCAAATAAAAGTTTGAATAATAATATTCTAAAAATTGACTCAAGCTATACTCTCTAACTCTAGGATCTAATAGCTTTGCAACAAAAAAATATCAGGAATGTTGAGCAAATATTTTTTCCACTTTTCTCGCATTATGAAAATCGTATCTTTAAGAATAATATCATCTTAAAGGGAAGAGATTGCTTACAAATAAATTTAGCCATTTCTCTTCTATGATTTAGATGATTATATGTAAATAAATTAGAAGAATTTTGAGAAGACGTATCAATATTTTCAGAAGATTGCGCGAATCCTTCCAATTGTGTTTGAGTGATATCTATGCCATATTCCTCGAGGTGTTTTTCTCTTGTATGGCTTCTCAAAGTATCGTATCCACCCCCGGTGGATTAATCATATGTTTGTTTGTTATTCGTTGGACAAAAGTTGCATATTGCTTTGAAATTCTCCCCCATCGCGTCAACGGGGACTTTTTTGTAGAATTTCGTGAAAACTTCGGATTCAATTTTCTTGGTTTTTGGAACGGAAAGGGGATTGTTTTTTGCTTTACGGCGTCACCCTCCCATTGTGGCTTCCATAGTATTGCCATCACTTTCTTGCGTAGTTGGAGTTGAATTATCAACATTTGTGGTGACCCAAAATTTGAAAACTCTTCCACTTCGTCATCATCTTCCCACTCACTTTCATTTTGCCCCGAAAGCCCCATATCATTAATTTTACCACCTTCATTTTCAACAAATTTTGGTGGTGGTGCTTGAGAAGAAGATTTCCCTTGCCCTCTATCCTTACTATCCTTCTTGCTTGTGAGATTTTTAAGAATATTCATAATGTATAATATATGAAATAAAGATGAAATAAAGATGTTGGGTGAAAATATGAAAGCTGTATTATGATTTGAGCTTGAGAATCAATGAAATTAACGAAATTCGTTAGAGAAAGTTAATGAAGTTTGTGTGAAAAAATGTGAGGGGAGGGGATGGTATTTATAATTGAGGAAATATGTTAAGATTACAAGAATATTTATTTTTTTATTTTTTTGAGGACTGAAAACTGGTTAAAAAAAGGATCAAAAACGGCTATTTTGGTCGACTAGCCGTTAGCTAACGGGCATAACAGCTATATTCTGACAGAAATTTTGACGCTTCCGGTTCCGGTTCCGTTTTAGAACCGCCGGTTCACGGTTTTTCAGATGTAGAAACCGGAACCGGACCGCCAAACCGCCGGTTACGGTTTCAACCGGTTCCGGTTCTGGTTCTGGCCGGTTCGGTTCGGGTTCCGGTTTGGTCATCCCTGATTATTGTGCAGATGTATATTCATTTCATCATTTTGAACTATAGATAGTTGCATAATGTTATTTTCCTGATAAAATCTTGCAGGAGCCTAAGAATAGGGGAAAGGTGTCAGGAGGCAGTCTTAAGCGGAAGGAAATTGAATCAGAAGAAGACTCTCCACGTAGAAAAGCACCAATACATCGTCGAAAGAACCTTGTTATTGAGAGCGATGAAGAATAATTTATGTGCCAGACAAGCGACTTGGTATGTATGGAGTATATGTTATCATTTCAAACCAATTTTTTTTCTAGATTTTCCGTGAAGGTTGTTGGCATTTATAAGAACCCAAAATTCTGACGTAGTAGCCGATGCCCATCATGTCTGGAAATGGAAATGCATATCTTCTTTGTAGCACTTTGTGTCCTACATCCTGTACCACACGTGATATAATGGTTTACATGCTTTGATCATATTATTATTGTGTCAGCACTACTGATAATTGTGAACCGTTGGATCACGTATGGTCATACTAAGTGTGGTACACAAAGTGGTATGCGGTCACGAACACTAATTACTGAACTAGAAGTGCATACATCTCATAGCTGTTAGGCATTTTGGCGGGGGTTTTCAAATTTGCAGCTGCAAACAAGAAGAATGAGATTATTGCTCCATTGGAAGCTGCGCATTGGCAAACATACTTTATAATTTGTATTTTTTATTATTTTTTATTTTATTTTTTATTTTTTAAGGTGAAGAGGCCATTGTGGCAAAGCAGTGGATGTGGGAGGGGAAAGTTACAAATGTCTGTAATTGTAAATGACTTGTAGAATATTTGTGGCATGATGAACAATTAGTGTCTTTATTTTATAACAAAAATGTCTTACTATAATTACTAATGTATTCTCCTAGTAAAAAGAGTTTCAAATATATTTGCATTTAATGATTTTGTATTGAAATTGACATTCCCCCTAAAAAACCCTAAAACCCTCTTAATCAAAACCTTCAATTCAAATTTACTTGCACATGGTGAATCCTAATATTACTAAATGAGAAAATTCAAATTTAATTTTACCTCCCCCGACCGTAATAAATGTTTTTTTTTTACTTTTTACAGATTCTAAGAAAAACAATTATTAATACGATTTAATGAACAAAGTTCTAAATATGGCCTTGCTAATTACTGAACTAGAAGTGCATACATCTCATAGATGGTTTTAGAATTTTGATTTTGCTTAAAATCAACTAATCAAGAAAACAATTAATTGTATTTAAATTAATCAAATTACCCTTTTCCCTCCCCTATTAATTAAGTGCAAATTTTCTCTTAGTCACTATACCTAAACCCCTTTCTTCACAAATTCATAAATATCATTGTTTTGCAAACTCTTAGTTTTGCAAGTAAAAATGAAATATGAAAAAAGAATGGTAAATATATGATGCTGTCCAGTAATAACAATTGGGCCTGGCCCAAATCTATTAGCGAGAGAGTAACCGATGGGCCCAAAAGTGGGATACGACCCAAGAAGGAGATGAGGTTACCGGCGACCCAAAGAGGATCATAGGAATGCGAGACAGGAAGTATCCCGCTAATTTCATTAAGAAGGGGGAAAACCAAGATAGTAAATAGCGACGTATTAGGGGAAAAGCCGGCGATAAAGACTTGAAGCGATACATGATGGTAAGGCAAGACATGAGGGCGAGGCGACATATAATAGTAAGTGATTTTACCTGGCGAGAGAAGGGTCTCAGGTGATGTGCACCAGAGGCGACATATAAATATTTACCAAGTGGGCCCCATTAGACGGTTATGCATTGGGATTGATGATCACGTGTTGAGGGTTTACTTTATAAAGGGCCAATGAAGTGATGACATGTGGCAGGAGGCATGAAATGTGAGGGTGTCACATGCAAGGCACGAGGGTAAGGGGTATAAATAAGATGGGAAAGCTTCATTCCAAGGTACGTCCATTGATACACACACAACCACCTTCAATATTGTGAGTTTACCTTCCTTTCAAGCAAACACTTATCCTCACGCCGGAGGGGCTTACGCCGGAGCCGCCCCCGGCTTAGTTAACGTTTTATTGTGTGCAGATCAGTCGGAGAAGAAGGAGCCGGAGATATCGAGGATAGACTACAACGGTGAGGTTGCTGTTGAAGAAGATCCTGGCAACATCAATTGGTTCCGTTGCCGGGACTGTTTTCTCTTCAAGGATTGAAGTTTCGTCGGCGGTGGCTTGAGATCGAGGGAGCTCTGTTCTGAGATTCTGAAGGTGGGTCGTGTAGTGGACGATTCAAGCGGAGTATTGAATTTACCGGTTGAGTTGACGTTATTGGCAATTTGTAAGAGGAATTTTGTTGTTTTTATTGTCGGTGGAAGCGAGTGGCGTTTATTTTTGCTGTTAAGATTAATTGGTGTTTTTGAGTTGAATATTTGGAGAGGGTAATTTGGTTTAACTGAGTTGGTGTAGATTCCTGTTTTCTAGAGTATTTGTAGGAGTTGTGTTGAATTCAAAATTGTTTGTTAAGATTTGTTCAAATCTGGGTTTGGTTGTGAAAGTTTGAAGTTGGAATTTGTGAAGTTGTTTTGTTTCGAATAGCTTTGATTTGGGTGTTTTTGGTGGTAAGGTGTAATTGAAGTCTTTGTTGAAGATTTTTGGAAAGTTTTGGTGTTGAAGAAAGGTTTTATTACTGGGTTTATTGTTGTTGTTTCTGGGTTTCTGAGCAAGATCTTCAAATCTTCATAAGATTTGCAGGTTTTCGTTGTTGAAGTTCATAAGTGTGATTACGTAAGTGGAAAGAATGTCAACACCAGAGAAGAATATGGTAGTGGGCCAGAAGACTGTAGCGGGAAGGAACATTGTCACTCCAATTTCTGGGTTTGGGAATATCGGTATGGGTGGAGCGAGAGATACTTCTTCCTCGCAACATGTAATCCCGGAAGAGGTGGAGCGAGATACTGGCGACGAGAGAGAGAGGAATGTGATGCCGCCACCACAAGAGGAGGAAATAGAGAATGAGGAAGAAAGTTTGAGGATCCATAACACTTTGATCTTGCAATTGATTGAAAACAACAAGCGACTAAGGGCGATGAAGAAGAAACCTACTCCAATCCCGCAGGGATTTTTAACGGCGACAATAGAGGGAGATAAGGGAGCAAACAAGGAGGTAATTGTAGTGAATGAGGAGCAAGAAAAGGAAGTAGAACCTGAGAAGCCAAAAGAAGCAGAAGCGAGAATAGAAGGGTCGCAAAAGCGAATAGAAGGGTCACAAAAAAGAAAAGCGGGAGAGTACATGGAAAATGGAAGAAAGATTAAAGTTTATCATTGGCCACACACTTCCCAAGTGTCGTCCCTCTATTGTGAAGAAGAAGATGGTGATACTGCGTCAAATGATGCAGAAGATGGCGAGAAAGAGGTGAGAAGTTTCAAAGATTTCGAGAAACCCAAGGTGGTAGAAAAAGGGAAGGGTATAGGAGTTAGTCGTTTTGGAGAAGAAGACGGTTTCAGGAAGCTGATGGCTGAGATGGCAAGGAGATTGGCAGAACTGGAAAGGGGTGGTGTAGTTGATAGTGAGAAGGACTCCTTTGTCGCTCCGTTTGCTAGATATATCCAGGAAGCCGAGCCGCTCGCATTTTCGTTTGCCCGCTCTATCCAAGTATGCAGGAGTCACCACCGCTGAACTCATGTAGCGGGATTTGAGGTCACAATGGCGATTTTGACTAAGGATGATGCTTTATTATGTAAGACTTTTGCTAGCACCTTGGAACTTCGTGCTTTGGATTGGTTTGTGCAAAGAACTGCTAATTCCATATTGGGGTACCAAGACTTCAAAAGAAAGTTTTTGGCGAGATTTGGATCAGCTGGGAGCTCAACCAAGAGTGTACCGCAGGAGTTGATTGGGATTAAACAAGACGGGAGAAGGTCTTGTTACTTACACCAACAGATTTTTGCTAATTGCCAATCAAATTGCCGAGATTGATCCCAAATATGTTATAATGATGTATATGTCGGGTCCGCTAGCCGAATCATTCAGAGGGAGTTAAGGATGAGATTGCCTGCGACTTTGAGCGAGTTACATGAGAGGGTCAAGGCGTATTGTGGTGGTGAGGATATTGATGAAGGAGCTTCTAACACTGGGAAGAAAAGTGTTAAGGATAGGATTGAGTATGTAAAGGAAGGGAATGCCGCTCAACAAGCAGGTCGAGGGAATCCCGCCGCGGTAGAGGGGGAGGTCGCGCTGAGGTCGTAATGGAGGGCAAAATGGAGGTCGAGGAGTTAGGAGGATTATAAGGTTTACAAGGTTGACCGCTACACCAAGTGAAATTCTCGCTGGCCGTTGATTTGCCACCACCTTTTGAAATGAATGATCTTGGGAGGATTAACATGAATCAATATTGTAATTATCATCGGGACAGGGGTCATGAGACCGACAATTGTTATAATTTGAAAAGAGTAATTCAAAAGAAGGTTGAAAGGGGTGAGCTGCAAGAGTATGTATGGCAAGAGCCAAATGGAGCGGCTCAAGGAGGAAATGGTAACATGAATGAAATTTTGGTAATTCACGAGCCCACAAGCATTACTTGCTTAAGTAATCAGATTATGTCGCTATCCCATACTTGTCACATTCCCGCCTATCCACCCAGTGAAGAAAGGATGATCAGTTTTTCAAGGCGAGAGTTGGCTTTAACGCCGAGTCATGGATGCCAACCGATTGTAATCTCAATCGCCCCAGGGAACAGTATTTTGCATCGGGTTTTAGTAGATTCTGGAGCAAGCCGAAATATTCTCTACTATGATGCTTTTAAAAAGATGCGATATACAGAGGCCAATTTGGTGCCGTATAAGGGTTTTTTGGAAGGATTTACAAACCACACTGTGCGGGTTAAGGGGACGATTTCTTTGGCGGTAGAAATAGGAGAAGATGAGAAGGTGAGAACTCGCACCGTGGAGTTTATGGTTATTGACTTGGTGTCACCTTATAACGCTATCGTAGGTATTCCCTTTATGCAAAGCTTTGAGATGGTGGTATCTATCCCGCATCAGCGGGTCAAGTTTCCTACGGCAAAGGGGATAGCATGTTTGAGAAGTGAGGTGAAAGAAGTGATTCAGAAGAAGATTGAAATGCAAACAGCGGCTAGAGCAAGTACAAGTTCACTTTCTACTGCTTTGACTGTGCGGGATGCGAGAATAAATATGATCACCGACTTAGGGGGATGTGAGAGTTGGGAGGAGACAGAAAGTATGAAAAATAAGTCGGCAATCATAATTATTGAGGAAAGAGCAGGGGATGAAGTTATGCAAGAAAGAAGTGATGAGCGAGATGTAGAGACAGAAATGATGCAAGAAAAGTCAGAAAAGAATTTGATGGCTTTGATGGTGATGCAAGCAGAAATGGCCTGGTCTAGATCCACAGAATTTGTCAAAATGAGAGAGCCCCGTATTGAAGAGATAGTAGATTCGGATAGTGAAGAATGTGATGAAGAGATCATGATGGACACCCCTGAGAGCATGTCGCTTGCCGGGAGAGATAAGGGGGAAAGTAGCGGTAAGAGGATAAAGAAATGTGTCGATCGGAGAAAGGCGGCTGAAATGGAAATAGATACATTGCAAATACGGGATGAGCCTGATATTCAAGCGGCAGAAGAATTGGAAGAAGTGATTGTGAATGACGAATACCCAGAGCAGAAAGTTAAAATTGGGAAACAATTGAAAAAGGATGAGCGAGATATGCTGATTGATTTTTTGCGAGATAACATTGATGTATTTGCTTGGAAACCTGAGGATATGTGCGGAGTTGATGAGAAGGTCGCCTTACATTGTTTAAATGCTGATCCAAATGTAGAACCTTTTAAGCAGAAGGTGAGATACCTGTCGGCGGAAAAGGAGAAAGCGGTGATTGGAGAAGTGGAGAAGTTATTAAAGGCGGGAATTATTGAAGAAATCACTTATCCAGTCTGGCTAGCTTGCCCAGTCATGGTGTTGAAGGCAAACAGGAAGTGGAGGATGTGCATAGACTTCACAGATCTGAATACGGCATGTCCCAAGGATTGTTATCCTTTGCCAAAGATTGATAGATTGGTGGACTCTATTGCGGGACACAAGGTGTTTAGTTTTATTGATGCTTACTCAGGGTATCATCAGATCAAGATGCTTGAAGAAGACAAGGCTAAAACAAATTTTCTTAACTCCCCTTGGAAATTTTTGCTATAAAATGATGCCTTTTGGCTTGAAGAATGCTGGGGCGACATACCAAAGGATGGTCAACAAGATTTTTAAATCGCAGATTGGAAGGAATGTCGAAGCTTATATTGACGATATGGTAATCAAAACCAAGGGGAGGATCATTTGGCGGATCTGACGGAGACTTTTGAGAATTTGAGAAGGAATTCCATGAAGCTTAATCCAAGTAAGTGCACCTTTGGAGTTACGGCGGGAAAGTTTTTGGGATTTCTAGTAAATCGCCGCGGGATAGAGGCAAATCCGAGAAGATCCAGCGTTAATTGATATGAAGTCGCCCAAGACCATTCAAGAAATTCAGAGGTTAAATGGTAGGGTGATAGCTGCAGGACGATTTGTGTCACGATCGGCTGAGAAATGTTTGCCGTTCTTCAAAGTATTGAAAGGAGATCAAAAGTTTTCTTGGGATGCAAAGTGTGAAGAAGCGTTTCAAAAGGTAAAGGAGTATTTGGGAAAGCCGCCCATCCTATGTAGCCCGAGAAGGAGACCAGTTATATGTCTATTTGGCGGCTTCTGATTTAGCAGTGGCGGCGGTATTGATAAAGGAGGATGGTGGCATGCAAAAGCCGGTGTATTATGTTTCCAAGGCATTAAGTGAAGTAGAGGCGAGATACTTTAATGCTGAAAAGTTGGCTTATGCTTTGGTGATTGCGACGCGGAAGCTAAGGGCTTATTTCTTATCTCATCCTGTTACTGTGTTGACTAATGCGCCCTTGAGGAAGATTTTACAATGTACCGATTCAAATGGGAAGGCTTTTAAAATGGTCGATTGAATTAACGGAGTTTGATATTCACTTTGAGGCAAGAAAGGTGATTAAGGCGCAGGCTTTGGCGGACTTTATTCTCGACACTTCATTTACATATGAAAGGGAGGAGATAGAGACTCGGGGGCCAAGAAAAGGAAGGCTAAGTCAGCAGACCCCGAGATAGAAGAGGAGCGAGAAAGACCGTAAGGATGTTGGGAACTGTTTGTTGATGGATCCTCGCCTAAAGACAAAGGAGGAGCTGGGATTTCATTAAGTTCGCGTAAAAGGATTGCATTTACGAGAAGGCCCCGAGGTTTAAGTTTAATATGACAAACAACCAAAGTGAATATGAGGCGTTGGTGGCGGGATTGGAGCTATGCCGAGATATTGGAGTAAAGCAAATAGTTGCCCATTCTGATTCTCAGTTGATTGTCAACCAAGTGAAGGGTAGTTACGGAGTAGTGAGTACAATCTTGGCAAAATATTGTGAAATGGTAAGACAGATTTTGCAGAGCTTTGATTATTGGGAACTGGTGCAGATTGATAGAGAGAAAAATGAGCGAGCCGACATGTTGAGCAAGGCCGCTTGTGACAAAATAGAGGAGTTGCCCAAGAAGGTGGTAGTGGAATTTATTGAAGAGCCGGCATTTGAAAGGCCGCTGATAATGGAAATTGAAGCGGGCGAAAAAGATTGGGTATGCGAAATGAAAGACTATTTGGAAAAGGAAGAGCTGCCTCAAGAAGAAGATAGGGCGAAGATTGTTAGAAAAATGTCGCCAAGGTTTACTGTACAGGATGGGATCTTATACCGCAAGTCTTTCTCGCGACCGTTGATGAGATGCGTGGAGCCAGGAAAGGTGGATAATGTCTTGTTCGAAGTACATGAAGGCGTTTGCGGAGGCCATCCAGGGGCAAGAACTTTGGCTAGTAAAATCATGTTCCTTGGATATTACCGCCGACATTGAAGAAAGATGCGGAGGAATATGTGAGGAGATGTGATCGCGCGCCGACATGCTAACATTCCTAGGCAACAATGACCGAGCGCACCCCAATTATAGCAGCGTGGCCCTTTGATATGTGGGGATAGACCTTATAGGACCTTTCCCCAAGGCCAAAGGAGGAGCACAGATGGTGGTGGTAGCTGTTGATTATTTCACTAAATGGACAGAGGCAAGAGCATTAACTTCTACCACTGAAGACCAGATTATCAGATTTGTAACGGAGGAAATCCTATGTCGCCATGGAATGCCGCGGGCAATCATTTCTGATCACGGGCCGCAATTTAGAAAAAAGTTTCACGGTTTTTGCGAGAATTTGAATATCAAACATTGGCAATCCGCAGTGTATAGGCCGCAATGCAACGGACAAGTAGAGGCCGCTAACAAGCAAGTTCTGGAGATTTTGTGTAAGAACTTAGAAAAGAGAGGAGGAGCCTGGTTGGAAGAGTTGTCCAGCCTTTATGGTATGTTAGAACGACAGTGAAGGGATCAACTGGTGAGACTGCCTTCGCTTTAACTTACGGCTCAGAAGCAATGGCTCCTGCTGAGATGGGTTTGCCTACCCATAGAGTAACTTATTATGACGAGATAATGAATGGCGACAGAAGGTGCTTCGAGCTAGACCTGAGTGATGAGAAGAGGCTTAGAGCGAGAATGAGGATGATTAATTACAAGCAGAGGATGAAGGCACAACACGACAAGCGAGTAAAGAAGAGGTCATTCAATGTAGGAGATTGGGTGTTGAGAAGCCGTGGAAATTAAAAGGCGCGGCAATGTGGATTTGCCAAGCTAGATCCAAAATGGGAAGGTCCCTTCCAAATCGCTAAGATTGTGCGAGAAGGGACTTATCACTTGAAAGAAGAAGGCGGCAAAGATGTCCCGAATGCATGGAGTGTTGATCATTTAAAGAAATATTACCATTGAAGTAATGAGGGTAATTTACTTATTTTATTCTTATGAAAGTTTTTTTCATATTCATTTTGATGAATCTATGAACTTTTTAATCATGAAGGAAAGCCATATGTTTTATGATTCTAATAGAAGATATATACGTTGAACTTGTTTTAATACAATGAAAGCATGAAATTTTATTCCTCGTATGTGTCTTACATGGATTAAATTTTATAGTCATGTATGATTAGTCGCCAATAACATGGTAGATAAATCGCTTAAGAGTAAAGTTGCCTAAAGACAACTTCACTTTTTCGATGGGAGTATATGTGTATGGTGATATCTCGCTAAAGGTAAGAAGGCAAAGAGTTTTTGATGAATTATCAAAACAATATTTGATGAGTTATTGAAACAAATGTATAAATGTTGAAAGTTGACGGACTATAAATGTTGAAAGTCGACGGACTATAAATGTTGAAAGTCGACGGACTATAAATGTTGAAAGTCGACGGACTATAAATGTTGAAAGTCGACGGACTATAAATGTTGAAAGTCGACGGACTATAAATGTTGAAAGTCGACGGACTATAAATGTTGCGAGTCAATGTAAGTCGTGATAAATGATGCGAGTCAATTTATGAATGATGAAAAATGTAAGAGTCTAGGGACTATAGAGAGGAAAGTCTCTGAACTATGAATGAGGAAAAGGTTTATCTCGCATTAAGGGCATAAACATAAGTCGCTATGAAAGATATCATTCTCTCGCTGGAATAACAAAGGAAAGATAAAGCAAAAAGAAGGAAATTATTTTAAGTATGAAGCAAAAGAAGATTAAGAAAGGGTTAGAGCCAGCGACAAGATGAGTCGCGCAATATGCATTATAAGTAAAGTCGCCTAAAGACGACTTCACTTTTTCGATGGGAGTATATGTGTAGGGTACCTGTCATGCAAAAGAGATTTTTTGATAAACTATCAAAACAATGAATGACGAAATAAGTGAAACATGAAAATAAAGGGGCAAGCACAAAGGCCGCGAATATACATTGTTTATAGGCTCGCAGGCCCCAAAAGAAAAGAAAGTAAATTGTTTAGACATCATGGCAAGTTACGAAAGTTGTTTGAAGAAAGCTAAATGTTAAAGAGAAGTTAAGCTGAGGCATTGGGATCATCAGTTGGTGCGGCTTGAGTTGAACTTGAAGTCGCGAGGGCAAGAGCTTTAGCGTCATCTAAAAGCTTGTGTTTATGATCGAGTAAGTCGCCCCACAAAGCAAGGGCATTTGGGTTCTTAACAGAAGGAACAGTCCAAGGCGATTTACCCAATAAAGCATCTTCATCAGCGAGATCTTTAAGTTCCTCAGGAGTAAAAGGAACCAAGGAGTGACCACGGCGACATACCTCGCTGAAAATGGGCTCTGAACCCCAATGGGCAAGCTTTTCGATAGTAATGGCCGGAATTTCATCAACGTCAGCTGCTGCGGCCCGCATGACTTGAAGGGAAGTCTGGTTTCCAATGTCAGAAATGTCATCGGTTAGTTGAGCTACGTCAGCATTAAGAGCAGTAATTTCTGCGGCTTTCCCAGTCAGCTCTTCTTTAAGCCTGGCAATCTCGTCATGTAAAGTTTGAGTGTCGGCCGCATGATTTTCCTTTAAAGCTTCATTCTCGCTCCTCAATTTGGCGGTATGCTCCTTAGCAGAGTTGAGTTCATTGGTGGCAGTGGTGAGGTCAGATTTGGTGGTGTTAAGATCAGTCAGGGTACGGTCAAGTTGATCTTGGGAAGTAGCCAGGTCGGACTTTAATTTGTCGCGCTCTTCCTCCAAGTTTTTGATGGTAGTTTCTCGCCGAGTGACCCTGCCCTTGAGAATATCTTTGTCGCGCTTCAAGATTTGGTTTGTAGCCTTTAAGCTCGTAGACTCATTATCGAGACGAGTATTTTGCTCGCTCATACCCATGATAGAAGATCCAAGCTGAAAAAGGTAACAAAGGAAAGTTAAAAAGTAACTGAAAATAAAGGAAATGTTATTAAAGGGAAAAAAGAGCAACGTACCAAGGAAAAATAGAGTCCAGCCTGACAAGCGGCGTGATCGGGATCCATGAGGGCGACACGTTGAACTTGAAGTTGGTCGCTAGCTCGGATCAAAGCAGAGCTACCTAGCATGCAATCTTCCGCGCTGCGAGTTTCTTCAATCAGTCCCTTTATATGGGGGACTTTAGCAATCTCCTTACTTAGCTCAAAAAGCCCGGCAAAATCAGTAGGTTTTGAAAAGTTTTCTTGAAGCCAGCTGGGTTGAGGAAGTGTGGACGAAGTATTTGGGTCGCGAGGAGTGGGAGGAGAGCTGGAAATGTTGGTAAGGTCGCAAACTTCCGTCTCGCGGGAAGAAGGAATCACAGTTTGATTAGGCTCGTCGTGGTGGACTTCCAAAGAAGGAGAATTAATTGGGACAGATTCAGATGGGGAAATCTCGACATTTTCTGGCAAAGGGGCGGTATTAGTGAGCGGAATGACATTGGGAGCGATATTGATATTAGAAGTCATTGAGGTAGAGATTGGCGGGATAATAGCTTCAGTAGGTGGAGAAGTTGAAACAATGATAGGATTAGGCGGGATGACTTCTTGTGGAGGTGGGGCGACGCTTGTTGATACGGAAGCAATTCTCTTTTGTCGCTTGGCTCGAGCAGCAGCATTAGTAGGCCTAGCTCTGCTTTTGGCTGTGTTCTGGGACTTTTCTAATGCTATTTCTTCTGTGTCTTTGCCATCGCGAGATATGGGCAAAGGAAGATTTGCAGGAAGGGCGGCAAGAGCAGCGTCGCGAGCACTTGCAAGACCTTTCCGTCTATTGTCGGTTTCAAGGTTGGCAGCTTGACGACTTTCCATTGATTTCGCTCTGTGATCTAGAAAAAAGAAAAAGGAGGATAAAAGTTAGAAAAACGACAATATGAATTAAATGTGAAGAAAGAGCCAAGTTCAAGAAGGAACATACAAAGAACATTATTCATGGCGGAACAGTGACGAGTACCCTTGCATGACTGGCACTCATAAGCATACTTATTCCCTGTATGTCGCTCCCACCCATCAAAGTGAACATGGCTTAGGGGGACTCGCGGTTGAACGCGGGGCAAGTTGTCAGCAATGCCCACTTGGTTGAGCAATCCTCTATCTCGTAAAATGCCTCTCCAAGAAATGAGAGGTTGGGGAGTACTAACAGGAGAATTTTCGGGACGAGTGGCTAAGGAGCGAATGGCGGCAATAAGGGCATTGTCTCCAGCCACGGGCGCAGGTTTTGACTCAATCTGAGGATTTATAGGGTAAAGATCGGCGGGGTGAGACCACCCCACACGAGAAACAATGAAAAGAGGATCGTCCATCCAGTCATGAACTTTTGTAGGAAGGGGAGTAAGGACCTTGGGACCTCTTTGGTATTGTAGAGAAAGACGGGTTTCAACTACATCATCTTCAAGTTGGCTGGTTTGTTTGTAGCCTTTGAATAAAGTAAGTAAGGCAGTAATAGAGGGTTCTTTGCGAAGGGAGCGACAAATGACAATAAAGGCAGTAATGATTCTAAGGGCATTGGGATGAATTTCAGTGATCAGGGCTTGGGCTTTGAATAAGATTTCGCAAAGGAAAGGATCAAGAGGAATTCTAAGTCCTGCTTTGAGCTGGGAAGGGAAAACTACTATACCATCACGCATTTCTCTTAAATGAGCGAGAGATAGGTCGCCTTGATAGTCAGAAATTTGGTAAATAGAACTATCTATGTGGTATGATGCATTGCCAATCTGTAATGGGATTGGGAATAAGGGAACTGTTATCTGGTGCGAGTGATGATCCCGCCTCGGCATGGGCGGGATTGGTAAAGAGGGTACCTTCAGGCAAGCGGAGATTTTGAACTCTTGAAGAAGAGGGATTGCTGGAAGCCGCCGCGGGAGAAGAAGCCGTTCTATCAGTCATCTCGCAGGATTCACTGGAAGAAGAAGAAGAAAGGACTGATTTATAATGCATCCTACGCTTGGAAAAAGGATCAGCGACACAATGGGATTCAGATGAGTCGCTTAAATTGGGTTCATATTTGTCCTTGATAAATCGAACTAATTCTGTGTGTGAAGTAAAAATACGGGACATAGGGGCTGAAGGTGAAAGAAAGAAGCGGCCTTGGATTTCGAGAGAGTCGATTATCGAAGGATCCACCCAATTCTCAACAAGTAGCCTAATTATGTCGGCCTTGGGCAATCTCGCCCAAGTGGTTCGCAGACGTCTATATAGACCGCCTGAAACCTGGCATATACCGTATCTAACCCGCCTAGCACAAGTTTTATATCTAGCCATGAAGGGTAGTTTGGGAAAAATTTTATGGGGTGAAGGAATAACAAGATTCAAATACTTGGGACAAAAATATGGAAATCAAAACTAAGGGTTTAAAGAATATGAAGGGTTTTGAAAAAATTACCTGATGATGAGTAAAATCTGGGTCGGGAAAGATGAAGATTCACCGGAAAAGATGAACAGGCGCCGGAAAAGAAGGTAGAGTCCTGAGGATCGAGAAATAATGCACCAAATCACTGCCCAGATGGTTAGAAATGAACAGAAGAAAGGTCAAGAAACAATTTTGGGGAGAAAATCGTTGAATGAACGGTGAAAATGAAGAAGAACAGTCGGAATCAAGGTTGGGGTTTCGTCGGAGTTTGTAAGAGTTCAAGTGAGGATGAAGAAGAGTAAAAAGGGGAATGGCGGAAGTAATTTGGTATTTATATGAGAGAGGTTTTCAAGGAAATGATTGATGTGACGTTTGGGAAAAATTTTAAAATTTTCCCTCACAATTTGGCACAATTCCCAAATGACGGCCCGATAAAATCTAAAAGGATACCCTGAAAGGGACACGTGTATGGATGGAGATTTCAATGGTAGCTTCTTGAAGAAGGATTTATGTGTCGCAGAATAAGGAGGCGTTAAACATAAAGTTTTTGGCGAGACCATAAATGAATCTCGCCATAAACTTAGGGGCTTCTGATGCTGTCCAGTAATAACAATTGGGCCTGGCCCAAATCTATTAGCGAGAGCCGATGGGCCCAAAAGTGGGATACGACCCAAGAAGGAGATGAGGTTACCGGCGACCCAAAGAGGATCATAGGAATGCGAGACAGGAAGTATCCCGCTAATTTCATTAAGAAGGGGGAAAACCAAGATAGTAAATAGCGACGTATTAGGGGAAAAGCCGGCGATAAAGACTTGAAGCGATACATGATGGTAAGGCAAGACATGAGGGCGAGGCGACATATAATAGTAAGTGATTTACCGGCGAGAGAAGGGTCTCAGGTGATGTGCACCAGAGGCGACATATAAATATCTACCAAGTGGGCCCCATTAGACGGTTATGCATTGGGATTGATGATCACGTGTTGAGGGTTTACTTTATAAAGGGCCAATGAAGTGATGACATGTGGAAGGAGGCATGAAATGTGAGGGTGTCACATGCAAGGCACGAGGGTAAGGGGTATAAATAAGATGGGAAAGCTTCATTCCAAGGTACGTCCATTGATACACACACAACCACCTTCAATATTGTGAGTTTACCTTCCTTTCAAGCAAACACTTATCCTCACGCCGGAGGGGCTTACGCCGGAGCCGCCCCCGGCTTAGTTAACGTTTTATTGTGTGCAGATCAGTCGGAGAAGAAGGAGCCGGAGATATCGAGGATAGACTACAACGGTGAGGTTGCTGTTGAAGAAGATCCTGGCAACATCAATATACATTTAGAAACATATTTTGGGACAAAAAAAAATAATTTATCTTAGAATAAAAAAGTAGTTTATTTTGAAATGTGGGTACTGGGTAATAGTAACAATTCTCTCTCTCTCTCTCTCTCTCTCTCTCTCTCTCTCTCTCTCTCTCTCTCTCTCTCTCTCTCTCTCTCTCTCTCTCAAAGACTTATAAAAACTTCAAAACCAACAATTATTTTGGATATAGAATCCTTCATTTAATAAAATGATATTTTTGACTAAATATAAATTTTAAAATTCTATCTTAGATACAAATTATACAATATTAGTATATTTAAGTTTTAATAAAATATAAAAGATATTTTATTCTTAAAATAATATGAAAATAATTATTTTTTATAACTTTTTGGTTAAGTTCAATCAAATAGTAATATATATCTATTTATATAAAGGTTGAAATGCATAGATCACTTCAACAAGCCCGAATTTCCTTCAAAACGTGGATGGTTCTAGAATATTGATTTTGCTTCGAATCAAATAATCAAGAAAATAATTAATTGTTTTTAAATTAACCTAATTACCTTTTTCCCCCTATCAATTAAATGCAAATGAAGTATTACTTTTTTCTCTTGGTCACTATACCTAAACCCCTTTCTTCACAAGAAAACAATTAACTGTCTTATTTTTTTTCCATATTGGTTTTGCTTCAAATCAACTAATTAAGAAAACAATTAATTGTCTTTGAATTAACCTAATTACCCTTTCCCTTCCCTATTAATTAAGTGAAAGGAAGTATTACTTCTTTCTTTTAGTCACTATACCTAAACTTTTTTTTTGCACAAATTCATAAATATCATTGCTTTGCAAACTCTTAGTTTTGCGAGTAAAAATGGAATATGAAAAAAAAATGGTAAAAATACATTAAGAAACATATTTTTGGACAAAAAAGATAATTTATCTTTGAATAAGAAAGTAGTTTATTTTGAAATGTGGGTAATACTAACAATTGTCTTTTTTTTAAAAGGCATATGAAAATTCCCAAAAACCAACAATTATTTTGGACATTGAATACTTTCATTTAATAAAATGATATTTTTGACTTAATATAAATTTTAAAGTTCTATCTTGAATACAAATTGTACAATATTAGTATTTTTAAGTTCTAAAATAATATAAAAGATATTTATTCTTAAAATAATATAAAAATAATTAATATTTTATAACTTTTTGGTTAAAGTTCAATCAGATAGTAATTTTAGTTTTTTTTTTTAAATATTAATTAGTTACACATATATGTTTTTTTTTTTGTTTCAAAACAAACAAACAAACAAACAAACAAACAAACAAACAAACAAACAAACAAACAAACAAACATATGTGTGTAACTAATTAAGTTTTTTTTTTTATAAAAAATAGTTATTGATTATGTATAACAATGATATTTTGATATTTTATTCATTTTTTCTCAAATGTAGAGTGTCTTTTAAATGAAAATAGTTATGATTATGTTTAAGAATTTGTAATATTATTAAATTAATGTTATTATATATTTTTGTTGAAATTTTTGTTTTAAAAATTATATTTTCTTAAAATATTCTTTGTTTTTATATATAAAAAAATCTTCTTCTTCATTATTTTTTTAAAACTATAAGTGTTTTTTAGCTAACAATTATAATGTAATTTTTTTTAAATAGGCTTGAAATCTTATTTATCCACTTCTTTTTTTTAACACAACTATCGAGTTTATTATTGATAATTTATTTTTCAATTAAAACTCCAACAAAAGAATAAAATAAAAAATTGAGATTTTACTTTTTAGTGTCTTATTGAACCATCTTCTTAAAGAGTAATGTAGATTTAAGTTTCAATGAATATTATTTAGGTGAACTTTCACAAATAAAAAAAAATTGGTAAACAAAAAATATAAGAAAGGATCGTAAAAAATTGGGATAATTGATTTGCATTGAAAATTTAAGTTGATTTTTTTTTTTTGGGGTTATAAATTGTTTATTTGTTGCTAGAACAATAAATAAATGGTTTTTTTTTTTAACTATTTCAAAAATATTTTTCTAAAAAATCTATTTATATGGATTTTTTCAATTAAACTATAAGATATTTTTTTTAAAAAAATAATATTGGTTCGAAAATACGATGTAAGAATTATAAGATTATCCAAAAAAGACTATTTTTAAAAGACACGAATTAATGAAAAAAATGGAGTTGTTGATAATATTAATTACTCAGAAATGAGATAATTATTTCTATTTAATGATAGGCATGCAATTAAAATGGACAAAATCTTGGGTGAAACGTGTTCTACGCTCACTGAGCGTAGAACATGTTTTAAAATGTGCGATGTGGCATTTTTGAAAATAAGCGGAACATCGTTAGAAGGTGCGGTGGCATGGTTGTAAATAACTGAAACTCTTAAAAACTCACCATACACTTTTCAAAACTGTAAGAGGCATGTTTCAATACTACATCCGGCGATTTTTAACACTAGAGCAGGCACTTATTTTGAAACTTGAAAAAACTCATCAACACTTGAATTTGTAAGAGGCATGTTTCAATGCTACAGGAGGCACTTTTTTAACACTAGAGAAGTGCCTGCTTGAATTTTAAAACATGCCTGCTGAGTTTTTTTTTTTTTTTTACAAGTGCAAAAAAAAGTGCCTTACGAAAATTCACCAGGCATTTTTAGGCATTTTTTGATACTGTAGAAGGCAGTTTTCAATACTACAAAAGACACTTTTTGACACTACAACAGGCATGTGTTTTTTAATTCACTTGACACTTTTCAATATTACAACATGCATTTTTCAATACTACAAGAGGCATATTTCAATACTACAACATACACTTTTTAACACTACAACAGACACTATTTTTCAACAATATCACCGCATTATTTAACATTACAACCGATTTAAATGTGTATATTAGTGTCATATTGTAACAAGCACTTTGTTTATATTGCAACATGCACTTTATTGTACTAGAAAAGCCACTTTCAAAAAACAGGTTCTAGGATAGCTTATCCTAGAACTAGTTTCACACAAGAACGACTCATTAAAATGAGATAGTTATAATAACTAAATTTATTTAATTCATGTTATTTGTCAAAGTTGTGTGTTTAACGCACGGGTGTTATACTAGTTCATTAATAAAGCAATTACTCCCTCTGTTTTTTAAAACATTGTCATTTAAAAAGAAAAAAATTATTCCAAAAACATTATCATTTCACGGTATCAAACAACATTTTAGTTATATTTTTCAGATTAATCCTTAGCCTTTATTTACTTGACCTTTAATATTTTTTGACAATGAACTTCAATACACATTAAATACATGAGTAGTTAATGGTAGTATAGTACTTTAACATATTTTTTATTATGTATGTAACAAGATTAAATGACATTGTTTTAGAAACGAAGGACGTACATCAATTTTCAATAATATAAGGATAAAAAAAAGTAATTTTATCAAATCTTTATTCAAAATTAACAATTATTTTGGATAAAAAATTTAGAATGCAGAGAAAACAATATAAAAGGCTGATCCAAATATTAGGCCAAAATATGTTTACCTTCGAAAGTGTCTACTAATTTCCACTTTGCACCCTCATTTAAAAAATCGGTCTGTTTGGTACCTAAAATTCCAAATTGTCCCACTTTACCCATGATACTAATGAATGTTAGAAAAGTTAACGGAATAGGTCATGTGTCAAGCACGTGATGGCAAATGGGCTATTTTGTAATGATTATTACTCCCTCCGTCCCACTTCAAGGTTTCTACTTTTCTTTTTGGTCAGTCCCATTTCAAGGTTCCCTTTCATAAATGACAAGTTTTGAATATATTTATACCCTTATAATTTAATATATTTACAAAAAAAACATTCATTATACCCTTATAAAGTTAACATATTTACAAAAAAATCAATCATTAACTTACTATTCCTCCCACTCATTCTCTCTCCTATTAAATATTTTTAACTTTTACATTCTATTTCCTCTAATCTTCTACCCATTTAAAAAAAAACCAATCATTAACTACTATTTTCTACCCCACATTTAACTTTTACATTATCTCTCCTCTATTCTAAACAATACAAACAATTTTTTTTTAAGAAGCGTGAAACCTACACCAATGAACCTTGGTGTGGGACGGAGGGAGTAGTTTTTAAGGGGTTAAATGCAAAGTTTTAAATATAAAGTGGTAAAAAATTATTTCTTTTTCCAAAATAATTAACATTTTTTTAAATAATTAATATTTCATGAAAATAATATTTTTTATATTAAAAATAAAATATATTTTGTATTTTTATTGTAAAAAAAGCTATGTTCGTAATAGCATATATTAACATTATCTTAAATAATTAATATTCAAATAGGATTAAAAAATAAAAATTAGATAATATTATAAATCAAAAAAATATAATTTAAGAGAATTTATTTATTTTTGAAAAAAAAAGTAAAATATTTTTTTTAAAATTAAATAATTTTTAAAAATAAAAAAACTTTCATTCAAAATAAATTTTTTGATTTAAAATATTATCTAATTTTATTTTATTCCTATTTAAAAAATATATTTTTTGAAAATCTTAATTATTTAAGATAATGTTAATATATGTTATTACAAACATAATTTTTTACAATAAAAATACAAAAATATAATATTTTTTAACATAAAAAAGTATTATTTTCAGAAAATATTAATTATTTAAGAAAATGTTAATTATTTTGGAAAAATAAATAAATTTTTAGCACTTTAAATATAAAACTTTGCATTTAACCCCTTAAAAACTAATTACTATTATAAACTAGGCCATCTGTCATCATGTGTTCGGCACATGACCTATTTCGTTAACTTTTCTAACGTTGACGTTCGTTAGTATCAAGGTGCAATTGAGACAATTTGGAAGTTTATGTACAAAACGGATGGACTTTTTAAACGTGGGTGTAAAGTGGGAATAAATGGATACTTTTGGGAGGGTAAGCTTATTTTGGTACAAATCTATCTATATATTAAAGCAGGTCATCCAAGGAACAGTAATAGCGCCAAAAATTTAGCCAAAATTTCAAGGGCAATTTAGTCATTGCCTTTCAGGACATAATTGAAGATATGCTATTCAAATTATACGTGGCAGCTCATGATTGGGAGAAAAATGACGCGTGCAATATACGCGTCGACAGAGGCGCGTGTATGCAGACGGATTTACTTTTTTTTAATGGGACACCGTGTAGCGAGTTTAACCGGTCACAAGGATCGGTTGTGACAAGGATCGGTAAATCAAAGATCGGTAAATCATTGACATGATGACCGGTCAATATTATTGGATGACCGATACCAATCCTTGACATGGTGACCGGTCATTATTATTGGATGACCGATCCAAACAAAAACAAACAAGGACATATTGTGACCGGTCAATACGGTAAGGCCACTACAACCGATCCAAACACAAAGCAAGGCCACAATCGGTCAAGGCCAGAATCGGTAAGGCCACTACAATCGATCAAGGCCACTACAATCGGTCAAGCCCACTGTGGCAACAATCGATCAAGGCCACACAATTGCACTCCAAACAAATTAAATACAAACTCCGCCTCACTTTAAATTATAAAATAATAATTATTAATAAAGAAAATTAAATAAAAATATTATTTTTTCCATCTCAAATAAATACTTTAAAAAATATACTTCCATAAAAAATTATAATCTTCATTTCAAAAATAAATATTACTTTCGACTCAATATAATTTTTTATAGAAGTATATATATTTTTTAAAATATTTATTTGAGATGGAAAAATTAATATTTCTTTTTAGTTTTCTTTATTAATAATTATTATTTTGTAATTTAAAGTGAGACGGAGTTTTTTCCCTTGACCTTTATCGATTTGGATCAATCGGGCGTGTGACTTTTGCCCTTTACCGATTTGGTCAACCGGTTAAGCCAAGACATCAACCGGTCAAGAGAAAAGTGATGACCATTTTTTATTTCACACGGTTGGGAGCAAGCAATTAAATGATAGTATTAGTTAGCATGATGAGCTTTTGTTTGTGTGATTAACAAATGGTCATCACTTTTCTCTTGACCGGTTGATGTCTTGGCTTAACCGGTTAATCAAATCGGTAAAGGGCAAGAGTCACAAAAAAATACAAACTCCTTCCCACTTTAAATTAAAAAATAATAATTATTAATAAAGAACACTAAATAGAAATATTATTTTTTTCATCTCAAATAAATACTTTAAAAAATATACTTCTATTATTATTATTATTATTATTATTATTATTATTATTATTATTTGGAAAACCAATAACACTGTGCTAATATATAATTTCATTATTTTAATTAATCTAAATAAATAAGGCTAACAACATAATAAATAAAAATAATTTATAACTATATTATTTTAATATTTCTCTTGAAAAAATATTAAAAGTTTGTTCTACTTTTTGCATGAGTTAAGTAACTTTGTACTACCTGTGATACTAATATCTATCACCGGTGTATATGTTTATTACTCAAGTAACTCAACCGGCAACAAAGCATAAAGCATCGGTCAAGCACTCAATTTTTTTTTGAGTTTTTGAGCCTAGGATCGGTAAGCAAATATTAACACTTACCGGTTGTTGTTTCCACTTACCGGTTGTAAATGTGTATTTCCACTTACCGGTTGTTGTTTTAGAATGCTAATTTAGTTTAGAACTTATACAGAGACAGCGTTTAGAGGTTTTGAGTTTTTGAGCCTAGGATCGGTAAGCAAATATTAACAAAAGTAGACCAAGGATCGATAAGCAGATCAAGGATCGGTAATGTGGTGACCGGTTACCACATTATTGGTGACCGGTCACCAAAAAAATTCTACTTTTTCAAAAATGAATATTACTTTCGTCCCAAAATTAATACTATTTTTTATATTAAAAAAATTGCTTCCTTTGTCTCAATGAATATTTTAAAAAAGAATACTACTTTACTTATCTCAAAAATTAATATTCATTTTCTGAGACGAAGACACTAATATTATAAACATTAATTTTTACAAAAGAATACTACATTGTTTAAAAAAATAAATTAATATCTTCGTCCCAATGAATATTTTATAAAATATTACTTCATTTGTTTAAAAAATTAATGTCATATATTGAAACAAAGGCACTAACATTACAAACGTTAATTTTTGAGGCAAATGAAGCAGTATTATTTTTTAGAGGCTTTGACCAATAAGTCCCTTAGATAAATGAAAAAGATCAATAAAACCACACATTTTCAAAACATACCAATAAGTCCCTAAAATTTCGCTGGACCAAAATGCCCCTCGCCACATTCACACGCTCCAGCACTTTCTCTCTCTCTCTCTCTCTCTCTCTCTCTCTCTCTCTCTCTCTTTACGTTTTTCTTCTTTTACTTTCTTTCTCTCTCCTTTTCTCTCTCTTTCTTTTTTTTTTCTCTTAAATTTTTAAAATGCAATATCTCAAAATCTAAAAGTCGAAAAAATTATCCGAAATCACTGTTTTAATCGCATCGCCAAGACGAATCAAACAAGTTTACTCAACATATATTTCAAATTTTATAAATAAAATAAAAATTTATTTCAACAACTGTGAAATAGATTTCACAGTTCTATAAAAGAATGACATAAAACAGTGAAATCTATCACACAATTATGCACAATAACGGAGAAAGTGACCTCAACAATCATAACTGAGAAATTGACCTCACAGTTGTGCACAAACAATTATAACCGAGAAATTGACCTCACAGTTGTGCAAAAAAATCATCAACAACTGATAAATAACGGGTAAACCATTTCACATTCATAAATAACTGTGAAACTGATCTCACAGTTTTAGAAGTGTGAATATCATTTCACAGTTATTCACATCTCAACCAACAACTGTGAAATAGACCTCACTGTTGTGCACAAACAATCATAATAACTGAGAAATTGACCTCACAGTTGTGCACAAACAATCAACAACTGATAAATAACGGGTAAACCAAACATACTAAGTAGCAAATTAACTGTGAAATTGACCTCACAGTTCTCAGTTTAGAAAGGTCAACAACCAAACCATTTCACATTTATAAATAACTGTGAAACTGACCTCACAATTTTAGAAGTGTGAAAAACATTTCACACTTATTCACATCACAACCAACAACTGTGAAATAGACCTCACAGTTGTTCTATGAAAGAATGACATAAAAGCAATGAAATTGACCTCACAGTTAATCACAATAACTGAGAAAGTGATCTCACAATCATAACTGAGAAATTGACCTCACAGTTGTGCACAAACAATCATAACTGAGAAATTGACCTCACAGTTGTGCACAAACAATCATGAATAACAGATAAATAACGGGTAAACCACACATACTAAGTAGCAAAATAACTGTGAAATTGACCTCACAGTTCTCAGTTTAGAAAGATCAAAAACCAAACAATTTCACATTCATAAATAACTGTAAAACAGAACTCTCAGTTTTAGAAGTGTGAAAAACATTGAACAGTTATTCACATTAAAACCAACAAATGTGAAATAAACCTTAGAAAAACAAAAATCTATGATGGCATAAACTTCATTACATAGTTGCAAAATGAGATACAAGATAAATAGGCATAACTTAATCCTTTGAACAGCTCTAATAGCACATGAAAACCCAAAGATCTTTCTCGATCTCCATACAAATGAAGCAATAAAACAAATAAATTCTGCCACTTCTTTCCTTCTTTAATCCAATAATACTCCTATTTGGAACAAAATCAATGTTTCTTCTTTTACCGTTTCATTCTCTTCTTTGCTGTCCACTCTTCTGCAGCCTTTAATCTTTCCTCCTTTCTTTTGTTAAATTCTGCCACTTCTTTCCTTCTTTGGAAGTCTACATCCATCCTTGCAAGCTTGTCCTGTTCTTTTCTTCTCATTTGCCGATACTGTTTCAATAGTATATCTTCAGATGACACCAGAGGTCTTGCAGAATCATGGATGCATACAAGTTCAGAGTTTGTATCAACAGCCTGTAGCACAAAGCGTTTAGCATCAACTGAAGAGAAATAATGTGATGTGTATCATCATAAAGACATACAGTATGCTTTGTGTTGGAAGGTAACATTATTGCAACTTTTCTCGATAATCACTAACATTCATAAATCCATACACCTCATAAGATCAATAAAGAGAGAGACATCGGTCGTCTACAGCACTTCAAAATACGGGACAATGCATAGGAGATTCAAAAGCATGAAATAGTTTGAAACTCGAGCTACCATATCTGAAAGTAGGAAGGAAAATGTCAACTAGATACACAATTATGTAGCCCAATCTTGGCCTTAGTCCTCATGTCCTAAGCGTCCCATAACACTACCACATACATAACTAAATCTGTATTCATAATCCAACACCAACACACAGTTGTAACTGAGTCTTGTATAGGCTATATCATTAAATATGTTCATTTTATTTCTTGATAACTACTTGGGCTGGAAGCTTGAGCTGTTACAAAGAGGTTTAGGAATGAACAGAGTGTCCCCTTATGACTAAATACTTTCCTCTCATGATGTCAAACTTGATAAATCAGATGGGGCAACTACGAATAATCATTATTCGTTTATAATACATATTAAACATGGTGGCTTTTGAAAAATGGTATATTAGGTAGTCTGTAACTAGCATAAATTTTTTGACGGAGCTAGCCTTTGTCAATTACAATGTACATAGATGATAGAACATGTATGCTAAATGTTCCTTCTGAGAATTACCAAAATGAATGTCATTTTGTTCTTGATCAAAATCAATCCCCAATTACTCAAGTCATGGCAAAGATATGCAAGACTCATCTTTTTCAGGCATTTCATCATATAGTTTACAAGCATCATAAAGTCCAAATCAATTGCTAATGATACAAACCCTAAACACTTATTAAAATGGAATGTCAATTCTAATGTCAAGTATCTAGCATCAAATACATCAATAAACAAATATACCCAAGAGACTGCAATAATTTATACCCTTACTTCATAGAAAAATAATTGAGTTGATCTCAACTTTCTATTTCTGTAGCATTTAGTAGTTCATACAACAAGTTCCTAACCAAAATTAAATACTCAAGAGTTCTGATTGAATCCTTATAACAAAAAATTGATGAAATCCGAGAAATTCAAAATCAAATTGATGTACCTGGAAGCGAGATTGGTAATGTAGACAATGGAAGGAGTATTCTCCTGGAAAAGACGAACAGTAGCGAGCTCATCCGTCTGCAACTTCCGAGGAGTGGTGACCACAAAAGCGGCGGCGGAGTCCACGTCTGCAACGAAGATAGAGATGGACAAGGCAACGGAAGTGCAGACTACGAATATTGAGGCCTAATACTTTATTGAAGTTCAAACTTCCATCGTTGCTCCGATCGATCGTTCGGAAAGTGGCCGGAGCGATTAGAGAGAGGAGGAATTCGATTAGAGAGAGAAACTGAATTGCGATTAGAGAGAGAAAGAGCGGGGGCAGTTTGGTATTATGATTTTTTTTAAAAGGAGGCAGGGGTTTATTGGTAAAATATATTTCAATCTATGGACCCTAAGGTAGAATTTGAAATGTGGTATTTTTTTTATAAATTCCACCTTCTAATAGGGGCTTATTGGTAAAAATCCCTATTTTTTAAAATATTCATTGGGATGAAGAAAGTAATGTTCATTTTTTTGGACAAAAAATGTAGTATTCTTTTTTGGTTATTCATTTTGAGTCGAAAGTAATATTTATTTTTGAAATGAATAATATAATTTTTATAGAAGTATATTTTTTAAAGTATCTATTTGAGATTGAAAAAATAATATTTTTATTTAGTTTTTTTATTAATAATTATTATTTTGTAATTTAAAGTGAGACGAAGTTTGTACCTTGAATTGATTTGTTTGGAGTGACAACTAACTAATGGTCTTAAAATATTGATTTGTAATGATGATAAGCCCTATCAATCTACCAATCTGATCTAGGTACTGATAATATAGTGTTTAAGAAAATTTTTCATAATGTATAAATCTATTTCACTTTTTTGTATTTTTTTTTTTAATTTTTATCTTAAAATAATATGTAATGATTCGTGCATTGCACGGGAGTAAAACTAGTACTTATTATTAAATGAGAAAAATGAATAAAAGAAGAGAGAGAGAGAGAGAGAGAGAGAGAGAGAGAGAGAGAGAGAGGTAGAAAGGTCTAGGACGTTCAAGTTCCCCACCGCCAAAAATTCCAGATTTCTCCTTTACCCTAACAAAATCCCCTCCCACTCCCCCGATTCCTCCTCAACATTCGCAAAAACATTCGCTTACAGATTTCTCGATCACACTTCGTTCAAAGGAAAAACAACATCTTAATCACTTGCTCAATTTCTTGCCCAACTAAGGTAATGTTTTATCTATTGCATTTATTTAGATTTTATCAACATTTTCATGCATGATTTTTCAGTTTTTGTTGCTGAATTTTGTCAGCCTGCTGTGAAATTCACTTGCTCAATTGATTTTGCTTTTCAGTTCCTGGATGTATCTGCACTATATTCTCTGTTTTTTGAGGGGTTGATGATTTTAGATTTATAGGCATTTGCTGAGCTCAATTGTTCCTGAGCCTAGAACTTACTCTCTGATTTTCTAGTGTGTTTTATGATATGTGGGTCTGAAAATTAGGTTGTCTTTATGAAATTAACACTCAGATTTTGTGTTGCTGTATTTTCTTCAGTGATTAGACTTTAGAATCCACAATGAATCCTGACAAGTTCACTCACAAGACAAATGAGGCCCTTGCTGGAGCTCATGAACTGGCCATGAATGCTGGTCACGCCCAGTTCACACCTCTTCATATGTCAGTTGCGTTAATTTCGGACCCAAATGGCATTTTCCGACAAGCGATAAACAATGCTGGTGGGAGTGAGCAGGCTGCGAATTCAGCTGAAAGGGTCTTTAATCAAGCAATGAAGAAGCTGCCTTCGCAAACACCACCTCCTGATGAAATTCCCGCGAGTACTTCTTTGATTAAATCTATTCGACGAGCACAATCTGCGATGAAGTCCCGTGGGGATACCCATCTGGCGGTTGATCAGTTGATATTGGGTCTTCTTGAAGATTCTCAAATTATGGAGCTCCTTAAAGAAGCTGGGGTTAGTACAGCTAGAGTGAAATCTGAAGTCGAGAAGCTTCGAGGAAAGGAAGGGAAGAAAGTGGAGAGTGCTTCCGGGGATACTAATTTCCAGGCTCTTAAAACATATGGCCTCGACCTTGTTGAGCAAGCTGGAAAGCTTGATCCTGTCATTGGCAGGGATGAAGAGATTAGAAGGGTGGTTCGGATCCTTTCTAGAAGAACCAAGAATAATCCTGTTCTAATTGGAGAGCCTGGTGTGGGTAAAACTGCTGTAGTTGAAGGATTAGCTCGGAGGATTCTAAGAGGGGATGTTCCGAGCAATCTTTCTGATGTAAGGGTTATAGCATTGGATATGGGGGCATTGATAGCTGGAGCGAAGTATAGAGGAGAGTTTGAAGAAAGGTTGAAAGCTGTGCTGAAGGAAGTGGAAGAGGCCGACGGGAAAGTGATCCTATTCATTGATGAAATTCATCTTGTCCTCGGGGCTGGTCGGACCGAGGGTTCAATGGATGCTGCAAATCTGTTAAAGCCAATGCTTGCTAGAGGCCAGCTACGGTGTATTGGTGCGACTACTCTGGAGGAGTACAGAAAATATGTGGAGAAAGATGCTGCATTTGAGAGACGCTTTCAGCAGGTTTATGTGGCTGAACCTAGTGTTCCCGACACAATTAGTATTCTTCGAGGTCTTAAAGAGAGGTACGAAGGACATCATGGTGTTCGAATTCTTGACCGAGCCCTGGTGGTTGCTGCACAACTTTCAAGCAGATACATCACAGGTATGAACTTGTTAGTGTATGCTGATTCTTTTGTGTTATTGTCTTATTGAGATATGACTAAATGAACAAATATACTTGCATACCTTATATTTCGTTTGTGCAGCCCGTTTCTTGCCTGACAAAGCAATTGATCTAGTTGATGAAGCTTGTGCAAATGTGAGAGTGCAGCTTGATAGTCAACCCGAGGAAATTGATAATCTTGAAAGGAAGAGGATGCAGTTGGAGATTGAGCTTCACGCACTTGAGAAGGAGAAAGACAAAGCTAGTAAAGCTCGTTTTGTTGAGGTGGGTATCTGACTTTTTTTTTTTTTTTTTTTTAAAAAAACTTATCAGTGGGCTGTTTATCTATTTACAGTTCTAATTGTTGGAACTGACTTCAGGTACGGAAAGAGCTTGATGATTTGAGGGATAAACTTCAACCACTCTTAATGAAATACAAGAAGGAGAAGGAAAGGATAGATGAGATTCGAAGGCTCAAACAGAAGAGGGAAGAACTCTTGGTTGCGCTACAAGAAGCTGAAAGAAGATATGATTTAGCAAGAGCAGCTGACTTGAGATTTGGGGCAGTCCAGGAAGTGGAGGCTGCTATAGCGAGAATTGAAGGTTCTACAGATGAAAACGTAATGCTGACAGAGACTGTGGGGCCCGAACAGATTGCCGAGATTGTGAGTCGGTGGACTGGCATACCAGTCACCAGGCTCGGTCAAAATGAGAAAGAAAGGCTCATTGGACTTTCTGAAAGGTTGCATCTGAGAGTTGTGGGACAAGATCAAGCAGTCAGTGCTGTTGCTGAAGCAGTGTTGAGGTCCAGAGCTGGGTTGGGAAGGGCACAGCAGCCAACTGGTTCGTTCCTCTTCTTGGGTCCCACAGGTGTTGGAAAAACTGAACTTGCCAAGGCGCTTGCTGAACAATTATTCGACGATGAGAAGCTATTGATTAGGATTGACATGTCAGAGTATATGGAGCAACACTCTGTTGCCAGACTGATTGGCGCTCCACCTGGGTAAGTACATTTTCGTTTTCATCCAATTACGTAATTATGAATTTGTTTGTTCGATTGCTTAATATGGTGTTTCTTTGATTCGAATGCAGTTATGTTGGGCATGAAGAAGGCGGACAACTGACGGAAGCCGTGAGAAGAAGGCAGTACAGTGTTGTGTTGTTTGATGAAGTAGAAAAAGCACACACTTCTGTTTTCAATACCCTTCTTCAGATTTTGGATGATGGAAGGTTGACCGATGGCCAGGGTCGGACTGTTGACTTCACCAACACCGTGATTATTATGACTTCCAACCTAGGAGCTGAGTATCTCTTAGCAGGTCTTACTGGCAAGACTCCAATGTTAGCTGCGCGGGAAATGGTGATGCAAGAGGTGAGTTAGGTGCACATTCTCTGCCTTCTCATACTGTTGTAGAGTCCTTTTTTTCTTTTTTCTTTTTTGAGCTTGATTGTTAAATACATTTGTATATAATATATAGGTGAGGAAACACTTCAAGCCCGAGTTGCTGAATCGCCTTGATGAAATTGTGGTGTTTGAGCCTCTTTCACATGATCAACTGAGGAAAGTTGCCAGACTTTTGATGAAGGATGTTGCAAGTCGCCTGGCCGAGAGGGGTATTGCCTTGGGGGTAACTGAAGCAGCATTAGATCTTATACTTGCTGAGAGTTATGATCCGGTTAGTATTATAAGTAGAATAATTTTTATTTTACATTGGTTTTTTTTTTTATTACTTGATTTCTTAATCTATTACAATAGTAACTCTTGTAAAGTGAAATTTATTATCGGTGGGGATTGAACCCTTGACTTCCCATATAGAAATGTACACTCGAGGCTGTTTTCGCAAGAGTTTCTTGGCTTAACAGAATTTTGTGCTTTCTTTTTCTAGGTTTATGGTGCGAGACCGATTAGGAGATGGTTGGAAAGGAAGGTGGTGACCGAGCTGTCGAAGATGCTGGTGAAAGAAGAGATTGATGAAAATTCAACCGTTTACATAGATGCTGGGGTCAATGGAAAAGTGTTGACTTATAGAGTTGAAAAGAATGGAGGGCTTGTTAATGCAACAACTGGGCAGAAGTCAGATATACTGATTGAGGTTCCAAATGGGGTTCGAAGCGAAGCTGCTCAGGCTGTGAAGAAGATGAAGATCGAGGAAATAGAAGATGACGACGAGATGGATGGGTAGAGTCCAGTAATGAGGAATTGAGTGTTTTAACGGACCCAGTAACGATCGTTAAGTTTTTGAAGATTTCATTGTTGTCGGAGTAGGTTGTTGTTTTGTGTAAATTTTGTCAGCAATTAAGTAAGGATGTTATTTTGAACTTTTGATGGGGTTGTGAATGTAATCATTATTACCTCAATAATCAAGACTTGCAAACTTTATAGTTGATCAACAACAAAATAAATATAAATAGAAAAAGTATCAAGTAAGATAGTTTTTGATGACTCCACAACTTTTGGGGTCTTATTGAATTGAATGAAGATAACTGACTTTGAGTAATTCGAATTAAGAACACAACACAAATCAAAGCACCACCGTCCAAGTCAGGTTTGATTTCGGCTCATGTCCTCGGATGTGAGAGTAAAATCTCTGAGGTATTATGAACAGAGAATAAGACTTTGATTGCTTAAGTGTGTATGCGTGTGAGTGTTAGGGTTTGGATAATGTGATTTATCTTGCCCTAAAGGATAAGAGAGAGTATTTATAATGTAGAAAGAGATTTGCTGGATACAATTTTAACCGTTGAGTATGTTTGTCTTCACATAGGACATGTGGTGAGCTTGGATAGGCAAGTACAAACAAAAGACACTGCTAATGTAGTGAATGTCGTTGAAAGGACAAAGAACAGAGAAGCAGGTGACACTTGGTTCGACCGCCACAATGTGCGTAATGATCGCCTGAGTCTCAATTTAATGCGACAGGGACACGTCTGTCGGTTGGTGTCAGAAGTCGTACGAAAACGTGATCCACAAGATATAAAGCGGAAGTCTGGATGAAATTAGACGTGACCACGGTTAATTAACCGCGGTTAACCGGTTAATAACCGGCGGTTAACGAAGGTTAAAATCATTAACCGGACTTAACCGTTAACCGTTAAGTCACGGTTACGGTTAACCGGTTAACGGTTAATCCGGTTAACCCGGTTAACCCGGTTAATAAACGGTTAATTATTTATTTTTTTTTTTTTTCAAGAATGTCAGATTTTTATCTAAAGTTAAAAAAAATAACTTTTTAATAGTTTTTTGAATAAAAAGTTATGTTTTTAACACTTTTTTTGAAAAAACAGTTAAATATTTAACAGTTTCTGTTAAATATGTAACTGTATTATGTATATGAACTGTTTTTTTTTTTTTTTGGATAAATAAAACTATTTTAAATAGTTGTTAAGACTAATATTTTTAGCAAAAAGTTATAGAAAAATAGGTATGAATTTTTAAAGAAATGAAAACTTAATGGATTTAAAAGAAACGGAAGTATATAAAGAAAAAACTTAACTTTTTACAGAATTTCAGATTTTTAATTAAATTTAATATTAAAATATAACTTTGAAATATTTTTTTTGAATAACCGACGGTTAATTAACGGTTAAGTTAACCGGTTAATTAACCGGCGGTTAACCGGCGGTTAACCGGAGTAAAAATTTCTTAACCTTTGTTAACCTCGGTTACACGGTTATCGGTTAGGCGGTTAAGGCGGTTAGACGGTTAACGGTTTAGGCGGTTAAAATCCGGTTATTAACCTTACGGTTAGCCGGTTAACGCTTAACCTTGGACACGTCTAGATGAAATCGAGGTACACGCGGTCTAATGAGAGCTTGGTCCGGAGATCTCACGTTCGTAATAGAGAAGTCTTGGATCCATTACGAAGGGCACATGCTCATCAGTTTTCATTCTAGAAAGAGAGTTCAATCACAAAGTCCAATAAAAATAGAAAAATAATTGAATAACAAAAATATACAAAATCCCTATTCCCTCTTTTCACTCTAGAAATTAATTATATCTAAAAAATAATTACTTTCTACGCCCCAATTTAATGTTTCTAGTTTGATTTGTACACGGAGGTTAAGAAAAAAAAATTATTGTGAGTATGAAAAGTAAAGTAGGAGAGAGAAAATTGATAGGAAATAGTAAGTAGGTTGTTATTGTGAGTATAACAAGTTGATCTCATTGTTCATTTTAGGAAATAACGAAACTAAAAATCTTAAAATGATACAAACTTAAAGAGAAAGTAAGAATCTTAAAACGATATGGAGCACTACCAGAAAAATAGGTTTTAGCGCGCTAAATTCAAATTTTCGTCGCTATATCTAAACACCGACAGAAAAATTCCGCCGGTGGTCCGCCGCTACCAGCCCGCCGCAGCTTTCCGACGGCTCAAATTCCGCCGCTATATTTTGATTTTACCGACGGAATTAATTTCGCCGGTGTTTTTTTTACATCAGCGACGGAAATTTCCGCTGCTAAATCAATTTAATTTAATTAAATTTTCATTTCAGCGACGGAATATTCCGCCGCTGTAAAAAAATTAATTAAATTAAATTAAATTATTTTCACCGTCAGAAATATCCGTCGCTGGAATAAAAATTAATTAAAATAAATTTATTACAGCGACGGAAATTTTCGACGCTGAAAACAAAAATTAAATTAAAATTATATTAAAATTAATTGATATTGCGGCGGAAATTTCCGTCGCTGTAATAAAAATTAATTAAAAATAAATTAATTTCAGCGACGGATATTTACGACGCTGAAATTAATTTATTTTTAATTAATTTTTAGTACAGCGACGGAAATTTCCGCCTCTGAAAACAAAAATTAAATTAAAATTATATTAAAATTAATTGATATTAGGCGGAAATTTCCGTCGCTGTAATAAAAATTAATTAAAATAAATTAATTTCAGCGACAGAAATTTTCGTCGCTGATACTGAAATAAATTAAAAAAAAATAATTTAAAATATCAATAATCCAAAAATTTTTTGTACCTGATATAACAATTCAATTTATAAAACTAAAACTATAAAACTAAAAATCAATATCAGCGTACCAAACTAAAGACTAAATATCACCGTACCGAATCGGGAGGGGGAGAGGGGGGAGGGGGGGAGAGGGGGATAAGGGGGAGGGGCTCCCGCGGGTATCAAATATCTCAAATGTTTACAAACAATTATAAAATAGTACAAACAAGTCTAAAATAGTCCGTAATCAACTCGGGGGAGGCCGAAAATTACCCTGGTCCTGGTCCAAATGAGCCATCAACAGCGCCAATTGTCTTTGAGTCTCTGCATGAGCCTCCGTAAGCTTTGCCCGCTCGCGTCTCTCCTCATCCAACACAGCCTGCAGAGTGTCGACCCTCGGATCATGAAACGTGGTCGGGACAACATTTGGCCGACGGCTGGTCGACGTCGACGGGCATTGCCGCCCGTAATCCCCCATCCCTAACACTCGGGCTCCTCTCTTTGGATGTCCCTCATATACACAATGTAAGGGGCATAAATAAATTTACATATTCAAAATCAAGTCATTTAATGATAGTTTACTTACAAAGGCATTAGCAGAGCGATCGTCAACCCATTGCGGAGGTTGATCGGGCGCTGTAGGATTCCGAAGATGGGTGCTAGCGTAAACATCCAAAAAACTGACATTCGGGCCATGATCCCTTTCCTATAAATAAAATAAGCGAGATTATTACTTTGAAATTGTATAAATGCAACATTTAAACTGATTTAAAAGCATGCATACACTACATTTACACTAAAACCATGGATTTCATAGCATCAACATGGCTCCCAGCTAACATACGTACATAAACCTATTTAAAAGCATGCATACACTACTACATTTAAACTAACATACATACCATGCGGTAGTGATGCTCGCCGACCGTGATCGTCCCCATGGTATGCTTCGCCGCCGACCCCGAGGAGCCTGCTCTATTTGCCTTAGCCTTTTCGGCTATAGCCTTCGCCGCATCCGACCCCCAATATTCGCAAAATTGAAGAAACACCTCCTCGGTCATCCAAGTAGGTCTCAAGGGTTGTTGGTTCGCCTTGAGCCGATTAGTATAACATTGTTTCTTCGTGTTACCTATAAAAAATATGAATATCTCGTAAACATATAATGATGACATTATAAAATTAAAAGAGTATAATCATTGTTAATTAAACTAATTAAGGATAGATAAATATGTTACCAATATGATCCTTAAATAGCTTATGAGCCTGTACATTGAAAACAAATCTAGCCGTCGCCTCGTCGATTTCCGGCGCCCAACAATATTTCCCCTACAACATATAATGATAACATTACAAAACTAAAAGAGTATAATCATTATTAATTATAACATTTTAATAACAAACTAACATTTAAGTTTTAAATAAAAACCATTAACACATTACCTTAAACTCCTCCCACGCATCCTCCTTCTGCTCCGCTGGCAATGATTTCCAATTGGGCCAAAACTCTGTCATGAGCTGAGACCGCCAATATTGCCCGATCTTAGTCCCTGTGGTAGGATATCCACCTACAAACCTGCCAAGTATATTTATACAATAACATTTTAACTTAAATAATGAATTATATATAAAACAAAAAGGAACCAACTTATATCAAATTAATGAAGAGTTACTTACTGGTCATAATAATGTGACGATATCTCGACAAATATCCTCCCCTCAGAATCGACAGCAGGGTGTGTATCGGCCCCAAAGGTGGAGGTGGAGCTAGTACTACTGCGGGTAGGGTCGACATCGGCATCATGATCAGTACTGGATCGGGACGGTTGCGTCCCAGTAATAAATGTGTAGATGGGCCGTGTCTTCCTACCCTTTTTACTAGAACTCATATCTGTATTACAGTAAAAATATTAAAATATACAACTTTAACAATAGGAAACAATATATTCACAATACATATAAAACTTTAAAGTTCTAATAATCTAAAGCATTCACAATACATATAAAACTTTAAACTATTAATAATATAAAGCATTCACAATACATATAAAACTTTAAAGTTCTAATAATCTAAAGCATTCACAATACATATAAAACTTTAAACTATTAATAATCTAAAGCATTCACAATACATATAAAACTTTAAAGTTCTAATAATCTAAAGCATTCACAATACATATAAAACTTTAAACTATTAATAATAATCTAAAGCATTCACAATACATATAAAACTTTAAAGTTCTAATAATCTAAAGCATTCACAATACATATAAAACTTTAAACTATTAATAATCTAAAGCATTCACAATACATATAAAACTTTAAAGTTCTAATAATCTAAAGCATTCACAATACATATAAAACTTTAAACTATTATTAATCTTCGTCCCCATCATCATCACCGGACTCGAATTACTACAAAACTCGATTTCTTCATCTTCGTCTTCGGACTCTGATGAATCAAACTCTGGTTCCTCTTCCTCTTCCTCTTCCTCTTCCTATGATTCATCAATATCAATGTGCGCGAGATGACCTGAACAAGGGGGAGGAGTTGGCAAATTCACTGGTAAGATATCCTCCTCGGGTTCATCAACATTTTGAGGAATATGAGTGACATCATCTAATGGATGATTAGCTGATGAAACGTTAGGTGGCACTGGCATTTCATCCTCTTGATAGGGTATTTCTAATGACGACTCTGTAGTTGTCGACGAGGGTAGGTTGTCAATCATGCTCCTAGCCTTGGTCATCCAGACAGCCCACCATCCGTCGGGTCGCGGACGAGGGTAGGGAGTCATGTATACTTGTTATGCTTGAGATGCTAAGATGAAGACGTCGTCGCCATTATGTCTGGACGAGTCCTTTACATCGACGAGGTCAAATATGGCGTGCTTCTTAACACCTCGCACAGCATCTCGCTAATCACAATTGAACAAGACAACACTGTTTCTACCCAAATACTCCACCTCGACTACTTCTTTCAGGACGCCATAATAATCAAGGTTTCCTTTAAGCTTCACACCGCTATTCCACGTTAATTTAGAGCCCCCGTAAGCTTTGGTATGAAACACATAGCCATTCACGAAATAACCGTTGTATAAATTAACGTTCAAGTACGGAGTTGATGCTAAATGTCTTAACCTCCCAGCTTTGGCATCACCCGGATGTTCAACTATCTATAAGACAATATGTAACCAATTTAATACAATTTTAAGATTGAATGTTTAAAAAAGTGTATAGAATAAATTTGAATGAAACGAAATATTTACATATTTCCTTAGCCAGTTTGGAAATTCTCTGTCTGTCCTAGTTGCGATGAGTTCTGGAGATAAATCCTGAGCTAAATCTTCAAACATTCTGCAATAGGGTTAAACAAGGCATTTCATATGCAGGTAATTAAACATGCATAATTTAATCGACGAGGCGTAAACATAACATCAATGACTTACTTGATATATTCCCCAACCTCGTCACAGTTAAGAAGAACATACGTTTCGACCGCGGCAAACTCTTTAGCGGTTAACGTACGCCTACCCACCCGTTTGCCGAGGAACCGACCAGGAGATGAAAATACAGAGATGTTTCCCTTAGACGGAGAACCACCATCGTAATTGCGGCCAACCCTAGTCAATCTCGTATCAACATCAGGAGGAAAATATGTTCCGACAAAGGCAACAATCTCATCTATAATAACAGCCTCTGAAATTGAGGCCTCGACCATGGCCCTATTGCTCTTCTTCCTTTTCAATTGGCCTAGATACCTAAAAGTCATTCGTAGATTAAAACATAAATAATGTTAAAGAAGGTATATTGTTAACGCTCAAATTATTTAGAAATAGAATAAATTCAATTACCTCTCAAATGGATACATCCATCTGTATTGAACTGGACCACCGACTCTAGCTTCGTATGCCAAGTGGACCGGTAAATGCTCCATAGAATCAAAGAATGAAGGAGGAAATATCTTCTCAAGTTTGCACAAAGTCACTACGATGCTCTCCTCAAGCTTTTTCATGTGATCAACACGCAGTGTGGTCGATTTTAACGCTCGGAAAAACTCACTTAACTCTGTTAACGCCACCCAGATATTGTCAGGCAAGAGATCCCTGAGAGCAATCGGAAGTAGCCTATCCAGCAAAACGTGGCAATCGTGACTCTTCAAACCCTGCACTTTCCCCTCCTCTACATTGACACAGTTACCAATGTTAGACGCGTAACCATTTGGAAGCCTTAAATCCTTGAGCCATTTCAGGAGGAGGAGTTTCTTTTCCTTTGTAAGCACGTATTGAGCCATCGGTCTAACTGGTTTACCATTGACGCGTACCATCTCTAAGGCCGTCCGCTTACAGATTTCCTTAAGGTCCATTCGAGCTTTTTCGTTGTCTTTAGTTGTTGCCTTGAAATCCATCAACGTGTTAAAAACATTATCGAATACATTCTTCTCAATGTGCATCACATCAAGGTTATGTCGAATGAGATTTGTTTTCCAGTATGGCAGCTCCCAAAATATACTCCTCTTGATCCAGTTATGGGTAGTCCCAAACCCTTGTATTTTGGTCTTCGAAAACTTTTTCCCCCACTGAGGATCGGGCAATGTAGATACCTTCTCATAGACCGTGTCACCACATAAACGAATCGGGGCCTCATCATGGTCAATCTTGTTCTTTTTAAACGCATTCTTCTGGGTCCTGAATGGGTGGTCCTCCGGAAGAAATTGTCTATGGCAATCGAACCAATATGGTTTTCCAGAGTGCGTGAGCGTGAAAGACTTTGTGTCACTCATACAATACGGACAGGCCAACTTCCCGTGGGTGCTCCAACCCGATAACATCACATATGCAGGGAAGTCATTAACTGTCCACATCAACGCAGTCTTCATGCTGAAATTCTCTCGCTTAAAAGCATCCCACGTTTCGACCCCATCCTCCCAAAGCTGCTTCAATTCATCCATCAAAGGTCGAAGATAGACGTCAATGTTTCTCCCAGGGCTGTTTGGGCCGGGGATGAATAACGACAAGAACATGTAGGGATCACTCATACACAACCAAGACGGAAGATTGTAGACAGTGGCTATAACCGGCCAACAAGAGTAAAATTTTGCCCCAGGACCAAACGGATTGAAACCACATGTCAATATGCTGTTAGAGAATGCAAGTTACCCCCATTAGATTGAACAGATGGGCAATAAGCCAATCACTCACTCCAAATGATCTGTCTCAGTCCATTCAAACAATTAATTTCCAAACCACAGATAAGAAGCCCAACAAACTAGGCCTATGATTGAACTAGTGGCGAGCCAACCCATGCAAATTCTTGATTTTGGAGTTATGGAAATTTAAACCACCTTCAAGTTTAGAACCAACTGTTCTAAGGAGACATCTGAAGAAGGGTCGACCAAATCTCGACGCGCCATGTGGCGTTTGCCTAGGTCCAAGAAATCTCTCGCTTTCGCAACAATAGAATTGTAATAGTCGTCTCCACCCTTGAACTCGTCAACTGCCTTCTTGGAGGCGGCCTGGAGGTCCTCTTGCCATTTCACCCGTGTAAGCCGGTGCTCCTCATTCAGCTCGATCAAGAAGGTGTCTTTCTCCTTCAAAAGTTTGGAAACTGTTGCCAGCTCCGTTTTGGTCTTCTCAAGCTTCGAGCGATCAACATCCCTCTCCTTGGTCACCTCAACCACCTTAGCATCAGAGGCTTTCAGAGCCTTCAAAGCTTTATCCACGTCCTACAGAGCTTTTTTCTTCACTAGCTCTTGAGCATCAAAGGAGTTATCAAGATCGTTGTACTTCTCTCTCAACTCAGACAGCTCTTGAGTTTTCTTGGAGTAGTTGTTCAAAGCCTGCCTTTCTCTCTCAATGGAGGCCCTCCAGGAGCTCTTGACTTGTTCCACCATGGTCAGGTTCTGAATCAAAGAAAATCATTGGAGTATTATTTCAATAAGGATTTGGAGGCCTAACTGACGACCTCAAAAGATGAGCGACTAAACCAAATCAGGAGACAAAAACTTACCTAGCTCTGCACTAAACCAGATCGAGCTGAAAATTCTTCAGGGGTAATCCCCTTGTCGGCGAAGTGGGCAAGAAGGTCGACATCGATGGCCCTCCTAACAATAACCTGGCCCAAGCTCATTTCGGGGTAGCGGTGGCTCATGCTATTGACCCCGATGAGAGGGGGAACATCACTCAACCTCCTCATCTGATTCTCAAGGGACTCTTGGTTGGGGGGAGAAGAGGCTGGTGGAGGAAGTTGACTCGAAGAAACGGACTTTCCTTTCTCAGATCGCGATCTCTTCCTCGTGTTCAAAGCTCGGTCATCCTCTTCCTCCATGCCATCATCTTCAACATTGACGACATTCAAAGGGCTAGCCCCTGCCATCTCAGCTCCAGAGGTCGCAACATTAGCCTCATGAGTTGGGTCGAAGCTCAAGCTTGGTCTAACTGACTTGTTAGACTCGTCCCCCCTTCATTCACGTCCATGGATTGGGTACCGCTCTGCAAAGGATCTTCCAGTTCAACCTCCTCCATTGGCACCATCCCGGCATTATCTTTGTAAAGCAAATTGGTCCTTGCAGCCGCTTCTCTCTCCTTGCTCGCCCTAGCATTGGTAGCCCCATGGGCTCTCTTAGCCTTCTTCTTGTCGGACACTCCCACTATTCGCACCATGGCTGCCTCTTGTTCGGGAGTCAAAACTGCACAACATCAAGACAATCAAGCATTAGCTCGGCAATTCAAAACAATTCTATGTACGAGCTAACTAGTTCTACATACGAACAAAACAATCGACGAGTTAAGAGATGCAATTCAAAACAATTATATGTATGAGCTAACTAGTTCTACATACGAACAAATAATGGACGAGCTAACAGCTGAAGAACTAAAGAACAAAAGCGATTGAGTTCTTACCACCAATGTGTTCCCCATTGTCCTTACAGTAGTTGGATTTTTTCTGGCAGAATTGGCAATTCTCTTCCAACCTACCCAAAGCGTGGGTGACCCAGTCAGGGTATACCTGGCCTCTCATTACAGGAACCAGAAGCTCCACTACCCCATCACCTGGCATCATCCCAGCTTGGATGTAGTTATATTTGGTCGTCCCTAAAGATTCCCAGCTGATAGGTCCGTTCTTGACCAACAAGCACAGCTTCTTATACAGAGTTTGGTACCAAGGTGGCTCCCAGTAATTCTCCTCTGCTATAACATCTGATTCCTCATTGGGCAAGGGAAACTCCCATCCCAACCTGCTCTCCACAACAACAACATACGAGTTCCAGCTACTATGCTTATTGGGGAGGTTAGCAAACAGCTTAGGAGAATTGGGTTTGGAAGGAGTACTAATTCCCCAATCGGCTTTGTCGAGCTTAGCACCAAAGAATTCTTTAAAAACCTTCATACAAGGCTCGTAACCCAAAAACCTACACACCATGGCAAAGCACACCAATACCCTACAAGTGTTGGCCCCAAGTTGAAGAGGAAGAGCATCCATACATTCAAGGAACTCATTAATGAAGGGATCCAGTGGCAACCTCAAACCCGCCTCAAACTGCCCATAAAAGAAAGCAACCCTAGTGGTATCCTTGGTAAAAGTGCTACGATACTTGGCCATGAAGTCCTTATTACTAAGAATGGTCACTCTAAAGTCTGTCCTATTTACCTGACAGAAATCATAAATCATGGCATAGCGAGACTCCATATTCTTCTTCCCACGAAGAGGCCTCTGAGGCACATATCCCCTCTCATTCTTCCCTGGTACGATAGAGGACCCAAACGCATTCACTATCCGAGGACTGGAAGAAGTTGAAGCTGTGGCTCCTCCCTGAGCTGCCATATCTGTACAATAAAAAGAGGAAGCAGGGGAGTCAGTCCCATGATCACATTCAGTCGACCTACCTAAGGGCGACCTAGACTCCCCTGGAAAACCTATTCTGTTTCTAAGGAAGGAGGGTTTATTGACGTCTCTAACATAGAACAAGGCTATGTGATCGAGCAATTCATGGAAAAGATGAAAGGGAACAATGTTCGAGTCGTCAATTGCTGTATTAACTACATCACCTCCAACGGGCAATCCAATTTCACCAAAACTCAACCCCCACCTTGTCAAGATGGAGGTACATTCATTCAAGGACACCTCTTTCCACTCATCACCTACGTGCTTGTACACCCTACGGTTAAAGATGCAATATCCATACCAGGCTCCAGGCTCACTACTGAAGGTCCTAGCCATGGAGGAAACAAAAACAGAGCAGAAATTAAAGCCCTAAAGCAAGTATAAGAGAAAAATACCTCAGTTGGTTGCAAAAAGGGAAGCTGTTGCCGAAGACGAAAGCTCGGGTTAAATCCTACTGCTGCTCCGCAATAATCGCCAAGGAGGTATGAGAGCTTGAAGACGGTAAAAATTCTAAACGGAGAAGGATTCTACTATATATATTTTCCAAAATCGGAAAGGAAAAAGGAAATTCGAAAATTAATTTCCTAATTAATTGGGAAAACAGTTCCCAAGACGGATTATCAAACGTCAAAATTGTAATCATTACGGAAAACAGCGCTCCTTCTGATCTGACCGTTCATCGCCAACGTCCAGGATTGTGCCACGTCACCATTAGTCGACTAAACGTCCAGAGCGAGTATCGACCTGCGAGTAAAAGCAATCTTTGTGGAAATTTTCTTAACTTCCTAGTCGACAAAGTCAACTCGAAAGTTGGGGGCCACTGAACATACCAAAAGTGTCGAGTTGGGCCAAGCGAGTAAAGCCCAATCATAGGCGGCCATGGCTTACACATTCTTAATAAGTCTGGCCCAATCACCTTAAGGCCCAAGGCCAAGCAACAGGATCAGTCGACCTAGGCTCATAGTCCGACCTGCAAGGTCCTGACCTAGCTTGGTCCGACTCTACGATCCATGTTCTAATTCGGGTACGATCCAGCTCTACCCGCCAGTCAGGTCGACCTAACCTCAAATGGCGACTTCGACCTAATAAGCAAGCATCGACCTAACCAATACAGACGCACGTGCTTCAAATCCTTCCATAACCAGTTCCCTACAAATCAGGAGCCGTTACCGGACACGTTCCCATGACAAATAACCGTCCCTAAAATCTCGGAGCTCATGTAGCCCTGTCATTCAACCACCTACGTCACTATAAATACATTGCCACTACTACGGTGCAAAGGTAACTGCTATTTTGTTATCAGAATTCCATTATTCAATACATTTTTAGCTCTCCAATCTTCAAATACTTACTCTCACGCCCGAGGGTCTATGCCGGAGACACGTCCGGCTAGTCGTGGGTTCTGATTTCAGGTCAAGGAGCCAGTGATCAGTCCTGCCACGTGGAGGAAGATTGATAAGCACTTTTCTTGCGGCATCAGGTAGGGAAACATCACTCTCTTTCCCTTTGTCGTAATTGAGATTTGCATGAATTATATTTTGGGCCCAATCTATTGGGCTTTTCCCGATCACGGATCCACGTTCGTACCTCTGTTTATACCGTTCATTAATAAAAGCAATATTGATAAATATTTGAATATTTATTTCGAAAACGAGACAAGTAAGATAAAAAGAAGTTATATAAAATTCAGACAGTGCCATTTATTTATAGACCCGGATTCACAAAGTCTTGCGTCTAAGTTGAACGGTAGCTTTCTCCATATATATATATACTCCCTCCGTCCCACTCCAAGTGTCACTTTTTACCCAAAATGACGTCCCGTTTGAAGCGCCTCCTTTCCTAAAAAGGAAATGTTTTATTAATATTCTATTATCCCATCCACTATTTCCTCCACTAATTCTCTCTCCTCTACACTCACAACATTTTTTAAATTCACTATTTCCTCCACTAATTCTCTCTCCTATTTTCAAATTACACTCACAACATTTTTTCTTCCCCCTTTTTTCCTTAATTTGCGTGCCACCCCTAAAAGGGTGACACTCTTGGGGACAGAGGGAGTATATATTGTGAATTGTGTACCTAACCCCTAAAGTCTATAAAATGTTATAAAATGTTAAGGGGCATTTACCAAATAATCCCTCTAAAGAAACAATACTACTTTCTAGGACAATTTATAATTTGTTTAACCATTTAGTCCCTAGCTTAATAACTACACCCTCCCAATATTTTAATAAGTTCACCCTTCTATCATTTCATTAAATCCACTCTTTTTAACAATTTAATTTCTCTCCAACCACCCTCACCTTAGGTCACCCCCTCCCCATCTTCTCCGGTCAACACTTCCGGCAACCATCAACTTCGGCGACCAACTCCGACGACTTTTTCCGGCGCCTTTTTTTTTTTTTTTTTTTTTTTTTGCGCCGGCGACCTCTCCGGCGACCAAACAACTGAGAACTTAACTTATCAGTAAGTTCTCAGTTGTCAACTAAACTACTAAGAACACAATTAATTCCGACGACTACCAACTCCGGCGATCACCAAATCCGGCGACCTCTCCGGCGACCAAACAACTGAGAACTTAACTTATCAGTAAGTTCTCAGTTGTCAACTAAACTACTAAGAACACAATTAACTCCGGCGACCACCAACTCCGGCGACCTCTCCGGCGACCAAACAACTGAGAACTTAACGTATCAGTAAGTTCTCAGTTGTCAACTAAACTACTAAGAACACAATCAACTCCGGCGACTACCAACTCCGGCGACCACCAACTCCGGCGACCTCTCCGGCGACCAAACAACTGAGAACTTAACTTATCAGTAAGTTCTCAGTTGTCAACTAAACTACTAAGAACACAATTAACTCCGGCGACTACCAACTCCGGCGACCACCAACTCCGGCGATCAAACAACTGAGAACTTAACTTATCAGTAAGTTCTCAGTTGTCAACTAAACTACTAAGAACACAATTAACTCCGACGACTACCAACTCCGGCGACCACCAACTCCGGCAACCAAACAACTGAGAACTTAATTTATCAGTAAGTTCTCAGTTGTCAACTAAACTACTAAGAACACAATTAACTCCGGCGACTACCAACTCCGGTGACCACCAACTCCGGCGACCAAACAACTGAGAACTTAACTTATCAGTAAGTTCTCAGTTGTCAACTAAACTACTAAGAACAAAATAAACTCCGGCGACCAAACAACTGAGAACTTAACTTATAAGTAAGTTCTCAGTTGTTTCCACTAAGAAGCGATTAACTCAAGCGATCACCAACTGCGGCTACCAAACAACTGAGAACTTAACCCATGTTCACTAAGTTCTCAATTGTCAACTTGAAATACTATTCTAAGAACACTATCAACTCCGGCGACCTCCAACTCTGGCGACCAAACAATTGAGAACTTATCAGTAAGCTCTCAGTTGTTAACAAAACTATTAAAAACACGATTAACTAAGTCGACCAAACAACTGAGAACTTATTAGTAAGTTATTGTCAACTAAACTATTAAAAACACGATCAACTCCGAAGACAACCAACTACGGCGACCCACCAACTTGTTAGGCGGTAGAGCCGGGTTTAGGCGCCTAAAGTGCCTAGGCGGGGGCGAGAATTTAGTTATAAATTTAACATATATCTATAATAATTTATATCTCTAATATACAAAAACATTAATTTATATCTCTAATATATAAAAACAAAGCCTTATATATATTAAAGTTGTTAACATATATTTAATTTAATAAAATTTAATCTTAAACTTAATATCAATATTTAAACTCCATGTCACAACAATATACATCATGTATATTATGTTGAATATTATTACAATTGAATTTATAAAGTAATTATTTGAGATTTTAAAAAATGGGAGGTACAGTAGTACATGTACATATAATTGATATTTGGTGACAATTGACTGCTGCCAAGGCCAAAGGCCAAAGATAAGTACAGCCTCCTGTAACACTCTCTCTCTCTCTCTCTCAATGTGAAACTCCATTTTTCAAAATAGAATCTCAGTCTCCACATCTCCACAATTGATCTATATCCACATTTGTTTGTTTCGGACGCTTGGCAGAGATCTAGATTTGGCTGGAACTACTTCGGTCCAGCGAAGAGAGGTGGCCGGAGAGAAGTGGGTGATCGGGATGGGAGGTAGAGAGAGAAGGTAAAAAGAGAGGCAGTAGTGTTCTTTCGTGTGCATTTTTCTGGCGGAGGACAGAGGGAAAGACGCCGAAGAAGTGAGGAACTTGGAAGAAGGCTTCAGATCTAATTTTTTTCCGGCGTCGGTGGTCAGAATCGTGCGATGAGGAGAGAGGATGACTCGCCGAAGAAGTGGGAGGGGTCGCGGAGGATAAAAGGGGTAGACCGGAGTAATATACATGATCGCCGGAGGATTAACTCCGGCGAATGGTGGGTGGCCGGAGGTACACAGGGAAGTGGTGGTCGGAGAGTGAGAGAGAGATGATAGCCAGAGTAGGAGAGACGGTCGCCAGAATAGGGGGAGGTGGTCGCCGGAGTAGGGGAGGGGTGGCCGGAGTTATGGGTGGTTGAAGGTGGTACGGTAGAGAGAGAGTATAGAAAGGGACTAGGTGGGTGGGTGGGTGGGGAGGGGGTATAATTATATCATTTATTAAATTAAGTGAGGGATTATATGGTATGACAAAATATTTTTTAGGATTAGGATGTAGATTAAGAAATAGTGTGTCTTAGGATGTAGATTAAATATTATTGAGGGACTATGGCGTAATTTTCTCAAATGTTAAAACTCAGTAAGAAACTCACATAAAAATCATGACTCCCATTTTAATTTTATGCACTTGCATCACTGCAATCCTGCTCTACTGTCTCTTTAACCTGCGCACACTCTTATCTTCCCGCCATAACGGCCGCCCACTACCGCCGGGTCCAAAGCCATGGCCTATCATCGGAAACCTCCCTCACTTAGGCACCAAGCCTCACCAAACTATTTCCGCCTTGGCTCGCACCTACGGACCACTAATGCACCTTCGCCTCGGTTTCGTTGACGTGGTGGTTGCCGCCTTCGGATCTGTGGCGGAGCAGTTTCTAAAAGTGCATGATTCAAATTTTGCCAATAGACCGCCGAATTCTGGAGCCAAGCATATTGCTTATAATTATCAGGATCTGGTGTTTGCCCCCTATGGACTGAAGAGATAATGGCAAAGATGATTTTCATTCATTACAAATGTAGTATTTATACATACAGAGATTATACATTCAAAGATAAAAATCCTAGCTAGTTATTACACATTATGATGACAATCATTCTATGTACAAGGAAAGATTGAGTCTATTATTTACAAATGGTAATGAGAATGATCAGGAGGATCATTAGGAGGGATTTGCTGATGAGAATGATCAGGAGGATCATTGGAGGGATTTGATGAATTTGCCATGGACTGAGGAGAATCATTAGGAGGATCATTAGGAGCCTTAATACTACCCGGAAGATGGACAATCCTTGTGTGAGACCAATCTTGGAGATAAGAGACATAAACCGAGCTCGAGAGAGAGGTTTGGTGAGAGCATCAGCTAACTGATCAGAACTTGAGATGTGTTGACCCGAAGTTTGCCAAGCTGAACTTGTTCACGGATGAAATGAAAAGCAAGTGCTAAGTGTTTCATCCTAGAATGAAAAATAGGATTTGCTGAGTATGTGGTAGCTCCCAAGTTGTCACAATAAATTACTGGAGGAGTGGTAGATGCTATGCTGAGTTTCGACAGAAGGTTGGTGATCCATAGTATTTCAGCAGTTGTGGCAGCAACGGCATGAAACTCAGCTTCGGTGGAAGAACGAGCAAGTGCACGTTGCTTTTTGGAGGACCAGGCGATTGGATTTTTACCCAGGTAGACTATGAAACCGGTGGTGGACACAAAGTCATCCTTGTCGCCTGCCCAATCGGCATCACAAAATGCAAGAAGATTGTTAGGAGTGTGTTTAAAAAGTTGAATGCCCATATGGAGTGAGCCGTGAAGATAGCAAAGAAGTCGCTTAAGGGATGTCCAATGGGTTTCCTGTGGATGGTGTAGAAATTGGGCTAGTTTATTAACTGAAAAAGCTATGTCCGGCCGGGTGAGGGATAGGTATTGGAGACTTCCAATGATTGCACAAAACTCAGATGGGTTGCATATATGTGTGCGAGGGGTGGCAGAAAGAGTGGGAAAGTAGCCATCGGGGTGGGAGAAGGTTTGGACTCAATCATGTTGTGTTTAGTAAGTATGTCACTGATGTATTTGGATTGGGAGAGAAGAATGCCATTGGCATTAGGTGTGACCTCGATACCCAAAAAATAAGAGAGAGGACCAAGGTCCTTTAAGGAGAACCGAGAGGCAAGACTGGTTATGAATGTGGTAAGGAGTGTGTCAGAAGGTCCAGTGACAACAATGTCATCAACGTAGACGAGGAGAATGAGATGATTAGAAATTTTAGTGTAAGTGAAGAGAGATGGATCAGCAAGAGAGGAAAGAAACCCAAATGAGAGAAGATATTTTTTGAGTTCAGTGTACCAAGCACGGGGTGCTTGTTTGAGGCCATAGATTGCTTTTGAGAGACAACATACGTGAGAGGGTTGGCTTGTGCTTTGAAAACCAGGAGGTTGAGTCATGAAGACAGTTTCAGAGAGATTGCCTTGAAGAAAGGTGTTATTGATGTCAAGTTGGCGAAGAGACCAACCTTGACTAATAGCTAGAGAGAGAATAAGATGGATTGTGACAGGTTTTATGACAGGACTGAACGTATCAGAGTAGTCAAGGCCAGGGTGTTGATGAAACCCTTTGGCGACAAGGCGAGTTTTGTATTTGTGTATGGAATTATCAGAGTTGTACTTTATTCGAAATACCCATTTGCACCCAACTATGTTAGGAGCTTCATGTGAAGGAGCGAGGGTCCATGTATTATTTCGCATGAGAGCATTATACTCATCAACCATGGCAGCATACCAATGAGGGGAAGAGAGAGCCTGTTTGGTGGAGGTGGGAAGAGAAGTGGGAGATGGGAGAGCAACAAGTTGGGCATATTTAGGGTTAGGTTTTCGAATGTTGTTGGAGAGACGATTAGTGATGGTGCGTGTGGGCTGAGGAGAGGGTGGGGCAGCGGAACTTGAGGTGTTGGGTGGCTGTAAAGTATCAGTTGGTGTGGTTTGTGGTTGGGTAGTGTCAGGGGCTGGTGTGAGTATAGGGGGGGTTCTGTATGAGTGTAGGGGCAGCAGAACTTGAGGTGTTGGGTGGCTGTAAGGTATCAGTTGGTGTGGTTTGTAGTTGGGTAGTGTCAGGGGCTGGTGTGAGTATAGAGGGGTTATGTGTGAATGTAGGGGCAGTGGCTTGGGCCGTAGGTGTAGGTGAAGTGGGAGTTGGGTTGAGAATATTTGGTTGGGTTGGAGAGAGAGGACTGGAGATTGAAGGCAGAATAGGAAGAGATACTGAGCACCAGTCTGTGGGAGAGATGGCTGGAGAGGTGATAGGAGAAGACACATGAGAGGTATAGGGGAATTCGGTTTCGACAAATTTTACATGTCGAGAAGTGTATAAGCGATTTGTGGTTGGGTCGAGACAATGATATGCAATTTGAGAAGAAGAATAGCCAACAAAGATACACGGAGTGGATTTAGGGGCAAGTTTGTGAGGAGAATAAGGTTTAAGCCAAGGATAGCAAAGACAACCGAAGCTTCGAAGTTTGGTGTAGTTGGGTGGTGTTTGAAATAGTCGAAAATATGGTGAATCATTTTTTAGGGTGGGAGTAGGCATCCGATTAATGAGGTATGTGGCTGTGGTTAGGGCGTGAGGCCAGAAGTTTAGAGGGAGATTAGCATGAGATAGTAAAGTGAGCCCGGTTTCAACAAGGTGACGATGACGGCCTTCAGAAAAGCCGTTGTGCTCGGGCGTATGAGGTGGAGATGTGAGATGAGATATTCCATCTTGGAGTAAGGATGGTGTGAGCTTGAGATATTCTCCACCGTTATCAGAGAAGAATTGAATAATGGATCGGGAGAAATATTTTTCAACAAGGTTCTTGAAGCGATTAAAGGTCGCGAAGGTGTCGGATTTTTGTTTTAGGGGATAAAGCCAAGTATATTTTGTGAAATGGTCAACGAAGATAACGTAATATTTGTATTTATCATAAGAGTAAATAGCTGAGGTCCAAACATCGGAAAATACAAGTTCAAGAGGAGCATGAGTTTGGAGAGTAGAAGTAGAGAATGGGAGCTTGTGACTTTTATTGATGTTGCAAGGATTACAATAAGGAAAAGAACTACATGTAATTGATAAAGCAAATTTTTTATTCATAAGAGAGACAATGGGATGGGAGGGGTGTCCTAGTCTATGATGCCAATATTGAAGGGTTGTTGTGGTGCCAAGATGTGCTTGAGGGGAAGATGGATGCCAAATGTAGACTCCACCTTCAGTTGTTCCTTGGAGAATTATGCGACTGGTGGGAATTTCCTTGATAAGAAAAGAAGATTGAGAGAATTCAATAGTGACATTATTATCTTTGCAAAATTGTGAAACGGAAAGGATGTTACGCGAAATAAGGGGTACATGAAGAACGTTATTAAAAGTAAGGGATGAGTGAAGAGTAGGAAAAGAAAAAGAACCTATATTAGCGATAGGAAGGGATGACCCATCTCCAATGATGACATCGTCAATGCCATCGTAAGGGTTGTGGAGGGCTAGGTTGGAAAGGTCATTAGTGAGGTGATTGGTTGCACCTCTATCAAAAAGCCAAGGGGCCGGTGGTGGAGGAGTAGAGGTTGTGGCTGTATGGGCTTGGGGCGCTGAGTGTGTGTGGGGAGAACGTGGTGAACGGTTTGAGGATGGGGCAGGAGGGAAGATAACACTTGGGTAGTCACGTTTGAATTGTCTACATTGGGAAATTACGTGACCTACATAGCGGCAATATTGGCATTTTCCCTTGAATGGGTTAGGGGAATGGTTTCGTGGTTGAGGGTGAGCATGGGTGTTGGTGGGGGTGGGGAGTATAGGGTGGTTTGGGAATGGACGAGAGGGTGTGTTTTGGGTCAGGGTTTGGGCAACATGGGCTGAGACAGGAAAGGAGGGTGGTGGTTGTTGTTGTTTGAGAGAGAGCTCGTGGTGGATGAGTTTTTCGTAAAGTGTTTCAAAGGAGATGGGGTTATATCTTGCCCGGACCGAATCAATGATCGGTTTAGGATTCATAGTCAAGTCCTTTTAGGACTTTGGCTACGACATCCTCCAAGTCCATGGGTTTGCCAAGAATGGCTAGTTTATCGGTTAATGATTTGATTGAGTGCATGTAGTCAGTGATGGAGAGGGTGGATTGAGTGATGGAATCAAGGTGGTGTTTGAGTTGGAGAATGTGACCACGGGATGGATTGGCATAGGTGGTCTTAAGGGTATTCCAAGCTTGGCTAGAGGTGGTGGCTTGGTAAACAAGTGGGGCAACGGTAGTATCTAAGGTGCCGAGTATGGCACCCAAAATGAGGCGGTCTTGCCTATTCCAGGTGGTGGCAGCTGGGTTGGTAGTGTCTTTGTCATCAACTGTGATGGTATCAGCAGGTGGTGGGTAGGAGCCGTCTACATATTTAAGGAGGTCTAGGCCATAAAGAAGAGAGGTGACTTGAGAGGACCACGTAAGATAGGTGAGAGGAGTGAGGGTTTTACAATGTGAGAGGTTTACCAAAATGATTGGGTTGTTAGGCTCGGCTGAGTTTGGGATGATGGAAGAGTTTTGGGATGCCATGGAAAAAAATTGTATGATCACTTAGCTCTGATTACCATAAAGAGATAATGGCAAAGATGATTTTCTTTCATTACAAATGTAGTATTTATACATACAGAGATTATACATTCAGAGATAAAAATCCTAGCTAGTTATTACACATTATGATGACAATCATTCTATGTACAAGGAAAGATTGAGTCTATTATTTACAAATGGTAATGATAATGATCAGGAGGATCATTAGGAGGGATTTGCTGATGAGAATGATCAGGAGGATCATTGGAGGGATTTGCTGAATTTGCCATGGACTGAGGAGAATCATTAGGAGCCTTAATATGGACCACAGTGGCGCTTGCTTCAGAAGATCTCGTCTGTTCACTTGTTCTCTAACAAGGCTCTCGACGAATTCCGTCACTTGCGCGAGGTTTGTAAATCGATCTTAAATCCTAATTAATTAATGTAATTATGTGAAAGCTTGATATACGTCAGCTTAAGCTTTTAGATTAAATTATAATTTAACATGATATCAGAGATTTTGTTTGTTACGACAAGTCCTCAATTTGATTATTTCTTTTTAAAAAAATAGATTTTTTATTAATTAATCACTTAACTTTTTTACAAGAGTGTTATTTGAAAGATGGTTGGTAGTTATTGAACTCTTAACCTCTCTCGTATGAATAGTACAATAAGAGCTATTTTACCTGAGTTTGAGTTCGAGTTCGAAATGTCTCACTTAAAATGTTTCTCGTAATCATGAGTACAAAAAATTGCACTATATTAGGCCTGCTTGAGACGCATGTGAAAGCTTGATATATTTGATTGACTCCCAATCTTGACATTTTAATTTTTTTAGCTGAAAAGAGAGCTTACTATAATTAAGGATTGAAAAATGTGAATGATTCAATTCAAAACTTAAATCTGCAGGAGGAAATAGCCGTACTAGTAGGCTCTCTTGCGAGTGCGGGGAAAGCGGCAGTGAATTTGAACCAGCTACCGAGTGTGTGTACTACAAACGCCCTCGGGCGTGTGATGTTAGGGAAGAGAGTGTTCGGTGGCAGGGCCGATTCAAAGGCGGAGGAGTTCAAGGAGATGGTGGTGGAGCTGATGGTTCTGGCCGGCGTTTTCAACATCGGCGATTTTATACCGGTACTTGATAGATTTGATCTACAAGGTGTGGTTGGAAAATGAAGAAACTGCACGCGCGATTTGATTCGTTCCTTGACTCGATACTTGAGCAACACAAGATTGAAGGACGTGGTGGTGATTCAGGTAAACACGTGGACTTGTTGAGTACATTAATTTCGCTCAAGGATGATTTTGCTGGAGATGGGGAGAAGCTTACTGATACTGAAATTAAAGCTTTGCTTCTGGTAATTAATCAATACTTGTCTGCATTTTCAAGTACTCAAACTCTCTAATTTACAATTTATTTCTTTTTTTACAATTTTTTTGGTCTGAATAAATGCAATGTTTTTTTAACACTCCTGTAAGTACCCCAATCTGGATCACACCCTTTCAAACACACGGGAAACACCGCAGACTCATCAACACAGTCTCGACGACCCCTCTCACTCAAAACCCTCTCTAAACCCCCAACCAAACCAAGGAAGGAGCCTTTCTGGGATAAAAAGGGACAAAAGGACCTTTCGAGAATTTTCAGGAAATTGGGAAAGCAATATTGGTCCGTTCGGACCTCTTTGTTGTCATAATTACTGAATCTCCTTAAAGTCCACAATATTCCCTCAAATCTCGGGGAAAATGATTACTCCCCTGCAGAGTTGGTCCGTACAGACCTCTTTGCATGCAAGATGGTCCGTACGGACCTTATTGCTCAGGGGACACCATAATTGCAAATATTCCTCCATCATCACAGATTCCCTCAAATCGAGGAAAACCAAAATACCGGATTACTGTGAGGTCCGTACGGACCTCTTGCACCTAATCTCGGCACTATAAATAGAGGGCTCCCCTCCTCATTTTCACACACCTCCCACTTCTCTCTTCCTCCCTAGGCCTTCTCGGCTTCCCTCTAAGTCCTTTCGAGGCATTCCCGCCCTTTCGGATCCTTCCGAGGCCTTCAGAGCCCCCTCGTGGTGCTCCGAAGCCTCCCCGAGCGCTCCCGAGACGCTCCCGCGCTGCCCCGAGGCACTCTCGAGGTACTCGAGGCCCCTCGTGGTACTCCGAGGCCTCGCTCGGTCTTTCCACGGTGTCCCGCTCTTTCCGAGTCAAACCGACGATCCCAAACCACGCCGAAACTCGCCCGAGTGACTCGCCACCACAACGCACGCCGAACCTCTCGCCCGAGTGATCCCGACGATCCCCACGCACGCCGAACCTCTCGCCCGAACGCAGCCTACAACCTCAACTCACGCCGAAACTCGTCCGCGTACAACCGGTCCCTCCCGAAGCAATCCCGATCCATACCGGAACGCTACTCCGACCTCAAACACTATTCCCGCCGGAAGACGTACACGAACCAACATTGGTAAGGCTTCCTTCCTACACTATTTCAATACATTTCCATACATAGCATACAATGTAGACATCCGATACAAGCATGCATTTTTAAAAGCACACACACACACACAACATTTAAAGGATATTAGGGGTATCCGAAAGACTCGTTTTACGAGGCTACTCGGTGAGCTCTAATATTCTAATATTCTCTTCCCGGGAGTCATCTCGACCTCCGAACTCAAAATCTCATCACACAAAAACAGCTTTAAAATTATCTTTAAACCGATGCCCTTTTTCAATGTTTTGGGCTTAATAAAAACGGCGTGGCGACTCTACAAAGCAAAACAAACGGCGAGACACCTCCAACACGCAACGCTAAAACGGAATAAGCCGATGCCGGGCGCGACGCGCCGCTCTGATCCGGCGACTTTCCCGAACAGCCGACGAATGCGAGATGCCTGGGCTCGCGCGAGCCGGATCCCTGCAATTTCGCTGGCGACTCCATTGGGAAATTTTGTTTTAAAAACTTTTAAACAAAACAAAAGATTTTTAAAACGATGATGAGGGTCAAACTTTCATTTTACCCCTTCCTTTAACCGTTGTGTGTGTGTGCACGTGCTTCGTTTTTATTTTACAAAAAATAAAAATACAAAAAATGCATCAATATACATCTCGTGCATACATTTAAAATTCTTCAAAAACTTCGTTTTACTCGTAAAAGAATTTTAGAGACCGCACACTACGCGCACCGCCGCCTCGGTTACACCGCACTCTACTCACACCGCCGCCTCGGTTACACCGCACGCTACGCGCACCGCCGCCTGGATACACCGCACACTACAACCTCAACCCGAGTGGTCTCGCCAGTCCGTTAGGTCTTCCTAGGCCTCTTGGACGCGCACGGGATCATTCCAAACATCCCATCCTAGCCAAGCGTCAACCCCGCACGTTTGAGTCTTGAGTCACACTCGTCCGCACTCGGTTGGTTTACTCAGCCCGTGTCATACACTGGATACATATACCATGCCGGCCATTTTTCGAGTCAAGGCTCTAACTCAAGATCCCTTGCGCAAGCAAAGCGATGAAAGGTCATGCTAAAATCTTGACCCGATCTTGATTTCCGGCTACACCTGCACGATGTTCCGTCCCGATATACATCCATGCTCGCATGACACCATGTCATCACGCCTTTGATACGTCGCCCATGACGATATGACCCACCTAACGCCTAACGTCACGTATCCCTTGCGCAAGCAAGGTAAAGAGAGGTCATGCCGAACTTCGACTCCGATCTTGACTCGGGCCGGCTCGGTTCACTATTCACATGGCTAACGCATCAAAACGAACATGACAGCTCGGTCCTTAGGTTCGATTTTTCTTTAGGCCGGTGGAAACCGCTTGCACTATAGGACCTCGCCCTGGGCCGTCCACCCCGGGATGTCGAAATACAGTGCAAAACGAGGGGCTTATAGCCGCACGTATGGTCTCCATCGACCCAGATCTAGCATAGTTGCGAAAAAGAAGAGCAATCTTTTCCAACCTACCTAGGACTCGAGAAAACATGTTTTAAGTAAATTAAAACAACAAAAAAATAAAAATAACAGAAACGGAAACCGCATGCCACGTGAGCCTTCCCCTTTTATCCCGTTAGGCCATTCCCGTGTCTAAACCTTGCCCATCACCCTCCAAATAACCGAGAGTGGCCGAGAATACCTGAAGCCGCCTTTTCGCATCGAGGTCACAAGGTCCGATAGCCCTTCCAGCTCAACGGTCCGCACCGTCCGCTACTCCCCATGACGGGATCAACGTATAACAAATGAGGGAAACGGAACCCCGCCACTAAGGAACCTCCAGCACAATGGAGGAGGTGCCGCGAGCCTTCGAAACCATCAAGAAGCGCCAAGAGGAACAAAGAAGCTCGGATCGTCGACACCTTGCGTCTTCGAGGAACAGCTGCAGCTTCCCAACCCGACGGAACCTTTGTTCTCATAGAGGACGAAGATATACCGGCTCCCCTTTCTCAAAGCTATCAAGCAGGTCCCGCTCCGCCAAGCTACGAGATCCCAAAGAACGCAAAGCAGCCTCTCGCTCAAAGCTCCTCAGCGCCGGGCCAAGCAGCCCGACATGCCCGCCAAGACAGCCAGCTTCCGCCCGCACATCAAGCTTCGCACTAACAAAGACACATACGTGCTCGCTCCGCCGTATCCCAATGCATCTCGGTATCCCCAGATTCAATCCTTTGCCTCTATACGAGCCTCGCAACCACAATCAAAAGTCCCCATTCTTACTGTGGACAGCATCCCGAGCGGATATCCCGACATCTCAAGTTTGCCACCGCTAGTCTCGCCAATTGGGGCTAACGAATCGTTTCCCGCCTCCCAAACACAACCCTTAGCGGACCCGGCAATCACGCCTCAACTTCAACACCCTGCAGGCCGGGTTGGTATACACTCAACTACCTCCCCAAGACTCCCGAATGGCGATCCCATCGCCCAATCCACCTCCATCTTCGGTTTCCGTCCCCGAAAACGGTAACCCACCTCGCATACCGATCCTCACATGGCTTGGCCGATCGAACAAATGAAAGACATGCAAGGCAAGCTAGCTAGTTCTCTAAGGACTCCTCCCCGCCTACCGATCCGAACAAAGTGGTCCCTCTCCCTCCAAAGTTCAGATGCCGGAAATGGAAAAGTTTGACGGAATGTAATGCCCAAAAACCCACATCGACACCTACGTCCCGGGTATGAGAGCCAAAGGGGCAACCCTCAACAGATGGCGCATCATTTTCAGCATTCCTCAAATCCACAAGACTAAGGTGGTTCCTCAATGTGAAGGCGTAAAACCGCTCCACGTGGGATCGTATCGTTGAAATCTTCCCGGAGAAGTACCGCGCCAATCTTGAATGGGAAACAAACCGTCATGACTCCGCAAGCTACCGAACAAAAGGATGACGAACCAAAGGCGAGTTCTACAAAAGATGGAACCGGAAGCTAAGCGAGATAATGGATCCGCTTTCCAAAGAAGAGCAGATGGACATCTTCCATTCCCGCCTCAAGCCATCTTTGAGAACCTTGATCGCCCACCATTTCTACCCGGATCTCCGTGCCATGGTCAACGCCGGACAAAGTTTGAAAAGACTCGAGTCTTCAAAAGGCAACAAAGAACCCCCGCCTCATCTTACCGCTATCGAACAAACTCCGGCAACTTCAACTCCCGCTCCGACCAAAGGAAAGGAAGCAAATGAACAAGGCACTACATTCGTAACGGAGCTCAAGTAAACCGCGATCAAGCAGCCCAAAGAATAACAACCCCCTCGCTTCCCACAGCTCAAAGATTTAGATAACCTGAAATGCCCTCGGGTCAAGTATTTGAGGCTTTGGTGAAGCGAAATCTTCTCAAACCACTCGAGAATTTCCAACCGAAGACTCTCAAGCCCAACATGGATATGAGCAAACACCGCGCCTTCCACAACTACCCCGCCACACCACCGACAATTGCTTCGTACTCAAGCAGTGGTCCAGGCTCATTGAGGAGGGAAAATTGGAACGCCCTCGTGGTCCCAATACCATCGGAAATCCATTCCCGAACGACAGTGGTAAACTCAATAGCCTTTGACGAAACTCCAAGCGAGAGCACCCCGCAATTTCCGAAACCGTCGCATGTCGTCCCGCTACGACCGGGAGCGTGAAACCGTAGTCAAGAGATCTCGTGACCGGGAATTCCGACAAGAACGCCCAAGGGCAACCGTCTCCCTACGATCTTTGCCCCAGCCTAAGGCATACAAATGGATGGATCGAACGTTCCCTTAAGAGATCGAGTCCAACGGTAGCACGGGAAGCGGTTTAGCCTTCACTGTACGATGACTTGCCAATATGTGAGAATCGGCACAACGAAGCCCTCCTCATCCTCATAAAAATAGAGATGTTCTTCCTCCCGAACGTCTTGATTGATAACGGCTCCGCAGCCAACATCATCGCTTTAAGCACACCGAAACGACTCCGCATCGACCGTTCTCTCGATAAGGCCTTCACCTCGGGTAATCCGAGCCTACGACTCCACCGCACGACCAATCGTAGGAGTCATCAATTTGAGGATCCAATTCGACGCATAACCGGAGTCGGTAGAGTTCCAAGTCGTGGAAATCAAACCCACCTTCTCTCGCTTTGTTGGGACGACCTTGGATACATCGATGAAAGCAAGATCATCTACTCTTCACCAATGCGTGAAATTCATCAATGCTAATGGAGCGATCGAAGTGATCCGCGGAAGCAAGGTAATGGCAAGTGCTTGGCCAGCAAGCTATGACCCGTAAGAAGGTCCCGACATGACCGAATACTCTTCCCGCATGATTCTCCTACCCCGTCCCGCTACGAAGTGGATCCTCACATCCACGCTCTAAGCCGCGACGAGCCGGAAATCGAAGAACTCATGGGTCGTGATGACAACTCGACATATGCGATCGTGAAGAATGCTTGAGAGAGGATCAAGAGATGGATGCCCTAATGGAGATTGATCGAGGAGTAGACCCTTACTTCGCCGAAAACCCTCTTGCAACCGGCTCATCACCGATCCCCGTACAAGACAACCCTCTAGCCGACACTCTCGGATCTTACGGGGACACCCATCACAGCCTAGTTCAATTCAACATTCCTGTCCGACTGACGAACAAAGGGCGCAACCTCCTCCAAGGCTTAATCGTGGAAGGAGATATAGCATGCCCGCTCGAATCGACATTGTAAATGTCGTCCAAGCAAAGATCCTGTATAAAGAGGCAAGATTCTATGAAAGTGATCAACATCGCAAGAATCAACTCCGACCGCCGAATGCTTCGCCCTCCTAGAAGTAGCCCTCGCCGACTTCTATCATCAAAAACCCCCAAGGACTCGGTGGCAACACTAATGGAGGGACATCATCGTGGGAGCAGCCAAAAACCTCCGCGATCCGGTTTGAAATCGAACCGCATGCAAGCTACTTTCCGGACTCATGCCAAGGGAAGATTGGCCACCCGAACCAAAGACCACTCCCTCTAGAGCTACAACCATCCGAGAGTAATGAAGCCTGGTCCAATCCCTCGTCGCCTATAGTCTAGCTTCGAGTCTTGTTGTCTGTCTATTCACATCTTTTGAGTCTTTTGACGGCTTTACGCCCGACGATTGTGAATCTTTGATCAACAATGTACAGCCTTTCACGCTTTCAATAAAAGGTCCGACCTTCCTAAAAAAAAAAAGCCATTTCATTGCATCTTTAACAAATGATGATATTAACTAATCAAAACAAGTTAATAACAATTCATCTATACAAAAGGCAAACACATTAATTAAGTAAATGCATCAAGCAAACATTTAAGCATGTTGTCAAACGAGAGAAAAACCGGGCCCAAGCTGCCGAGAAGGTTTTAATCACAACGATTTGCAAGATTGCTGAAGAGCCAAAGAGACGCAAGTCCGACGCCATTTCCAAAGACAAACCGCATCTTCCAATACCTCAAGAACGGGAAACCACCTTCATGAACAAGGAAGACCCACACACGTAAGGGGTCAAAACCAAGAGCATCATGGCCCTAAAACGCCTCGCCTCTCACTTCGTCATCCTCGGGGACATGCTATACAAGAAACGCTACCACGGGCCACTCCTACGCCGCATCGCCCAAGAAGAAGCAAACAAGTTCATGAACGAAGTCCACAATGGGGCTTGCGGTCCCCACATGAACGCCGCAGCCCCGATGCAAATCATTCTCGTGGATGGGCTACTACCGGATCTCCATGGAGGCAGACTGCATCCACTTTGTCCGAAGCTGCGACAAGTGCCAACGGTTCTCCAACCTCAATCATCTACCTCCTCACGATCTCTACTGCATGACTACACCCTGGCCCTTCGCCACATGGGGAATTGACATCATCGGGAAAATCGCTCCGCCAGCAAAGAACGGTCACGAGTTCATCTTAGTAGCCATCGACTACTTCACCAAATGGGTCGAAGCCAAGTCCTACAAGGTACTCACCTCCAAGAAGGTCGCGCATTTCCTCAAGGAAAACATCATCTCGCCGATACGGCATCCCAAATGAGGTCATATCGCACAATGGTTCACACTTCGAAGGGGAATTCGATGCATCGCCGGCTGAATTCAAGATCACACGCCACAAATCTTCTCCCTACCGGCCACAAACAAACGGCGCCGTGGAAGCAAAGAAACAAAACCCTCGAACGGATCATCCGAAAATGACCACCCGAGGACGAGATTGGCCCGAGAAGCCGCACCTTGCACTTTGGGGCTACCGCACATCGGGCCGAATGTACCCACGGGAGAAACCCCATTTGCCCCGACATACGGGATGGAAGCGCCCTTCCCATCGAGCTAGAAATTCCTCACTCCGAGCGCCGCTGAAAATGACATCAACGAAGTCGAATGGCTCCGGCCGACATGACGAATTGGCTCGCTAGACGAGCGACGACTAAAGGCCATGGAACACGTCCGAGCCTATCAAAGCAGATGGCTAGAGCTTTCGACAAGAAAGTCAAATCCCGAGACATCGTGGAAGGTGACCTTGTACTCAAAGAAAAGCCTCCCACTCGAACCAACCCACTGGGAAAATGGGAACCCACATGGATCGGCCCTTTCGTGGTTCAAAAGATCTTCTCCGAGGCGCCATGAAGCCGACGTACCTAGACGGCAATCCCTTCATGAATCCAAATAACGGAAGCAAACTTCGCAGATACTTCGCCTAAAGAAGAACAACCGTGCATCTCTTGGCACTCCATGTAGTGTCGAACTACGTGCACTCCGAGCCCTCTAGTCCTGGGGAACGTAGGCAACCTTAATTGGTCCGGCCTAAAAATACACAAAAAGTCAAAAGTTTGAATGTCAATCAAGACCTCCATCAAGCTACGCACTTTTCAAGAACACGCCCCGGCCGGTCACCTTGACCAAGTCAAACGACGGCGGCAACATCAAAGGACATCCGAGGGTCACTCAAGATCAAACGATCGACTCATGTCCGCTTCCAAGCTGGGGCTTGTCTTCGCCCTCACGCGCTTCAAAAAAAAAAAAAAAAGAGAGCTCGAGCAAGGGCTCACAAAAAAACAAAACAAAAAAGAGAGCTCGAGCAAGGGCTCACAAAAAAAAAAAAAAAAAAAAAGAGAGCTCGAGCAAGGGCTCACAAAAGAGAGCTCGAGCAAGGGCTCACAAAAAAAAACAAAAGAAGCTCAAGCGTAAGCCGCGAAATTGAGGTCAAGAGCCCGACGCCAACAAGAGGCAAGGAAGCTACGAAAAGACCGTCAAAACGACTTGTCAAGTGGAGCATTCAACCTCTCGCCCAAGCACAAAGCCTCAAGAAAGGGGATTGCCGTCATGGCCTGCATCGTCACCCGCAAATGCAATGTAAAAGTCCAAAGATGGACGCCGACAAAGTGCACAAATGAAGCAAAGGCAAACAAGAGATCTTGCGTCTCGACAAAGCTTTAAAAGTAAATCACAAATCACTAACGGTTACAACATTTCTTGATGAGTTCAAGCACGGTCTACTCTCAAGTTCACAACATGCTAAAAGACAAACTTTAATACATTTAACTAATAATGTGTTTGCAATGCAATGAATGGATACCTAGGAGGTCATTCCGCGCCATCTCGCGCTTGTCCCTCGCCATTCTTTCCTTTCTTCCCTCGTCCCCGCCGAGTCTTCTTTCGCTCCACGTGAACCAACTCGCGTCTCTCGCTCCGAGATCCGGGGTCCTCCCCGTAGAATCAAACAATCCAAAGAGCTCTCGTGGCTTCATTCGCCCGTGCTTCGGCTCGGATCTCCTCCCCGCGAGTCCGCAAAAGAGGACCTCTCCCCGTCGCCGGTCAACTCTAGTCTCGTAGTCAAACAAAGTGTCTCCCGTCACATCCAAAGGGTCGACTGTGCTTCGAACTCCTAAGGCAATAGCTACTACGGCAACCGGGTCCCGTAATCGCTACACGCCTCGCTTTCTCCAAGACCACTGGGATCGCCCAACACGCCGCTCATACTGTGCCGTGCATCGAGTCGTCAATACGACACTCTCCCGACGTCTAAGGAGTACCACAAAGAGGGAAAGCGGAATACTTCCATACCCTCGTAAAATACAAGAAGGCACCCGAAGCCGCCATACAAAGAGGAACTACCTCCGCAGCAGAGCAAGGTCATCCTGGCCAACAAAGGCTCCCGCTTCATCCCAAACCGCCGGAAACAAGCGACGGAATATAGAAGGAGTGACCAAGACAAACCTGGAACTCGATAACGTAGGACCCTTCCCGCAAGATCCTCCTAGTCTCAATCCTCCAGCCGCGAACCCACCAATGATCTCGATGCGTACCAAGCCGTGCCATCCATCTCTCCCAAGCGGATCGATCCATATCCAACACAAGAGGTCGCCGAGCAAATGACCACGGGCTAAACGACGCCTGAGCCTCGGGCATGGCCTCGAAGTCTCTCGCAGCCCACAAGGTGAGCAAAGCGGGGCTTCCCCTCTCATGAACCGATCCCCGGGCCGCGACGGTCGATACCATGAAGAGTCTCCCCCAAAGACCAACGGGACAATATCTTCTCCACTCTGCGGCCCTACCACATCTAGCAAAGCGCCATCACAAATGCCAAGTGGAGCCGACCATGAAAAGCGTCGCCATCACGCACAAGGCGAAGGCATCCCAAGAGACGTCACTCTCATCATCAACCATGAACCGCTCCGGCCTCGTAAATGTCGATATGACCCGAATCAAGGATCATGCCCCGCACTTCTTCCAACGAAGTACGAAGAAAGCCTCGCAAGCTTCACGCTCACAAAGAAGACCACCAATCAAAGGAAGCGAGATGGCCTCCACCTCCGGCCCCCCATCAAAGCCCGAAAATCCTCAAAAGTGGGCACCATTTCATTATAGGAGAAACAAGACACATGCCTCCTAACATCCTTAACTTCGCGGCAGCCCGCAACAAATCCCAATCAGAACCAACTCCTTAAAAGACCAAATCGAGCAAAGACGAAACCTTACCTCGAAAGCCCGTCTCTGATGCCTCATACGGCGCCGCATCCAAGTTTTCAACTGCTCAAGGAAGTGTGCTTGCCTCTCCTGCAAAAGCCTCGGCAAAATTCTAGGGACGTACGAAGAATCCATGGCAAAAATGGAGGTTCCTAGAGAAAATGGGGAAGAAAGCTCGAAAATGGCTGCAAATGGGGAAATGGGGAAGAACCAGACACTGGAAAGCATTTATCCCCTTCCCAAAAGCAAGGTTGGTCCGTACGGACCTCTTTGCATGCTAGGTATGTCCGTACGGACCTCCTTGCAAAAAGAACCCATTTCCCCAAAGAAACAAGACAACAACCACCGTCTCGGCAGACCTTGCTCCAAACCGCCCAAACACTGCCAAAGCCATTCCCGCAAACATACACTACCCACAAACGCACTCTCACTACGTGGCATGCACAAAAATATATAATAATAGCAACAATTTCTAGGACAAATCCCGGAATCACAAAAATGACATTACATCTTAAAATAAAATACTGTTTGCCGTGCAAATACGAGTGTTTTATTACAGGTACATCAAATGTCTGTTGCTAAACAAAAAAAAAAAGAGGGAAAGCAAATGAATACTAATCAGACTCCTCAGCATCATCATCCTCGCCGAGGTCCTCCAAAGAAAAGTCGGGCATCCCAGCGAACTCGCCCGTCACATCCTCGTCGTCGAATACAGCACTCACCGAGGAGGCTCCTACGAAAAGTACTCGGAAGGATCAAATCCGGCGAAAGGATCAAAGAAAGAAGGCTCGAGGAACCCTCACCTCGTGCGCCATGCGGAGGCATGAACCGATAAAAGGGCTGCGCTCCTCGAAGGCCCTGCAGCTCCCGAAGACGTCCCGCATCCATGCGATGCCGCCTCGAAGGCCCCTCCCCGCCTGCGGCTTCGGCTCGGCTCTAGGCGGAGGAACGTCTGCTGCATGCCTCGAAGGCATAGGCTCGTACGCCGGCACGCGTCGCGAAGACCAAGATATCTTCGAAGCCATCTTCTTCGCAAACGACCCCATCGCCCCGTAACGGCGAGTCAAGATATCATAGGCTCTCCCCGGACCTCGCACCAACAAGCGGCCCAAGGAAACGCTCAGAATACAAACTTATACTCAACAACAAAAAGAGAAAATACGTAAAAGATGCCAAGATGGAAAAGAGTCGGCACACTCACCGATCTATCGGGATCCACTCTGTATGCAGCAGAGCTCGCTCAGAACGGTGCTGCACACCCTCCTCTCGATCCGTCCCCGCGGACATACGTGAAATCCTGCCCCGGCATCGGAACCTCTGGGGGAGCCTGCGGGCCAGCCTCTCTCTCCTCGCCGATTACTGCGGCGTCCTCAGCTTCCTCCTCACGAAGGCCCCGTACTCCTCTCCATACAAGATGAACTCCTCGGCGCCCACACCGCCAAGGTACCTCTCAAAATCAAGCACATCCATGTCCCGGGAATCAAGCATCCCAAAGGGAGGGTCCCTCGGAGCCACGGGAAGCACACCGGGGCCATGCCGCGTAAGACCCGCTCCCCATACATAACATCGCAGTCAAGCCTCAAGATCTTCCGTCAAGGCCTGCCACTCTGGGAGCCCCCTCAAACTCATCCCCCTCATACCGAGCCCACAGGAACAAAACGAACCCCTCCGGCTACCCCTCCTCAGACGCTCCGCACATCCCCAGTGGCGATGGTGAGCTTCCCCCGCGGGTCCTCCTCTTCCTCGCCGTGCGAGCCCAAAAGATAGCAGGGTACGCAGCTACAGCCCCCGGATCTCTATCCCACGGGAAGCACTGGAAAATCTCGTAGAACCACACCTGTGACAAAAACAGAAAAGGCTCAGTACAAAAGAAAACGGAGAAAAGACAAGTTGCTAAATCAAAAACAGCAATAAACTCATACCTCCAAAGCAAAGTCAAAACAGCCAACGAATCGGCCACACCCGGCTAAACCGGTCCAAGAGAAGTAGAGCTCGGCCAAGCCTCGCCTCGCCCCAAGCAATATCACTGACCCTATCCGGGTCAATCAAGCTCTCCAACAAAGCAAAGGGAGCCGCGGTCGCGTGGTTCGAGAACAAAGTCTCGGACGACATACCACAAAAAGGAGCGCGCCAATCGCTCCGTCCACACCTGGCCGGTACCCCGGATGTAGGCCCCAATACTGGCCGTAATCTTCAGCTCCACGTCACTATACAACATGCCCAGGCCCCTGCGAGGACGAGGCTCAAAGCCCAGCAGCTCGGTCAACACCACATCAGAGATCATATCTCTCCACCGTACCGGCCCTCCTTTGAAGGAAAGCCCGGTCCTCGCCCACTTCAACGGCAATTCAATCCCCGGCCGTCAGTATAAGACCGGTCCTCGCCCACTTCAACGGCAATTCAATCCCCGGCCGTCAACGTAAGACCGGTCCTCGCCCACTTCAACGGCAATTCAATCCCCGGCTGTCAGTGTAAGACCGGTCCTCGCCCACTCAACGACGACTCAAGAAGGAGCCAACACCTCCCAGCACGAATCCCAAGGCACAAGACGCCTCCAAAACGCCCGACAGCAATTCAAGAAGGAGCCAACACCTCCCCGCACGAATATCAAGGCACAAGACGCCTCCCAACGTGCAACGACAACTCAACCACTGGCCCTCAAAATAGGTCCGAAGACACTTTCCCAGAAAAGATGCCCCTACAAGGTCACGCATCCCCAGCAATTCAAGCACCGGCAGTCAGTGTAAGCCCGAACCTCGCCCACTTCAACGGCAACGCAAGCACCGGCCATCAAAGTAAGCCCGAGCTCCTCCCCCAACAAGTCAAAGGGAAGTCATACAAGACTGCATATCCCCAGCACCGACCATCATCCTTGCCCACTCAACGGCAAAACAAGCACAAGAAGGAGCCAACACCTCCGAGTACAAGTCCCAAGGCACGAAGCGCCTCCAAAATGCCAAATGGTGAAGCAATCACCGGCCGTCATCATTGCCCACTTCAACGGCAACGCAAGCACCGACAGTCATCGTAAGTCCAACCTTCTACTCAACATGCAAAAACACAAAGGCATCTACGCCTCTCGAAGCACAAGGCAGCCACGCCTCCACAAATGCGGCTAGAAGACGATTCAAAGTCCTCGCGCATTACATCAACTGCGGCTAGAAGACGATTCAAAGTCCTCGCGCATTACATCCCCAAATGCGGCTAGAAGACGATTCAAAGTCCTCGCGCATTACATCAACTGCGGCTAGAAGACGATTCAAAGTCCTCGCGCATTACACCAACCGCCGCCAGAAGACGATTCAAAGTCCTCGAGCGTGGCACCAACCGCCGCCAGAAGACGATGCAAAGTCCTCCAGCGTGGCACCAACCGCCGCCAGAAGACGATTCAAAGTCCTCCGGGCCATGGCACCAACCGCCGCGTAAGACGATTCAAAGTCCTCACGCATGGCAAACCGCAGCCAGAAGACGATTCAAAGTCCTCACGCATGGCAAACTGCAACCAGAAGACGACTCAAGTCTTCATACAATCCCTAGCCCGGAAGGCTTTAAACCACTCGGTCCGGAAGACCGTATAAACCTCCCAAATCACTATCCCCGGCCCGGAAGGCCTTAAACCACCCGATTAGGAAAATCGTAAAATTTCCATCCCAGGACACCACCACGTCCTCACAATTGACCTCGCGGTCACCAAATCCCGTGACACCACCACGTCCTCACAATCGACCTACGCGGTCACCCAGACACCACCACGTCCTGACCTCGGCGGTCACACAACACTTCAGTGGCACCACCACGCCCGCACTCACAAATTTCACGACCTCGAACTACGACCGTGCTTGATTCCCGCCGGGGATACGTAGGAATCCTATTACAGGTCCACCCATCGACCTACGCGGTCACCCAGGACACCACCACGTCCCTTACCATCGACCTATACGGCCACACGGACACGTGGCACCACCACGCCCGCATTCACAAAACACTCACCCCACACCCGAACTACGACTAGGCTTGATTCCCGCCAGGGATACGTAGGAATCCTATCACAGGTCCAGCCTACCGACCTATGCGGTCACACAAAAGGACACCACCACGTCCTCACACCGACCTCCCTGGCCACTTTATCTCCCAAAGACGCGATCCAGATTAGGACCCTTATCTTATCGGCGACCCCACTTCTTTCATAAGTGACGTCGTCGAGGGGCTTCGTAAGTACCCCAACTGGATCACACCCTTTCAAACACACGGGAAACACCGCAGACTCATCAACACAGCCTCGACGACCCTCTCACTCAAAACCCTCTCTAAACCCCCAACCAAACCAAGGGAGGAGCCTTTCTGGATAAAAAGGGACAAAAGGACCTTTCGGGAATTTTCAGAAATTGGGAAAGCAATATTGGTCCGTACGGACCTCTTTGTTGTCATAATTACCGAATCTCCTTAAAGTCCACAATATTCCTCAAATCCCGGGAAAATGATTACTCCTGCGAGTTGGTCCGTACGGACCTCTTTGCATGCAAGATGGTCCGTACGGACCTTATTGCTCGGGGACACCATAATTGCAAATATTCCTCCATCATCACGCATTCCCTCAAATCGAGGAAAACCAAAATACCGGATTACTGTGAGGTCCGTACGGACCTCTTTGCACCTAATCTGGCACTATAAATAGAGGGCTCCCCCTCCTCATTTTCACACACCTCCCACTTCTCTCTTCCTCCCTAGGCCTTCTGGCTTCCCCTCTAAGTCCTTTCGAGGCATTCTCGGCCCCTTTCGGATCCTTCCGAGGCCTTCCGAGCCCCCTCGTGGTGCTCCGAAGCCTCCCCGAGCGCTCCCGAGACGCTCCCGCGCTGCCCCGAGGCACTCTCGAGGTACTCTGAGGCCCCTCGTGGTACTCCGAGGCCTTGCCTGGTCTTTCCACGGTGTCCCGGCTCTTTTCGAGTCAAACCGGCGATCCCAAACCACGCCGAAACTCTGCCCGAGTGACTCCTGCCACCACAACGCACGCCGAACCTCTGCCCGAGTGATCCCGACGATCCCCACGCACGCCGAACCTCTGCCCGAACGCAGCCTACAACCTCAACTCACGCCGAAACTCTGTCCGCAGACAACCGGTCCCTCCCGAAGCAATCCCGATCCATACCGGAACGCTACTCCGACCTCAAACACTATTCCCCAGCGGAAGACAGACACGAACCAACATTGGTAAGGCTTCCTTCCTACACTATTTCAATACATTTCCATACATAGCATACAATGTAGACATCCGATACAACATGCATTTTTAAAAGCACACACACACACACAACATTTAAAGGATATTAGGGGTATCCGAAAGACTCGTTTTACGAGGCTACTCGGGTGAGCTCTAATATTCTAATATTCTCTTCCCGGGAGTCATCTGACCTCCGAACTCAAAATCTCATCACACAAAAACAGTTTAAAATTATCTTTAAACTGATGCCCTTTTTCAATGTTTTGGGCTTAATAAAAACGGCGTGGCGACTCTACAAAGCAAAACACAGCGAGACACCTCCAATACGCAACGCTAAAATGGAATAAGCCAGATGCCGGGGCGCGATTGCGCTGCCTCTCGGATCCGGGCGACTTTCCCGAACAGCGACGAATGCGAGATGCCGAGGGCTCCGCGCGCGAGCCGGATCCCGGGTAATTTCAACTCCGCACTCAGATAAATGTCACATATGGTCAACTAAGTTTATCTTTGATCGACATTTAATGCTAAATTATTTATCTTCATGAAAATTTAAATTTTTTTATGAATAATGTTACTATTTATTTACCAATAACCACTTTCAAAACGGAAAATAATCAATTTTTTTTTTAATTTTTTGATTAATGTATTTTAGCAATATCTCTTTGTTTGTTCCGATGTCTAAGAAATTTGGATCTACCTTATAAATTACCATTATTGGACTAACTAATTAATTGTTGTGACAGAACATGTTTGTTGCGGGGACCGACACAACATCAAGTACTATTGAATGGGCTTTAGCAGAACTGATCTGGCATCCAAAAATCCTGGCCCAAGCCAAACAAGAGCTAGACAAAGTAGTTGGTCAAGAAAGGCTAGTAACCGAAGCCGACCTCTCTCAACTAACTTATTTCCAAGCCATCATAAAAGAAACCTTCCGGTTTCACCCATCCACCCCACTCTCCCTTCCTCGAATGGCCTCCGAAAGTTGTGAAATCAACGGTTACTTCATCCCAAAAGGCTCAACACTTCTGGTTAACGTTTGGGCCATTGCCCGTGACCCAAATGTATGGGCCGACCCACTAGAGTTTCGGCCCGGGCGGTTTCTACCGGGTGGCGAAAAGGCTAATGTGGATGTTAAGGGGAATGATTTTGATGTGATACCGTTTGGTGCGGGACGGAGAATTTGTGCGGGATTGAGCCTTGGGCTAAGGATGGTTCAATTGGTGACCGCGACTTTGGTCCATTCATTTGATTGGGAATTGGCTGATGGGGAGAAGCCTGAGGAGCTTAATATGGAAGAAGGGTATGGGTTGACTTTACAAAGGGATAAACCATTGAAGGTTCATCCAAGGCATAGGTTAGTTCCTCATGTTTATAAAGCCTAGATGCATGATTTATAATTTGATTTAGGGCCCAAAAGGAGAGTTGGTGTGACCAAATGGCCTTTATGCATATGTTCTTAAAGTCCAAGATAATTTATAATTGTTTTATGGCCCAAATATGAGCCGATGTAACCCAATGGGCCTTTATGTTTTGATATGTTTTCTAGTGATTAGCGAAAAATAGGAAATAAAAGAAATTATGATTTGGTTTATTAAAAAATAAACTACTTAGTGGGACAGTTACAACCAGGGGAGCTAGTGCATCCATTATTTAAATAAATTATCTGATGGTGTAGTGGTTAAGTCGTAGATTTTTCATTTTGAATTTGTGGGTTTGAGTCTATTAACAAACAATTTTTAATTTTCACAAACATCTTAAAAAGCTTCTTAGCGTAAACATTTTTCTTCACATTTTACATATTAAAGCTTTATAGTATAATTGAATACACCGCTGTTCACACCGCTTAGGATGTGGGGAGGGAAAGGAAGGGGAAGAGAAGAAATTTAGGTAGCGTTTGGTAACCATTTCTATCTTTTTCATTCTAGAAACATAGTTTTATTTCGCCTTGTTTTTATTTCATTTATGTTTCTCTCAGAAATATGTTTGGTAACCATTCTCACTTTTAATTGTTTGGAAAAAATATAACAGACAAAAAAAAAAAACAATGAATTTTAAAATATGACACTTTCGCGGGAACAAACGGACTAGTTTTCACGCCATTATAGAACAGGCGACGATTCCGGTATCAAATCTCTCTGATTCCCTCACCATTAGTCCTTCTTTACTTTGGATTTCACGCCAAGAATCTCATAAAATCTTAGAAATGGTCGATCCTTGTAATGATCAGCTCATGTGGTTCTCCGTTCTTCTCAACTTTGCTCGTTGCTCCGTTCAGGTAACATTAATTTGACTTTTCTTATTCAATTTTCATCCCTTCTGTTTATTTGCTTCTGATAAACCCTAGTTTTGGCTAAAAGTTTGGACTGGGTTGATTAGTACTTGATTCAGAATATTGTTAGGGACAATTTAAAAAACTCTAGTCAGATGCTCTGGAGCTAAGGATTACAAGGCTTTCCCCTCACAGGTATGCATGCATTACCTTGACTGTTAAATTAATTTCCAAATGACCATCATATATATATATATATATATATATATATATATATATATATATAACACTCTTATTTGTATATAAATCACCAACTTCATAGTACAAGGAAATAGACTCATAGGTAAATTTGAGCAACAATCATAGTGTCATTCTCGAACCAGATGTAATTCATGCTATGCCATGGAATCAATCTTAGCCATGCTTGAAAGATGCTTATAAAGATGATGCATTGTTGGCCTTGCTTGTGGATTCGCATTTAAACAGTCCCTTCCCATTATTAGAATGGATATCACCACCTTCTCGATTTCGGGTGACAGAGGTGGAAGACGTCGATCGACCAAGTCATTGGATAATATCTCCTCTGCCGATGAAGATAAGATAGAAGTAATAAGATCACCAGGGTGCTCTCCTTTAATTACTTCTAGTGCCAACACTCCAAAGCTATAGACATCACATTTCTCTGTTACCTTCATAGTATAAGCAAACTCTACAAAAAAGAAAGGGGATGTTTCCATCAGTATAATATTAGTATAAAAGAAAAAGAAAAAATAAAACATAATAATAAATCAACAGTACCTGGTGCAATGTATCCATATGTGCCAGCAAGTGCAGCTAGGTTGGATGAGTCTAGCTTTAAGATCTTGGAAATACCGAAATCTGAAACACGAGCCTCATACTCAGAATCAAGCAGAATATTTTTGCTTGATATATCCCGATGCACGATTGGGGGTGTGCAATCGTGGTGCATATAAGACAAAGCCCGAGCAACACCCTTAATGATATTCACCCTCTTAAACCAGTCTAGCAACTGAGCTAGGTCTTCCCTGCTCAACATGGCAGCAAGACTGCCCCTTTCAATGAACTCATAAATCAGTAATGAGTGTAAGGAATGGGAACAAAATCCATGAAGTTTCACAATGTTACGGTGCCTTATTTCTGTCAATGCTCTCACCTCATTTAGAAACGATCTTCGATCAGCAGGCTGATCAGAAGAGGATGAATGGAGTTTTTTAACAGCAACTGTATGATTAGGCTGTAGACATGCCTTGTACACAATTCCATGTGCCCCTTCTCCAATACAATGCTCCTTGTCAAAATTGTTGGTGGCATTCAATATTTCCTCATACACTGCTCTACCATCAAAAGTTGTTACAGCAAAAAGATCGATGGTTTCTGTACTAGTGTTGCTTTCTTCTGTTTGCTGCCTTCTTCTTCTTCTATAAATGATGAAAATCCCGAAGAATGCGCTTAGAAGGAAAGATGCTCCGAGAATGGGGAGTATGATCAGAAGAATGGTGTGGTTGTGGTGGTTCTCTTTCAAACTTTTACAAGATTTCAACCCAGTAAGGTTTCCACATAACCCTTTGTTGCCTTGTAATATAGAAGCATTCAGAAAGACCTTGGTGTTTGGAATGGGACCCTGCAAATCATTATAGGATACATCAACTTCAAGCAGCCAGCGCATATTGTCAAAAGCCTGGGGAATGGAACCAGAGAGTTGATTGTGCGATAGATCTAGCTTCTCCAAGCTCTGCATCCCTTGAATTTCTGGTGGAATCTTCCCTGTGAGCAAGTTATGACTCAAATCAAGTACCTCCAGAAGTTTTAACTGAGTTATTTGAACTGGTATAACATCTGTTAAGTTATTGGTTGACAAGTTCAAGTAATACAGCTGTGACAAATCCCCAAGATTTGCAATAACCAACCCACTCAATTGGTTTTCTGAGAGATCCAAATACAAAAGTTCTTTTAGTGATCCAAGCTCTTTTGGTATTGCGCCAGAAAGTTGGTTTCCACCCAAATCAAGTTCCAGTATATGACTCAATTGACCAATTTCATTAGGAATCTCCCCAACTAAATAGTTTGATAAAAGATAGACTTTTCGCAGTTGAGTTGCCATTCCGAGCTCTGGGGGTATACTACCACCGATATTGTTGCCGTCTATCCACAGGTCGGACAAGTTTCTGCAATTGCCCAATTCAGGAGGAATAGAACCAGAAAGATGATTGTACATCAAATTGAGACGACTTAAGGAACTTAGGTTACCAAATGATGCAGGGATTTGACCAGTGAGCCTATTGCTGGAAAGTCCTAGGAATTGAAGTGATCTTAATTTCCCAAGTTCAGAGGGAACTGAACCAGATAATTGATTCATGGATAGTAGCAAGTTCCTTAAGCTTTTCAAACACTCAAAAGTTGATGGAATAATACCTGTTAATGAGTTGTTGAGAATCACTAATTCCATAAGAGTTGAGAGATTTCCCAATTCGGGAGGAATGGGACCAGAGAGTTGATTATCATACAAATAAAGACGACTTAGGGAACTTAGGTTACCAAATGATGCAGGGATTTGACCCGTGAGTCTATTGCTGGAAAGTTCTAGGTCTTGAAGTGATCTTAATTTCCCAAGTTCAGAGGGAACTGAACCAGATAATTGATTCATGGATAGTTGCAAGAGTGTTAAGCTTTTCAAACTCTCAAAAGTTGATGGAATAATACCTGTTAATGAGTTGTTGGAAATCACTAATTCCAAAAGAGTTGAGAGATTTCCCAATTCAGGAGGAATTGGACCAGAGAGTTGATTATCAAACAAAGAAAGATGAATTAGGGAACTTAGGTTACCAAATGATTCAGGGATTTGACCCGTGAGTCTATTGCTGAAAAGTTGTAGGAATTGAAGTGATCTTAATTTCCCAAGTTCAGAGGGAATTGAACCAGATAATTGATTCATGGATAGTTGCAAGAGTGTTAAGCTTTTCAAACTCTCAAAAGTTGATGGAATAATACCTGTTAAGGAGTTGTTGAGAATCACTAATTCCATAAGAGTTGAGAGATTTCCCAATTCAGGAGGAATTGGACCAGAGAGTTGATTATCAGACAAAGAAAGATGACTTAGGAAACTTAGGTTACCAAATGATGCAGGGATTTGACCCGAAAGATTGTTATCTCCAAGGAGGAGAATACGTAGTGAGCTTAAGCTACCTAAAGATGAAGGGATTTGACCTGAAAAATTGTTTTCATAAAGGCGGAGCCCTTGAAGGGATTTTAACATCCCTACTTCAGGAGGTATTATGCCCGAAAATTCATTATCAGAGAAGTTAAGAAAGATGAGATTGGAGAGGTGAGTTATCTCAGGGCCAGGGATGCTACCAAAAAGCTCATTTGTGCCAAGATGAAAGTGAGTAAGATTGGGGAAAGATGAGAAAGAGAAATGATCAAGTGTACCTTTCAGACTCGACATATTTAGTTCCAATCCGGTCACACTCCCATCAGCATTGCACGAAACTCCGTACCAAGTACATGGGATATTCAGCGCACTTTTATTTGCTTTGGTATGAAAATTTGTGGGAGATGATGGAAGAGCCCATGAAGATAGGCGGGAAGTGTTGTAGCTTTCAAGGCTGACTTTCCATTTCAAGAGAGCATTTGCTTCTTGTGCAGAAGCAGACACCACAAGGGAACACGTCAAGAATGTTATAAGGTATATAAAACACATTAGGATAAGAAAGAAGGGATTTTTCATGGTTACCATAAAAACAAATAGTTCCGTTTTTGGTGTACGAAACTAATGATTCCAATCGAGATCATTTATAGTCTGGAAAAATGTTTGAGTACTGCAAAGACTTTGAAAAATAGTAGTGAGTCAACCTATGCAATATTGTGCCCCAGCTACTGCAAAGACTTTGAAAAAATGATTGAGTACTGCAAAAACTTCATTGTGGAAGACTTGGAATTCTACGAAACTAATGATTCCAAGTCTTCATTGTGGAAGACTTGGAAGTCTATGAAGATTATGCTTTTTGTGCCCCAGCTACTAAAGCAAATAGAACTAGAACTAAGGGAATAATCAAGAAAAATCATTAAAATCTAACTATTGAAGGAAAATGGGAGTTAAATGCCCTTTAGTCCTCAACCTATTCAATCTTTTTTCTTTTCGTCCTTAAGTCATTTTTTTTTTCGATTTTATCCTTGTTCCTTAATGTATGCATTTGTGAGACCATTTAGTTCTTCCATTAGTTTAGCGTCCATTTCTTTGTTAAATAAGGTGATGTAGCTAAGTGATGTCATCTTTTTGACTTATGTTACAATTTACAAAGAAACTTTTGTTGATGTGATAGTGTAAGGGGTGAAAGTGTAAATATAAAATAATTAATTCTGAATAAAAGCAAATAAAATATAAAATGAATAAAAAATACTCTCTCCGTCCCAGCCCACTGTAAACAAAAAAAAATGGCACACCAATTAAGGAATATTATTAAGATAATGAAAATGTGTGGTAGAAAATGAAGAGAGAGAATGAGTGGAGTAAATAGTAGGTTGGTTGAATAAATTGTGTGGTGGAGAATGAGTGGAGTTAATGAGTGGATGGGGTAGGGAGAATATAAAATATTAAAGGACATTCCATTTATGGCAGTTTACACTGGGCTGGGACGGACCAAAAGGGAAATAAGTTTACACTGGGCTGGGACGGAGGGAGTATGTGACAATAAAAAAAATTATTAGATTAACATCAAATAAATATAAAATAGTAAAAAGCTAAAAAATAAAATAAAATATCTTTTGGTTACTTATTTTATTTAGTTATTTATTCTATTTTTTTAATTTTAATTTTCTAGATATCTATATATTTATGCTTTTAAAGCAAACTATAGTATATTGCATTTATTTAAAAAATATTATAATTATTTTGTTTGATGAATTATTCTTTAAATATTATTTTTAAAAGACACTTATTGAAATTAATGTATTAGTTTCTTTAAATACTAACCAGTACCCAGATAGCCGAAGAGGCAGAGAAGGAGAGGCGATGACGGATATAAGCGCGGATGGATGGAGAAGCAAGAGAGAGAGAACAGGCGAGAGGCGGGCTGGTTATGAGCGACGATTGAAGGCCAATTGCCGTGAAAGATTGTAGATGGTCGGAGACGAGGGAGCCGCGTCGAGCTTGCAGCGCAAGGAGAGAAGTGGGATTGTGGATCTGGGTACTGGCAAACGGCGACCGGAAAACAGTGACTGAGAGACTGCCGGCGTGAGGCGAGGGGACGTGAAGGGGAGGGGCGGGATGCAGGGGAAATAGAAGAGACGGCTTGGTGACAATTGAATTAGAACTAGGTTTTTGTTTTTATATTTAGGAATAGTATTTTCAAATTTAGCCCCTCCATTTTAATCGAAAAGATTATATAGTGAGCAATCTATTTATAGTATAAATGAGGGAAGTGGGATGAATAGTTGTATGAATAGTCTTGCGATGAGGGAAGTTTGATTTTATCTCCATTAAGTTGTTTAACAATTTCATTTTGCCAAACTTTTAATTAAATTTAATTAAATAGTATAAATGAGGGAAGTGGGATGAATAGTTGTATAAATAGTGCCAATGAGGAAAGTTCCTATTTTATTTATAGTATAAATGAGGGAAGTGGGATGAATAGTTGTATGAATAGTGCCAATGAGGAAAGTTCCCATTTTATCCTCACTAAGTTGTCTCTTTCCCATTTTGCCCTCACTTTATATTAAATTTAATTAAATAGTATAAATGAGGGAAGTGGGATGAATAGTTGTATAAATAGTGCCAATGAGGGAAGTTCCCATTTTACCCTCATTAAGTTGTTCCTTTCCCATTTTGCCCTCACTTTTAATTAAAAAAATACCATGTGTTCTCGGACACGGGCTTTTACTAGTAGTACTATAAATCACACTAGTTGGGTGAACAGTACTATGAACAGTATCAAATGCCAAATTTTTTATTTTGCCCTTACTAAATTGTTTCTTTCCCATTTTGCCCTTAAAAAAAAACACGTGTCCTCGGACACGGGCTTTTACTAGTCTATAGTATAAATGAGGGAATGAGCGAACAGTTGAATGAATAGTTTCAATGGCCGAAATTCTCATTTTGCCCTCACTATTTTGTTCCTTTCCCATTTTGCCCTTAAAAAAAAAAAATTTTAAATAAAAAAAAATGTGTCCGCTTAATTAAAAAAATAAAAAAAAATAACGTGTCCTCGAACACGGGTTTATTCTAGTGTTTAATATTGCATACTTCTATCCCTTAAATTTCCAACCCAGCAAACTTTTTCAAGCAATACTTCCATGTCAGCAAAAAAGGTGACACCACATCACCTGATTTAACATAGCAATGGACGGCAATCGGACAAAAGGATTAAATGGTTTCACAAATGCATATATTAAGGACGAAATCGAAAAAAAAATAGCTTAAAGACGAAAAGGATAAATATTACAGGTTAAGAATGAAAAGGGTATTTAAATCGGGAAAATGGGGACTAGAGGGACATGAGAAGAGACTTAAGAGACTAGCACTTTGAATACCCTTTTCATTATTCATTATTGAATAATTCTTATTTGAAAGATTTTTAATTATCAAAGATTTTTATAGTGGAAAACTCAATTTTATTATTGAACTAGTAAAAGCCCGTGTCCAAGAACACGTGTTTTTTTTTTTTTTAATTTTTTTTTTTAAGGGCAAAATGAGAAAGGGACAATTTAGTGAAGGCAAAATAGAAAATTTGGCATTTGAAATTGTTCACATAACTGTTCACGGACAGTTGTGTTTTATACTATAGATAATTCTTCTTTCTTATTTTTCTTATAGTGCGTTTTTCTGATAACAATACTGTTAGGACCTAACTTTGATCAATGTCTTAGTTAGTTGGTTTTGATAAAGGGCCTTTCAAATACCAATACCAGTAATACTATGACTATTTATACAAATTATGAAAGACTTTCATAGTGGAAAACTCATAGTGGAAGACTACTATGAATATTTATACAAATTAAAAGTCACTAACTAAAATGACTTATATTTTAAAATAGTATTAGTGCTATTTAATCATTGTACATGTAATGTACAAAAAACAAGTAAAACGCATTCTTTAAAAATGATGATAAATTAAAGGTTTTATTACAAAAAACCCACTCAAAGAGATGACATTTACAAAAAAAAAAAAAACATGTAAAATGGAAAATTACAAAAAATTACTTTTTTTTTCTTTTTTTACAAAAAACTTTTTTTTTTGGTTTTTTTTTTTTATCAGTTTTGGGCAAACAATTGATAATTTCAGTTATCAGTTAAATTATCAGTTGTTTGAAGAGTAATTTGTGCTTCAAACAACTGATAATTTCAGTTATCACTTGTTTACAACTGATAATTGAAATTATCAGTTGTAAACAAGTAATTTCAATCTTTCTAACTTATGTGTTTTTTTTTTTTTGTAATTTCGAACTTATGTGTTTTTTTTTTTTTTTTGTAATTTCCATCTTTCTAAAGTAGTTTTTTGTAAATACGTCTAAATCAAATACAACATTTATTAAATTATGGGACGGAAGATTTAATTTTAAATACATACAATGTACAAATACATTTTATAAATTTCCTTTTTTCAAGGTATATATTTTCTGTATTTGACTACTTAATTATTTCTTCTTGTGACAGAGCATGTTTGTTCCAAGGTTGAGAATTGGGCTAAGGATGGACCAATTGGTGACGGCAACATTGGTCCATTAATTAGATTGGGAGTTACACTACAAGGAAAATCGGATTTAGAGACGGAAAATTAGAGACGGACGGAGTCTGTAGCTAATTTGGCGACAGATCAGATTTAGAGACGAAATCCGAATCAGTCTCTAAATTAGAGACGGAATCTGAATCCGTCTCTAAATTAGAGACGGAATCTGAATCCGTCTCTAATTTAGAGACGTAATAAGAATCCGTCTCTAATTTAGAGACGAAATCTGATTCCGTCTCTAAATTTTTTTCTAAAATTTAGAGACGGATTCAGTCTCTAATTTAGAGACGGAATAAGAATCCGTCTCTAATTTAGAGACGAAATCTGATTCCGTCTCTAATTTAGAGACGGATTCAGATTCCATCTCTAAATTTTAGAGACGGATTTTGTATCTGTCTCTAAAATAGAGACAGATTCAGAATCCGTCTCTAAATTAGAGACAGATTCAGAATCCGTCTCTAAACTTTAGGGACAGATTTTAACCCGTCTCTAATTTAGAGACAGATTTTTTAATCCGTCTCTAATTTAGTGACAGATTCAACATCTGTCTCTAAAATTTAGAGACAGATTTAGTATCTATCTCTAAATTTGACTTTTCTTCTATATACTTTCATTTGTTTAGTTTTTTTCTATCTTTTTTTTAATATAACTTTTTCTAAAAAAAACCACTAATTAACAAAGGCTAAAATATTGTTTTCTAGTCAATAAAACTTTTTTAAAAAAATAAAAAATAAATATAGGGTAGTCCGTCCCACTTTTGACTTTTCTTCTATATACTTTCATTTGTTTAGTTTTTTTCTATCTTTTTTTATATAACTTTTTCTAAAAAAAACCACTAATTAACAAAGGCTAAAATATTGTTTTCTAGTCAATAAAAAATTAGAAAAAAAAATAAAAAATACATATAGGGTAGTCCGTCCCTCTTTTGACTTTTCTTCTATATAGGGTTTAGGGGTTAGGGTTTAGGGTTTAAGATTTAAAATTGTGTTTGTTTGGCAAGTATTGTGTGATAGACTCTGCTGGTACATTTTGAAGGTTTACAATGGCATGACTCAGTTGGGATATGAAAAGGCTCACGATAGATTCAGGTTAGGATGGGTGTTGGCATTGGCGGATCTAGAGCTTTTCTTTTGCGGGTGCACAAATTTACATTAAATTTACAAATTAAAAATGTCGCTTACATGATCACATACAAAATTTCAATTATATTACGCAAGAGTATATAGAAAGCAAACATGATTAATTTTATATTTTTAAAACACTGTGTTTAATTTGTTATTGACTTATGAATGTTGCTTGGCAGTTGAAAGGTAAATAATTGGTATATTTTAAATAGTTTTGATATCAATTTTACTTCCACTCTGTACAAGCTTACCCTTCAATGCTAGCTTTGTTATTGTATTGCGTTACTGCATTCAGTTACTTAGAAATAGCATTTCACTATTAATATTTGTCCCCATTATTTTCCCCAAGTCATCGTGATTCTTTAACTGTTGGTCTATTGCAGTTTTAAAACTAAACAGACACATGTAGCACTTTATATGACTGCAATTGCTTCCCTTTCTGGTTTAGTGCGTCAACCAATTGTTAAGGTGGTTGTTGTAATTCTATATAATATAGGTTTTCTTATTTTTTTAACTGTTGGTCTATTAATATTTGTCCCCATTATTTTCCCCAAGTCATCCCAGAAGGTGATTTCTTTTGCTCCATTGTTGGGTTTATGATCTTTTACCATTAATGCATCTCGCTTTATATCAACTTTTCATTAGTTTAAAGTTTTTTCAGTTTGTTTCCTGCTATGAATAATATTGCTTAATTTTTGTTTGGTGGTGTAATTGTTGTATCAGGGCCATATGTGGGACAGATTTAACAAGCAACTATGTTCATGGTTCAGATTCACATAAATCAGCTGCAAGAGAGATTTCCTTTTCTGTACAGGGACAACTCCAAGTCAGATTTCTTATCTCTCTATTGACTAGTTAGTGTTGCTTATGAAAGAGATATACTCACCTGCCTTTTTGATAGTGAAGATATGATCATAAAAGATGCACATTCATGTCACTCTAACAACTTCTAACCAGATCACTAATAGTTTGGGACTTTCGGGTACTTCTTGTAACATGGTTTGCAGACTTTTTCGTTGTAGTTGCTGAAAATGCAATGCATTTAACGAACCCTTATGTGCATATTCTGTGAAAGAGTACATTAAAGTTTGATATCTTCTTTGTTCCTCCAGTGATAATTGTGGAAAGACTAGTTAACTTGTGTGGTATGGGTAACATATCACCGTTAAATGGAAACAAATTGTGGCTAAGCAAAAACCAGCCTAAAGGAATTTGGTGTTGAAATAATAATACATTAACACTTTAATAATTACTTGTCAGATACTTAAGTTTAACACTATCTTTGACATTGACTTTTAGATGTGCAAATAGTTGAATTATACTTCATAAGCAGGCTTTCAATGTTCTTTCGATATACTTTCCCTTACATTTTCCTAGATCGTAACGGAGAATCTGTTATAATAAACTTGATTCTTAAAAGCTATTGCCCAAGTGGAATAATCTACATGTGTCATAAATTTGTTTTATACCTTGTATCTATTAGGCGGATGTCTGCTCCGTTATGAACTGTAAACTTATGAATCCAAAGAAGCATATGAAGCAACGCCGTTACATCCTCACCTTGAAATCCTCAAGATGGACAATTGCATTGGTGCACCTTTCACAAAAATGGGTCCCAGGTACAGAGTACCTGTTATTGGCTGCTGTGCAATAGACTTCCTTTCGCTTTCTATCTTGCATGTTGTTACAATGTTGTATTACTATTGCTTGCTCGTGTTTCCTGTGATAACTACTTTATATGTAAATATTCCTTTATTGTATAGTAGACTGATACGGCAATTTCTTCTTATGTACTATATTTCTCTGTGTTGTAGGCATTGCATGGGCCAGACTCTGCAAGTGTTTGGGACAAGATTTTCTGCCTTACGTGAGTGTTGTCATGCCTCCTCTGCTCCCGTCTGCTCAACTCAAACCAGTAGTGTCTGCTCAACTCAAACCAGTAGTATATTGACTCTATATCCCTCTGTCTCTGCAGTAACTAGATGATCCTCTAATTTTATGACTCTGAATTACATTTTAGTAGTGGTATTTTGACATTGTTAATTGATGTATATGACAATTGTTTCAATATAAGGTTATTTATAAGTGTATTTTAGTAGTATTATAATGCATATATATATATATATATATATATATATATATATATATATATATATATATACACTACAAGGAAAATGTGTTTTAGAGACAGCAAATTCTGTAGCCAAAATGAAGATTCTGTCTCTAAATCGTGTTTAGGGACATATTTGTTCCGTAGCTAATCCGTGGGTGCAGGTTGGTCACTAAATTGGGTGTCGCTGTTTTGTAGCTGTTTTAGAGACGGACATATCCGTCTCTAAATTAGAGACGGACATATCCGTCTCTAAAATAGCTACAAAACAGCGACGCCCAATTTAGCGACAAACCTGCACCCACGGAATAGCTACGGAACAAATCCGTCTCTAAACACGATTTAGCTACGGAATCTTCATTTTAGCTACGGAATTTGCCGTAGCTAAAATCATTTTTCCTTGTAGTGTTACCTGAGGAGCTCAATATGGAAGAAGGGTAAGGGTTCACACTACAAAGGGACTTTTTATAAAGTCCAAGATAATATTTAATGATTGCTCAAAAAAAAAATAATAATAACTTTTACTGTGTCAAAATAATTGTTCAAAATCATTTCCAACTCTTTATTTATTATAGACATTCATTTGAGACAGAGGTTAATTATTTCTGGCCCAAAAAAGGAACCGGTGTAACCATAGGGCGTTTCTGGCCAAAAAAAAAGAAATCGGTATGATATCATGATGTTATTTGAATCAGGTTACATATTATTAAGTTGAAGCATTGTGTTACATCATAACTTATTGAATGCATAAGAAAACTTACAGAACATTCTCTATAGAAAAATATATTACTTATTACTTCCTCAAAATGAATACTCACTTTTATTTTTAAATTTAATAGTTTGACCTTCACAGCAAAAAAAAAAAAAACACCGCTGACATAAAAACTCGTGGTATTTTCAAAAATTCACATACAACATTTGACCCAAATTAAAATTTCATATAAACTCAAAACCCTTTTTATCTCATCTCTCTCTAAAACACATTCGCACACACACGTCCCGTTTCTCCCTCTATGGTCAATCCCTCATTCTCTTCGGCCAATCCCTCCAATTTTTTTCTGGCCAATCCCAAATTGCATTCAAAAACTGTGCTGCCCCTAGACCATCACACACGCTATGGCAGAATGTCAGACCCATCACAAAACCATCTCCTTCAACTTCTGTCACCTGATGACATAACTAAACATTAGCAAATTAAGAGATTTGCAGAAAAAAAAAAGACTCGGATGAAAATAATGAGAACTTGCATTAGGACTAGAGGCTGAGCTAGTGAAGAGGGGTGATCAGGGAGTAGCTTATAAAAGGGTACGGATGTGACGTCATCAAAGAAGGATACCGAATTTACCTAAAATATTCAGTGAAGATTGAATTTAGGATCATCACTCTTTTTGGTTTCTAATATTTGCTGGAGTTAATCAAATTTGTGTAATTAACTAGCTTTTAGTTTTTATGAAAAGCCTAAAAATAATTCTTGTCTTATACCTTATGTATATGAGCATACTGTGTGATAAAATATATAATATTTTTTTAATAAATGAGAAAAATTATGAACAATTGTGAAAAAAATACTCTTATACCTAGGTATAAGAATAATTGAATTATACATTTAGGTATAGAAGCGGATTGTTTAATAAAATGTATATATTTTTTATTAATTTTAAAAAAATGTGAAAAACTGTAAAAAAAATAATACTCGTATACCTAGGTATAAGAGTAATTTTAGTACCTTTGCATGAGTTTCTGAGAAATTTTGAATTTAATGTGATTATTTATAAGTTTGTTATATCGTCCAGGGGTCCTAGTTCCGTAGCCCTAAACTATATTAGCTCGGTTATAATTTGTAGGAGTACATATTTTGATGGTTTTTTTTTCACTTGATGCACTTGGAATATTATTTCTATATTTTCTCACCCATCAGGCTATCATTATAAGTCCGTTCTAAGTCTTGTTAAAAACGCGTTTTTTTTTATCGCTTAAAAAACGAGTTGAATGCATATTTTTCTTGTAAATGTCAGTGTTAATGTTATAAATTAGTAGTCATTCATCTTAAGTTTTATATACATTTAAATGTTAGTAAATTAAAGTAACAAAAAGATAATAAATTTAATATATATATAAGACAGTCCATAAATATCTGAGAATGGGAAGAGTTTTTTTTCCTTTACTTTATAAACCTTCTTTCCTTTTAAGTTTTAACCTTATGCTTTTTATTCAGCAAACATATCATATCCTCAACAACATAATATAATCAAGCAAAACATGTCTTTGATTTCCACTCTCTTCGGGGACATTAGGAAGGGAAGATCGCATTGGTTAAAAAAGGTAAGGGTAGCACAAAAATGGGATATTTCACAAGAAAATCCAACGAAGATTCCTCCATCTATTGAGTTGCTTAGGGCAACTCCAATAATGGGTATCAAATCAAAGAGCTAACATCTCCAATGCAAAAATACATAGGTATCAAATTTAGAGGAGTTAAGCAAGGATTTAGAGAAGGAGTTAAGCAAGGTACCAAATTTGGTACCTTGCTTAACTCTTGCTGAGTTCACATCACACACACGAGTGGAAGGAAATAAGTGATGTAGGAGGAATTGGGGATGGATTCAACAGAGGAATTGGGGATGGATTCAACGGAGGAGGAACTTACTGGCTGTGAGGCGGGCGCCTCAATCCCTTCCGTGCGGGTGCCTCACGTTGAGCAAAACAGGGCCATTCTTGCGGAGTATGAGGCGGGCGCATGATCTCAATCTAGGCGGACGCCTCACGCTATTGACGGGAACTGAAGTTGTTTGCGTTGCTTTATTATTTACAGATTTTGGGTTATTTAATTAGGAGGTATTTTAGTCTTTATTTTGTTATTTCGTTTTAGGGTTTGTTTTAGAATTTTGAGAGAGTATTTAAACAACTTTTAAATAACCCAAAATCAGTAAATAATAAAGCCCGCCTCACAGCCAGTAAGTTCCTCCTCCGTTGAATCCATCCCCAATTCCTCTGTTGAATCCATCCCCAATTCCTCCTACATCAATAAGTCAGCAAAAACAATGGCAGAGCATCACATGGGCTTGTGGGAACAAGTCAGCAAGTTGTCTTTTTTGTCAATTTGTGAAAGATTTTGGCGGTTGGCATCACATTCGTGATTTTTTTTTTTTTTAACTTTTTATGTTTACATATACAATTATATTTACAGGTGGATGAGAAATCATTTTTTTTTATGTTTTTTGCTTGTGTTTTCGTAGTCACTTAATCTGGTCTGTATTCTTTCTTTTCAAACATAAACAACACACACACACACGCATACACATACACATACGCATACACATACACATACACATACACATACACATATATAAGCAAGGTGAGTATTGTTAGAGATATTATTTCAAATTGGAAATTGACAAACCTTGCCTATAATATATAAAGATCCTGAGTCACTCCCCTTAGTACAAATTGGTTTTAAGGTGGAACCTCAGACTTTAAGATGGTATCAGAGCATGTTCTTTACACGTGCAGGCCCAACGGCCCACGATGTTACTCCGCCACCCGATTGATAAGTCCACGTTGTAAGCTTTGGCAAAGCCCGCTACACATGAGGGGCCGGCGTGCTAGAGATATTATCACACATTGGAAATTGACAAACCTTGCCTATAATATATAAATATCCTGAACCACTCCCCTTAGTACCAATTGATTTTAAGGTGAAGCCTCATATTTTAAGATATATAACATGTGGAGGTCAAAGTAAACATTCAGTAACTTTTGCAGAACAAAACATTTAGTAACTTTTGTAAGACAAAACTCAAATTCATTAAGAGAAACTAAGTTTTACTATACAGATATACATATATACCATATTCAACTGCTACAACAGATTCATCCACAACGTGGTTTAAAATTAACAAGTATATATTGTCTTCTGCTCATCACCGACCTTTTGGAGCTAGAACTTGTCATAAAACTTCCTTGCAGATGCACTAAACATGGTTGCTTGGATTTAAGTACCCTAAAAACAAAAATCAAGATCAAGTTTTAGTTTCAGTGATCTGTTAAACCTCAAAAATAAGCCAAGCATAACTACTAAATACTTATATCTTCTTATGTTAATTCAACATTGAAGACACGGCCTTTCTCTCTAGCATTCTTATAATTACGCATAGTTCCTTTGAATGTAAATCGAACCTTATGGTCCAGTTTCCCTGATAATAAGGGTTTAAGGAAACCGGTGAATGAACCCTTGAGTCATAGCCATTCTTGCAGCAGGTGCCATGCTATATTTTGGAAGTATAAAGATATAATTAAACCCAAGTAATAAACTAAAACTGAATTCTACAAGATTAAAGCATCACAATAGAGCAATCAGATCTTGGGAAAAATCCTAATTTATATCTGAAAGATTTGTAGCTAGGACTGTAACCAGTTGTGCGATGGCTCGTCTGCACAGTTGTTCGCAGTTTCAATCTAATGAATTGATTTCCACTTATTTTTCGAAAAAGGCCAAAATCGGAATCAATTAAGAATTTTATTAAACTTTTATTTTTTGCCAGTTGGTGTTCCGAAAGTACCACCTATGCCACTTGTTAGCTGAGTTTGAACTTGTTATATATTTCGATAGACCAAGTTCAAAGTTATGTTATTGCACCTCTTAAACCACCTCTGAAACTACTTTCGAGTAGTTTCATTTTTAAAACTTTAAAACAAGGAGATTATAATTATATATGGCACATAATTTTGAGAGTGACGAATTCCTGGTATTGTTACTAAAGCACTGTTGGAAAAGTATGTTGTGTGTGAAGAAAATTGTGTACATTTCCTTGGAAAAATCGTTTGTCGTTGGACAAAGATTATTGTGGGTTCATATTCTACTCCGTGAGAACATGAAAATGATATTTTATTTGTTCAATTTGAAGATTGAATGATAAAAATATTACAGCTTAAATAAATGGATGAAAGTTGGAAATGTGAGTTTGTCTCACATGTGAATAGAATGGAAAAACTAGTTGATAGTTTTGGCCATTTTTTATTGAATTATAATTCTTTTAATTCAAGATTAATTCCAAGAACAACTTTCAAAGTTAATGTCCATTTATGATTGGCAAATGAAACTCCAAGAATAAATTGATGGCAATGTTAATTGTTGAATTAAGATGATCATCAATATGTGGATTAATTGGAGAGTTAATCCTTGGGGAGTTTTGAGCTATAAAAGAAATACCCACAACTCTTTGAAGAAAAGAGAGAAAAAAAATAGAGAAAAAGATAAGAGGAAAACACACAAAAAGAAGCTTTTTCCATCAATCTTCTTCTATCCTCTTGCAATTCGTTTATCTTCTTCCTTTGCCCTCCTTGAATAATTGGAATGGTGATATTGTCCAAGCATATTAGTTCATTTCGCCGGAAAGCTCAAGTGCGAAGTGGTTCCGGTTAATCCGTTTTATCCTGGGAGACTAACGCCCGTTGAAACCTCAAGCACTCGTAGAGAGGAGGACGAATTAGTCTTAAGGAGAGTGTGTTCTCACACGACTCGGATACAAGAGATTAAAGATGGACAAACCCAATGAAGAGATCAAATACGGTTGTATCTTTCTTTTTATGGTTTTCAGAATTGTTGTATATTATATTTTCAATGTTGTAATTTGTTTTCCTTTCTATATTTTCAAGATTTTTCTAACAATCTTAAGACTAAATCTCTTTGTTGAGAAAGGATTGCAGATTACAGAATTCATGTAGCGTGGTGGCTACGGGAGAAAATATTGAAAAGGGACGGGAAAACAATGAGAAAGAAATCAAGAAAATTTCTGCACAGATTTTTCTTGACCAGGTGTAGTAAAACAGCATTTCCTGCTTCGTTAACCGTTGGATCGAGGTCAAATTTGGTGAGCATGTTCTAATCTCATTTAAGAACAATCTGGACGGTGGAAATCGAAATCTTTTATCTGGAGATAAAGATAAAATTTTCTGAACAGAACAGTTTATGAAAGGAAAAAAATATTTTGAACATATAATGAACTCACGGAAGAACATCAAGGATGTTGCGATGATTGTGTAAAATAGTTGTGGCGATGCCACTTCTAGTATTTATACAATGGGTGATATATCTCTTATGGTTCATGAGATCATAGTGAGAAAAATCGAAAAGTTCGTAGGAACTAAATTGAGAAATTGAAAGTTGAAAGATGTAATCTTTAACTTTCTTATGGTTCATAAAATCATAATGAGAAAAATTGAATAGTTCATTGGAACTATGTTGAGAAGATGAACGTTAAAAGATGTAGTCTTTAACGTTGCATTTTATCAATGATGTATTGACAAAGATGATAGGGCTTCTTGAAAGAAGTTGTTAAATCCTATTATTGTTAATAGTGACAAAAGTCACAAAGATAAAAACAATAGAGCTTCTTGAAAGAAGTTGTTGAATTCTATTGTTGTGAACATTGAAAAATGTTACAAGAACTAAAACCATAGGGCTTCTTGAAAGAAGTTGTTAAAACCTATTGGGAAAATATGTGACTAATGTCATAAAGATAAAAACAATAAGGCTTCTTGAAGGAAGTTGTTAAATCTTATTGTTGTTGATGATGACAAATAACACAAAATATTTAGAATGGAAACTTCTAAAAGAAATTGTGTATTTTGTAAATGAGAATGTGATTTTCTCTAATTTAGAGGTGCTCCAAGATGAGACCTTTAAAGTTTTGGAATAATTAACCTTCAATTATAATTTCATTAAGGAATTCAAAGGTTTAAAAATATGAGTGGTTATAAGAAATAAATTGTGTTAATTCTCCTATTGAATTAGCAATTTATTCTTAAAGTTAATTCTCTAATTAAGTTAGAGAGTTATAATTTTAACAACAAAGTTATAATTGTTAAAAATTAAAGCCAATGGTTGATTTGTGTAAAGACAAATCTCTAATGGAATGTGGTTGTTCCAAGTTTTCGGATCACCATAGTGAAAAGTTAGAAAATTTTGTTGGCCTTGACTTTAAGTGATGGCAACAAAAGATGTTCTACTTGACCACCTTGAACTTAGAGAGGTTTTTTTTTGAAAGATCCTACAAAGTTGGGTGAAAATGTGATGGATGTTCAAGCCGTGAGTGCGGTTGAAGCATGCCAATTTTCTTTATCGAAACTATATACTTAATGAATTGTCGGATTCATTATAAACCATATATAGTACGAAGAAAATTGCAAAACATTTGTGAAAGTCGTTGGACTATATATATATATAAAATCGAGAATGCGGGTGAAATGAAAATCATCGTAATCCGCTTCCTTGATTTTAAATAGTGGAATCCATAAATGAAATAAAAAATTATATGGAAGAAGTGGAAATAGTCTTCCATGAAAAACCATGTCGAATGGATGGTGTTGAGTGAAATTCTCAAGTGATGACAATAATTGAGAAATTGTTTTTCACTTGAAAATATTTTAAAATCACCTCAAACATAATGAATGGAAATGAATGATGAGGTGTGTGTTATTCGTCTTTGTGTTGAAAAAGAGAATAGAACTTTGGAGAAAAAGTTGTCTAACATTTCTTGTGGCAAAAGAAAATGTGATGAAGCATGCCGAAATGCTTAATACTAAAACAAAGTTGGTCAAACTTGTTTGAAATGTCAAAATCGTTTGAAAAGTCAAACGTGTTTTAAAAGCCAAATTTGTTTGAAAAGTTGAACATTTACCTTGTGTCTTGAGAGACAAATGTGATGTCATTCATGATGTTTAAATGAATGAAACGGAAGGGTGTTCAAGTGATCAATATGAGAATGAATCCCTTTATATGGTCAAAATAGATTCAAACAAGACTCATCATATATGTGCTTGAAGTTATAATCAAGGCATATTGATTCTTGAGATGTGAATATTATTCACTAGATGATGGTAAAATGTAAATTTTTGCCTTTAACGTTGCTTGCTAAAAGCAAAATGTTGAATCTTATCTCTTTAAAGGAAAAGTTGGAAATCAACTAAGTGTAGTTTGTGTATAAGTTACACAAAATACTATTGGTTGCATATGGTTGGGTATGCTTACAATAGTTGTGATTATAGAATTCTTGTTTAATTCAATAATGGAATCATGAAGCGCTTCTTTCTTTAAGAATATGTTTCCGTATAAATTAAGAGATGAGACAAACTCATTTAAACGGATTCATGATTCAATAGAAGAAGAAGAAGACACTTATCATGAGGAATGATAAAGAAGAGGCATGACCTCGACATAGCAAATGAGGTAGGATAAGAAAATTCTATGGCCCGGATTTTCTAACCTCCATGCTAGAAAATGAATCACAAAGTTATAAAGACATTGAGCTCTTTGAAAGAATCTTTGTGAAAAGAGGCCGTTAAAAGTGAGATTGATTCCATCTTGGAAAATCACACTTCGAAACTAGTGGATTTACCTTCGAGTAGTAAATCACTAGCATATAAGTGAATTTTCAAAAAGGAAATGAAGACCTATGGAACAATCAATGAGTACAAGGCTAGACTTGTAATTGAGGATTACAAGGAAATGAAGAACTTGATTACTTTTATACTTATTCTCTCATCACGAGAATAAAGAGTTGTATTTGCAATTCTTTGCATAGCGAGAATTTGAAATACATCAAATGGATGTAAATAACCTTTCTAAATGTCGATTTAGAAGAGAAAATTTACATAGAACAACTCGAGGGGTTTCTTGTACATGAACAATGAAACAAAATGTCCACAATGTACACCATGATCAAATGGTGAAAATTGGCATTATTGCTAATTTTGGGACTAACCCGAAAATGTGGGGGTGAGTATACTTTGGAAAATAATTACCTATTGGAAAGGTTTCCCCAAGAAAACAATGAGATGTCCATATGAAGTATGGAAACGTAGGCCTACGTACACTTGTGAATGTGGGGTGTTTCGCAAAGTAGCAAGTCCAATTATCAAAGAAATTGAATTTGATTATTAAATGGTGGATTGTGTTTCAAGAGTTATGTTCATAACAATTGTGCATATTGGTTTGTTATATATGATTCAATAAGTTTGAATATATATAAAAATCAAAAGAAAATAAAATCAATAAAAATCAAGCATTGATGTCAAATTCATGAAAGTGAATAAATGATACTTTGAATGAAATAGATCAAAGTGTTGAAATGGTTCAAGAAATGAAACCTTAGAAGAAAATGTGCTAGTTTGTCTAGTTTGTAAAGTCATTGTATGACTTGAGACAAGTACAAAGATAAAGACATCAAAGGTTTGATTGTGTGGATTTAAACAAGAGTGGCTACGTCACTTTGTTTATTAAATCCAAAAACGATATGTTAACTAAGGAAAATTCTAGTCAATTTGATTTGTTGATTCAAATTCAAGGAAAACTAATGGACTCGTGGTTAAACAAGTCATTAGGTGGATATTCTTGAATTATTTGAAAGGATCAATATGGAATAGTGGGATTTAACGAGATACTGAGTTAACAGTTATCAAATGGATAAATCTTGTGTTAGCAAGATGGTATATTGCTAAGTCAATTTATGATTGAAAAGACATATAGCAATATGTGTAATGGTAGTCTAAACATATATGTCTAAGACATAATACCATTAGAACACTACTCTCAACTAATTTGACTATGTGAAGTCAAATGATAAACGGATCCGTTAACCAAAGGGTTAAATCGAGAGTTAGTTGTAAATTCGAAGGGGAATGGGACTTAAGCCTCTTGAAAGTTAAACACAGCGGAAAACCCAATCTAGATGACTGGAGATCCCAAGAACTAGATTCAATGGGACGACCTAACTGTTAAAAGACTTGTAGCGTCACTGTGGGGGAAACAAAACCCCAAGTCCATTCCTATTAGTGACATCCCGAAAGGATAAGGATACGCATATGGCTTTTAATGATTCTTACGCGTCGAAAATTCGAGCGGGGTAATACGGGTTACCTTTAAGAAATCACCTATGTGAGAGAGAAGTGGGGCCGCTTCGAGGAGAATTGTGTGAGGCTCAATTCTTAGACCCTCTCACAGAACCAGGCATTATGTTCAGGGCCATGAACGAACATAGCTATGAGAAATGAAGTATGTTAGGACATTACTTGTGTCTAGTATATGATCGGCTACACAAAAAGCATATCGATTCAAAGGACATCGCGTCTATCGACTTGCGAGTAGAGTAAATATGCTAGTTCGAGCGGAGGTTCAATGGGCAATATCCCCACACCTTCGTATGCAAGTTTTTGTCTGCCGGACTCTATCACCAATCTCGTCCTCAATTTCCTTCATGTGGGGGATTGTTGGAAAAGTATGTTGTGTGTGAAGAAAATTGTGTACATTTCCTTGGAAAAATCGTTTGTCGTTGGACAAAGATTATTGTGGGTTCATATTCTACTCCGTGAGAACATGAAAATGATATTTTATTTGTTCAATTTGAAGATTGAATGATAAAAATATTACAGCTTAAATAAATGGATGAAAGTTGGAAATGTGAGTTTGTCTCACATGTGAAAAGAATGGAAAAACTAGTTGATAGTTTTGGCCATTTTTTATTGAATTATAATTCTTTTAATTCAAGATTAATTCCAAGAATAACTTTCAAAGTTAATGTCCATTTATGATTGGCAAATGAAACTCCAAGAATAAATTGATGGCAATGTTAATTGTTGAATTAAGATGATCATCAATATGTGGATTAATTGGAGAGTTAATCCTTGGGGAGTTTTGAGCTATAAAAGAAATACCCACAACTCTTTGAAGAAAAGAGAGAAAAAATAGAGAAAAAGATAAGAGGAAAACACACAAAAAGAAGCTTTTTCCATCAATCTTCTTCTATCCTCTTGCAATTCGTTTATCTTCTTCCTTTGCCCTCCTTGAATAATTGGAATGGTGATATTGTCCAAGCATATTAGTTCATTTCGCCGGAAAGCTCAAGTGCGAAGTGGTTCCGGTTAATCCGTTTTATCCTGGGAGACTAACGCCCGTTGAAACCTCAAGCACTCGTAGAGATGAGGACGAATTAGTCTTAAGGAGAGTGTGTTCTCACACGACTCGAATACAAGAGATTAAAGATGGACAAACCCAATGAAGAGATCAAATACGGTTGTATCTTTCTTTTTATGGTTTTTCAGAATTGTTGTATATTATATTTTCAATGTTGTAATTTGTTTTCCTTTCTATATTTTCAAGATTTTTCTAACAAGCACAACTTACAGAACAGAATTTTCCAGAAAATAAAATAACTGAACATAATTTAATTGCAGCGGAATAACAACGAATTTAACACTTCAGCAAGACTATGCTTGCTGGAAATCTTTCATAAAAAACAACCTTGTTGAAAACAAGTTGCAAACCAAACTTACAATGAAAGAAAATAAATTTAAGAAAAGACAAAACTCGTTCTTAATCTAAGAACACCAAACAGAAAACAATCTTGAAAGATCAAGTTTCTGATCTTCAAGAAACAGAATAAAAGCCTCAAGGAAAAATATGATTGCTCCATTTTTCTCTCTTAGAAGGCATAAAAATGAAGGAGATGAAGCTTGCATTTTATAACTGGTTGACTCCTTATTTGATAGGGAGTCAATCTCCTTGAAATCCGAAAATCACATCATCATTCCTTATCTCCACAAGAGCTTTCCTTCCTTGAGATGTTACCTAAATAAAACAAACACTAACTAAAAATAAACTGTTAATTATTAGTCAACACATATTCTATATTTACAATTAATTTCCTAATCTAATTATGTAAAATATACAAGTCATAATTACAAAAATAAAAAAGAAATATCAAGAGTATTTATACTCTTTCAATCTCCCCCTATTTTTGTGATTATGGACAAAAACTGGAAAACCAATATTATACATTTCAAACATACTGCAATAGCAAAAGATATCAAGAGTATAAACATACTCTTTCAATCTCCCCCTATTTTTGTGGTTCTGGTCAATACATGTTATCACCACCATTTAGTGCAAGGAAAGTCTGGCTTCCCCTAAATATATCTTGGCTCCATTCTATCAAACTCCCCCTAAACTGGTCGAATCTCTCCGTGATGATATTCTCATGTATCTCTCTTGATTGCTCATCTAAGAGACATCTCCCCCTTGATTGATGATCATCTCTACTTTGAATGACTGTCTGAGAGACAACTTCCCCTATTCTCCCCCTTTTCTTTAGAGATTTTCAAAAGATGTGCGCACATTCATGAAAATATCTCAAGAAACCCAGAATTATGAATAACCGGGGAATAATGACCACATGTGTAACCAGTTGTGAGCAGAGTTGTGTGCACAACTGTTCAAACACCAGCGGAGACAAGAGGAGAGAGATTATAAAAAATTGAGATTTCCAGAAACACAGACAATTGTTGCTGATGATGGCCGGGAAAACGTGCATTTGGCACAGGAAACAAAGAAACTCAAAGTATCCATACCTTTTGAAGGATCAATTCGGGCAAAGAAGTAATGAATTCAAAAACAAATGCTACCCGGATTTTGTGACCAATTGCAATTAATACCATAGGAAATCCTTTCCACTTGGACCCTAAAAGATTGTTTCATTCAGATTTCCTTTGTACTCAAACCTGGACATACACTCATTAAACACATTGTTAACCAAAAAATGATTAGCCCACAATTTGATGAAAATAATAAACAATCAAATGAATATTTCATGGGGCCAAAGATGTCCTAGATTATAATTATGCCTAGAATGATGCAAATTATGAGCACACGAGTGGAGATTGACCTCAATCTCCACTTGATACACATATGTATGTGTGTGTACCAATGCATGTATAGATACATGCATTGATACACATATGTGTGTGTGTACCAATGCATGTATAGATACATGCATTGATACACATATGTGTGTGTGTGTGTATCAATGAATACACATATATGTGTGTGTGTACCAATGCATACATAGTAACATAGATAGATACATGCATACACATACATGCATTGATACACATATATATATTGCATACAGAATACCAATGCATGTATATTTACATGCATTGATACACATATATATGTGTGTGTACCAATGCATGTATAGATACATGCATTGATGCACATATATGTGTGTGTGTGTGTGTATCAATGAATACACATATATGTGTGTGTGTGTACCAATGCATGTATAGATACATGCATTGATACACATATATGTGTGTGTGTACCAATGCATGTATAGATACATGCATTGATACACATATATGTGTGTGTGTCAATGAATACACATATATGTGTGTGTGTACCAATGCATACATAGTAACATAGATAGATACATAAATAGATACAAAGATTCACATATTAGAATCTTTTGGTTAAGTCTTTCATTCTATCACTCCGAAACTCTTTGTCTTAGATTTTTTTGGATAATATTTTCTGTTTCTGTACTTATGATTGAATCAAGAAGATTGGACTTCTCTTCATTGGTATATTCAATTCATAAGCTATCTTGCAGGTCATATCTTCATAAGATATACTCCCTCCGTCCCAGCCGAGTGTACACTTATTTCCCTTTTGGTCCGTCCCAGCCGAGTGTGAACTACCAAAAATGGAAAAGGTTTTAATATTTTATATTCTCCATACCCCACCCACTCATTAACTCCACTCATTCTCCACCATACAATTTATTCAACCAACCTTCTATTAACTCCACTCATTCTCTCTCTTCATTTCCTACCACACATTTTCATTATCTTAATAGTATTTCTTAGTTTGCGTGCCCAAAATCTTGGTACACACTTGGATGGGACGGAGGGAGTATTACTTTGCAAAAAAGGGGGAAATTGTTAGGACCTAACTATATAGATACATAGTTATGTATGGTTTTGACAAAGAAACATATCCAATGTTATCAGACAGCCAAGATACACTCAATGGACATCAGACAGCCAAGACTTAACCTGTTCTAATAAAAAAACCTGACAGTAATGATCAATAAAGCAAATCAAAGAATACAAATGTATTTCATTACAAAGAGTTCATTACACATCATCAACCTCAATCTATGTCCTCTACTCATCTAGATCTAAAAGCTAAAGCCTGACAGCTAAGAATCTCAACAACGGAGAACTCCCCTCTCTGACAGCTATGATCTTCAATGCCATCAACAATGTTCTATTTCTATGATGACAAAGATGTGCCCTGCTCAAATCTCTCAAAAAACATTGCCATGTCATCTCCATGAAGATCCTCTGAACTTGGGTTGCAAACTCCAGCCTGTTCTTATCCAGTCAACAATGCAATAAATACAAACACTATTCCACCCACATTCATTTACTGTCTTGTCTCCTCCAACAGCTATATCTCAGCTTATAAAAAGGAGACTCCATGGCTGAAGCTCCTGTCCTTCGAACCTCAACCTTGCAACCTTTCTCTCACCCTTACATACCTGCAAACATGCAACCCATCATCAAAACAAAACTCAGACACTTGAGACTGCACTTCAAGTGTATAAACAATCTTGTAACCACTTAAGACTGTACTTTAAGTGTGTATTGTGTAATTTGCTTCGTAACAAGCAAACCCCTAATTGACTGTACTAATTAGGAAGAGGAAGTTCAAGGAACTTGCCTAATCAATCTTGTAACTCTTAAAGCGACCTAGAGTTTAGTGGATTGAACTTACGTGTCAAGATTGACAGTGAGAGTGGACGTAGGAGGAGTAAACTCTGAACCACTTTAAACCCTTGTGTTATTTGGTATTATCACACACAAACACACACTCACTCACACACACATACACTAATCACTTGTCTTTACATTATTTCACCATTATTTATTCTGCTGCACATTTATCTTTGTCTTTTAAATCAGTTAATATCTGACAGCTAAGATTCACCTTAGCTTCCAAAGCTTTACTGTCTGATCATCTGTCTGTTGATCAAGCATACAGGGCCTTTCATGTACAAAAAAAAAAAAATCAAACTATTTTTTATGATAAGCAAAGTATATAAATAGACTCAATATCTTTTGTTATTAATGTATTCCCGTACTCGTGTCCAAATCTAGGACAGTGTCCCCGTGTCCAAATCTAGGACAGTATCCCCGTGTCCAATTTTTATAGAAAAAGTGAATCCAACACTCGAATCCGTACCTGTGTCGGATACCCGTACCTGAGTCCAGGTAACATACTAAGAGCTACACAATATGCAAAGCAGCAAGATTTGTGAGGCTGATGCTCTTACCACCATGGTCATCATAAACACCAAAAAAGGATGTGCCTTCACCAAATCAGGATAAGCTGCATGCTACAGAAAAACACATATAAGCATGACACACAAAATATATGACAATATCTATAGTCCTACACAAGAAGTCACTAATGCGCATACATATTGGTACTAATAGGAACTAAGAAGTATTCACTCTACTTTTCAGTAGAATGGTATCAATCTCTAGTCAACAAACAGGACATAACTCTAAGAAAAATATCCATATGCCTCTTCTCACACGTCCAGACAAGGAAAACAGAATCAATAGTCCAACTCTCAATCGCTCTTCATTCAAAGGTTAGCTATTTGGATCGTGCACCCACAAAATCAACCTAAAAGAAACATGAAGTTCCTAGGTCAATTGAAATACAAATACTTCTGGAGCTCTTGAGAATGCAACAAAGATATAAAACTTATCTGTTATCATAACTGTTTTTAATGCATAGCATCCTTTCAAGATCATCAAGATCCTATTAAGTTTTAGCACTTCAGCAAGTATCTCAAGAACACAGTTAGCTGATCCTTGAAGGAATCATCTATAGTAAGAATATCAACATGCTGCTTTACGCTTCGTAAAGGGGTTTAAATTCATAGATTAAACTTTCAGATGAGTTTGCAATTCAGATCACCTGGGAAAAGAAATTTGTTCAATTGCTCTATTATAATTTCGTTTTTCTGCAGTTCAAAAGTTTTAGCCTCCCAAAACATTGTCCATGGCTTTAAAGGAAAATTTAAAACCTTCTTCTAAAGTTACTACGTACTACTGCCACCAATATACATCAACCTCCACTGAACCACCAAGTTTCTAACATCATATTTGAATGAACTAAGGTTACTATCAGAATTCAACTATATATGACGAACAAAGGAACTATTTTTTTTTTTGCCAAATATACCCTTTCAAAGCCATAACCAATAAACAAACTAAGTGTTAGCACTAAAACACTACTTTAAAGTTGCAAGGTAAACAGGGTTAACATCTTAAATATCATCACTCTTTGGTGAAATGCATGTCCATTATTTTTGTTATCATTCATACTTTGTCCCGCTAGTTAACTTCTGAACTGAAGGGATCTGCATAGTCCAACAATGAAATCTTCATTTAATTTACTGTTTTGGTAAGAAAAAACCACCTTCCAAATGTTTGCTAAGAAATGTCACCTTCCAAATGTTTCAACACTTGTACTTGGAGGCAGGGGCAATCTTCATTTACAATAATGAAGCCGTTAAAGAAATGTATAACTGAGGCTACTTATAGGAAGGGGAAGAAACACTAGATTTCTAGTGCTTTATTCTTTCTTAGCCATCTATACTGTTGTCGCAATAGTTATTTCTACCTGAATAAATTATGTCCTCCATGCTTGGAGCTCCAGCACCACCAACTACAATATAACAAATTTTGACTTCTTCATTTACAGAGATGATGGTGTTAGACCAAAAACAGCAAAAACCCAAGGCCACTTGCAGAAAAAAGGCCAAGACACTTGGGTTCAGTGCTTTATTTCTAAGGTTCTATCCTATCATCGTAAAATCTTTTATCTTTCCTCACAGAACATATCATACTTCCCACAAGCTCCAGCATCGACTGGAATACAATAAAGTGACTTTTACCTTACTTAACAATTTCATGTACATTAACATATATATAATACAAGAACAGCTAGAACATTGAGTATACAAAAATTAACATGCAAAATCTGCATTGTGCATTATATAGTTCTAATTTGGGCTTAAACTCCCTCCATTCTAGTCAAAATGTCAATGTTTGAGAAGTTTAATAATTAAGGGATGTAGTAGTATACTTCGAGTTGGCACTAATTACGCTAATTGACTACATGCAAGATGCGTGTATCACATATGAAGGTAGTTAAACAGTTATGGAGATGGAAAGCATAAATTTTGGAAGTAGACTCCTTAAGTGGAACATCCCAAAAATGAAATAGTGGACTCTTCACATGGAATGGAAGGAGTAACAATCTACTTACCATAGAAACACAATAAGGATTAGGTGTATGATTTATTATGATGGGAAAAAAGAAGAAGAATAAATCGGAAATTTCTTACAGCATCTTCCATTGATGTCCGCCATCTTCCATTAGTTGTATGATATTAATAATAAACTCTGCAGATGACCATCATCGCGAACGAGACCTTCGTGATATCGAGATGGACGAGATGCGAAGACAGATTCAGATATTCCAGAACCGCATGGCACGCATGGAGTCTCCAGCGAATATGGGTTCAGATATTTCATCAGAGGATATGGAGTATAGAGAGGGGATTAATTCCTTCGCCCTGGACATCATGACAGGTATGCGGCTGACCCTTTTAGGGATATCGGTGTGAAGATCGAAATTCCGGAGTTCGAAGGTAAGGCAAATCCTGATGATTTCATTGATTCTTGGGTTAATACTGTTGAGCGCGTGTATGATCTAAAATCCATAGCTGATAGTAATAAGGTGTATAGAGAGGAATTTTTTTCCGAATCTTCAAGTCTAGAAGATCTTGTCGATTGGTCAAAACCTCCTATATTTGATGATTGTTATTGTGAAAATTGTCAAGTGATGACATCCGATCCCATTCCTGTTAAAACAATGGATCTTGAATTTTCACAAAATCAATTGATGCGGAAGTTTGACGCTGTTAATTTTGATCAGCGATACGTAGATCCGTTTGCAACTTGTACCCCCCGTTCTTCTATTTTGTGGATCCTTCATAAATTCATGATTGAGTATTTTGTCTCAACTCAATGGAGTGATTGGATAGATACTGTTACAAGGGCATTAAAGTTTAAAGTTCGTCAATAGCATAAAGTTACTTGTGCAGATAGAGTTCATCTTGAAGATGTGATTAAAGCCATTCCAATCAAATGTCTCTGCAACCTTCAATGTTACGGATTTTTCGGGTTATCGTGGTGCTCCTATCGAGGATATTGACTCGTGGACGAGTCTTTTCAAAGGAGGGGAGGATGATGCAGATCAACAAACAACAAAATTTCGGCGAACCAGTGGTGGCACGGTCGCACGTTGGAATTGGCACGCCCGTGCAGATTGGTGGAGCGGCTGTGCAAGATGTTAGACTCGGCCGTGCAATGCAGCGCAATTCAGAGACGGGCCTCAATTGTTGATCTGGTTTTAGGGTTTTATGAATAATTAGTTTAGGGTATTTTAGTCTTTTCATTTGAAAGTTGTTTTAGGGTTTCATTAGAGTATTTAGTATTTATAGTTATGTTAGAGTTTGGGAAAACTTAGTTTTTGAGTCTATGAAATAGAGAAAAGCTTTGGCTTTCAGAAATTGAATCTTGTTTATCGTGGGCTATATCTCTAGCCTTCCGGCATCAATATGTTTGGTAACCATTTTCACTTTTAATTGTTTGGAAAAAATATAACAGACAAAAAAAAAACAATGAAATTTACGAGTAAAAGAAACTTGATGAGAGAGGGGTGGAAGCAGCCCCCTTGAATTTTAAAATATGACACTTTGGCGGGAACAAACGGACTAGTCCACCCAATTCTTCCCGATGTCCTCCATATTCAATTCTCTAGCTTTCTTCCTCTCCAAATATCTCTCTACGTGGGTGTATCTATATCTTTATATAAAATAATCTTGATTCAGTCTTCCACAAATTTCAACTCCAATCAATACTCTTTTTCAAATCTTTCTCCTACCTTCAGCCCTCATAGGACCGGCGGCGACTATTCCGGTATCAAATCCAGCTGCCATGGCTTCTGATGCAACTCAACTCTCTGATTCCCTCCGCATTATTCCTCCTTTCCTTCGGATTTCACGCCAAGGAGAATCTCATAAAATCTTAGAAATGGTCGATCCTTGTAATGATTGCTTATATTATGATCAGCTCCTGTGGTTCTCTGTTCTTCTCAACTTTGCTCGTTGCTCCGTTCAGGTAACATTAATTTGACTTTTCTTATTCAATTTTCATCCCTTCTATTTATTTGCTTCTGATAAACACGCAAATTGGAGAAATGAGAATAAACAAAATGTTTAGTTTCCATAAAGCTCATAAAATTGCACACTCTTATTGTATAGTATAAATAACCAACTTCATAGTACAAGGAAATAGACTCATAGGTATATTTGAGCAAAGTACTAAATATATGAGCCAACAACTATAATGTCATTCTAGAACCAATATAACTCATGCTATGCCTTGGAATCAATCTTAGTCATGCTTGTAAGATGCTTATAAAGATGATCCATTGTTGGCCTTGCTTGTGGATTCGCATTTAAACAGTCCCTTGCCATTATTAGAATGGATATCACCACCTTCTCGATTTCTGGCGACAGAGGTGGAAGACGTTGATCGACCATGTCATTGGATAATATCTCCTCTGCCGATGAAGATAAGATAGAAGTAATAAGATCACCGGGGTGCTCTCCTTTAATTACTTCTAGTGCCAACACTCCAAAGCCATAGACATCACATTTCTCTGTTACCTTCATTGTATAAGCAAACTCTACAAAAAAAAAAAAAAAAACATGCCCACATTAATGTTTCCTTCAGTATAATATTAGTATAAAAGAAAAAAGAAAAAATAATAATAAATCAACAGTACCTGGTGCAATGTATCCATATGTGCCAGCAAGTGCAGTTAGGTTGGATGAGTCTAACTTTAAGAGCTTAGAAATACCGAAATCTGAAACACGAGCCTCATACTCAGAATCAAGCAGAATATTTTTGCTTGATATATCCCGATGCACAATTGGGGGTGTGCAATCATGGTGCATATAAGACAAAGCCCGAGCAACACCCTTAATGATATTCATCCTCTTAAACCAGTCTAGCAACTGAGCTAGGTCTTCCCTGCTCAACATGGCAGCAAGACTGCCCCTTTCAATGAACTCATAAATCAGTAATGAGTGTATGGAATGGGAACAAAATCCATGAAGTTTCACAATGTTACGGTGCCTTACTTCTGTCAATGCTCTCACCTCATTTAGAAAAGATCTTCGATCAGCAGGCTGATCAGAAGAGGATGAATGGAGTTTTTTAACAGCAATCGTATGATTAGGCATGTAGACATGCCTTGTACACAATTCCATGTGCCCCTTCTCCAATACAATGCTCCTTGTCAAAATTGTTGGTGGCATTTAAGATTTCCTCATACACTGCTCTACCATCAAAAGTTGTTATAGCAAAAAGATCGATGGTTTCTGTACTAGTGTTGCTTACTTCTGTTCGCTGCCTTCTTCTTCTTCTATAAATGATGAAAATCCCGAAGAATGCGCTTAGAAGGAAAGATGCTCCGAGAATGGGGAGTATGATCAGAAGAATGGTGTGGTTGTGGTGGTTCTCTTTCAAACTTTTACAAGATTTCAACCCAGTAAGGTTTCCACATAACCCTTTGTTGCATTGTAATATAGAAGCATTCAGAAAGACCTTGGTGTTTGGAATGGGACCCTGCAAATCATTATAGGATACATCAACTTCAAGCACCGAGCGCATATTGTCAAAAGCCTGGGGAATGGAACCAGAGAGTTGATTGTGGGAATGGTTTAGCTTCTCCAAGCTCTGCAGCCCTTGAATTTCTGGTGGAATCTTCCCTGTGAGCGAGTTATGACTCAAATCAAGTATCTCCAGAAGTTTTAACTGAGTTATTTGAACTGGTATAACATCTGTAAAGTTATTGGTTGACAAGTTCAAGTGATACAGCGATGATAAATCCCCAAGATTTGCTGGAACCAACCCACTCAATTGGTTTGCTGAGAGATCCAAATACAAAAGTTCTTTTAGTGATCCAAGCTCTTTTGGTATTGCGCCAGAAAGTTGGTTTCCACCCAAATTAAGTTCCAGCATATGACTCAGTTGCCCAATTTCATTTGGAATCTCCCCAACTAAATAGTTTGAAAAAAGATAGACTTTTCGCAGTTGAGTTGCCATTCCGAGCTCTGGGGGTATACTACCACCGACATTGTTGCCTCCTATCCACAGTTCGGACTAGTTTCTGCAATTACCCAATTCAGGAGGAATGGAACCAAAAAGATGATTGTCCATCAAATTGAGACGACTTAGGGAACTTAGGTTACCAAATGATGCAAGGATTTGACCCGTGAGTCTACTGCTGGAAAGTTCTAGGTTTTGAAGTGATCTTAATTTCCCAAGTTCAGGAGGAATGGGATCAGAGAGTTGATTATCAGCCAAAGAAAGAGTACTTAGGGAACTTAGGTTACCAAATGATGCAGGGATTTGACCCGTGAGTCTATTGCTGATAAGTTGTAGGGCTTGTGAAAACGTGAGTTTTATGGGAACATAATTATGTTTCCTTATTTAATTTGTCTTCTATTATGGTAAGAAGATTTTGAGACTTTCATGGAGATTTATAAGTATCTTACTTTTATTAAGAGATTGTAATTATGTAAATATCTTTTATTTATGTACATAGTTTTATATTAGGACTAACCTACTAATATTTGATTTCCTTGTGAGTGTGTTATATGTTTTCATATAGGAAAAGGAATCTCACAAAGGAAGAGGTCGATTGCATGAAGATCTTCTCCAAGGTGCTCTATAAATACAAGGCATTCAGCACAAAGAGAAGTTACACAATTTACGAGAGAAAATCACATTCTTCATAGTCATTCGACATTGTTGTTTTAGGTTGTGAGCTTACATCCGTAACTCACATCTAGGTTTTCATAAAGTTCTCTTGTTTTACTTCGATTGAATAAGTCCTACTTGGGAAAGGGGAGTTGTTCATATCATAGAAAGGTGATTAGAACTTGTTTAGTATTTTCATATTTTAGTTTTTCACTTATTTGTTTTTGTAAGAAACATAAGTTTTTATAGTGAAAGGTTTTTGGGCGTAAGCCTAGTTTGCGATCACACGGATCGGTAAGCGTATATAACTCTTGAGTTATTGCATTTTATTTACTTTTATTTACTTTATTCCATTGCATTATACGTGGATGTGTGGACGGTTGTGAGACACATCTGTACTCACATCCTTTGCCTATTGCGTGATCCAAGTTTCCTAGCTACACGAAACTTTCAATTGGTATCGAGCCAACTCTCGATATATTGCGAGTGTTGATCCGGAAAGTGTAGTCATTATGGAATGCCAAAATCACCAAAATAGGGCTCCTGTCTTGGATGGCACAAATTATTCTCTTTGGAAGTCTAAGATGCGAAATTACATCAAAAGTATTGATGAAAGAGCTTGGATGTGCATTCTTGTTGCATGGCAACCTCCTCTTTGTGGAGAAAAAGCCATCTTACGGTGTTGGTGAGTCCTTCTTTGAAAGAAAACCTGAAGAACAATGGACTCTTGATGAAATACAAGCTGCAAATTACAATTCAAAAGCCATGGGTGCTATTTCCAGCCATGTTTACGGGAATATGTACAAGCTTATAACAAATGAAAGTATAGCCAAAGCTAGCTTGGGATATTTTGCAAACTCAATGTGAGGGAGCACCAAGTGTGAAGGCTACCGGGCTTAGAATTTTAATGGATAGGTTTGAGTTACTTCGAATGGAAGAAACCGAGGATATTGTGTCATATCTTTGCTAAGATTCATGAGATTTCAAATGAATGCACAAGTTTAGGAGAATCTATCTCCAATGCAAGACTTGTTAGTAAACTTCTAAGGACCTTGCACGAGAGGTTTAACATTAAAGTAGGCGTGATTGAAGAAACAAAGGACACAACCACTGTAGGTCTTGACACCATCATAGGAATCTTGACCGTGTTTGAGCTTAACCTTGAGGCTCGGAAGAAGAACAAAACACACAGTCTTGCCCTTAAAAGTCTTCTTGCTCTACCAAAAGAGCTTGTGGAATTATCCTCTGAAATTGACAAGTCTAATCTTGAAGATGAGGATGTAGCTTTTATTTCAAAGAAATTCGGTTCTATCTTGAAAAATAGAAGGATAAGCAAATTCCCCAATAGACCTACTTCGATCTTCTTTGAAAAGCCAAAACCTAGCAACGACCTTTGGATTCAAGAAGCCAAGTTTTGAAAATAAATCATCTGAATCTGTCGATGTAGGGCATGTCGTGGCTTTGGTCATTATGCCAATGAGTGTGCTAACACACTTAAAAAGAAGGGGATGAGCTTAAGCTTGCTACCCTTAGTGACGGTGAGGATGAGGAAGAAGAAGTGGCTAACATGTCTGTCTTAAATTGCCATTACGTGTTTAATGCTTTTTCTGCGAGATATAGAAGAATATACTCTTGAAAAACCCTTGGATGTGGGCTCGGTTGTGTACACATCTGGTGTCACATCTGAACTGGAGCTGACTTGTTTCTCTATAAAAGGAGATTCGAGATGATGAAGATGAAGAAAGAGACATTCCCTATGAGGAACTCTTTGCCACATACAAGGAGCCGCATACGAGATTGGATGAAAAGATTGGACAAAATTGAGGTACTTGTTAAGGTAAACAAATCTCTGTACGATAAATTGGTTTGCTTGTGAAGATGAAAAAGGTACTTTCAAAAGAAAATGATGCTCAAAAAGATACCATTGCAAGACTTGAAGTCCTTGTGACCAAAATAGAAGTTGACCTTGAAAAATTCAAGAATGAATGTGAAAAAGGCTGATAATACTTTCACTAAGTTAAACAAAAGTAAAATGAAAATGGAAGAAGCTTTTTCCATGGGTCAACGTGACAAAATTGGTATAGGTTTTGAAAATAATTTTGTAAAGGAGGGATATGAGGGTTCCACCTCTAAAAGTGTGAAAAAACAAGCTTTTAAAGAAAAAGTCATTACGAGTGAGAAGAGACCAAGGAAGAGGCATTACATTTGCCATTCTTGCCTAGCTCCTGGTCACATTAGGCCCATACATTTACAAACTCAAGGGCGATAAAAAATGCGGTAGTTTTAAACGGCCTCGGATGTGTGAGAAGATGTATGCACATCCCAACACACATCCAGTCAATCTGAGACCTCTGCAACCCAAAAAGAAAAGCTGTTAAACGGTGGGTAGCCAAACCAATTACCACTGTAATGTTGTCTACTCTTCCCTCAAATCTTGTCTACGGCTCTTGGTATTTTGATAGTGGGTGCTCTAGGCACATGGCCCGGGAACCAAGCCAGTCCTTCTTGACTATGAAATAATAAATGGAGGGAAAGTAAATTTTGGTGGAGGTGCTCAAGGAAAGATTGTTGGGAAAGGAACCCTAGATGTCAAGGGTCTCCCAAAATTGCACAATGTGTACCATGTGGAAGGCTTGAAAGCCAACCTAATAAGCATCGATCAAGCTGTGTGATGATGACCTATTTGTGAAGTTTGATAAGCACTTGTGTGAAGTGTTTGATAAGGATAATAAATGTGTGTTTGCGGTCCTAGATCTGTGATAATTGTTACCAATTTGGTGACAATCTTTCTTGCCTAAGCTCAAAAGCTAATGATGTCAATCTGTGGCACCAAAAATTAGGGCATGCTAGCCGTAGAACTCTGGAAGAACTTCAAAGGTTTGAAGCCATTAAAGACCTCCCTAAAGCGAACTTCAAGAACCACGATGTACGTGGTTCATGTCAAAAGGAAAACAAACAAAAGCATCACATAAAAAGGTCAACAATGCTCCACAACTAGATGTTTGGAGATGATTCACACTTGATTTAATGGGACCTATTGAAGTAGAAAGCTTTGGTAGGAAAAAGTATGCCTTTGTGTGTGTTGATGATTATTCTAGGTACACTTGGGTAATGTTCTTAAGAGAAAAGTCGAAACAATTGGAGAATTCAAGAATTGGTACAAAAGAGTTAGAAATCTTTATGGCCTTAAGGCTGTGAGGATTAGGTCGACCATGGCTTGAATATGAGAATCAAATGTTCACCAATTTTTGCAATTCTAAGGGAATCACTCATGAGTTTTACGCACCAATCACCCCACGACAAAATGGAATTGCTTTGAAAGAAAGAATAGAACCTTGCAAGAAATGGCAAGGGTCATGCTAAGTTCAAAGAACTTGTCCAAAAAGTTTTGGGCGAAGCTTTAAACACCGCTTGCCACATTGGCGATAGGGTGTTCCTAAGGATTGGTAGCTTGTCACCCCATATCAAATTCTCCTTGGAAAGAAACCAAGCTGTAAAATATTTTCATGTGTTTGGTTGTGTTTGTTATATTCTCAATGATAGAGAATACTGTCCAAGTTTGATTCAAAAAGTGACAAAGCAATTTTCATGGGCTATTCCACAAACGGTAGAGCTTACAGAGTTTTCAATCTCAAAACTAAGACCATTATGGAATCTGCTAATGTTAAATTTGATGACTCACTTGATCTTAACCTCAAGGCTAGCGAGGATGATGTTTCGGGTTGCTTCTGGATTTGGAAGGATGAAGAAAGCAGTCTTGAAAAAGCAAAAGAAACTTCCAGTCTTTGTTAAAAATGATGAACGACAAGGATGTAACCAAGGATGTGGACACATACGCCTCCACATCTGAACCCACATACGCACCCACATCCACTCAAACTCCTGTAAGCGAGGACGGTTCCTGCGATTCGATCGGGATGATGCTCCGAGAAGGTAATGTGAATGGGTGTGTGGATAGGTCAAAGGATATCCCTTCAAAAATCCAGGAAAAACCACCCCACTTCACAAGTTGTGGGAGATGTGCATGCTCAAGTGAGAACTAGACAAAAGGACAAAGTTGATTATAGAAAGATGGGTGGTTTATGGAGTTGCTCCTCGGCGTACTCTCGGGTAAGCTTCATTGTTTTGTTTCTAAAATTGAGCCTAAGAATGTTCTTGAAGCATTGAAAGATCTTGTTGGATTATGGCTATGCAAGATGAATTAATTCAATTTGAAAAGAATGAGGTATGGACTCTTGTTCCTAGACCCTCACATGGTAATGTAATAGGAACCAAATGGATTTTTAAGAACAAAAGCGATGAGCAAGGTGTGATAACTAGAAATAAAGCTAGGTTAGTTGCTCGAGGTTATACTCAAATTGAGGGAATTGACTTTGAGGAGACATTTGCTCTGTTGCAAGAATTGAGTCCATTAGGCTTTTGTTAGCCATTGCTTGTTACCTCAAGATTACTCTTCATCAAATGGATGTTAAGAGTGCCTTTTTAAATGGGATATTAAATGAGGAAGCCTATGTTGAACAACCTAAAGGCTTTGTGGACTCCAAATATCCTAATCATGTGTATAAAGCGAAGAAAGCTACGTATGGGCTAAAGCAAGCCCCTAGAGCTTGGTATGGTAGGTTGACTGACCATTTGCTTCAACTAGGATTCAAGAGAGGTGAAGTTGACAAAACCTTGTTTGTGAGAAGAAATAAGAAAGAGATCCTTGTGGCACAAATCTATGTAGATGACATTGTGTTTGGATCAAATTCTGATCCAATGCTAGCTGAATTTGTGGATAGCATGACTTCCACATTTGAGATGAGCATGGTAGGTGAGTTGAACTTTTTCTTAGGTTTACAAATTAAGCAATTCAAAGATGGCATGTTCATTTCACAGTCTAAGTATGCCAAGAATCTTGTGAAAAAGTTTGAGCTTGAACACTCTTCACATCAAAGAACCCCAATGGGATCTTCCCAAAAGTTAAGCCATGATTCAGATGGTGAGAGTGTTGATCAAACCCTCTATAGAAGCATGATAGGAAGCCTGCTTTATCTCACTGCAAGTAGACCTGACATTATGTTCAGTGTGTGTCTATGTGCTAGATACCAAGCCAACCCTAAAGTGTCCCATCTTAAAGCCTTGAAAAGAATCATTAGGTATGTGAGTGGAATTTGTGAACCTAGGTCTGCATTACTCTAAAGAAACAAACACAAATTTGGTTGGGTACACCGATTCGATTGGGCTGGAAATAGTGATGATAGAAAGAGTACCACCTGGTGGATGTTTCTACCTAGGTAATAACCTTGTGTCTTGGTATAGTAGGAAACAAAATTGTGTGTCCTTGTCCACTTCTTGAAATTTGAATATGTTGCCCTTGGGAGTTGCTTTGCACACAATTACTTTGGATGAATCAAATGCTAAAAGATTATGGATTAAATAGCAAAGTTTTGACTGCTTTTTGTGATAACAAAAGTGCCTTGGACATATCTAAAAATCCTGTTCAACATTCTAGAACAAAGCACATTGATATTAGACATCATTTCATTAGAGATCTTGTAGAGCAAAAAGCGTATTAATGCGGAATTTGTTGGGACCGAAAATCAATTGGGCGATATATTTACAAAGGCATTAGATTTGGAGAGATTTTCCTCCTTGAGGAAGTCTCTTGGCTTGTGTGATATCTAAGGTTGTGAGACCGGATGTGTCTCACATCCTCTAACACATCTGTAGATTAGTTTAAGCGAAAAAAAAAAAAAAATCATAAAAAGAAAAAGCCAAAAATATCATGCATTAGCACGAAATTTCTCAGTGTGGTCACTTGTGAGTCTTCATCTTTGACATTATTTTTGATCACTTAATTGTGAGTATTTCCTGTCCATGTAATCTTTTGATTACTTGGTATAACCTTCCTAGGTATCTCACAGTGGGTGCTAAAAGAAAAAAAAAATATATAAAAATGTGTGAGAAACAGCTACTTCACCCTTAGTATGAAGCCATACCATTGTGATCAAGTGATTTTCATAAGAAAACTTGAAGTCAAACTTGATAAGATCATTGGGAAAAAGGGCTATCTTTGGGATCAAGTAAAGTGAAAGCTACTCACATTGCAAAAATTCCACAACAAAAAATTGGTGGATGCATCCTAGAGGCTGTGCAGATTGGATTACTGCTCATTGACTTTTTGTGATCTAAATGTGTCCCAATATGTGACTCACATCCTATGCCACATCCATAAACTGAGAATATTTCCTTCACTTGTGTGTTTGCATCATGCTAGGCATATTGCATTTTAGGACATATAGGAGCTTTGTAAATATGCTAGTTAATTAATTTTCTCTCTTAATTTACTCTTTGATTATATAGGTTTTTGATCTCCAATATCTTTCATGAAAAGAAAAGATGTGTATCAATCCTTGTTTGAAAAGGTTGAAAAATTCTTTTGGGATTCTTGTTTAAATAAAGATATGCTGAAGCAATTTGTGTTTTCATAAAAATCTTACAAAATCTTGATTTATTTTAATCCCTTATTTTCTTGGAAGGTGCTTGTGTGTGGTAACCTCAAAGGTTTTCTAGCCGTTGGAGGACTCTTAAGGTTTTTGAGGTATGTTAAACCTCTTTGAAAAAGGATTCCTAATTTTAGTAGGAAAGAGGGAGCTGTGAGTAATTATTTTACCTCACATCCGTCTCCTCCCTCATAATCCTTGTTAAAACCCTTGTTCTTCCTTCCCGTTTGCACACAAATTCACACACTTTGCATTAACTTCTCATTATACTGTTCAACCAACCCCAAATCTCTCTGTTAAATGGCCGAGCATTCGAATATAAGAGAAGAAGACGTTCTTGACATTGTGCCGATTTCAATAGCAAGAAGAGAGGACTCCATTCTCCTAAATCCTGTAATCTCAAAATTTCTTGCTGATTTCTCTTCTCCATCACCCTCGTCTGAACCAACAATGGAAGCTTCTTCTCCCAAATCCCCTTCATTGGAAGCCGTGAATGTTTCAACTGAGGTAAACCCTAAGGCTCCATCCTCTCCGGTGATTCCACCATCGGATGTCGCCATTGCTGTAGAACCATCGTCAACTAAGAAGAGGAAGTTGTCTCAAGCTAAAGCCCCAAAGTCTGTTGCATCGCCGGTACCTCGTCGCAATCTTCGTCGATCTGGTAGGGTTCGCAAGCTGTCAGAGTCTGACAAAGCTAAGAATCTAACGAAACCTGGCGGGAAACCTTCAACTGCCATTGTTCTTGAAGAAATAGAAGAAGAAGAAGAGGTAATAGCTCCTCTTATTAGGACTAGGTCTAAATCGTCAATTCCTGTTATTGATCCTGTCCCTGTTGTTGCTCCTTCTGAGGTTATACCCCCTGTTGATTCTGTTGATGCTCCCCATGTTGAACCTCTAATCCCTGTTGATACTGTTCACCATGCAAAATCTGTTGAACCAATTGCTCCTACTTCTCCCATAATTTCATCCGATCCCATTATCCCCAATACTGCTTCACCCCCTAGGGATAATGTTTCTAGTTCTGTTGCTGAGCCCTCTGTTCCTTTGGTTGCTAGTCCTGTTGAGGACCTTATTTCCTTCAGTGATGATGAACCCTTAGCTAAGATTTTAATAGATTTAAAGGGAAAGAAAAAGGTGGCTGAGACTGACCTAGAACCCTTTGAAGATGAATTCGACTCAAGTTCTGAGAGTGATGACACCGCCTCGTATGAGAACTTCAAGCTTGGAAGAGAAGAGCTTGATCAGGAGAAAGAAGACAAGGAATTGGATTCCTCTGATGCTGATAATAATGAGATTGAACCAATAAATGTTCCATTCCCTGTGAAGGATGTGGCTAAGGATGTGCCCACATCCAGACGCACATCTACTCGAAAGAAAGCTGAATTGGGTATGTCATCTTCTCTCTCTCTTGTCTCTAACCCCAAACCCTTTTCCAAAAAGTTTCTGTCCAAAAAGGCTTCTGATAGGTTTGAGTTAATTTCCTCTAAAACCTTTGTTGTTGAGATGAAAAGGGATAGGGAAACTTTTGTTAAACTTGGAATGGACAAGTTTTTTGAGGAAAGAGGATTATTCTTGATCATGGACCATCCCCTTCCCTTCTATCCAAAATTGGTTTATGAGTTTTATGCCAATCGCCTAAGAATTTTGATAGAACTTACTCTCATTCCACTCGGTGTTTATGTTAGAGGAGTATTTGTTCACTTTACACCTTCAGTTATCAATGATTTTCTTGGATTGAGTGATAATCTTGATGATATAGTTTCTACTGAGGAGGATGAACTGGTTTCGCTCTCACACATGGAAAGGTCACTTCCTGGCTGTAAAGCCTAAGGATTTAGGTAGTGGTTCATTATCTTCCCTTTATTGTTTTCTCCACTCCATCCTTGCCTTTGCCAATTTGTGTCCCTCCAATAACAAAACCTCTGTTACTAGAATGCAAGCCTTGCTTCTGTATAGATTGGACTTAAGAAGCACATTAATTTTGGGGAATTCATTTTTAGAAAAATTTGTGATTATGGAGAGTCTCCCTCAAAGAAATGGTCTTTGCCTTACCCTTCTTTAATCTCCCAAATCATCATTGCTAATGGAGTGAAGACTGAAAGAGGAGAAGAAATAGTTGATAACTTTGCTCTGTTTAAGGAGACCAAAACTCTTTTAGATCCTAAGCAAAGGTTTGTTGATCTCCCTGTGGGTACATCTCCTGAAATTACTATGCCAGATGTGGATACATCTGAACCCACAGCTGTAACCCCATTTGATGTTCAGATGAAGGATTTAGATGCTGAGATTGCCGATCTTTGAAGCTCAAGCTCAAGCCTCCACTGCCCATGCCAACAACCTTAAAGCTCTTAAGGCTAATCTTCTCAAATGGCATGCTTCACTTTCTGCTCAAAAAGGGGGAGATGGTGCTGATGCTGCTGCTGCTTTTGGAGGAGATAAAGTTTGGAACACTGCTGTGTCTGCTACTAGTTGGAGGGGCTGGGAACTTTAACTTAGGGGGAGAAAAAATTTTTTTTTGAAGTGATGTTTTTTAAAGACAATTTTAATTTTCTGTTTTAGTTGGTTAGTTTTTTAAACAATGGTTTGTAATAGCTTTAAGTAGGACAAGGCTGAATGGTTTTTGCTTTTGCTTAATGAACTGCTAGTATTCTGTTCTAATTCTGTTTTGCAGTTTTTATGTGTGGATGTGTATACACATCTGGACACACATCCATTCAGGGGGAGTTATGTTTTTCTATATTCTGTGGTCATAATATTATGTTTGTTATAAATCTTTGGTTTTGACCAGAAAGTCCAAAATAGGGGGAGATTGAAAACGTGAGTTTTATGGGAACATAATTATGTTTCCTTATTTAATTTGTCTTCTATTATGGTAAGAAGATTTTGAGACTTTCATGGAGATTTATAAGTATCTTACTTTTATTAAGAGATTGTAATTATGTAAATATCTTTTATTTATGTACATAGTTTTATATTAGGACTAACCTACTAATATTTGATTTCCTTGTGAGTGTGTTATATGTTTTCATATAGGAAAAGGAATCTCACAAAGGAAGAGGTCGATTGCATGAAGATCTTCTCCAAAGGTGCTCTATAAATGCAAGGCATTCAGCACAAAGAGAAGTTACACAATTTACGAGAGAAAATCACATTCTTCATAGTCATTCGACATTGTTGTTTTAGGTTGTGAGCTTACATCCGTAACTCACATCTAGGTTTTCATAAAGTTCTCTTGTTTTACTTCTGATTGAATAAGTCCTACTTGGGAAAGGGGAGTTGTTCATATCATAGAAGGTGATTAGAACTTGTTTAGTATTTTCATATTTTAGTTTTTCACTTATTTGTTTTTGTAAGAAACATAAGTTTTTATAGTGAAAGGTTTTTGGGCGTAAGCCTAGTTTGCTGATCACACAGATCAGTAAGCGTATATAACTCTTGAGTTATTGCATTTAATTTACTTTTATTTACTTTATTCCGCTGCATTATCTGTGGATGTGTGGACAGTTGTGAGACACATCTGTACTCACATCCTTTGCCTATTGCGTGATCCAAGTTTCCTAGCTACACGAAACTTTCAGCTTGAAGTGATCTTAATTTCCCAAGTTCAGAGGGAACTGAACCAGATAATTGATTCATGGATAGTTGCAAGAGAATTAAGCTTTTCAAATTCTCAAAAGTTGATGGAATAATACCTGTTAATGAGTTGTTGAGAATCACTAATTCCATAAGAGTTGAGAGATTTCCCAATTCAGGAGGAATGGGACCAGAGAGTTGATTATCATACAAAGAGAGACTAAGTATGGAACTTAGGTTACCAAATGATGCAGGGATTTGACCCGAAAGATTGTTACCTCTAAGGAAGAGAATACGTAGTGAGCTTAAGCTACCTAAAGATGAAGGGATTTGACCTGAAAAACTGTTTCCATAAAGGCGGAGCTCTTGAAGGGATTTTAACATCCCTACTTCAGGAGGTATTATGCCCGAAAATTCATTTTTAGAGAAGTCGAGAAAGATGAGATTGGAGAGGTGAGTTATCTCAGGCCCAGGGATGCTACCAAAAAGCTCATTTGTGCCAAGATGAAAGTGAGTAAGATTGGGGAAAGATGAGAAAGAGAAATGGTCAAGTGTACCTTTCAGACTCAACATATTTAGTTCCAATCCGGTCACACTCCCATCAGCATTGCACGAAACTCCGTACCAAGTACATGGAATATTCAGCGCACTTTTATTTGCTTTGGTATAAAAATTGGTGGGAGATGATGGAAGAGCCCATGAAGATAGGAGGGAAGCGTTGTAGCTTTCAAGGCTGGCTTTCCATTTCAAGAGAGCATTTGCTTCTTGGGCAGAAGAAGCAGACACCACAAGGGAACAAGTCAAGAATGTTAAAAGGGAAAGAAAGAAAAGTTTTTCCATGGCTACCATTAAATAAATGGTTCTTGAAAGGCCCTTGCTTGGTATGCAGATGATCAGACAGCTATGGTATTGGCTTAGCTGTCAGATGATAGTTTGAATTGTGCAGCGGAATAAAAGAGGTTTGAAATAATGGTAGGACAACAAACACAAAGAAATAATGCAAGTGTGTGAATGTGATTGCAAAAATGTAATAACACAGAGAATTTAAAGTGGTTCAGAGTTCACTCCTCCTACATCCACCCCCACTGTCAAACTTGACAAGTGAGATCAATTTTATTATAATCTTTAATCAACAAAAATTACAAATGATTGATTCAGGCAAGTTCCTTGAACTTCCTCTTCCTAATTAGTACAGTCAACTAGGGATACACTTAAAGTACAGTCTTAAGTGCTTTTACAACTTGAAGTACAGTCTCAAGATTTTACAAAATAACTAATACACTCAAAGTACAGTCTTGAGTGATTACAAACTGATTCTACACCTAAAGTACAGTCTTAGGTTTTTGGGATTTGTGAATTAACACACTGGGGTTGTTTTTGTTGGTGAAGAGGTTTAGGGGTGAAGGTTTTGGTTTGGAACAGGGTTTTAAAGGTGAGGATTGGTGTGTGTGTGTGTGTGGATTACAGGAGGTGTGTGTGGGTGTTTGGAAAGGGTTTTTGACAATGATAAGTTTAAGCTCAATACGGTATGCTCACTCACTCCATTCTACCATTCTATTCGTTCCTGATCCACTTCGTGTCTCACTCACTCCCCTTCGCCTGATATGGGAAGTTACCCGGGTGCCTTTCCTGGGTTATTGCTTTTATTTTCTCTATTTCCATCTAAGCTGTAGATTCCGGTTAAAACACTGACTTCTCAGGAAAAGGCAACTAGGACGTATGAGCCTAGGCAAGACGACTAGATTGTGGAGGAAATGGACCCGAGACCATGATCCCCCCCCGGGGAAATAGGGGATCCGGCAGCCGCCTACACGGATTTCCTTCGTAAAAACTACCAAAATGTGACATTTAAACATCCAAAATGTTAAGTAAATTGAGATTTTTGAATTGTTTTACCGGTCGTTTTGTTAGAGGAAGAACTCCTCTATTTATACCCTTCAATGTAGCCGTTGGAATATGACTGTTGCAGCTACATTAATGAGCTTTGACTGGTCTTTGTCCCACTTGTCCACATGCAGGTCTTCATGAGTCAGTCTTGGTGTGAGCTTGAACCGAGAGCTTCTAGAAGGTCTTCGGTGGTCTTCATTGGTCTTCATTGATGGACTTGATAGGTTTGTGAAGATGCAGGATCTAACTTGGTTGAGTTTGTGGTAACCTGGTGTGAGACAGGGGAGATGGGCATGTACGAGGACCGAAGTCATAGCCGCGGATCATGGCAATGCTTAGCTATCGAGAGGATCTCTAATAAGGACCGAGATGCACTTGATGATCTTGATGACTTAGAGAGTGACTATGATTCATGTTTTTGATTGATTGTAAACATTGTATAAGGAAGAATCATATTTATCGGACTCATGTTGTCAAAGTGAAGAATTATGGCGAGATAACATCTTTTGATATAAACCCTGTTCTATATATATATTCCTTTATCAAAACCAACTAACTAAGACATTGATCAAAGTTAGGTCCTAACAATTTCCCCCTTTTTGGTAAAGGAAGATTTATTTAGAACATGTTTTCACACCGATTGATAAGAGAAATAATAAAAAGAAGTAATCCAAGGAATCATATCAGCGAGAGGAAATCAAAATGAGATTGAAGACTTTGAATTAATCTCGGGATGAGAAGAGTTTACAAAATCTTGTCATACAGAATTTGAGGCAAACAAAACAAATTGTCTTTAACCAAAAAAATGTTCCACAACAAATACAATTATTCATCGGCCAATTGATCATAGAATTCATCTCTTTTTGTCTGGGTCGATAGAATGCGATTTCTTTCATCCTCTAGCTCTCTTCTCATTTCAGCTCAACTCCTCTGTAGAAGAACTCATTGTTCCATTCCCAGGACATCCTTTCATCATACTTGAAGAATTTTTCTTCCTTTGACTTGATTGAGATCTTCTAAGGGGCATTTGATCATTTCGATTCTCATTGTGCCCCACAAATGTTTCTTCTTGTTCCTGGTTTTCTTGCTCTGCATGGGCACCTTTGGATTGATATGGTTGTGGCCCGGGCGATACTTGAGCAACGGTGAAGGGTGAGTGAATTGCGAGGAGGATTGGAAAGCTGTAGGGGATGGAAATATTGTTGGAGAGTCTTGATCGGGGCTTGAGGGAGCATCATTATCACTATCATTATCATAGGCGTCAGTCGAGGAAAGATCAATAACGATTCGCTCTGCTTTGGCCGACAAAGAATGGAAGATCTGAATTCTTTGATCTCGGGAATAGAGACCAAGTTTTGAAATGAGAGTTTTCATTGGGTGAGGTGAAGTTAATAGGATCTACAGTGATGAAAGGTGAGAGGTATGGCTCAATTCTGGATTAAGAGTTTGGGAAAAGATGTTGACAGTTTTGCTTAATAAAAGCATAATGGCACACTTTTGTTCAAACAGTGAAAGGAAAAGTGTTTTTGCAAGGTCAATGCACAGGGTGAAGACTAAACCTTTTGGCATATACAAGCAAGAATTGAGTGATGGAGAGATGAGTTGGCTGAAAAGAATTTCCCAATCAAGAAGAGTATTGGGAGTGATGAACTTTGGGAAGGATGGGATTTGATGAACAAAGTTGGAGGTGGATGAGGTTCTTGACAGTTGCCATTTTTCATATGCAAAGAACACTAGCCCTGCAAGGTTTCTTGCTACAACAATCAAACCATTTCTTGACAGTTCCCAGAATTTTGGATAGGTGAAGGGATTTGCTATTTCTGGGATGTGAGTTACATGGGGTAACCTTGTCCTTGCTGCTTTGATGGAAGACATAGAGAAATCAATTCCACAGCTAAGCATCCAAGGTTCCCTTTTGGGAAGGAAGGATTGATTTGGATTTGGAGGAATAGAATGACTTGGGGAACTGTGAGGACTGTTAGAAATGGGATCACTGTCAGATATGTCTTGACCTTGTCCAGCCAGTATTGGACTTTGTGGAGAGGCTTCAAAAGGTTCATTTTCAGGAATTGGAGAAGGTGGCTTGGAAGGTGCAGAGGATTGGGTTGAAACAGTTGGGATTGACTCAGAGGTTTGGCCAAGACTTTGATTAAGAGACCTGGAAGTGAATTGAGATTTAAGGAGATTCAAGGCTGCCCTTACTTCACTTTTTGCCAACCTTTTCTCAAGGATAGCTATCATAGCTTCCTCATTTTCTTGAGTTCCATCAAGCTCAAGACCTTTGCAAGCATTCACAATTGAGTCTCCTTTTGAGACAAGAATGGGATTAATCTCAACTCCAACCTTCTTAAGATTTTGAATGACCTTAGAAGTATTATCAAGATTCCCCCTTTCAATTTCAACGGTTGGGGCGGGATCATTTACGAGTTCGGTCTCGGGAATGGAAGGGAAGGTATGGCTATCTACATTCATAGCTGTCACCTTGGGGTTTCTAGATGACTCACCTGGTCCACTTCTTTTACGCATTAACCTAAGTCGAGTTCATCTAGGGCCACTACAGATTCTTCCTCACTCAAAAAAAAAGTCCTTAAGATACAAAAGAACGGCCTTTTCGGTGTCGAGGTTTCCATCCAACTCAATAGCCTCAATTGCTCTCGGGATTTTAGCTAGCTTGTTGAGGTTGGGTAGAGGGGATATTCTCATCAATGTTCCCCCTTAAAGGTTGCTTATCTAATGGTTCTTTGAGATTGAGGATAGCTTGATGGGCGATTGATGACTGGTGGGTGTGGATTTTGGGGAAATGGAAGGGGTAGATATTTTGGTTTTCTTTGATTTGGGGGATTTCTTTTCAAGTTTTCTTTTCTTTAGTAATGATTTAGAAGGAATGGTTAAGGAAGATTGTACCTTTGATCCGGTAGGTCATTTGGAGGGGATAGGCTGTCCGAGATTGCTTTCCTTTGTGAAGGGTTTTGGATAGGGCAAGAGCTGCTGAAGCTCTTGAGGATCTATGTTAGCATCACCAACATCATCTTGATCCATAGTGTCAACCTCATGGCTATCAACATCTCCTCTTTCTTCAACATTCTTAGCATGGTGTCGGAGATGGTTCCTTCCTTTGTCGGCTATCGGATCATCCTTGCTTTTGCTCTTTTTGCTAGGAGATACCACAGTTCTCTTGAGCACTCCAGTTTTCTTGACATTGGTCTTTACTCCTCTTTTCATTCTCCTACTAGTAGCCAAAGCTATCAAATCTTTCCAATGATTAAGCTTTATTCTTGTTTCTTCAAGCATTTTCTCTTGGGCTTCTTTGAAACTTTCAAGGCTCATATCCCCAGCCTTCATAACAATTCCTTCTTTTGTTTCAATGAAAAGGTTCTTTCATTGAAACATCTTGTTTCGGCTGACTTTCTTGTCTTGACCATTTCTTGGATAGAGCAGTTTGAGCTTTGGAATTAGAACTTCAAGGATTCCACTCATGAATCTGAAGTTTTTCATCCTTCCACCTTGCTTCTTGAATTTGAGAGTAGAGGATGAGACAGCAAGTTGGAAATTATGGAGAAGGACAATGCACCAATTTGTATCATTGGTCATTAGGCTGAGCATCTGCTTCCACTCATTTGATCCCATTTGGTCAAATGAGGATTGTTTGCCATCAATGGCTTTGTTGACCAGATCCATCAATGTTGATTTGAAGATATCATCTTTGTTCTTCACCATAGCTTTGTCTTGAACAGCTTTGAAGTCAGTTACTTTAAGACCAAGAAATTTTTCATATACAGTCTTTAATCTTTCTGATCCTCTATCCCATATATTTTTCACAAAGATCTTCTTTATTTGGGATTCCATAAACATCACTAACCATATCTTGAGTGATAGTTATCTCTACATTTTCTATGGTGGCAGTTATTGAATTATCTTCATTGTTTCTTCTTCCTACCAAATAAATTTCTCTGCAGAGTTCTTCATAAATTGGGGGTTTAGCTCCCATAAAATCAAGTAATTCATTTACCTCAAGCAGTTCTTTGATGAGGATTCCAAATTCAGAGTCATAGAAGTTGGGTTTGATGAAGTAGCCATGAGCATCTGGGTACATTGCTTTTGGGTCTGCCATTGATGCTTTGAAAAAGAATTAGGGTTGGAGAAATACGATGGTAGATTGGAGAGGGAAAGAGAAGAAATTTAAACTGAGGGTTAAGGAAAAAGGAATTTTGGTGATTGCGAAAGAGAGAGAGAGATAAATGATGAGTGGTACGTGGGTTTTAATGAGCATTGGGGGTTACAAAGTTAAGTAACTGTTCATATGAACAGTGGTTTTTACCCTTCCCCATGTTGAGATATTTATTCCCACAAAACACGAGAAGAACATTTTCTTTTTCAAGGAGATTTGCAGTGGAAGAGGCGGCAAAGGAAGTGACAATTGTGAGCAATTAACACGATCAAATCACTTAAAGTATGCTTTAACCTAGCTGTTGAAAGAAATCTCTGACAGTTAAGCTAGTTTGAATGATGATTGTATGTGAGATAGCTAGGTGAAAATTTGCCTATAAAACAATGAAAACTTCAGAGGAAAATTATTCAGATTGATTTACAAACAAAAATGGGAAGATTTTCTTCAAAGTTTAATCCAAAGGTTATGGCTCAAACAGCTAAACAGTTGGTCTTTGGGAAAAATGGTGAGGATGATTTGATTAGTGATGAGATGGAGATAGATAGAGAGACTTTCAACATTGTTGAAAGTTCGTAGAGAGTGAATGATAAGGGTAAGAAAAAGAGAGTGAGGGTTGATGAAGACATAGAAATGAAGGAGGTAGGTGTCGGGGAAAAGATTGACGACAAGGAGGGAGAAGGAATAAGACTTTTTGGGAAGACAATCAAAGTTGATCAAGGAGAGTCAAGTAAGGGAAGAAGTAAGGTAGAAAGGGTATACACATTGGGGGAGTTGGTAAGCAGACAGAGGCTCGGACGGCTAAGGAGAGAAGCTTAGGCGTCGGAAAGAAGGTTGAGCAAGATAAGCTTTATACACCTGTGAGCGGGGATTCTCTTTCTCCAGGAGTTGGTTTGTTGGAAGGTAGAGGAGATAACTTTGCAGAGTGCATATATCTCCTTCTTCAACCATCTCATACCTGTTCAACCAGGTTGTAGGTTGCTTCGATCTGCAAGAGCACCTCGTGGAGAGGGTGGAGTCAAATGTTGGTCAACCATTTGCAATCACAGGAATGGTTCTTTTTCAGAGAATTTAGCTTTGTTACTCCAATGGAGGGATTGCTTCAGCCATATGATCCAGTTGAAGAGTGGTGGCCTAGAAGAGCAAGTCCTTCTCTCCAATATTCGATCACTTCCATTGATCCTTTCTTGGAGAGGCATCCAAAGGTGGTTGCAGAGGTACCAACAAACCTTGCAATCAACTCGGGAGGCTAGAAATGAAGGAATGAGTCTTTGGTGGAGGGTGCAGGAGACTGTGACATTTCCAAAGAATGTCCGGGATGCACAGAGGAGAAGGATTGAAGAGAAAAGAGTGGATCTGAGATTTGTTTGGTTTGGAAGAAGTTTTTTGTTGGGTAAGTTGAGATGAGAGAGAAGAATTTGATGGGTTGTTTGTATGTTTTTGTTGTAAGTTTTTGTTGTTTTTGGTTTTCAAGGCTTTTGGATTGATAGGCGTCGGTGGATGGCTTGTTAGGAATGTGTATGAGGTAATAGCTATCAGGCAACATTGTGATAGCATTACTCTGTTTGTAATCCTCTTTTGTTTAAGAAGAACACCCCTTTTATTTTGGAATATTAATCATCCCAAGCATGGCTCTTAATAGTTCAAATCTTTTTTCATCCATGGCTTTTGTGAGAATATCAGAGACATTGTTCTCAGTGCAAACTTTTGCAAGGTTGATATTCCCTTTTTCAACATGATCTACGATGAAATGATGCCACGACTTCAATGTGCTTGGTTTTTGAATGTTGGACAGGATTTTCTGTCATAGCAATGGTACTTGAGTTGTCACGAGAAGATGGGAATGTTTGATAATTCAATTCCAAAGTCTTGAAGTTGACTTTTAAGGTAGAGAATTTGTGAACAACACAAGCCTGCTGGCAATGTACTCGGCCTCGGCAGTTGAGGTTGCAACTGAGGTTTGCTTTTTGCTTGACCATGAGATAATCCTTGATCCAACAAACTGGCATCCACCACTAGTGGATTTTCTGTCTAGATTGCACCCTGCATAGTCAGAGTCAGTGAATCCAACTAGGGAGAATGGGGATTCAGTGGGATACCATAGGCCAAAATCAGGGGTTCCTTTGATATATCTCAAAATTCTCTTGACAGCTGAGAGATGAGATTCTTTGGGATTAGCTTGAAACCTAGCACATAGACATACACTAAACATTATGTCTGGTCTTGAAGCTGTCAGATATAGGAGAGATCCTATGTAGCTTCTGTAAAGTGTTGGATTTACACTTTGACCATCTTGATCAGCATGAAGCTTGGTTGTGGTTGACAAGGGAGTTTTAGCAGGGGATGCAGTTTGCATGTCAAACTTTTTGATCATTTCCCTTGAGTATTTGGCTTGGTTGATGAAGATTCCTTCCTTCATTTGCTTGACTTGAAGGCCTAGGAAGAAGGTGAGCTCACCAATCATGCTCATTTCAAACTGATCCTTCATGATATCTCCAAATTCAGTGCACAAGTTCTCATTTGATGAGCCAAAGATTATGTCATCAACATAGACTTGGATGAGCAACTGATCATCTCCATATTTTTTGATAAACAAGGTGTTATCAATATGTCCTTTGGTGAATCCTTTTCCAAGAAGATATCTAGATAGGGTGTCATACCAAGCTCTAGGTGCTTGTTTAAGCCCATACAATGCTTTGTTCAGTTTGAATACATGATCGTGGAATTTTGGATGCTCAAAACCCGGGGTTGAGATACAAACACTTTTTCATTTAAAACTCCATTTAGAAATGCACTCTTGACATCCATCTGAAAAACTTTCATCTTCTTGAATGAAGCATAGGCAAGAAATAGCCTTATAGCTTCAAGTCTTGCAACAGGTGCAAAGGTCTCATCATAGTCAATGCCTTCTTCTTGTCTATACCCTTGAGCAACCAATCTGGCCTTGTTTCTAATTACAACACCTTCTTCATTCATCTTGTTTCTAAAAACCCATCTTGTTCCAATAACGCTTTGATTTCTTGGTTCAGGAACAAGTTGCCATACTTTGTTTCTTTCAAACTGCTCTAGTTCTTCTTCCATGGCTTCAATCCAGTCAAGATTCTTGGAGTGCTTCATTTATCTTCTTTGGTTCCACTTGGGATATGAATGCACTCATGAGAAAAGGAATGTTGTCTCGGGACTCGGGGTTTTATCAATTTGAAGGCCGATGTAAAGATCTTTATTGGGTGGAATGATATGGGTAATGGTGGTTTCATCATTGGTTTTGGGAGGAGAAGGAGGACTATTGGATGAAGATGGAAGGAGGTTAGAAGATGGATTAGATGAGGAATTGGGATGGTCAGTCGGCTAAGGGTTGGTTTGTCGGTAGGGTTAAGGGTTTGTCAGCTAAGTGAGGATTTTGAGGAAGATCAGTCAAGGGATGACTATTTATTTAAATATTTTCTTCCTCATCCATTGGATTGAAGGTGGGAGAGATTGCTGTTGACTTTGTTGGCTTGATTGGTTGTTGATGAGAGTGGAATGGTTGATGGTTCAGCATAGGATGGCCGTCGGATGAATTTCTTGGAACCATGTATGGAAGGTTTGATGAATCTAGTTCATGACCGAGAATAGTTGAATCAAGAATGGGGGATGATTCGGGGAGATTATCTAGATTTCCCAAACCTTCATCAAAATCACATAATTCGGTTATACTTTGATCATTGTTTTCATCAAAGTCAACATGAATAGATTCTTCCACAACAAGTCTTCTTTTGTTGTACACTCTATAAGCTTTGCTTGTGTTAGAGTATCCAAGAAAAATTCCTTCATCACTTTTGGAGTCAAATTTGTCCAAATTGTTCTTGCCATTGTTGTGAATGAAGCATCTACTTCCAAAGCCGTGAAAGTAGGAAATGGTAGGGACTTTGTTGTTCCATAATTCATATGGAGTCTTCTTGTGAAATTTGTTGATCGGGGTTTTGTTTTGAACATACACAGCAGCAGTAATGCCTTCACCCCAAAAATATTTTGGGAGATTATGTTCTCGACAAAGCATTGTTCTTCTTTGCCGCCTCACGCATTGTTCTGTTTTCCTTTCGCAACACCATTTTGTCAGTGGAGTTCTTGGGGCTGAAAAGTTGTGATCTATGCCTTTTGAATCACAATATTCTTCCACTCCGGTGTTCTCAAATTCTTTCCCATGGTCGATCGATCTTGATGATGGATGTCCCTTTTTGATTTTGAATTTTATTGAATAGCTTTATCGAGACGGCTAAGGGTGTCACTTTTGGATTCAAGAAGAATGATCCAAGTGAATCTTGTGAAATCATCAACAACAACTAGGGAGTATCTTTTTCATCCTAAAGATCTAGTTCTTATGGGTCCAAAAAGATCCATATGAAGCGATTCAATAGGTCTTGAGGTGTCCAACTTGGTCTTGGGTTTGAATGAAGATTTCTTTTGCTTCCCACATTGGCATGCTTTGCAAAGTTTATCCTTTTTGAATGGGATCTTTGGTAGACCTCGACAAGATTGGAACTTGCAAGCTTGGAAATGGTTTTGTGATTGAGGTGAGCCAATCTCTTGTGCCATAGCCATGACATATCAGTTAATTGAAAGACGAAGGCAGTGAGCATTTGAAGTTTCCACAATCTCTAAGTTCAAGCAATAGAGATTTCCTTTTCTTGATCCAGTTAGGATGACTTTATTGTTTTTATTTTTAACAGTGCATTTGTCTTTAGTACAAACAACATGATATCCCTTATCACAGATTTGACTAATGCTGATCAAATTGTGTTTGAGACCTTCTACATAGGATACATTTGTAAAAATGATATCTTTTGTAACAAGATTTCCGATCCTGTGACCTTAGCTTGGGAATTGTCACCAAAGGTTACATTTGGACCATTTTTAGGGGAATATTGTTGCAGCCAGTCTTTATTGAAGGTCATATGTCTACTACAACCACTATCTAAATACCAGAGACCTTTCCTGGATACCTGCAAAACAAAAAATAAGATTTATGGTACCCTTTTTATTCTTTTGGGTCCAAAGGATTAGTTTTTCTTTGGAGCCCTAGCATTGTTCATTGATCCCTTATTGAAGAAGCTGGTTTAGGGTATGGTAATATGACATGATTTGCATCATGTAAGGTGTAAGGACAGTGGATTGGGAAGGATTGAAGTAGTGGTTTGGGTTCTTTGTATTGGGGTTGAAACTGAAAATTATTTGAATGGGATGACCTTGGAGAGTCATTTTGATGTGCATGGCTTCTTCCATTTGAATACTGCCATTGAGGTTTTTGTTTTTTGGTGTATTTATGCTTGTTGTAGAATCTTTGTTGCCTTGGGGTTCTTTGTTGTTTGGAGGAACTTGGCCGTACATGTCATGCCTCGTACCTTGGTGTCTGTCAACCCTTGGTCTCGACGGGGGCTTGGTGACTAGCACCTTTTTGCAGCTTCACTTCTTCCTTTATATTGGTCCCTTTTTGAACCCAAATAAGCTTGCTTCCTTGAATTTTATTTGGTCCTTCCTTTGATTGACTAGGGCCACCCAAGATTTCCTTTTCTTTTCCTTTGGTTTGAATGGGATAGGTTTGAGTTTGATAGCTGCCAGAGCTCAGGTTTTCTAGAACCATTTTTTCAATGGCCCTTTCACCAGTGGGAGGAGTGTACACTTTTTGTGTAGGATCATCAGCACCAATCCTGTTTTGTCACTTGGACGCCTTTGGGTGTAGGTGAAAAGAGATAATGCTTTGCTTGACATTTTCCATGAATCTATTTTCTTTTTAAGAGCATCATTTTCTTTTTCAAGATTGCGAGTTTTTGACAATTTTCATGATTATTAGATGTCTCATTTATCGGATCCATGTTTTGTTTTTCAAGCATGATGCATTGATCTCTTAGTCCTTGGCATGCTTTTTCAAGCTCGTAAATGGTTTTTGTGAGGTTGTCAATGGTTGAGGATTGGGAAAGGTTCTCATTGACCAATGAAGCAAAGCTAGTTTTTTGTTTTTTGGTTTGAATTAAAAGAGTGCAAACTAATTGTTTAAAACCATCAATATTTAAAGAGTTAAAATCATGTACCTCTTTTAGTTCATCGGCAAGTGCTTCCATCTCTTCCTCATTGTCGATTCTTCATCATCTTCACCATAAGGCATATCATGGCTTCTTCTCCTTCAATTTCGAGTCATCACTTGACATATACTCTTCATCACCGAATTTTGATGAGTCGAAGCAATCATGACTTGCTCTTTGTTTTTGTCATGTTTATTTTTGGAGCAATTGTAGCGGTTGCACTTAGATCTGTGAATGATCTCTTTTGAGTAGGTCATCTTCTTAGCCGCTCCGATTGTCCCTAGGTTTCCTTGGTTCAGGGCAATCAGATGAGTAATGTCCTTGCTTTCCACAATTGAAGCAATCAATTGTCTTCTTGTAGCTGTCTTGTTGGGCATTAGAGGTGGAGGGATTGAATTTCTTGTCAAAAGATTTCTTTTGAAATTTCATGGCATTTCTGACACCCATGGAAATGAGGCTTGGAATGTCTTCTTGGGAGATCTCGCTTGCGACGATTTGGAGCCGATGTTTATCTTTTGAAGAGCATTGTTGACAATGGTCTCAATGTCATGGTGAGTGATTGGCTTGTTGACGTTCTTGTGCGATTAAAGCTAAGGTTTGTGAAATGGAGGGGACTCGATGGAATTTTTATCATACCTTCCAGTTCATAGGCTTCAAGCTTTCCAAAATATTGTTCAACCGTCATGGTGCTCCATTCGTATCCTTCTCTAATAGGTAATGCTACCTTCTCATATTCTTGAGGGAGATTTGAGTAAATCTTGAGGCGAGATCTTGTTGTTCAAATGTTTTTCCATGATCGGTAATTGATCTAACAAGGTTCTCAAACCTTGGCTGAGCAGACTCACCTTTTCTCCAGGGGTAGAACTTAAAATTGTCTAATTGCCTAAGCAAGTTGTACAAGTTTTGTGTCCTAACACCGGAGTGTTTAGTGAACTTGGTTTGAATAAGAGCCCATGCAGTTACGGCATTTGGTTCCTTAGCAATTTCTTGGGCTAGAGAGTCATTTACACTCTTTTGAAGAATGTTCTTGACTTTCAAGTTTGCACTTACCAATTGCTTTTCGGCTTCGGACCAAGTTTCGGGATTTGATCTTACTTGGTCCTCCATCGCACTGATTTGAGTTGGGTATGACACTTCATTTTCTAGAACATACCGGTTCAAATGCTTTGTTTGCATCAAGATAAGTTTTTATCTTTGATGCATAGATCTCAAAGGATCCACAGTCATCAATGTGTGGGATGTCTTTCTCATTATTTCTTCTTGGTTGAGGCATGGTGGGATTGAAGAGAATCCTTCACAAGTTGTTAGACTTTTGAGTGTGAAGACAAGCTCGATACCAATTGAAAGGCCCTTGCTTGGTATGCAGATGATCGAACGGCTATGGTATTGGCTTAGCCGTCGGATGATAGTTTGAATTGTGCGGCGGAATAAAAGAGGTTTGAAATAATGGTAGGACAACAAACACAAAGAAATAATGCAAGTGTGTGAATGTGATTGCAAAAATGTAATAACACGAGAGAATTTAAAGTGGTTCGTAGTTCACTCCTCCTACATCCACCCCCACTGTCAAACTTGACAAGTGAGATCAATTTTATTATAATCTTTAATCAACAAAAATTACAAATGATTGATTCGGCAAGTTCCTTGAACTTCCTCTTCCTAATTAGTACACTCAACTAGGGATACACTTAAAGTACGGTCTTAAGTGCTTTTACAACTTGAAGTACGGTCTCAAGATTTTACAAAATAACTAATACACTCAAAGTACAGTCTTGAGTGATTACAAACCGATTCTACACCTAAAGTACGGTCTTAGGTTTTGGGATTTGTGAATTAACACACCTGGGGTTGTTTTTGTTGGTGAAGAGGTTTAGGGGTGAAGGTTTTGGTTTGGAACGGGGTTTTAAAGGTGAGGATTGGTGTGTGTGTGTGTGTGGATTACGGGAGGTGTGTGTGGGTGTTTGGAAAGGGTTTTGGTGGGAAAATGAGTATTTTTCAGTCGTTTTGTTAGAGGAAGAACTCCTCTATTTATACCCTTCAATGTAGCCGTTGGAATATGACTCATTGCAGCTACATTAATGAGCTTTGGCTGGTCTTTGTCCCACTTGTCCACATGCAGTCTTCATGAGCTGTCTTGGCTGTGAGCTTGAACTGAGAGCTTCTAGAAGGTCTTCGGTGGTCTTCATTGGTCTTCATTGATGGACTTGATAGTGTGAAGATGCGGATCTAACTTGGTTGAGTTTGTGGTAACCTGGTGTGAGACAGGAGATGGCTGTCTGAGGACTGAAGTCATAGCTGTCAGATCATGGCAATGCTTAGCTATCAGAGAGGATCTCTAATAAGGACTGAGATGCACTTGATGATCTTGATGACTTAGAGAGTGACTATGATTCATGTTTTTGATTGATTGTAAACATTGTATAAGGAAGAATCATAGCTGTCAGACTCATAGCTGTCAAAGTGAAGAATTATGGCAGATAACATCTTTTGATATAAACCCTGTTCTATATATATATTCCTTTATCAAAACCAACTAACTAAGACATTGATCAAAGTTAGGTCCTAACAGTTCTGTTTTTGGTGTACAAAACTAATGGTTCCAATTGAGATCATTTATAGTCTGCAAAAATGTTAATGCGTTTAGAGTAGTGCAAAGACTTTTGAGGAATATTAGTGAGTCAACTTCATTGTGAAGACTTGGAATTCTATGAAGATAATGCTTATGTGGTTCCTCAGCTACTTAAGAAAATGGGGACCATAAGGAAATGAGGAGAGACTTAGTCCTCTTGATGATACAACTGTCTGAAGGGAAAGTGTGGCCAAAAAACATGGGGAGGGACCAAATTAGAAGACTTGTGAATGGACAAAACTAAAAGACCTGCCAAAGCAGATTACAAACTTGTTGGAAATTTGGTTTTGGAAACTTGTTGGAAAATTTGGTTTTGGAAAATTTGGTTTTGGAAAATTTGGTTTTGGAAAATAGGTGTTTGACAAACTTGTGAATGAGAAATTAATACTAAGTTGCATAATTGTAATCTACAATTTAAGTAGATTAAAATGATATATATTTTTTTTTTCTCAAAACCAATTTTGGGTGAATGAGAAATTAGTATTGAAAGTATGCTACTTGGTGTTGTAAGTTGAAGAGTTTAATTGATAAATAAAGGACATTTTTGGTTTCAAAAGACACCAAATTATGTGAAAGATGTGTTGGATCAAGAGATTAATATGTTTGATTAACATATTATCACTTTTGAGCCCTAAAACCTAACTTTGTTAGTCTTCCGTTAGAAAAAAATAGCGAAAAGACATGTCTATATGTTATATTTAACGAAAAGACATGACTTTCTGTTAGAAATTTAACTATAGTTTATGCAAATTTCCTGCCCGTTAATTATATGTTTTGGTTCATTAATATGATATTTGTCATTTCGTTAAATTCAAAAAAGCCATTAATTCATTGTTATATGATAATAATTTTTTTCATAACAAAACTTGCTACAAGGCAGTGATATTTATCCCTTCAATTATTGTTTTAGGAGAATTCAAGTAAAATTTTGCTTACCCCCCCCCCCCCTTTATATCCAGTCTTAAAATAATAATCACATATCTAAATAAGTAAATAATCATAGTGCAATTTTACCATAGTACAAACATTGCGCAAAGACAATTATATGCTTTTGTTTGTAGTACTGTTTGTGTAAAATAAATTTTACATTTTTTTTATAACATTTCAGTTCTGTAAAACAAAGAAAAGACCTGCAGCTGAATCCGACCTCTGCGAAGTCAACGGCTACTTCATTCCGAAAGGCTCAACTCTTTTGGTTAACGTTTGGGCCATTGCACGTAACCCAAATGCATGGGCAGACCCACTTGAGTTTCAGCCCGGACGGTTCTTACCGGGTGGCGAAAAGGCTAACGCTGATGTTAATGGGAATGATTTTGATGTGATAGCATTTGGTGCGGGCCGGATAATTTGTGCGGGGTTAAGCCTTGGGCTAAGGATGTCCAGTTGATTACCGCGACTTTGTTCCGTTCATTTGATTGGGAGTTGGCTAATGGAAGAAGGGTATGGGTTGACTCTTCAATGGGATAAACCATAGACAAGAGAATGATCAACATTCAACACCACATACATAATTAAGTAATTTAATTGTTCTATTATGTAACCTAATTAAATTAAAAGAAACTCTTTTAAAAAAAAGGGCAAATGACAATTTAGGCCTGAAGTATAGGGGGTAGTGTCGGTTAGGGGCCCCATATCTAATTTTCGTCAAATCAGGGCTCAATATCTAAACTTTTCGTCAATTAAGGGCTTTTTGACGGATTTTGTTAGAAAAGTCAGTTAAGTTACGGATTTTTGGACTAAATTGAAAAGAAAAGTTAGTTAAAAATTAATTAATTTTTTTTTAAAAAATACTTTTTTGCTTTAAAAATACAATTTTTTTATATTTATAATTATTTTAAAAGATTTACGTTAAAAATTAATTATTATTTTTTAAATAAAATACTATTTTCTTTAAAAATACAATTTTTTTATATTTATAACATTTATTTTAACATATTTTAAAAATTATAAAAAAAATTATAGCTTTTCGAAATATATTATATTTTTTAAAAATATTATTTTTAAAAAAAGTATTTTGAAACGGTCATCAATTTTTAAAAATTTACATTTCAGTCCTTAATAACTAATTTGCTTTTCAATTTAGTCCAAAATCCGTCACTTAACTGACTTTTCTAATAAAATCCGTCAAAAAGCCCTTAAATGATGAAAAGTTTAGATATTGAGCCCTGATTTGACGAAAATTAGATATGGGGCTCCTAATCGACACTACCCCCTATACTTCAGGCCCTAAATTGTCATTTGCCCTAAAAAAATTGCAATTACAAGAAACACACAAGTTACCGTTTAAAATTCTATCTTAGATACAAATTATACAATATTAATATTTTGAGTCGGTCTGCTGAGAAACGCGTTTCTCCGTCGCGTGTGGAGAAACGGGGCTATGTATGTCGCGCGACATACTTAGCCAGTTTCTGGATATCCTTTTCAAAGCTTCTGGATATCCAGAAGCTTGAATATGGATATCCAGAAGCTTTGGAAAGGATATCCAGAAACCAAATATTTTTTCTGGATATCCTTTCCAAAGCTCTCGATATCGAAGCTGAATATGGATATCCAGAAGCTTTGGAAAGGATATCCAGAAAAAATATTTGGTTTCTGGATATCCTTTCCAAAGCTTCTGGATATCCATATTCAAGCTTCTGGATATCCATATTCAAGCTTCTGGATATCCAGAAGCTTTGGAAAGGATATCCAGTTGTTGTGGCTAAGTATGTCGCGCGACAAACTAAGCCCCGTTTCTCCATACGCGACTGAGAAACGCGTTTCTCCCCAGATTTTGTGTAATATTTTTAAGTTTTAATAAAATATAAAAGAAATTTTATTCTTAAAATAATATGAAAATAATTATTTTATATAACTTTTTGGTTAAGTTCAATAAAATAGTAATATATATCTATTTATATAAAGGTTGAAGTACATAGATCACTTCAACAAGCCCAATTTTCCTCCAAAACATGGATGATTCTAGAATATTGGTTTTGCTTCGAATCAAATAATCAAGAAAACAATTAATTATTTTTAAATTAACCTAATTACCCTTTTCCCTCCCCTATCAATTAAATGCAAATGAAGTATTACTTTTTTCTCTTGGTCACTATGCCTAAACCTTTTTCTTCACAAGAAAACAATTAAGTGTCTTTAAATTCTTTTTTTTTTTCATATTAATTTTGCTTCAAATCAACTAATAGAAAACAATTAATTGTCTTTGAATTAACCTAATTACCCTTTCCCTTCCCTATTAATTAAATGAAATGAAGTATTACTTCTTTCTCTTAGTCACTATACATAAACCCTTTTTTTTTCACAAATTCATAAATATCATTGCTTTGCAAACTCTTAGGGCTCGTTTGGTTGTAGGAATGGAATTAACATGCCCATATCACATATTTAATACAAATGACACTATTCATTTTTCAACTATACCCCTAATTGAACTTAACATCGCTCGAGCAACCTACCTTTTTTGTTGTTCTCAATCATGAACAAGTAATTGTTGGAAATCATAAAAAGTTCACCCAAGTGTGAAAAAAATCTTATTTGAACTAAACCATGAAATGCCAATTTAAAATTTCGATAAGATTTTGTCTTCGAAAGATTGAAACGTTTCTTTCATCGATGAAGAACAAGAACTCAACAGAGAGAGAGAGAGAGAGAGAGAGAGAGAGAGAGAGAGAGAGAGAGAGAGAGAGAGAGAGAGAGAGAGAGAGAGAGAGAGAGAGAGAGAGAGAGAGAGAGAGAGAGAGAGAGAGAGAGTGCAATGGATGCTAGAGTTCAATAAGGAAGGGCATAATAGAGATAAACCTTGTAGTCAAATTATCCAGTTCGATAGAATAAATAATACCACCATTTAGCCAGGATTATTAGTGAAGGGATAAAGTCCTAATCCCATTGTTTCGAATAATTAATACTAGTGTCATATTATCAACAAAACACATGATAATTATTTTTAGTTATCCCGATCATTGTTATCCGACGCTTATACTTCCTACCAAACGGCCCCTTAGTTTTGCGAGTAAAAATGGAATATGAAAAAAGAATGGTAAAAATACATTAAGGAACATATTTTGGGACAAAAGAGATAATTTATCTTTGAATAAGAAAGTAGTTTATTTTGAAATGTGGGTAATACTAACAATTGTCGTTTTTTTTTTAAAGGCATATGAAAATTCCCAAACCAACAATTATTTTGGACATTGAATACTTTCATTTAATAAAATGATATTTTTGACTTAATATAAATTTTAAAATTCTATCTTGGATACAAATTGTACAATATTATTATTTTTAAGTTCTAAAATAATATAAAAGATATTTTATTCTTAAAATAATATAAAAATAATTAATGTTTTATAACTTTTTGGTTAAAGTTCAATCATAGAGTAATTTTAGTTTTTTTTTAAAAAAAATCTTAATTAGTTACACATATATGATTTTTTTTGTTTCAAAACAAACAAACAAACAAACATGGTATATGTGTAACTAATTAAGTTTTTTTTTTTATAAAAAAATAGCTATTGATTATGTATAACAATGATATTTATATATTTTATTCATTTTTTCTCAAATGTAGAGTGTCTTTTAAATGAAAATAGTTATGATTATGTTTAGGAATCTGTAATATTATTAAATTAATGTTATTATATATTTTTGTTGAAATTTTTGTTTTAAAAATTATATTTTCTTAAAATATTCTTTGTTTTTATAAAAAAAAAAATTCTTTTTCTTCATTAATTTTTTCAAACTAAGTGTTTTTTAGCTAACAATTATAATGTAATTTTTTTTAAAAAATAGGCTTGAAATCTTATTTATCCACTTTTTTTAACACAACTATCTATTTTATTATTGATAATTTATTTTTCAATTAAAACTCCAAGAAAAGAATAAAATAAAAAATTGAGATCTTACTTTTTAGGTCTTATTATTGAACCATCTTCTTAAAGAGTAATATAGATTTAAGTTTCAACGAGTAATATTTAGGTGAACTTTCACAAATAAAAAAAAATTGGTAAATAAAAAGTATAAGGAAGGATCGTAAAAAATTGGGATAATTGATTTGCATTGAAAATTTAAGTTGGTTTTTTTTGGGGTTATAAATTGTTTATTTGTTGCTAGAACAATAATTAAATGTTTTTTTAACTATTTCAAAATATTTTTATAAAAAAATCTATTTATATGGATTTTTTCAATTAAACTATAAGATAATTTTTTTTTAAAAAAAATAATATTGGTTCGAAAATACGATGTAAGAAATTATAAGATTATCCAAAAAATACTATTTTTAAAAGACACGAATTAATGAAAAAAATGGAGTTGTTGATAATATTAATTACTCAGAAATGAGACAATTATTTCTATTTAATGATAGGCATGCAATTAAAATGAGATAGTTATAATAACTAAACTGATTTAATTCCTGTTATTTGTCAAAGTTGTGCGTTTAACGTACGAGTGTTAGACTAGTTCATTAATAAAACAACGAATAAATTACTCCCTCCGTATTTTAAAACATTGTCATTTAAAAAGAAAAAATTATTTCAAAAACATTATCATTTCGAGGTATCCAACAACATTTTAGTTATATTTTTCAGATTAATCCTTAGCCTTTATTCACTTGACCTTTAATATTTTTTGACAATGAACTTCAATACACATTAACTGCATGAGTAGTTAATGTGAAGTAAAGTAATGCAGCGGAATAGTAACCAAAGCCTGATCGAAATCAAAACCTTCTACAAGGAATCGCAATTCCTTAGATAACAAGAACTTTCTAAGAAATCCTTCTGCAAGCCAATAAAATTAACCAAGAATTTTGTAAGATGCAAACTGAAATTCAATTGATAAAAGGGGCTAATGTTTTTAAGAAACTAAAACAAGTTTAAATACTCCCCAAACAACCCTAATCAACTTGGAAAAGGAAAAGACTAAAAACCCACAAAATAAAACGTCAAACAGGAATTGTAATTAAATCCGAAAACAGTAAATCGCCAACATCACGACTCGTGACCTCCTTCACGAGTCGTGCCTGCCTTCCTCAGTCGTGGAACGAAGCGTGATATCAAAAGCACTCATGCAGGATTTCGGAACGAGTCGTGCTTGTAAGCACGAATCGTGCTCCTTGTCTGAATGCGTCGCACGACTGACCAAAGCTCCTGTACATGTTTGCTGCAACAAGTCTCCCAGATCTGTCTTGGTTGCACCTACGACATCATTCGCCTCCACTTCAAAAGGATTAGTCCCCGCATCCATATCCAAATAAAGGGGAACATCAGGATGGAATTCAACTAAGTCCGCAACATTAAAATTATTAGAAATATTCCACCCCTCGGGTCACATAGGCATTGTCATTGATCTTCTTCAATATCCGGCAAGGCCCAATCTTCTTGGGATGAAGCTTGTGATACGTACCTTGAGGAACCCGTTCCTTACGCAAATGAACCATCACCAAGTCATCAACATTAAATACCTTCAAACGACGCCGCCTATCCGCAATCTCCTTATACTTGGCATTCGAAGCTTCAATGTTCTTCTTGACTTCCGTCTGAACTGCATCAATCATCTCCGCCATGTTTTCAGCTGCAATACTATACCCCGGGACTCTAGGCAAAGTAATCAAGTCAAGAGTATGCTTAGGAGGCCGTTGATACACAATCTCAAAAGGAGTCTTCTTCGTCGTCCGGTTTGTCATGTTGTTAAATGCAAATTCAGCCGCTGATAGGGCCAAATCCCACTTCTTCGGATACTCACCACATAAAAAACGAATCATAGAACCCATGGTCCTATTAACCACCTCCATCTGGCCATCTGTCTGCGGATGAAAAGAACTGCTAAACTGCAAGTCTGTCTGAAAAATACCCCCACAAAGTACGCCAAAAATGACTAAGGAACTTAGTATCACCGTCGGATGTAATAGACTTCGGGATCCCATGTAGACGGACAACCTCCTTAAAGAACAAACCCGCGATGTGAGAAGCATCATGAGTCTTTCGACAAGGAATAAAATGAGCCATCTTAGAGAAACGATCCACCACCACAAAAATAGAGTCGTTGGCACGTTGCGTCCTCGAAAGCCCAAGCACAAAATCCATGGAAATATCCTCCCAAGGTCCATCCGGAATAGGCAGAGGGGTATACAAACCCGTATTTTGCGACTGTCCCTTGTTGATCTAACACACCATACACTTCTGAACAAATCTGTGCATGTCCCTACGAAGATGTGGCCAATAATACTTCTTCTCAACGAGCTCTACCGTCTTGTCTTTCCCATAATGCCCCTACTTGTGGATCTCTGCAATAAGACTTTCACGAACAGAACCCTGCGGAATACATAATTTGTCCATATAGAACAAGAAACCATCCTGCAAGAAAAACAACCCAACAGGAATCCCATCTCTACACTTTGCCCACTCATCTGCAAAATTATCATCAGTGGCATACAAATCCTTCAAACAATCAAAACCCACAACTACATTCTCCATTGTCACCAATAAATTGACCCTTCGACTCAAGGCATCTGCTACCTTATTATGCTGTCCACTCTTGTGTTTGATAACAAAAGTGAACTGCTACAAATAAGCAACCCAACGAGCATGCATACGATTAAGCGGCTTCTTACCATTCATGTACTTCAAGGCCTCATGATCGGTATGAAGAATGAACTCACGCCGTAACAAATACTGCTCCCAATGCTTGACAGCCTGTACCACCGCATAGAACTCAAGCTCATAAACAGTCCACTTCCGCTTAGCTTCCTCTAACTTCTGGCTCATGAAAGCAATCGGTTTCTTGCCTTGAAGCAAAACAGCCCCTATACCAACCACCGAAGCATCCGTCTCCAATTCGAAGGGTTTAGAAAAATCGGGTAGAACTAGCAGAGGTGCACTAGACAATTTCTCCTTGATCAAGGCAAAACTAGCTGTCGCCTCATCATTCCAAAGAAACTTCCCTTTCTTCAGACATTCCGTAATCGGAGCCATGATTGTGCTAAAATTCCAAATAAAACAACGATAGAAAGTGGCAAGGCCATGAAAACTACGAACCTCACTGAATGTCGTTGGTGTAGGCCAATCACGAATAGCACGAACCTTGTCCTCGTCCACCCGAATACCATCTGCAGAAACAATATAGCCCAAGAACAACAAATGATCAAGCATAAAACTGCACTTTTTGAGATTTACATACAATTCATTATCCCTCAAAGTTTGCAGAACCGCCCGAAGATGCTCCATATGCTCCTCCTCCGACCTGCTATAGATCAAAATATCATGAAAGTAAACCTCTAAAAATTTGCCATTGTAAGGTTTCAATACTTGATGCATCAATCTCATAAAAGTACTAGGAGCATTTGACAACCCGAATGGCATCACCAACCACTCATACAAGCCTTCCTTGGTCTTGAAGGCAGTCTTCCACTCATCCCCCGGTCTAACACGAACTTGATGATAACCACTCTTCAAATCAATTTTGGAGAAACAAAAGAAGATCGAGTAACCAACTAAGAATTATCATGTCTGGCTGACCCACAAATATGTGATCATTAAAATACCAAATGAAATACCATAGTTCCAAATAAAATTTTCGCAAAAAATCCTCTTATTTCTAGCCACAATAGTTTAAAATTGAAAAAAAAATAAAAAATATTGTACTGAGTGAAAAAAGTTGACAGGCTGAATACGATGCTAAACAATCCTTGTTGCCTATTTATCCAATTCCTCTTGTTTAATTTGCTTGATTCCCTTTGTAACAGACAATTGTATCTCTTCATCATTGGAGGTAGCATCTAACAAACGTTTTTGTGGAGTGATTGATGTTGAAGAACTGTCACACACAGATTCCAAAGGGTTATCCTACATAATAAAAACGTAAAATAACATGATCATAAAAAGCAAACTCTCAAAATGAAAGTGAAGTAGAAAAATAAAAAGTAAACTATGGATACAAAGAAATTTACCTCATTATTGCAGTTCAAGCTGGTCACAATTTCAATTCCATGATTCAATTTGGAAGCAACCTCCTGAAGTTTAAAACAATTAATGGTTATGAATTTGAGCTTTTGTCTAAAGCTAATGTGATGTATTTTCTACTTACATTATCATTTATGAGTGATAAAAACTGCGATGATATCTGTATCCTCTTATAATTGCTTTACTGTGAAAGTTCGTTTATCTTGATCAGTATCTACAGTTCTTTGGTCAACATCAATCCTGAATAAGCATCGTCTTTCAAACATTTTTCGAAAAGATTCAGGTAGTTGGCCCTGTTGAACATCATGTTATATGAACATTATTTTACATCTATTATAAAGTAGTAATCTATCTAATAACAAAATAACAACAAATTAGCTACCTCTGAGACATCGGCAAGAACTACAGGAGCAGACATTCCGAGCAAAGAAGATGATGTTGCATCGAATAAAACAAAGTGTGTCTCAGCTAGATCTATATCATTCATATCAGTGACCAAAATCCTGATTTTGAACCTAAAAAAAATAGGTACACAATTAATTCGAATGAAGATAATGATTATAAATCTTTTTTATTTGTATATATATATATATATATATATATATATATATATATATATATATATATATATATATATATATATATATATATATATATATATAAATCAAATCCGTCAATTACCTAGGGATAGCATTGCCATAAGTTGTCTTGCATTTAGGACAGTTTTTACTGCTCTTTTCAAAGCCTTTAGCACACTTTATATTGCTACACCCATCATAGTACCAGGTGGCATGTGAATCCACATCCGATATGGTTGCCAATACGGAGTATACGCCAACCTAATAAAAATTATTATAGTAAAAAAGATTAATGTTGATTCAAGAATATTTAAATGAGTATAACCTTTATAAAAATTAAGTATATTTATATTATACCTCTGTACATGTGAGCAAATTACCAATCATCTTGAGTTCTTTTTTTTTCAACCACAGATCACTATTGATACGACTACTATCATTAGTGGTAATAGTCAAAGAACGACTAACCGATGAAGATCCAGTTTCACGCCTGTAAAAGTGATATATGTAAATTAACAAAACCATACAAATTTGTATAACAAATTCATGGATTCTTATAAAGGTTTAGTGTTCATTTACTTGCTAAGATAATCCGCTACTTCAGGGAACGATGCATTAATATGCATTATTGAAGCATGCTTCATAGTACTAACTTTGGTTTTCTCTGTATAAATATTATAAAATTCACTCACATGATAATATGCCTTGAATCAGAAACGAATTGCAATTTAAGTAAATATACGTAAAAGATACCTTGGTATGTAGATAGCATTACAAACTGCAAAACCAAAATCACTGGGCCTTCCTCGTTTTGACCCCTATTGTCAATATACTCCCTCCGTCCCATAGAACATTACCCCTTTTGCTATTTTGGGCGTCCCTCTTTAAAGTCCCACTTTCCTAAAAAGGAAACCTTAAATCACTATTCTCTCCACTCATTCTCTCTCCTACATTATTTTAATACTCACAACACCATTATAATTTACTATTCTCTCCACTCATTCTCTCTCCTCCCACTCACAACACCTACTTTAATAACATTATTCCTTATTTTCCGTTCTCAATAGTAAACGTGTAATGTTCTATGGGACGGAGGGAGTACTGTTTTAACTTATCTCCAAATGAGGCCCACAGGACGGCAGTCAACTCATTTCCACTGTCAAAATAGTAGAAAGTAATTATAGAATATATCTTAATTAGTCACAAAATATATTAATTAACCTTTAAAGAATAAAATTTTTGAAACACATACTCATTATCAATCAGCTGAACATCTAACTTTCTAGCATTAAACCTCTGCACAAACTCAAAATCTCTAAGAGGTAAAATCACCTCTCCAATCACATCTAGCAAATATTCAGCAAATGTAAGTAAATATCATAGTAGTAACTTTTGTTTTACCTGTATAAAGATAATCTATATAAGATCGGAAAAATAAAAATATATGCGATTTATAGTTCTCACCGACTACAAAATCCAAATTCAAACTCCCAATTGTTTGAAAAGGCGTGAACTCGAAACTGTTATCTGGAATTTGGACAGACTTGTCGACTTCAGACACGTCAGTCGCCAAACTCATACACAGTTTCCATTTGTGATTTAGTATCGCCTTTTTCAATGGTTGAACGCAGTTTTCTTCGACACCAAACTTTGAAATCTATAGCATTTTCCCTTCTTGAAACTTATTTGTAAATTGGGAAGGCAATTTGCTAGGGATCGTTGCTTGGATTTTAGATCCCTGTATAAAATATTAAATATCATTAATTAATTAATTAATTAATGAAATATTAATAACATGTGGAAATAAATATATGAGATCTATTACCTCCTGATCAACCAATATCATTTCAGTTGATTTTTTTTTTTTTCGTATTGTCCAATCAGCTCCCATTGACGTAATATGCGGACATTAACGCTGGATTGTTTAGTTTTCTTGTCAATTGATTTGACAGCAATCATACGGCTTGTAGCCATTACCTGTGTTTTAAGTCAATGAAATACATAAGCATCTGAATATTAAAGCAAAACTAAACGAAGCTGATCTTTTATGGTAATCAATTTAAACATTTTGAAATTCAATTCATACCTAATATAAAGAAAAAATCTGTTCAATCAAATGTAATCAATTTAAATATTTTTTTTATTCTGTAAGTAGTTTTTAAAAACTATATATGAAGGGGGCATAGACCAATTAAGATAAGTCTGCGCTTTAGTTGCCGAATTGAGGCCAGTAGGAAGCTTCTAACTATAGCAGTCACATTTTATTATTCCTTAATCGGTATGCCCAAATTTTTGGTCTCCACTGAGCTGGAACGGAGGGAGTATAATATATAGAAAAATAAGTATAAATTTTATTTATTAAAAAAAATTAAGACGAAATTTTATATTGTATAAATATAACTTTTGCAAAAAATTAAAATTAAAATATAAAACATAAAAATGAAATAGTGGAATGGGATATTTGCTAACACTCTATTTAATCTAAGACAATATTATAGAGAGAGGGCAGAGCCTCTCTCTCTAAAAAACAAACAGAGCCACAACAACCGTCCACCGCCGCCGTCCTCCGCCACCATCGCCGTCCTCCGCCACCATTGCTGTCCTTCGTCACCGCATATATTCGTAACACCGCCTTCCATTTCTCTCTCTCTTGTTACAACCTATAAATCTCTCATGCCATGGACACCGTCTGTTCGGATCAACACCCCGCCATCCACCCATCACTGAAATCATTTGAAGTCTTCTTCAAATTCCAGGTATTCGTCTCTTGCCCTTCTCTTTCTCTTCTTTTTATTGTGTGCGTCTCTCTATAAGAATACACAGATCTGTGCTTTTTTGATCGATTATGTATGTTTTGGTTTATATCTAGACATTGACATTCAGATCTAGTTTTGTGTTCGGTCCAGATATGGGTTTGATTTGATTTTGAATGTCTAAATTATGGAAACTCATATTTAGGTTTGCTTAAGATTTTTATTTTGAATTTGATTTTTTTTTTGTGATTTTATACATATTCGTATTTTAAGAAACTCTGGATGATATTTTTATAAGAAACTCTGAATGGTAATTTTTTATTTTATACATATTCGTATTTTTTACTCAGTTTGGAGATGAAGTACAAGAATCGCTGCGTAAATTATTTTTGTTGGGTGTCTTATTGGAACTTAGAAGAGTCTGTTAAGCCTTTTATTTTGTTGCTTGGGTTTTTAGATTAAAAATAAATGCTTGCTGAATGCCTTCAGCAAGCATAGAGCTTCTCCTATTGCCTTGTATTCTCCCAATTAGCCACTCTTAAATTAAATTGGGTAATATCGGTGGGAGTTGTAATCTTAAAGGAATATGGGAGAAATTATAAATTGAATAGTGGAGTAAAGTACTTTAATACATAGTAAAATTAATCTTTTGTTGCTATCTATTCTCACTAACGAAATCGTTCCATTATCGCGCAGGTCACTGTTGCAATCCTTCAGCTTTAAGGTGCGCTCTCATTCATCAGAGGGATAGCGGATATGATAATATTTCAGTTCTTACACATTTGGGCGGATTTGTTTTGTTCTGATTCAGGTACTTCTCTTTCTCTCCCCGGTTGTATTTGAACTGATTGACCATGTATGTTGATTAATTCGTTCAATCCCTTCTCAATGATTGCATTTGTCGGGTTTTTTATTCTTTCTTTTGTTTAAGGTTATGGATTTCCCGATTCCCTCTTATTAACGTTACAACACAGTTTAGGTTCTATTGAAACAACATTTTACAGAGCATTGAAACAACATTTGACAGTCCCTCTTATTAACGTTATATTACATGACAACTGAAAATTATTATGATGGGTTAGCATGACATTGGGGTCTAACTGAAGAATAGGAAAAATATGCAAATTTAACTTTTGACATTATTGTTGTGTTTACCAAAAGAGAGAAAAATTATGGGGAGGTGGATATGGAGTTGTTTAAGATAGTAAGTTGCAAAAATTGGGGTTATAAGGGACTTCCACAAGATCAGTTGAAATATCTATGTTTTTATTTCTATTTACATTGTTTCAACTAAAAATGGCAATCACTCTATTAAACTTCAAAAATTGTTCATGAAAGCATGAAACAATTATTCCACCTTTTTTTTTTATTATGGATGTTGGATGGAAATATGAGAATGGTTAGTGGTATGAAACTAAATAATAAACTGCTTCTCCCCCATCAAATCACAATTTCATATCTCAATCCATCTTACTTCTTTCAGGTAAATGTAATTTGTTTCTTTTAGATACTCATTTTCTCTGCTTTTTGCACTGTCTTTCGGTATGGATCCATCGTCATTCAGTTTGTATCAGATTATGTGAAAGGATAGGGGATTTAGAGAAAATAGATAGATGTTTTTTATTGTGTGTGTGGGGGGGGGTGATTAAATGAGTCTTCGTTATAAGCTTTTTTTTTTTTTTTATAGTCGAAAACAAATGAGACTAATTATAATGATAAAGATGAATATTTCTCTTTTGTTTCTCAATTTTTAAAACTTAGACATCTTTCTTCCTTTTCTGTTTAGCTTGAAGCCCAAGCATGGGTTGGACTTTTCTGTTACTCGCTGTCAAAGTTCTTTAAAAGGTATTGTTCGATGTGTTTATGTTATAAATTACATGATTTTTTTGTTAATGTACAGTGTTAATTACTTATCATGTTGAATTAGTTTTAATTACTTATCATGTTGAATTTCTGTCTTTCTTTTTTGCCTCTCTCAATAAAAGTTTTGCGTGGGATTTTATTTGAGGCGGAGATTATTTTTCATTAGTTGTATTTTCATCTTTTGAATTACATTTGTGAAAAATTAATGAAAGTGCTGAATAATGTAATATTTTTCCTTTCCCTTTAGCTTTTAAAATTTCTTGAGATTTCATGAATATAAAATTTTCAAAACTTGGTGATTTTTATTTTGTATAAAGTTAAATTGTGTGCTACATATGTACACGTGGTATAATTATTTGCTTCATTTGTATATGCACTTACACTTCTATTATCATATTTGTTTCAAAAAATTTCTTATACTTTACGTCCCCTAATTTTTATAAATAATTAACTAACAACATACTAAAAACAATAACAATAAATAACTATGTATACAGATTGTTAGGACCTAACTTTGATCAATGTCTTAGTTAGTTGGTTTTGATAAAGGAATATATATATAGAACAGGGTTTATATCAAAAGATGTTATCTGCCATAATTCTTCACTTTGACAGCTATGAGTCTTCCTTATACAATGTTTACAATCAATCAAAAACATGAATCATAGTCACTCTCTAAGTCATCAAGATCATCAAGTGCATCTCAGTCCTTATTAGAGATCCTCTCTGATAGCTAAGCATTGCCATGATCTGACAGCTATGACTTCAGTCCTCAGACAGCCATCTCCCTGTCTCACACCAGGTTACCACAAACTCAACCAAGTTAGATCCCCGCATCTTCATGCCTATCAAGTCCATCAATGAAGACCAATGAAGACCACCGAAGACCTTCTAGAAGCTCTCGGTTCAAGCTCACACCTCAAGACACTCATGAAGACCTGCATGTGGACAAGTGGGACAAAGACCAGCCAAAGCTCATTAATGTAGCCGCAACAGCCATATTCCAACGGCTACATTGAAGGGTATAAATAGAGGAGTTCTTCCTCTAACAAAACTACTTGAAAAATACTCATTTTCCAGTCAAAAACCCTTTCCAAACACCCACACACACCTCCCGTAATCCACACACACACACACACCAATCCTCACCTTTAAAACCCCGTTCCAAACCAAAACCTTCACCCCTAAACCTCTTCAACAACAAAAACAACCCCAGTGTGTTAATTTCAAATCCCAAAAACCTAAGACTGTACTTTAGGTGTAGAATCAGTTTGTAATCACTCAAGACTGTACTTTGAGTGTATTAGTTATTTTGTAAAATCTTGAGACTGTACTTCAAGTTGTAAAAGCACTTAAGACTGTACTTTAAGTGTATCCCTAGTTGACTGTACTAATTAGGAAGAGGAAGTTCAAGAAACTTGCCTGAATCAATCATTTGTAATTTTTGTTGATTAAAGATTATAATAAAATTGATCTCACTTGTCAAGTTTGACAGTGGGGGTGGATGTAGGAGGAGTGAACTCTGAACCACTTTAAATTCTCTGTGTTATTACATTTTTGCAATCACATTCACACACTTGCATTATTTCTTTGTGTTTGTTGTCCTACCATTATTTCAAACCTCTTTTATTCCGCTGCACAATTCAAACTATCATCTGACAGCTAAGCCAATACCATAGCTGTCTGATCATCTGCATACCAAGCAAGGGCCTTTCACAGATGAATACCCTATTAATTACAATTGATCATTATTAAAAAAGTAAATAAAAAATAAATAAGTACCTTTAAACTTTTGAGACTGGAAATAAGTAATACAGTAAAAGGTTGATTGAATCTCTTAGCTCCCGAAGAACTTATACATCATCTGGATATTCCAAAGTCAAAATAATATTCACATCAGAAGATTGATACTTTTATCGGATGATCCGAATAATGATTTATGATTGTTAAATAGACTTCAGAAGAAGGTTGATACTTTTATCATAAAATAAGCTAGATAGTCATAATATACCTATAATATACCTGAATATAGAAATCTTTATTCCAATAAAAATACTCTTCTACACGCTGAAAGAAATCAGTCTAATGATTTATTTCAAATTTTTATGGTAAGCTTGAAGGGGTCATGCTTGTTAAATGGACTAAGAAGATATTGAATCCCTTTTCGATAGAGAAAAATGCTATGAAAATATGGAGGTAAACATTTTAATTTATAAGAGTTTTTAAGTTTATCTCATTTAGAGTTTGGATTAGATCAAACAAATATATTAGTCCATATCTATAACATATGATAAAAAATTTGTTTCAAATTGAACATTATCAAAAACTCTATCCAGTATTTACCATATCACATGCTTCCAAAACCAACGGTCTGATGAAAATAATGACTTGAATGCATCCATAATGTGAGTAAAGATCCTCTTTATCATAATACTGTACCATTGTTTGTTCAACGAATAGAATATTTACATGTGTCAAAGAGAATTTGAATGGAAATTAGGCTTTCAAAATTTGATGATGTAGGGATCATATTTTGTTTAACATTTTATCAATGCATTTGCTTAATTTAAGGATGAGCTATATTATGATAATATTGTCTTTGTAATTTCAGTAAATTATGAATCTTGATTTGCTTAATTTTAGGATTGGTTTGTTGAGATTTGGAATTTTGAAAAATATACTCCCTCCGTCCCACGTGATAGTGGACTAACTTTTTGGGTGTAGGAATTAAGAAAAAGTGATGTAAGAAAGAGAAAAAGTTAAATGTTGTGAGTATGAAAAATTAAATAGGAGAGAGAATGAGTGGGAGGAATAGTGAGGAGAGAGAATGGTGTGAGTGTAAAAGTGAAGTAGGAGAGAGAATGAGTGGGTGAAATAGTGAATATTCTTTGCCATTTTGGGAAGTTTGCATTCACGTGGGTCGGACCAAAATAGAAATAAGTTTGCATTCACGTGGGACGGAGGGAGTATTCTTCTTCTTTTTTTCTGAAAGAATTTTTTTGATATATATATATCTTACATAATCTTTTTGATAAATATTAAACATTTCGAAGTAACTGTTTCTTTAATTTTGGATTAGTTTAATTCATTCCTAAAATATACTCATTTTATAACTAAAAATTTAAATTTTGAAATTCAAATTTACTCTTTCAAAATTTATTGAATTATCCGAAATAGTAGAAATTAGGCTTTTATTTATTTTATTTTTTTTATTTTTCGGTGATAGCATCAAAAAATGGCTGACTAATTAGAATAAAAATGAGTTGGAAATTGAATTGCTACGTGGCCTTTGACGTGGCCTTTTCTGGAGCCTCTAAATAGTTCTGCTATATATATTATATATGATATGAATGTGTGATTTTATGTGTTGTTCCTGTAAAGGTCAATAATATGAAATTCCTTATGTTTTGTATACAGATGTATACCCACTAGTTTGATTTGTAATGCCGTTTCTATGTTTAATTTTCATTTTTTTCTATTTAAACTAGAAAAATATCTCACGGTGCATCGCAGGGTGATACACTAGTTATTGTCAAAGTACCTTCTTTTTAACGACATCATTTTGGGACGAGGGAGTATAAGCTCAGTTTGTATTTGTAGTTATTTTGATAAGTTTTTGCCCTTGGAATATTATTACTTTTCTATTTCTCATATTTTTTCCACCAATCAGGCCTTCATTGTATATCCAAAAAAAAACTATCGATATGATACAAAGAGTAGTTCTTTTTTTTTTTTTTAAAGAAAGAGTAGTTCTTTTTTTTTTTAAATGTGTTTTTCCTAGCACTTAAGAAAACGTGTTGAGCGCGCATTTTTCTCGTAAATATCAGCATTAATATTACAAACTGTTAGTCATTCATTTTAAGACTTATAAATATTTAAATGGACAATTACAAATATTCAAACTGATATTTTATTACTTGTTAATAAATAAAGTGCCAATGTATTAAAAAATGCCGACGTGTGTGAAAAAACTGTCATTGGTAGTTTGAAAAAGTGATGCAGCACGAAAGCACGATAGATTCGTGATTAGCGCACTAATCACAAGAGTTCTCAAGCCAAGAACCCTAAAAACACAATAACTGGAATCCACCCGAAATTAACTGGAATTCACCAGAAAATAAAGAGAAAACTCTTCAATTTAATCAATCAAAAACTAAGTTTAACAAAGCCCTAAGAGATGTTTAAATACTATCTCAAAACCCTAAAACAAACCCTAAAACGAAATAACATAACAAAGACTAAAATACCCTCCTTAATTATCTTTAAAACCGCAGCAATGAAAACAAACGCAAAACATCAGCATTATTCCCGTAAGTGAGGCGGCCGCCTGGGGAGATACCGTGCGGCCGCCTGGGCTCCAGAACCTCGGTTGCTTGTTGACGCCAGGGGAGGCGCTCGCCTGGGACAAACTATGCGCCCGCCTGGGCATCAGTTGCTGAACCTCCTGCATCAAAAAGTGCTATTGTTAGTACTTCCTCTACGTACATAATAAATATTGTATATTGAACTTTAACCAATATTTAATTAATATTTAATGCTAAATTATATATATTCATGAACATTTAAAAATAAAAATAGTCTTTCGATTGATATATCAATAATCATTTTCATTTTCAGAATGGGATCAAAATAATCAAATTTTCATATTTTTTTTTGTTAAAGTTCAACTTGATTGATGAAATGCGACATTTTTTCTGGAAATGGAGGAAGTATAAAAAAGAGTGTCAGTGTGGGTGTTAAAAAATATCAGTTCTAGTGTTAAATAATGCTAATGATAGTGATAGTTAGCCCCAATATATTTTAATAAATTTTAATTATTTACAAAAATGTCACTAGATATTTTAAGACAAAAATCATATTTCTTATAAAATATCATCAGGTGTTTAAAAATAAATTTCGATTATTTACAAAAATTTCATGGACAAAATCCAATTGTTTTTCTAATATCTAAATAAACGCATTATTTTGTCAAAAAAATCACCATAATAAAATAATAAAATCTATAGTATAAATTAGAGTTGGGTGCTACAGTTGTTTGAACAGTGCCAAGCGGCGAAATTCTCATTTTGCCCTCATACATTTGTCCCTTTCTCATTTTGCCCGTAAAAAAATTTTTTTTTTTTAAATAAATAAAAAAAAAAAACAACCGTGTCCTTGGACACGGGCATGTACTAATCAATATATATATATATATATATATATATATATATATATATATATATATATATATATATATATATATATATATATACTCCCTCCGTCCCGGCCGAAAAGCCACAAATTTCCTTTTTGGGTGTCCCATTTAAAATGGCACTTTCCCAAAAAGGAAAGTTTTTATTACTATTCCACCCATTCATTCTCTCTCCTATTTTACTTTTACACTCACAACATTCTCTCTCCTAACTATTCCTCCCACTCATTCTCTCTCCTATTTAATTTTTCATACTCACAACATTTACACTTTTTCTCTTTCCTACATCACTTTCCTTAATTTGCATGCATGAGACACAAACTTCGCTGAAATGCGGAGGATTATATATATATATATATATATATATATATAAAAGGAATTGCCATTCAAACCGACCATTATCCATAAATAAAGTGGAAAAGTCAACTGTAGAATTTACCGGTAAACAAACGGACAAGTGAACGGCGGCATTCATCCCGACGTCCTCCATTTTCAACTCTCTCTCCTTTTCACTCCATCTCTCTCTCCCTCTCTCTACAAATATCATAGTACATGAATGTAAGTATATGCTTACATGTTTAATCACGATTCCCTTTCCCCCAAATTTCAACTCCAATTAATACCCATTTTCAATATTTGGGTTCCGTCCATGTCTTCAATATCCCAATTCCCGCCTCTCTGAAAATGTCGAACAATCTCGCCCACTTTTCAATCGCTCAAGCTCCTTCTCCTACCCTAACCCCTCCTTCTAGAACCGACGGCGACGATTCCGGCCTCAAATCCAGCTGCCATGGCTTCTGGTACAACTCAATCCTTGTCATTCCCTCCGCATTATTCCTTATTACTTGGGCTTTGACGCCAAGGAGAATCTCCAAAAGCTTAGAAATGGTCGATCCTTTGTAATTATCGCTTATTATGTGCTCCTTTGGCTCTCCGTTCTTCTCAACTTCGGTTGGTGCTCCGTTCAGGTAACAACATTGACTTTTCAAATTCAAATTCCATGGCTTCTGGTAGGCTATTATGACTCGACGTGACTGTCATTGCATAGATGTATTCAAGAATTGGTTAATTGATACAGAGAAGTCAAACTTTGATTATTTATGAAACGGAGGGATTTGGGTGTAAGCAGATTAACCAAGCTGAATAACCGTGTATTAATGTGATTGGTAAACACTCTATTTGACTGGTGAAGTTTTTAATTGGTTTGGGTTATGTTATTTCCTTATTTGATTTTCATGCTCTTAAGGTTTTGGAAGATAGTGAATGGAAATTCAGAAAGTTTAAGAAACTCAACTGCTGACAACCTAGTCAAGCATGCGACTATAATGAACGCAGCAGACTTTGACTTTGTTAGGCCTCCCTCGTTTTTGTATCCGGTTTTACTGGGAGATCACCTAAGGCAATGAAGGCTTAGGAATATTGCACCTTTTGACTGCACTACTATGCTTGTAATATAATTACTCTGTACTGTTTCTTTATATATTACCTATGGCCTGTTTGACCAAAAAAAAAAAAGTTTAGGTAAGGTGACTCTAACTCTCTAAGGAATGTTGAATGGGGTACTTGAGGGATTTTTTTTTTTTTTGATTTTGGTATGAGCATGGGCTTAGCCGTTGGGTGTTTAGAATTCTGCTGGTTAGGAACCAACTGATGATTGTAAGAGCTAAATTAGTTATGGCTGGTTGCTGTCTTGAAATTGATACTTAAGCAGGAAAGTGATTACATGACATTTCTTCTTCACGTTAGTGAAAAATTGGACCTGAAAATAATTAAGAGGAGAAGAAATTAAGTGAAAATTGTTGGCGTTTGTAAGAGTTCTGACACTTCTTAATCTTGCAAATGTGTTGTATCAGAAGGAAGAGCTTTGCTTATTGTATTGACATGACAAATTTGGTCATCTGAGCTTTCTTTAGAACTCATTCGAGCCTAGTGTGATATTCATACATAAGCTGGAAAGATACGTTGAGAAGTATTATTTTCTTTTTCCCTTTTCCCCTAGCTCTCTTTTGTGCTATGTTCACCTCTTCATTCCTTGAAGTTGATAATTTTCTTTTGTCAATTTCGACAATTCCACTGAATTCTGGCCTCTTATTCTTAGTACTTCTCTCTTTGCTGCTTTCTGTGTTAGAGATATTATCCTACATTGGGAATTGACAAACCTTGCATATGACATATAAAAAGATCCTGGGCCACTCCCCTTAACACCAATTGGTTTTAAGGTGGAACCTCAGACTTTAAGATGGTATCAAAGCAGGTTCTTTACACGTGCAGGCCCAACGGCCCACGATGTTACTCCGCGCCACCCGATTGCTAAGTCCACGTTGTAAGTTTTGGCAAAGCCCGCTACACGTGAGGGGGCGTGTTAGAGATATTATCCCACATTGGGAATTGACAAACCTTGCATATGACATATAAAGATCTTGGGCCACTCCCCTTAACACCAATTGGTTTTAAGGTGGAACCTCAAACTTTAACATTCTGGACATGTATGATATGAATTTACAGTCCTGCGTGCTATAAGGTGGGGGATAGTGTAATGCTTTTGGAACTATGCATGCGGAGCCAATAAATCTCACAAGAAACGTGATATAAATATTATCAAATTGGTATTTTATTCACAACTGCAAGAAAAGTTATGAACTAGGACCACCCTTTTGATGTTGCAGCCATCTTTCAGATTCGTGATTCCTTATCACCATTCAGTATTTTGGGATGACGAGGGAGTATAAGCTCAGTTTGAATTTGTAGTCCTTTTTTTAAAGAAAGAGTAGGTTTTTTTTTGGTTAAAAACGTGTTTTTCCTAGCACTTAAGAAAACAAGTTGAACGCGCATTTTTCTCGTAAATATCAGTATTAATACTACAAAGTGTTGGTCATTCATTTTAAGACTTATAAACATTTAAATGGACAATTACAAATATTCAAACTGATATATTTAATACTTGTTAATAAATTGTCAATGTATGTGTTAAAAATGCCCGCGTATATGAAAAAACTGTCATTGGTAGTTCGAAATAGTGTTAAGAGTTTGTACTTCCTCTGCCACATAATAAATGTCATATATTGAACTTTTACCAATATTTAATTAATATTTAATGCTATTTTATACTCCCTCCGTCCCATAGAGCTTAGGAAGATTCTATTTGGCACGGAAATTAAGGAATATTATTATAGTATTAGGAGAGAGAATGAGTGGAAGAAGTGTTGTGAGTGTGAAAAATTAAATAGGAGAGAGAATGAGTGGAGGGAATAGTAAATTATAATGTGTTGTGAGTATTAAAATAATGAGGAGAGAGAATGGGTGGAGGGAATAGTAAATTTCTTAAGAGTTATGGGACGCCCAAAATAGAAAGTTTTCTTAAGACTTATGGGACAGAGGGAGTATATCTTCATGATCATTTAAAAGTAGTTAACCATTTTCAGAATGGGATCAAAATAATAAAATTTTCAAATTTTTTTTTGTTAAAGTTCAACTTGATAATAAGTTCTAATTATTTACAAAAATGTCACATGATATTTTAAAACAAAAATCATATTTCTTATAAAATATTATCGGGTGTTTAAAAATAAATTTCGATTATTTACAAAAATTTCGCAAACGAAAACCAATTGTTTTTCTAATATCTAAATAAACGCATTATTTTGTCAAAAAAATCACCATAATAATATCAATATATATATATATATAAAAAAAAGGAATTGCCATTCAAACCGACCATTATCCATAAATAAAGTGGAAAAGTCAACAGTAGAATTTACCGGTAAACAAACGGACAAGTGAACGGCGGCATTCATCTCGACGTCCTCCATTTTCAACTCTCTCCTTTTCACTCCATCTCTCTCTCTCTCTCTCTCTCTCTCTCTCTCTCTCTCTCTCTCTACAAATATCATAGTACATGAATGTAAGTATATGCTTACATGTTTAATCACGATTCCCTTTCCCCCAAATTTCAACTCCAATTAATACCCATTTTCAATATTAGGTTCTGTTTTGGACAAATTTCAACAATTAAATTTATCTTATCAAGGATGTTTGGGCACAAATGAAATATAATTCACAAAGCAAGATGAACGCAAGGATGTAACAAGAAAACCCTTTGAACAATCGTTTTTGGGGAAAAAACCTCGGGAGGCTTTTGGAAAAGCCTACCTAAACCAAAAAAGTATTATTGAATATAATAGTTCTCGAGTACAAGTGCAGTATGGAAGTGGAAGCGAATGTGTAACGTGAATACATGTGCATGCTAAGGGTAATATATATACTTGATCGTAATTGAAAAATAACAACGTGAATGACATGCTGATATTTCGCCTAGAATCTCGCCATTTATTGATGAGGATCAGCCGTTATCCCATAGGTTGATACATAGTTGCGAAAGGCTAGCGCCTCTCTCGCCCGCCTCGCCGTTTTGGCGCCTTTAGGGGTCAACCGCCTTTTGGTTTTATAGCGGGCTGTAGTGCGCCTTTTAAGCCAGGCAAGACATTTCTTGGTTATTCAAATTTTTAATGGGAGGCTTGCAAATTTCAATATGTTTACTAATTTAATTTGTTTTTTCGCTTTACTTTGGGTCTCCTTTGTCATTTGAAGTTTTAACTATATCTTATGTTCATCACTAGGTATGAAATTATACATTTGAAATTATATATTCGAACTCACCTATTCTCCACGCTTTTAAACGACTTATTGTTTACTGGTTTGAACATAAAATGTGTTTTTTGTCTTAGAATTCTCACTTTTGGGAGGGCGAGCCTTGTCGCAACGATTAAGTTGCTCCTTTGGTGACCATAAGGTCACGGGTTCGAACTTTGGCGAACAACCTCTTGGCAATTGTCAGGGGAAGGCTCTAGCAAATGGTTCCCTCTCCCAACCCCCGCTTGGCGGGGATCGCTTGACGCATCGGGGTTTGCCCTTTTTTAAATTCTCACTTTTGGGTGTTTTAGTTATGTGAAGTTGCTATTACATGTAAAATTGTGACCTTCATTTAATGCAAATTTTTTTTTTAACATGTTTAAACTTTGTTTAATATATTTTACATATATATTATTTTACTATTCCTTTTGTTCTATTTTACTGCCTTGCTCGCCTTTCGGTCGCCTTTCAACCGCCTCGCCATTCGCCTTTTCTAGGAACTTTTCGCACGCCTCTCGCATTTCGCCTTTAACAACTATGGGTTGATAAATGGAGTTGTGATGTCGTCGTTTGAACGAGTCCAAACGGTCATATGAGTGAGTTATTTTATTCATAATTTCATTCCTGAAAAATAGGAAAAATACAACAAACAGTTTCAAGGCGTTAGTTCAAGATGTGAGTCAAGACGTTACCTCAAGGTGGATGTCCAAGATGTGGAACATGTAAAGTTATTTGTTGGGGTGAAACAATTGCCCCCAAAATATTGAGGCTTTCCATGCTGAATACGGAAAGTTTCAGTATTTTGACAAGAATATCTTCGTGTGACGGTTGAAAGGAAGCTGCAGAGTCACGATAGAATTCAATAACCGTCATTTTTGAATGGCCCTAATAGCAACAAATCTCTTCGAATCCCTTCTATACCGGTGTCTCTTCCCATATTATGGCAAAATCATCCCAGGAGGCGCAATCTTCTTCCGTATTCAAATTCAAAGTGCAAATTTTTCAGCATCTTTCCCAAAAAGTGAGTTCGCTTCATCGCATCATCAGATCAGTTTTCTCACAAAGGTCATTCATATCCCATACTGACATATGCCTTTATTTGCAGTGACTCGATCCGGTTTTACAACGAACGATATCGTGGCTAAGTATAAGGGCATGAAGAAAGTGAAAGGGAGTCTTCCTGGAGCGGATGATAAGGTCACATTGAAATGGAAGAGGGAAGACAAGACACAAACGTAGAGAGGGAAACTCGAAGGGAGGAGATTTTAGAGAATCAGGTAATGGGTTTCTTTTGCTTAAATATCCTTTCGCGTATTGGTTAATACTGTTTGTTTCTTGGATGACAGGCTGTATCGATTGCCAAGATGATGTCTAAAGAAATCAGAATGTGGAAAGTAAAATGTGACACCTTAGACATGGACAGAGCTGAGCATGAGAAGGATCTGAAGGATGCTTTTAAAATACTGAGAGAGAAGAGGTTAGAAGTCAAGGCTAAGGATGAAGAAATTTCGAAATGGAGATCCAAGCTTGCCAGTGTTGACAATAGGCATGCGAGGGAGATGGAGATGCTCCGTGACGACATGATGAATGAAGTTGCGAAGTCGGTTTTCGAAGCAAGAATTCAAATGATCAAAGAATATTGGGCCGGAGAACACGTGAACTGGAACTTAGAGGAGAATGCAGCCTTGCAAAGGATTCTTGACGAAAAAACGGGTGAAGTCACTTCCAAATTGAGCAGGTTGAAGATGCTCAAGACAGTAATACTGAATGATAACAGGAAGTTCTTTCTTTTTCTTTCAAAAAACATGGTGAAGGTTTATCCTCATAAGAAGATTTTTTGGTTTGTAAGGACTCGTAAGAGTCAGTACATTAACTTTTTTGGAGATGTTGGATTGGCTCAACATCTTAGTTTCGCTGGGCCTTTTGCCTCTTTTCTTTGATATTTTAACCTTGGGATTGTTTCTTCGATTATGGCCTTTTTGTTGTTCATTGGTAACATGTGAATGTCACAACCACTTGACGGGGATAACATGTCAATGTTATAACCAAATTGAAAAGACATGTAACAATGTTGTAACCAAGTTGAAAAGACAACATGTAACAATGTTGTAACCATTAGAATCTTAGTCCTCAAATGGTGAGAAAACGTGAGCCCAAGCGGAGTTATGATAACAATTAGACTTAGAAAAGATGTAAAATCTTTTAAATCGTAGAAGGTGAATACCTTAACGTTCGCCAAGGCGGGGTTATGATAATCGATAGACTTTAGAAAAAATGTATAATCTTTAAGCCGTAGAAGGTGTTTACCTTACAACTTGGAGAAGTTGACAGGGTGTATAGTTGCTCATGTTGACCATGCAGTCTGCATCTTGGACTATCGCAGTTTATAATGGCATCTTGCAAAACAGTAATACGTTAAGCTAACACCCCTCCGATGCTTAAGTCAGTATAGGTGTTAATTAAAATAAAAAGGAAATAAAATTTAAAGAAGTTATTTTGAGAGAAAGATCGTACCTGGGTGAGAAAATTGTGATAAATTTCAACTTACATGTAATAATGCTTCAGGTGTAGGGCGTTCCAGCTTCTAGGTATTCTGATGCCATCTTGGGTAGATAACTAATATGCCCCCTTTCCAGCTTCAGCGTCAACGAGGTAGGGACCTTCCCACTTTGGAGCCAATTTTCCAGCGTGCAACTCTCTAGTATTTTGGAACACCTTTTTTAGCACCATGTCTCCAGCCTGAAAACATCTTATTCTCACGTTCTTGTTGTACGACCTGGCAATTCTTTGTTGATAGGCAGCCATTCTTATCTCGGCTATGTCCTGAGTTCGTCTACGGTATCCAAATCTTGCACCAGAAGGTAATTGTTGTCTCTAGGAGTCAACAGTCCATATCTTGCGGTTGGGATTGTTACCTCTATGGGGAGTACAGCTTCAGTGCCAAAGACATAAGAATATGACGTCTGTCCCGTAGCATTTTTAGATGTTGTCCTGTCAGCCCATAATACAAGTGGTAATTCATCGACCCATCTTCCCCTTTTCTGATCCAAACGCTTTTTCAGATTGCTGATGATCAACTTGTTACTTGACTCAGCTTATCCGTTGGCTTGAGGATGCACAGGGGTTGACGTTATCAGTTTGATTCCCCACCTTGAACAGAAATCCCTGGTCTTTTTATTGATAAATTGAGAACCATTGTCACAAATGATTTCCGAAGGAACGCCAAATCTGCTTAAGATGTTTTTCTTTAAGAACGATATGACCTCCCTGTCTCGTACTTGTACATACGCCTTTGCTTCAATCCATTTGGAGAAATAGTCTGTCATGACTAACATGAACACTCTTCCCCCTGGAGCTTTTGGTAACTTGCCGACTATATCCATACCCCATTGCATGAAAGACCAGGATGAAAGTACAGGGTGTAGAGGTTCGAAAGTACAGGGTGTAGAGGTTCGGCGGGTTGATGCAAGATGTTACTATGTCGTTGACATGCATCACATTTTAAGACAAAATTCATTGCATCTTGTCTCATAGTGGGACAGTAGTATCCCGTTTTAAGGGCTTTGGAGGATAACGACTTACCCCAAGAGTGATTCCCACATTCACCAGCATGTAGATCATGTAGGACCTCTTCAACTTCTCTGGGCTCTAAATTCTCATGTACAGACCTATCGCAGATCTCCTGAACAATTTGTTATTAATTAAGGTGAATCTAGATACCTTCATCCTGAACGACCTTTGATTCTTGACGTCTGGTGGAATGGTTCCGTCTAGCAAATATCGCACAATAGGTTGGATCCATGTTGACGCCGTGCCCTGACCCGGAGAAGATGCGAATTTCTTGAGTTACACATTCTTTAGTTTGATCAATGGCTGGATGTTGGACGTAGATGATTGGGATGTTGGTATTTATCATCGCCCCACACGCTGATCCTAGGTTGGCCAAAGCGTCAACTTCGGCATTCTCTTCATGTGGTACCTGTTCCAAGGAAAAACTAACCAAACGCGTTGCTAGCGCTTTAACATGTTGAAGGTAAAGTGTCATTCTGGCGTTCTTAGCTGTATAAGACCCATTAAAGTGATTAACTAATAACAAAGAATCGATAAAGACGTTAACATGAGTGACATCTAAGCTAAGAGCAGTAGATAAACCTATGATCAAAGCTTCATATTCGGCTTCGTTATTTGTTGCTTGGAATTCACAAGAAACAGCCTGAGGGATTAACTCGCCTTGAGGTGATTTTAACAAGATGCCCAATCTTGCACCCCTTGAGTTGGATGCTCCATTTGTGAACAACGTCCAATACCTGGGGGAATCATTGCCTTCGAGATGTTGGACCTCTAGCTCTACCTTAGGTTGCAAGGTAGCACTGAAATCGACTACAAAATATGCAAGTGCTTGTGACTTGATTGCACTCCTGGGTTCATAAGAAATTTCATACGTGCTGAGCTTGACCGACCATTTGGCCATTCTCCCCTACATCTATGGGGTTCTCATAACAGTCCTGATAGGATAGTTAGTTTTCACAATAATATGATGCGTTTCAAAGTAATGACATAATTTAGTAGATGCAGTGATTAAAGCGAGAATAAGTTTTTCTAGATGGGAGTACCTGGTTTCCGCGTCTAAAAGGGATTTACTTACGTAGTAAACGGGGCGTTGACCATCTTGATCTTCCTTTACTAGGACGGCACTTACCGCACTCTCCGATACGGTGAGGTATAAGTAGAGGAGTTCACCAGGTTCTGGTTTAGCGAGAAGAGGTGAGGACGTGAGATATTTTTTGAGGTTCAAGAAGGCTTCTTCGTGCTGCTCGGTCCATTGGATCAACTTGTTCTTCCTCAAGACGTCATAGAACAATTTGCACTTTTCGGATGACTTAGAAATAAATCGATTTAAGGCTGCCACTCGCCCTGTCAATCTTTGTACATCTTTGATTGTTTTAGGAGACTGCAGGTTGAGGATAGCTTTAATTTGTTCTGGGCTGGCCTCGATTCCCCTTAGTCACCATGTACCCCAAAAACTTCCCGGCTCTGACTCCAAAGTTGCACTTGGAAGGGTTCAACTTCATGTTGAAGGCTTCTAAGATGTCAAAGGCTTCTGCCAAGTGTTACACATGATCTTCTATATTTTTGGACTTTACCACCATGTCATCTATGTATACTTCCATCGTTTTGCCGAGATGATCCTTGAACATCTTGTTTACCAGTCTTTGATAGGTTGCCCCTGTATTTTTTAATCAAAATGGCATGACAATATAACAATATATACCTTCAGGGGTTACGAAGGCGGTATCTTCTTGATCCGAGGGCTCCATTTGGATTTGCTGACAACCTGAAGAAGCGTCCATGAAGGTCAACACGTCATGGCCAGCTGTTTCGTCCACCAGAGAATCAATATGGGGCAAAGGGAACGGATCCTTGGGGCATGCTCTGTTCAGGTCAGTGAAATCTACACATACACGCCATTTCCCGTTTTTCTTCTCAACAACCACGGCATTGGCGAGCCACCTAGGGTACTGTACTTCCCTGATCATCTTCGATTTTAGCGGTCTCTCTAATTCCTCCTTGATGATTTGATTCCGTTCTTGGGCAAATTTCCTCATCTTCTGATAGACCGGCTTGTCGGTAGGGTCGATATTCAACTTGTAAGTTATGATGCTTTTGTCTATCCCAGTCATATCTTCATGTTTCCAAGCGAAACACAGCTTTCTATTCTTCAAAAAGTCGATCAGCTCTTTCTCAATTTCAGGAGGTAAGTCAGCTCCAACTAGGACATGCGCATCAAGGTTGGAGGTTTCTACGGGCACTTTTCTTACGTCATACTCTGCAGCCTCCAAGATGTCCTTGAAGCCTTTCTGTAATTGCTATGCTGGACAGGAAGTAGAACATGCTTTCATATCAGTTTTATAGCACTCCTTGGCGGCTTGTTGGTCTCCATTTACCTTGATTACACCCCAAGGTGTTGGCATCTTGAGGCACTGATGATATGTCTATGGGACTGCCTTCATTCTATGGATCCAAGGTCTCCCCAAGATGAAGTTATAGGCTAACGGACAATCAATCACACAAAACTTTTCCATGGAGTTAAACCCTTCAACATAAACTGGCAATTTGATTTCCCCAATTGTTTGCTTGGTCTCCCCACTAAATCCTACTAGAACGGAGGAGTTCTTCACAACTTCAGTTAAGTTAAGGGGATTGACATTTCTTATAAAGTGCTTTTCATGACTAAGTTAACTGAGCTCCCATTATCAACCAAGATACGCTTGACCTTACAATTGGCAATCTGCAAGGTGATGACTAACCCGTCATAATGAGGATCCAATATATTTTCTTTGTCGTCTTGATAAAAAATGATCTGCTGGCCAGGGAGGCATCCAGACGTCGCGCGCTGGTAGTTCCATTTTGTCTTCTTTGGAATCTCTGGCACGACGTTTCGCTGCGGAATACGTGGTGCCACAAATGTCTGAATCGCCTGTGATAAAATTGATCACCTTAGTTGCAGGAAGGGGTGAAGGTGGAGCGTTAGCTACAGCTTCCTTTGTTTCGGTCCCCCCCCTTTCTTTTCCCAAGCAGATCTTTAAGGAGGCCCTTTGAGAGTAAGTGACTGATCTCCTTCCTCAAGGCGATGCAGTTTTCGATAGTGTGGCCAAAATCATCATGGTAAGCGTACTATTTGGATTTGTCCTTCCAAGGTGATGTTCTATCAGCTGCCTTTGGCAACCATTAAGTATAGGAGTCCTGAAATGTCGACAAAAAAACAATAGTCACTAATCTTAGGATAAGCTGTATCATCCTCAACACCATCATCTTCTACAACATTAATTTTAGAAGAGTCAGTTTTAGAGTAGGGTTTTCCCCTATTAGATCGATAGTGAGAGGAGTCCGCCTTTCTGTCAGGATTTTCATATGTCGACGTCTCCTTTGACGCCTTGCCATGAATCATCTCATCTTCTTCCAGTCTGATGAAACGAACGGACCTCGTCCTGACTTCTTCTAAACTTCTAGACGGGAACATGGGAAGATCTTGGTAGAATGGTGATTCTCTCTTCAGGCCCATCCTGAAAGCTTCTGTTGCAGTCGACACGTCAATGTGAGGAATGCTTATAGCCTCCTTGTTGAACTTGAACACGTAGTTGATGGATGTGGTTTTACCCGTCCAAAAGATATATTTTCTAGCTTATTTGATGCTCGAAATCTTGGGAATTTAATGTATTTTGTAGTGTTTTGAAAGTACATGGGTTGAAGTGCAATTACTGACAAAACGGAGGATTGGAGCGTACTTTGGAAGTTTTTGGATCAAATTGCAATTCTGGAAAATATGGGACAAAACTGACATTTGAAAGTTCAAGGGCCAAACTGTAAATATTGGAAATTCAGGGACCAAACCGGAAATATGGAAAATTTGGAGGAATTTGATTTATTAAAATTCATGGGCTAAAGTGAAAAATAAAATTTCAAGGATTAAAGTGCAAAAGAATTTTTTATAGTGATTAAAGTGCGACTGCACAATTGCGAGACGGAACGAAGACAAAATGGTCCAAAATACAAAATACAAAATACTAACAGCCGATGGTGCTCGCCAATGCCAAGGCACCGCTTGGCCCGCTGCCAAGGAAAGAAGGAGATGGGCCAAGGTAGGTAGCTGGGCCGTGGAAGGCCAAATCGGCCAAGGCATGGACATGGGCGGCCGCTGATGCATGGAAATTGGCCGAGGAGTTTCTGTTCTGTTGGGCGCTCGCTGAGCCAATTCATGGGCGACCGCCCACCAAGGTATTCCAACGGATTTAATTCCGTCACAAATCAAAAAAAAAGTGATTTACAGCAGATTTCAACAGAATCAGTGACGGATTTCGGGAGATTTTCTATTTTGACAAGGATTTTGACCAAAAATTTGTTTTCAAAAAGGATTTTCACCTCCCTCCTATAAAAAGAACCCTAGACTAGTTTTTGTATTAGCTCTCATCTTTGGATCTTTTGATTTTTCTTATTCTCTCTCTATATTTTCTTTCTCCTAAACATATGACAATTTCTTTATACAAGATTGAAGGGTTTAATTCAAGGTTTGAGGTATTTATTTTAATGGCCCTTCGAGGCTAAATTCCTTAGTTTGCGGATTGGTAGTAACACATATTAGATCTTTATGCTAAAGTTTTAATTCTTCCTATCTCTTTTTCGTTCTTGTTCTTCTCAACATTCTTAACCATCGTTTCAGATCAATTGTGTTGACCTAAGCGAATATACCTTCGACCTCTTGAATTTATTTGGGTATGAATCATTGCACTAGCGTGGATGATTTGTAATTTGACCATTGTTGAGAAGAATAGATTCAATCGAGGACCTACCGAAAACCAAACGAATCTAGGTTCCATTGTTCTTAAGTTTTTAATTGAAACTCTTGAATGTTTATATTGACCTACCGAAATTTATGAACAAGATAGAGTTATTAAGGTTCTAATGTTCTTATTGACCTAGCGGAATATATGAACGTCTTAACCATATAATTTTGTGAACGAACCCAAGAATGAGATTGAGTTATTTCTTTACATGATTTAAATAGCATAAAGTGATAATATGTTGTGAATCCAATCCGTGGACTATTTCTTAATCCTTGATTTATTTCCTTGTTTTGTTTATTTTATTTGCTTACTTAGTTTTTGTCAATTAGTTTTAATAAATCAATCAAACCAAAACCCCCTTTGTTTCTTTTTACACTAATTAAATTAATTTGTTCAACACACAAATCTCTGTGGATTCGACCCTTGCTTGTGCATACTACTACATCGGTAACTAGTACACTTGCTAGGTATTTTATTACAAGAGGATGATGAGGAAGGTTGTGAGTCCTTAGATAACATAGAGGAGGATGAGGGTCCTAAAGTAGATAAGAGTGACAGTGAAAATTCTAGGGATAAAGTGGACGTTCATGATATGGCTAGTAACAACAAGGCCGACAAACACTCTTTCGAAATGCACCGTATCACCTCCTGTAATCGACCGCGTAAGGAGCCTGTGTCAAAACTAAAATCATTTTTTCCTCTAAAAGCTGAAAGTAATAATTCATGTATAAAATTGAGGAATGTTACTGCCTTGATTTATTCGATTCTTTTATGGCTACAACATTGATGATCAAGATAGCTCCTCTCATAACGATAAGCCGAGAAAGATGAGATTCTTAATATTGTCCGTGGGATCAAGGCACGAACGAAAGTTCCTGGGAGAGACCCCATGAAGAAAAAGAAAAAGAAGGCCAAGAAGAAGCTGCCAAAATTCCTTGAGCACCAAAATAATACAAACACGCGGAAAGCTTACATAAGCGGCATGCTGAAAGCAAGGACCCGCTGAAATATATGAAGGGGCCAAAGGACAAAAAGCTAAGGCCAAACGAGCAACTGGGCCGGGCTAACGACCTTAACCAAATGCGCTAATTGGGAGGCAACCCAAGTAGGTACGTTTTATTTTCTTTATTTATTTGCTTTGTCATGTCATATCGTCCTTTCAACCCAAGGTATGTTTTTGTTCTCACATGAGGACATAGCATGTTTGAGTTCGGGGTAGATATCTCTCCGAGTTTACGGGTTTATGGGAGCCAGATATAAGTCACCTTCCAAAAAAAAAAAAAAATAGAAAATTTTTAAATTTTTTGTTCTTTTCATATTTTGGGAAGTCAAGTAAAGAGTCCATGATGATTCGAGAGTGATTTAATTTTTAAAATCTTGAGTATTATTGTCAATATGGGGATATAATTGCATCAAACATGTAAAGTATGATTTCTCCACCTTTCACTTCCATATTATTTTTCTTGATCATTGTTACCAATTTAGGAGACCTTTATAGGATCACTTTGACATTCTCGGTCCCTAGAATATGTTTGCATTATCACAATAACACATCAATTAGGCTATTCGGGAAGTGATATGTGGCTATTTTCTTTGAACCCTATTTGTGAGCCTTTAACTTTCTCGTCACTTATATAAAATTTTCCGCTAGAACCCCTTTTGAGCTTGAAAAAGAATGGAATCTCTCACAAAAGTGGGAGGTTATCTTAGACCACCATTCGCCTTCATTTGTACCCTCATTGTCCTACCTTTTTAACTTATACACTATTTTTCACACCTTTTCAAGAAAGTGAAACTATGGAATGAATGTGAATGTTTGGGTGATGTTTAGAAAATCAAGGGTGGAAAGTGGTCACGAAAAGAAAAAAAAGGGTCATGTTGTATAATGAAAAGAGGGGCTTGAGCAAAGTATTGAATGCACATTTTTCGTGATATATTTGTGCAAAGTAAAAAAAAATGAATGAAAAGAAAGTTGAAAAAAAGAAAAAAAAAACAAGAAAAAAAAAGGAAAAAAAAAAGAAAAGCCTTACCCACTCTAATGTTGAAGTGGAAAGTGACCAAAAAGGAAAGAAAGGTGATCAAGCCAAAGTTTGAAAGTATACAAAATTATAAGTTTTGGGGTATTTGATTCAATGGGTTGGCTTGGAGCGGAGTGATAAATTTCAATGTGAGGATGTATGATGAAGACTTTCTAGTTTCACTTGCTTGACTTCGTATGTCCTTCTCTTCTTTTGGAACCGTGAACCTATTCCGCGTTTATCGCGATACATTACAAGCCATAAAGCCATATTTGATCCCTAAAGAGTAGCCGGGTTGACAGTTTTGTTTAAATATGCATATGAGTGTCCCTTGTGCAGAAATTTCATCTTAGTATCATTGATTTAGAGCATGTGGTTAGTGACCCTATAAAATATCTTACTTTGGTGACAATGATCTCCCATATTTCATTCATCTTTCATTATGTGGGGGAGAATTATAAGTTAGATGCATCCATATAATTATAGTCTCATGTTCATGATAATTCTTGTAGATTATGTGTGTTGTGAGATCTGAGACTTGTTGTGCCAACGGCCTATTATATGAATTGAACAAATCCCAAAAATATTTTCTTTTGTTTTAATTAGTTATTTAGTTTTTATTTTTTTTTAATTTTGTTTTACTCGAGGACGAGCAAAAGATAAGTTTGAGGGTATTTGATGGATGTGGTTTTACCCATCCAAAAGATATATTTTCTAGCTTATTTGATACTCGAAACCTTGGGAATTTAATGTATTTCGTAGTGTTTTGAAAGTACAGGGGTTGAAGTGCAATTACTGACAAAACGGAGGATTGGAGCGTACTTTGGATGTTTTTGGATCAAATTGCAATTCTGAAAAATATGGGATAAAACTGACATTTGAAAGTTCAAGGGTCAAACTGTAAATATTGGAAATTCAGGGACCAAACCGGATTTGGAGGAATTTGATTTATTAAAATTCATGGGCTAAAGTGAAAAATAAAATTTCAAGGATTAAAGTGCAAAAGAATTTTTTATAGTGATTAAAGTGCGACTGCACAATTGCGAGACGGAACGAAGACAAAATGGTCCAAAATACAAAATACTAAATGGTTGATGGCCGGACAAATGCTGAATGGCCGGCCAAGGGAAGCTGCTTGGCCAAGGAAAGAAGGAGATGGGCCAAGGTAGGTAGCTGGGCCGTGGAAGGCCAAATCGGCCAAGGCACGGGATACGGCGCCGCCGATCAAGGCCGCGCGGCCGAAGCATGGAAATCGCCGAGGAGTTTCCGTTTCCATTGGCGCCGCCGAGCCAATTCATGGGCGACCGCCTACCAAGGTATTCCAACGGATTTAATTCCGTCACAAATCAAAAAAACGTGATTTTCAGCAGATTTCAACGGAATCAGTGACGGATTTCGGGAGATTTTCTATTTTGACAAGAATTTTGACCAAGAATTTGTTTCCAAAAAGGATTTTCACCTCCCTCCTCCTATAAAAAGAACCCTAGACTAGTTTTTGCATTAGCTCTCATCTTTGGATCTTTTGATCTTTGGATCTTTTGATTTTTCTTATTCTCTCTCTATATTTTCTTTCTCCTAAACATATTACAATTTCTTTGTACAAGATTGCAGGGTTTAATTCAAGGTTTGAGGTATTTATTTTAATGGCCCTTCGAGGCTAAATTCCTTAGTTTGCGGATTGGTAGTAACACATATTAGATTTTTATGCTAAAGTTTTAATTCTTCCTATCTCTTTTTCGTTCTTGTTCTTCTCAACATTCTTAACCATTGTTCTTGAGATCAATTGTGTTGACCTAGCGGAATACCTTTGACCTCTTGAATTTATTTGGGTATGAATCATTGCACTAGCGTGGATGATTTGTAATTTGACCATTGTTGAGAAGAATAGATTCAATCGAGGACCTACCGAAAACCAAACGAATCTAGGTTCCATTGTTCTTAAGTTTTTAATTGAAACTCTTGAATGTTTATATTGACCTACCGAAATTTATGAACAAGATAGAGTTATTAAGGTTCTAATGTTCTTATTGACCTAGCGAAATATATGAAGATCTTAACCCTATAATTTTGTGAACGAACCCAAGAATGAGATTGAGTTATTTCTTTACATGATTTAAATAGCATAAAGTGATAATATGTTGTGAATCCAATCCGTGGACTATTTCTTAATCCTTGATTTATTTCCTTGTTTTGTTTATTTTATTTGCTTACTTAGTTTTTGTCAATTAGTTTTAATAAATCAATCAAACCAAAACCCCCTTTATTTCTTTTTACACTAATTAAATCAATTTTGTTCAACACATAAATCTCTGTGGATTCGACCCTTGCTTATGCATACTACTACATCGGTAACTAGTACACTTGCTAGGTATTTTATTACAAGAGGATTTTTATCCATCAGTAGTCTTTTAAGGTTTCGTCAGGTTGTTGCACAATCCTGTAAAGGTTACTTGTTAATTTTTCAAACACGCGATTGCAAGAAAATTGATTAAGAAACATGTTAATTAATTGAGAATAAGATGAGATGGAAATCATAGGCTAATTAGTCAGCCACATCAAGGCAGGACCAGATAAGGTGGATCTAAAACCCATGCACAAGCAAACTTCTTTAAGATGCGGGGGGATGCTGATGATGTCCATCTTTTCTTGGTACAGGGCTATATGCTCTGCAGGATCTGTTGTGCCATCATATTGCTTCATGGGAGGTACTTGGAATCTCTTAGGGATCTCCACCCCCGCTATAGCAGGAACAAAACGCGAATCATGATGGCTGGTTGGAGATGCTTGGTTGAAGGGCAAGATGACTCCTGGAACCTTCATGAGGATATCCTTAATCTGCTGCACTTCCCTTGCAAGGGTGCTATCTGCAACAGGGTTAGTGGCAACAAAGGGATTGAAAGGAATATTGAACGTGTTAAAACTCTCTGTTTGCCCCACGGGAGGTGGGGTTGCAAAAGTAAAACATGTTGACAGCAGCACCGGGTTGGACGTAACGGTGGTGCTTTTGGTCTGAATAGTGCTGAACATGGACATGTTGCTTTGACCACCACTTGCACTCGTCCCAGCACCCGAGAAAAGAGTCCTAGGCTGCAAGGGTGAAGCCTCTGGCGTGCTAACGACTGGAATGCTGCGCCCTGAAGCCGAAAAATCATGCCGCAATTTGTCGAGGTGAGTGAAGATCGTCTGATTGGTCTGTTGCTGCCATCGAGCTAGTCCTTCAACTGCTGCATCATATTCGTCATGGTAGTTACAACTTCTAGAGAAATTCCCGACAGCGTCATGGATGAAGATCCACCCAGGCTGAGCCCTTGGTTTTGAGATGTGATAGCGTCGAGCTCAGTGAATGCATACGCCGGACGTCATGCGCAGCTCGACGTATTGGTTCTTGCCCCAGTCGTAATGATGGGGGTAGACATTGCTGAAGTAGGATTGCTTATCTTGATTGGAATCTAAAAAATCAAAGTTCCCACGGACGGCGCCAAATTGTTTTGGACAAATTTCAACTATTAAATTTATCTTATCAAGAATGTTTGGGCACAATTGGAATATAATTCACAAAGCAAGATGAACGAAAGGATGTAACGAGGAAACCCTTTGAACAATCGTTCGTGTGAAAACAACCTCGGGAGGCTTTTGGAAAAGCCTACCTAAACCAAAAAAGTATTATTGAATATAATAGTTCTCGAGTACAAGTGCAGTATGGAAGTGGAAGCGAATGTGTAACGTGAATACATGTGCATGCTAAGGGTAATATATACTCCCTCCGTCCCATGTAAATTCAAACTTATTTTCATTTTGGTCCGTCCCACGTAAATGCAAACTGCCCAAAATGGAAATAAATATTCACTATTCCACCCACTCATTCTCTCTCCTACTTCACTTTTACACTCACAACATTCTCTCTCCTAACTATTCCTCCCACTCATTCTCTCTTCTATTTAATTCTTCATACTCACAAACACCTCCTCCACCTATTTCTTTCTCCTACTTTTCCTCAATTCCTACACCCAAAAAGTTAGTTTGCAATTACATGGGACGGAGGGAGTATACTTGATCGTAACTGAAAAATAACAACGTGAATGATATGCTGATATTTCGCCTAGAATCTCGCCATTTGTTGATGAGGATCAGCCGTTATCCCATAGGTTGATAAATGGAGTTGTGATGTCGTCGTTTGACCAAGTCCAAACGGTTATATGAGTGAGTTATTTTATTCATAATTCCGTTCCTGAAAAATAGGAAAAATACAACAAACAGTTTCAAGGCGTTAGTTCAAGATGTAAGTCAAGACGTTACCTCAAGGTAGATGTCCAAGATGTGGAACATGTAAAGTGATTTGTTGGGGTGAAACAAGTTCCATCCATGTCTTCAATATCCCAATTCCCACCTCTCTGAAAATGTCGAACAATCTCGCCCACTTTTCAATCGCTCAAGCTCCTTCTCCTACCCTAACCCCCTCCTTCTAGAACCGACAGCGACGATTCCGGCCTCAAATCCAGCTGCCATGGCTTCTGCTACAACTCAACCCTTGTCATTCCCTCTATATTATTCCTTATTACTTGGGCTTTAACGCCAAGGAGGATCTCCAAAAGCTTAGAAATGGTCGATCCTTGTAATGATCGCTTATTATGTGCTCCTTTGGCTCTCCGTTCTTCTCAACTTCGGTTGGTGCTCCGTTCAGGTAACAACATTGACTTTTCAAATTCAAATTCCATGGCTTCTGGTACCGCTATTATGATTAGATGTGTGAATGTCATTGCATATATGTATTCAAGAATTGGTTAATTGATACAGAGAAGTCAAACTTTGATTATTTATGAAACGGAGGTATTCGGGAGTGTAAGCAGATTAACCAAGCTGAATAACTGTGTATTAATGTGATTGGTAAACACTCTATATGACCACCTAGTCAAGCATGTGACTATAATGAACTCACCAGACTTTGACTTTGTTAGGCCTCCCTTGTTTTTGTATCCGATTTCACCGGAGATCACCTAGGACAATGGAGTCTTAGGAATATTGCATCTTTTGACTGCACTACTACGCTTGCAATAAAACTACTCTGTACAGTTTTCTGTATATAATATCTATGGTGTGTTTGACCAATAAAAAATCAATAAGTTCAGGTATTGTGGGAATGTTGGATGGGGTACTTTGAGGGATATTTTTTTAGATTTTGAGATGAGCATGGGCATAGCAGTTGGGTGTTTAGAATTCTGCTGGTTAGGAACCAACTGATGATTGTAAGAGCTAATTTAGTTATGGTTGGTTACTGTCTTGAAATTGATATTTGAGCAGGAAAGTGATTACAAGACGTTTCTTCTTCACGGTAGGGAAAAATTGTACCTGAAAATGATTAAGAGGAAAGAAAATTCAAGTGTAAAGATGTAATGTCTTAGTGCTCAGAGTTTCAGTCTTGTACAGGCTGTAATTTAACTGAGGAAATTAAATCTCAGTGCATTTGATTTTTACTTTGATGTTGGTACAAAGTGGTATTCACTCTCTAACTTTTATGCAATAGGCATGGCAGTGCACTCCTGGAAAGGAGGTTTATTGGAACCTGCTGTCGCTGTTCACAGAATCTGGAATGCTATGTTTAGAGATTAGTGTGCCGGCCTTCTTACTTCAAGAAAATTATGCCAGTGGGTTGGAAACTTTGTCAAAGACTTTCATTATAACTGGCGTTATTGTTGGAGTAGATATGCTTATCGAGGTGAATGTGCTTGCAGTACTAGTTTTCTTTGATGATAGTCCCTCCGTCCCGAAATGATCTTCCTACTTTTTTGTCGTTAACGCGAAGGTATTTTGAGCAATAATCTTAGGTTGATTTAATTATCCGAATGAACATCTAAAAATTGTTATTGATAGTATTTATAATGGTGTATTGATAACAATATTTAAATTTTCATTAGGATAATTAAATCAACCTAAAATTATTGCTCAAAGTACCTTCGTGGTAACGACATAAAAAGTTAGATGATCATTTCGGGACCGAGGGAGTACGTTTTTGCCTGCATATTCCACTCTGATAACCAGTTGACTGCAAAGTATTTGTTAAATTGGGATGAAAAAGAGGAGAAAGATATTTTTATTTTACACCCATGATTTAAACAGCTTGGAGCCTAGCTGGAAACAATGTATTACAAGCATTTATGAGTACTTGTCACGTCTTCAAATGGAAATTATCTCTTTATTCAACCTGATAAGTGAATTCTCTTTTGATCTTGCCCTTATGCTGTCAGGCGATTTTCATATTTGGTTTTGGAGTCCCTCTTTTCGTGGATGTTGAAATCAGTCGTAGGGCGAAATGGGGCTTGTGGACAATGCATGAACTGTTGTTCTCAGGGTTTACGCTTACATCTTATTTGTACATTACTCAAAGTGGAGAGATAAGCTGCCACATGAGTCTTATCCATTCCAAAAGCGTCCCTTTTCTTATTATTATTATTTATTACTCCCTCCGTCCCAAATTGAATGTCCAAAAAATGTTCAAATTTGCTCTTGATCAAGAGCGAATTTGAAATCTTTTTGGACATTCATTTTGGACTGATGGGGTATTATATATTTTGTTCGCGAATGTACAGAGTCGTTATGTTTATGCAGCTAGGCCGACATTCTACAACTACGTCGTGATCATGTTTGTGGTTAGTTTAGTGGCATCGTTCTCTTATGGGCTTGCTGGAAGTGGGGCCCGCTTGGGACTTTGGTACCAAAATTCTATATCAAAAATGCACTTTTAGAATTATTGACCATCTTGGGTTTGACCTCACTTTAAAGCTTATTAGCAGTGATAAGTTTCTATCTCATTTGCAGGTTGTACAATATCATGATCATCGGCTATCACTCCCTTTATCTTCCTCTCCTGTATGCAACTTTTCTATCAGATTTTTTCCAGGTGATCATTCTTATTGTCATGTCAATACTAGTAACATTCCAACTTCCAGATTTTTTTTATTTTTTTTGGAGGAAAGTTTTCAGTTTGTCGTAATGAATGAAACTTTTAGTTTAAATTTATTTATAAAATTAAAATTAAAATTGTTGTGATGTTTTCAGGAGGAAGAGTTGCTTCTTGATAATGTGTATTACTCCAAAATGAGGGATGCTAGGTTTTTTGACAGTGACTGGGAGGAGTAAGCTCTATTATGATAGCAAACGGAGGCTAAGAGAATAGAACGGCTGAACGATATTGACAAGAAACAATTTTCGAAAGCCAAAGCTTTTCTTTTCTTTATTCAATCAACAAAAACTACTGAATACAAAAACCCTAACTTCTTATTTATACTACTAATAAGAAGATTCTAGAATTATAAAATAAAATACTAAATAAATAAAACCCTACTTAATAATTTATTAAAACCCTAAACCCACAAAACCATTTAAGCCCAAAGCCATCAACAATGAGGCCCGTTTTCTGCTGTCTGTTGCTTCTGTTTTGCGTTGCTGCTGAAGCCCCTCGCCTGATGGCCAGGCGCCCGCCTGGGAGTTCATGAGGCGCCCGCCTCAAGCCCAGAGTACCTCCTCGTTTGTTGCTGCTTGTTGCTGCTTGCTGCTGCTTGTCCTCATACTGTATCATCCTCCCCTCCTTAGAAAAGACTCGTCCTCGAGTCAACATCTTCGATATGAACATCACTATACCCCGAAAAATTTGCACTCCGTCCGCAAAAGGAATTTGATGCCCTTGACGAGCTCTAAACTTTATTGCTCTTTTGATATAATCCATCCAATCAGCCCAATGCGTGGATATAAAGAAGTCAATAGTTAATCTTTGAATGATATATCGAACAGAAACCCGGGGGCAATCCGTGTCAAACGGGTCTTTGTACCCAAGATCAACAGTAACCGTTTCAAACGTCCACCTCAAGTTTGACCCTTGATTAACAAACACTCCTTCTGTCTCTTTATCGGACTCAACAACTGAATCAACGTCATCAACAAGATCGGACGTCATCGCTGGAGGAGCATCACCACGACACCCATCAAACATAGGTGGTTTAGACCAATCAACAAGGTCTTCTTGACTTGAAGAATCGATCACAGAACTTTCATTGGAACCAACAATAGCAATCCAAGAATCAATCGAATCTTCAGGATTTGCATCAAACAGAGGGGGGTTTGACCAATCAACAAGGTTTTCCTCACTTGAAGATTCGACAAACAGACCCTCTTTACATCCAACAGTATCCATCCAAAATCAAGAATCATTAGGGTTTGCCTTACCTTCGACATCCGGAGTTTCGATCTTCCTATCGACTTCCTCGAATGGTGAATTGCATACCTATCATGAAGTCCATGATTTCGGCCGAGGGAATCCATCCCCTCTTGATAGTACTCCTTTTCCTCACTGGAACAACCGGATCCGAACCCCTCATCGCGAGAAGTCTTTCTCCGCGATCCAAGCGGATCAGGAGTATTTGAATCCGTCTTCGTACCTCCTCTATCTCGATATTGCGACGGCGTCGTCTCGTACCGATGGATATCTTCTTGGGGCTCCGCCGCACGGCCGCTCCATCGACCACCATGTCCACCACGACCCACGCTTCCTCGTTCAGCCATTGATATGCGAACCGGAGCTCTGATACCAAATGATAGCAAACGGAGGCTAAGAGAATAGAACGGCTGAACGATATTGACAAGAAACAATTTTCGAAAGCCAAAGCTTTTCTTTTCTTTATTCAATCAACAAAAACTACTGAATACAAAAACCCTAACTTCTTATTTATACTACTAATAAGAAGATTCTAGAATTATAAACTAAAATACTAAATAAATAAAACCCTACTTAATAATTTATTAAAACCCTAAACCCACAAAACCATTTAAGCCCAAAGCCATCAACAATGAGGCCCGTTTTCTGCTGTCTGTTGCTTCTGTTTTGCGTTGCTGCTGAAGCCCCTCGCCTGATGGCCAGGCGCCCGCCTGGGAGTTCATGAGGCGCCCGCCTCAAGCCCAGAGTACCTCCTCGTTTGTTGCTGCTTGCTGCTGCTTGCTGCTGCTTGCTGCTGCTTGTCCTCATACTGTATCATATTATACTAGATGATACGAAATGAACATCTTCTCCTTGATAAATTACATTTATACACGATCACACTGTATCTTTGTACTGCAAACATGCATCACACGGGTAGTATTGGTCGACTCCATTTTCTATTTGTTAAAATTGTATATAGATCGTGTAACAACTCAAGAACCATATAGCGTGTATTGGATACTCGGCTATATATTGACATTGTGTACATACTTGGTTCTTCATATTCAACATACTTGAGTTTCAACAGTCTATATGGCTTTTGAACTCTAAAATCCAAAAACGAAGAGCGTTGTTATTTACACCCATAAAAATTATAAGTATACTCATGTGTATGGTTAAAGTATTTTTACAGTACAACATTTTAATGCATGATACGGGTATACTCATAAATTTTACGGGTGTGAATATCAACACTCAACAAGAACCAAATGTTAAGAATGTTTTCAAGTCAGAACCATAAACCAACACAATGAAAAACACAAGCATCATAAAAATCATATTGATATAACAACATTCCTCATTGTCGTAAACATTGTTGTATCAAACTTTTTCCCTTATTTCTTTTGAACCACTAGAACCTTGTTACCATGGGTGACGAACAATTCAGCACCCATAAATTTCAAGTCAGAACCATAAATTTTACGGGTGTGAATATCATTTTGATCTCATCTCTGAGTGAAACATCGACCCAGAATCTCAAACTCAGTGTGTTTGAGGGTCTTTTTTTTTTTTTTTTTTTTTTAACGATACAAGCAGAATTCACTGTTATATCCACATTACATTATTATGATTACAACAATGTTCACTACTAATAAAAAAAACACCACAAAATAAACCTATTCCATCTTTACCCTCTTACCATGTTGTTAAAAACAAAGGCATCAACATGTTCATCCTCTGCGATTTGAAGCGACTTAACCGCCTGTGCAGCAATGAGCCCAGCTGAGATTTCTGCAGCCTCCCAGCCTCCCTCGTTAAAATACGGGCCATGAAAATTGCCAACTAAAGGCCCAGACGAGACTACTGCCCAGTCATTATACCCACGCCCATATTGGTGAGCATGGGCCCACCCATTTTCTTCAGTAGGGCTCCCGGAGAGACTCTGACATGGACCTACGGGTTGTCTTCTTCCCGCCATAAATAGATCGAAACTGCCAGCACAGCAACCCCAAGGGTTGAAATCTTCATCATTCTTATGCCTGACGTGGCATGAATCGTCAGAGACTTCTTCGCCAATTAGGACTTGCAAAGCAACTGCCTCGGCTATTGCAGCACCTTCCTCATCGAGCCTTTGTTGCTCTTCTTTCTTCTTCTGCTTCTTCTTCTCTAGTTCAGAACGAATGGCTGCTGAGGTGGCAAGGGCTTTCTCCAAATGCCTCTTCTTCTTTTCAGCCTGTTTGAGACGGTCCAATTCATCTTTCGCTTGCTTTTTCTTCACTTTCCTAACACCCGATGGTGCTTTTGCACACTCCATCTATTTATTATCCCTAAATAACTAAACTCACTAATATCTTATTAGACCTTTCTGCTCCGTAACTGTACTTATTTTTTCTCTTTTTGCTATTTAAAACTACTGTTAATATCCAACTCACCTATACCTACACCCACTCAGGTCTGAAGGAATACCTCATTTTACGAACAATACATTCCCAAACAGAAAGAAGAGGTGATAGAAGAAGAGAAAACTGGTACGAACTTGTCAAACCACCCCTAGGCACCATTATTCTTAATTTGCCACAACCTTTTGGTGTACAAAAAAACAAATCAATAGTTAGCTGGACGAAAAATGAAGCTTTTACTCCAGTTCGAACAGCTCACATGGCATTTCCCTCCTGATGCGCAATCGATGAGATAGATAAAAAAAAAAAATACAATCTTCTTCTTCCCAATGGATCTCCGTAGTACGGTAACGAAATTAGAGAGAAGAGGAGAGAGAGATGGAATGAGAAAAGGGTTGATTTTTGAGGGTCGATCCTTGTAATGATTGCTTATTATGATCAGCTCCTGTGGTTCTCCTTTCTTCTCAACTTTGCTCGTTGCTCCGTTCAGGTAACATTAATTTGACTTTTCTTATTCAAGTTTCATCCCTTCTGTTTATAGCTTCTGATAAACCCTAGTTTTGGCTAAAAGTTTGGACTGGGTTGATTGATACATGATTCAGAATATTGTTAGGGACAATTTAAAAAACTCTGGTCAGATGCTCTGGAGCTAAGGATTACAAGGCTTTTCTTGTTGGGGAATCGGTGATATACGAGTGGTAATTGTTTCATACCAATTGTACAAGGAAGAGATACAACATGCAACAATATCTGTATGAAAGCAATAAAGGACAAGAACACGAGATTTGTTCACCCAGTTCATCCCACAAAGGAACTACATCTTGGGTCACTATCAAAACAGGATATTTAACAATATCAAATCTGTTGTGTTAAAATCAAAGCCCATAATCTCCCTACGAAATCATTCACTCTATCTATGTAAACACACACCACCCGTACGACCCCTAGATATAAATTAGGTCATTCATGGAATACCCCTAAGGGACCTCAAAGACCTACTATGCCTTTTACTCTCTTTGTGGATCTCACAAATTATCTCTGACTAATTTTCCTAGCACACAATAATATTGGCTGCCACTTGATTTATATAGGACCCTAGGAACAAATCCTAAACCTTGGATGAGAAGAAATCTTGAAATTAGAACAAAACATGGCTGACCCAAGAATTCGTCCAGCCAGTTCCATGGGCTGCCCATGGTTTCAACCATGCCCATGATTCATGTTGTCCGAGTCTCCAACACTCATCGGCCGGCTTCAGGGCTGCCCATGGTTTCAGCCATGGGTTTTTTGACAGTGACTGGGAGGAGTACGCTCTATCATATTTCATGATTTTTTCCTTCTTTCTTTCAAGTTTACCCTTTGTCTCCATATCCTAACAATCTCCCACCTTGAGACAAATCAACTCCCGTGACTACCTTCGTCAAACTCCCACCCGAGAATGACATCCAATCAGTGTTGCCAATTCCTTTTGCAATTGCATTAAGCCACCAATACTAGTTGAAGTGAGTGAGTCTTCAATGTGTTGCCCATATTCCTTGCATTGAGTCTTCACCCTCGTGATCCTCCTTGCAACCATCCCGCTTCGTCTTCTACCACCCACTTATGATAATGTGATACCAATTCTTGAGACAGTTATCATGCATTACCTTGACTGTTAAATTAATTTCCAAATGACTATCATATACTCCCTCCGTCTCATTTGAAAAGGCAAAGTTTTGGCCTTGCACGGGAATTAAGGAAAGTGTATAGTGGAGTAAATGTTGTGAGTACGAAAAGTGATGTAGGGAAGAGAAAGTGGGGTAGGGAATAGTTAGTGAATAGTTATTGTGAGTATGACAAGTGGGTCCCACAAATAAAGAAGTAATAAAAAAGTTTCCATTTTTTTATTGTGCCTTTTCAAATGGGACACCCGAAAAGGAAATTTGTGCATTTTAAGGTGAGACGGAAGGAGTATATATGCATGTATAAACACGCAAATTGGAGAAATGAGAAGTAAAGCGAATGAGAATAAACAAAATTTTAGCTTCCATAAAGCTCATAAAATTGCAACACTCTTATTGTATATAAATCACCAACTTTATAGTACAAGGAAATAGACTCATAGGTATATTTGAGCAAGTACTAAATATATGAGCCAACAATCATAGTGTCATTCTCGAACCAGATATAATTCATGCTATGCCATGGAATCAATCTTAGCCATGCTTGTAAGATGCTTATAAAGATGATGCATTGTTGGCCTTGCTTGTGGATTCGCATTTAAACAGTCCCTTGCCATTATTAGAATGGATATAACCACCTTCTCGATTTCGGGCGACAGAGGTGGAAGACGTTGGTCGACCATGTCATTGGATAATATCTCCTCTACCGATGAAGATAAGATAGAAGTAATAAGATCACCGGGGTGCTCTCCTTTAATTACTTCTAGTGCCAACACTCCAAAGCTATAGACATCACATTTCTCTGTTACCTTCATTGTATAAGCAAACTCTACAAAAAAAAAAAAAAACCATAGCCACATTAATGTTTCCATCAGTATAATATTAGTATAAAAGAAAAAAGAAAAAATAATAATAAATCAACAGTACCTGGTGCAATGTATCCATATGTGCCAGCAAGTGCAGTTAGGTTGGATGAGTCTAAGTTTAAGAGCTTGGAAATACCAAAATCTGAAACACGAGCCTCATACTCAGAATCAAGCAGAATATTTTTGCTTGATATATCCCGATGCACGATTGGGGGTGTGCAATCGTGGTGCATATAAGACAAAGCCCGAGCAACACCCTTAATGATATTCACCCTCTTAAACCAGTCTAGCAACTGAGCTAGGTCTTCCCTGCTCAACATGGCAGCAAGACTGCCCCTTTCAATGAACTCATAAATCAGTAATGAGTGTATGGAATGGGAACAAAATCCATGAAGTTTCACAATGTTACGGTGCCTTATTTCTGTCAATGCTCTCACCTCATTTAGAAAAGATCTTCGATCAGCAGGCTGATCAGAAGAGGATGAATGGAGTTTTTTAACAGCAACTGTATGATTAGGCTGTAGACATGCCTTGTACACAATTCCATGTGCCCCTTCTCCAATACAATGCTCCTTGTCAAAATTGTTGGTGGCATTTAAGATTTCCTCATACACTGCTCTACCATCAAAAGTTGTTATAGCAAAAAGATCGATGGTTTCTGTACTAGTGTTGCTTACTTCTGTTCGCTGCCTTCTTCTTCTTCTATAAATGATGAAAATCCCGAAGAATGCGCTTAGAAGGAAAGATGCTCCGAGAATGGGGAGTATGATCAGAAGAATGGTGTGGTTGTGGTGGTTCTCTTTCAAACTTTTACAAGATTTCAACCCAGTAAGGTTTCCACATAACCCTTTGTTGCCTTGTAATATAGAAGCATTCAGAAAGACCTTGTTGTTTGGAATGGGACCCTGCAAATCATTATAGGATACATCAACTTCAAGCAGCGAGCGCATATTGTCAAAAGCCTGGGGAATGGAACCAGAGAGTTGATTGTGCGAAAGATTTAGCTCCTCCAAGCTCTGCAGCCCTTGAATTTGTGGTGGAATCTTCCCTGTGAGCGAGTTGTGACTCAAATCAAGTACCTCCAGAAGTTTTAACTGAGTTATTTGAACTGGTATAACATCTGTAAAGTTATTGGTTGACAAGTCCAAGTAATACAACTGTGACAAATCCCCAAGATTTGCTGGAACCAACCCACTCAATTGGTTTGCTGAGAGATCCAAATACAAAAGTTCTTTTAGTGATCCAAGCTCTTTTGGTATTGTGCCAGAAAGTTGGTTTCCACCCAAATCAAGTTTCAGCATATGACTCAATTGACCAATTTCATTTGGAATCTCCCCAACTAAATAGTTTGAAGAAAGATGGACTTCTCGCAGTTGAGTTGCCAATCCGAGCTCTGGGGGTATACTACCACCGACATTGTTGAAGTCTATCTCCAGGTCGGACAAGTTTCTGCAATTACCCAATTCAGGAGGAATGGAACCAGAAAGATGATTGTACCTCAAACTGAGACGACTTAAGGAACTTAGGTTACCAAATGATGCAGGGATTTGACCAGTGAGTCTATTGCCGATAAGTTCTAGGCCTTGAAGTGATCTTAATTTCCCAAGTTCAGAGGGAACTGAACCAGATAATTGATTTACGGATAGTTGCAAGAACGTTAAGCTTTTCAAACTCCCAAAAGTGGATGGAATAATACCTGTTAATGAGTTGTTGAGAATCTCTAATACCATAAGAGCTGAGAGATTTCCCAATTCAGGAGGAATGGGACCAGAGAGTTGATTATCATCCAAAGTGAGAGCACGAAGGGAACTTAGGTTACCAAATGATGCAGGGATTTGACCCATGAGTCTATTGCTTCGAAGTTCTAGGAATTGAAGTGATCTTAATTTCCCAAGTTCAGAGGGAACTGAACCAGATAATTGATTATCATACAAAAGAAGATGACTTAAGGAACTTAGGTTACCAAATGATGCAGGGATTTGACCAGAGAATTGATTATCAAACAAATAAAGACGACTTAGGGAACTTAGGTTACCAAATGATGCAGGGATTTGACCTGTGAGTCTATTGCTGGAAAGTGATAGGACTTGAAGTGATCTTAATTTCCCAAGTTCAGAGGGAACTAAACCAGATAATTGATTCATGCGTAGGTTCAAGAACGTTAAGCTTTTCAAACTCTCAAAAGTTGATGGAATAATACCTGTTAATGAGTTGTTGAAAATACCTAATTCTGTAAGAGTTGAGAGATTTCCCAATTCAGGAGGAATGGGACCAGAGAGTTGATTATCATACATAAAAAGATGACTTAGGGAACTTAGGTTACCAAATGATGCAGGGATTTGACCCGTGAGTCTATTGCTGTAAAGTGATAGTAATTGAAGTGATCTAAATTTCCCAAGTTCAGAGGGAACTGAACTAGATAATTGATTCATGCCTAGGTTCAAGAACGTTAAGCTTTTCAAACTCTCAAAAGTTGATGGAATAATACCTGTTAATGAGTTGTTGGAAATACCTAATTCTGTAAGAGTTGTGAGATTTCCCAATTCAAGAGGAATGGGACCAGAGAGTTGATTATCAAACAAAAAAAGACTACTTAGGGAACTTAGGTTACCAAATGATGCAGGGATTTGACCAGTGAGCCTATTGATGCAAAGCGATAGGTATTGAAGTGATCTTAATTTCCCAAGTTCAGAGGGAACTGAACCAGATAATTGATTCACGCCTAGGTCCAAGAACGTTAAGCTTTTCAAACTCTCAAAAGTTGATGGAATAATACCAAAAAGCTCATTTGTGCCAAGATGAAAGTGAGTAAGATTGGGGAAAGATGAGAAAGAGAAATGGTCAAGTGTACCTTTCAGACTCGACATATTTAGTTCCAATCCGGTCACACTCCCATCAACATTGCACGAAACTCCGTACCAAGTACATGGAATATTCAGCGCACTTTTATTTGCGTTGGTATAAAAATTGGTGGGAGACGATGGAAGAGCCCATGAAGATAGGCGGGAAGCGTTGTAGCTTTCAAGGCTGGCTTTCCATTTCAAGAGAGCATTTGCTTCTTCGGTAGAAGCAGACACCACAAGGGAACAAGTCAAGAATGTTAAAAGGGCAAGAAAGAAAAGCTTTTCCATGGCTACCATTAAATAAATGGTTCTGTTTTTGGTGTACAAAACTAATGGTTCCAATTGAGATCATTTATAGTTGCAAAAATGTTTATGCGTTCAGAGTAGTGCAAAGACTTTTGAGGAATAGTAGTGAGTCAACTTCATTGTGAAGACTTGGAATTCTATGAAGATAATGCTTATGTGGTTCCTCAGCTACTTAAGAATATGGGGACCATAAGGAAATGAGGAGAGACTTAGTCCTCTTGATGATACAACTGTCTGAAGGGAACGTGTGCCCAAAAAACATGGGGAGGGACCAAATTAGAAGACTTGTTCCCAAAAGACTTGTGAATGGACAAAACTAAAAGACCTGTCCAAAGCAGATTACGAACTTGTTCCTTAACGTAGTAATCTTTTTTCTTTTCGTCCTTGGAGTCATTTTTTTTTTCGCTTTTATCCTTGTTCCTTAAGTATGCATTTGTGAGACTGAACAGTATAAACCGAGATACGAACGTAAGGGGAACTGCCGAGGTGGGCGGGATTGGGCGTAAACATGTCCACGTGCACAAGTGTCAGGGCCGAGGAACATCTTCCTCGTATGCCGAGGAGCATACATCTCGGCCTTATATCTTCATACTTGGTTCGTCGTATTCTGAGATATCACAAGTGACGAGGAGAGAGAAGTTCTTACCTCGGCATATCATCAAGTGACGAGGAGATAGAATCATTCACCCCGGCAACTACACATGCCGGCCAATCACCAAATGACGAGGAGGCAAAATCATGGATCTCGGCTTATATACAAATGCCGAGATAAAACATTCTTGCTCCTCGGCGTTCCGGCTAGAAGATAACACAGTCCTTATCAAACAAGGATTCTACAGTCTTGATCCAATCAATATTACAATTACCAACACCAGTTCAAGTCAAACAATGACTCCTTAACAGATATAATTCTCTTAGGATTATATATTATCTCTTTACAAGTTCACTTCAACATGGATTCTATCAATCCATCCCTATAAATACAAGCCCTATGGCTCATTATTTGGTACGTTACTTTATACAATACAGAAACTCTGTCAATTTAGTTTCTTACATACAAACCGTGAACTTACTCTCACGCCGGAGGGCCTTTAGCCGGATCCGCCCCGGCTTAGTTTACGTGTTTTCTCTTATTTTCAGGCCTTGCAATCGCCGGAGCATTCATCGCTTGGATTTGGGCTGATTTGACGATTTTGGCATCATCAATTGGTTTCATTGCCGAGAAATCGATTCAAACACCCTTTGTTTGCCTGGAAAAAGCTCGCTGAAAGCCTGTTGATCGCCGGAAATTTCTGGTCCGTTCTAGCTCTGTTTTGATTCGGCCGGAATCTGCAAAGTTCAGCCGGAATTTGCCCAGATTTTGTTGAAGTCGTTTTAGCGTGGAATTCTGCCCCAATTTTGGCCTGAATTTTTTGTGTTGGAAAAATCGCAATTGGCAGTTTGATTGTGGTCGAAATTTGCCCTAATTTTGGCCATAAATTTGGATCTATTGGAAATTCTCGCTTTCGGTAAATTCGCTATTGCAATTGTTGATTCGCAATGGACGGACAATTTACAAGTGTAACTGCTGAGGACCAAACCCAAGTGAATGGGGTTAACCCAGGTGCCGAGGAGCTACCTCCTCCTCCTCCTCTACCTCGGCCCACTCCTCCTCCCCTCGCCTACGACTCTTCGTTCCAAGGGGTCGGGTGAATGTCGAGGAGAGAGGTGCCGACCTTCCTCGTCCTACTCGCCGCGGAAGCAGAGTGGGAAGGAAGAAGACAAAGAATGCCGACGCCAGGTCAAGCGGGAGGAACTCAACCCATCGACCGACGCTCTTTGTTACATAAACAAATGGAGACGTTGCAAAGGATGTATGAGACACAGCCGCTCTTTTGCAATTGGACCCAGACCATTCCATGGCTGAATTCATGCTGTCGTCTATGGGCAACCCTCTTGGAAGGGAGCAAGGTAAGCGACGAGGTCCTCCCCTCGATCCTCCCTTGCCATCTAAACAGGCCCCCCGAGATTCCCCCCGTCCTCGGCATGACTATAAGAAGAAGGATCAGGTAATTGACCTGAGAAGCCATTTAACTCCCAGTGAAGAGGAAGTGAACTCACGGGACCTGAGAACAAGGCTCAGTTTGAATAAGCGAATGTCACCACCTCGTCTCGTCATGGCACCTCGTCCTCATCGATCTCGCCATGATTCTCCTCGACCACGTCGACCTCGTCCAGATTCTCCCCGTCCTCGTGCTCGTGAATTCGCAAGGCCAAGGACACCCGAACCATACAGAATGCTACTTGGTGGCCAAGAGTTGGGACCAAGACGTGATAAAGCACCATCTAAACGAGGCGTGACTGCCCGGCGAAATGACGGGGAGCACAAGAGGTAAATGGTCACCCCATGATAAATCGATCCAGCCTCCCTGGCCAAGCACCCGTCGAACAAAGTTGATAAAGGAATGGAAACCAAACAATGGGAACTGTTGAAACAAAGACTGGATGACATGGAGATGGGAAAGAAGTTCAATGACGATGACTATGACTGGGCCACCCGTCCATTCTCCCGAAGGATCACTGAAGCACCACCAAATCCGCACTTTAAGGTACCGAATTTTGAAAAGTACAACGGGACCACTGACGCGAAAGACCACGTGCAAAGTTTTGAGCAAACCATGAATCTCCTCACCACCGCTGATGACATGCTCTGCAAAGCTTTCGCGAGCACCTTCTCCGGAACAGCCTTGACCTGGTTCCGTGAGCTTAAAAGAGGTTGCATTGATTGCTGGAGGGGCATGAAGAGAATGTTCTTGGACCACTTTGCCACTGCTGGTAAGAGGAAGATGAGATTGACCGACCTTGCCAACATCGAGCAAGGAAAGGGAGAAACCACCCTCAGTTACTACAACCGATTCCGCAAAATGGCGGATCAGGTAGAAGAGAGCCTCACTGACAGGGAAGTCATAGTTTGTTTCAACTCTGGATTGAAATCTGGTCCCCTCATCTATGAACTCTCCGCCCGGGAACCTAAGTCCAAATCCGAATTATACATGGTGGCTTATGCCATTCCATGGCCGAAGATAAAACAAAGAAAAGAGGATCTGACAAGACGAAACCGGAAGCGGCTGGCACGCGCCAGAATGAAAATGGGAATGGTAAAGGCTCCAAGGGGAAGAACAGAACAAGAGGCACAGAGAAACCTGAGGTGTTCACCCCCCTAACCAAACCCATTTCAGAAATCATGCAATTAGTAAATCTTCCACCTCCCCGTCCGCTAAGTGATAAACCAAAGTACCCTCGTGACGCTTCAAAATACTGTGATTTCCACAAGGACACAGGGCACACCACTGATGGCTGTTGGGCCCTCAAGAAAATAATACAACGGTGGGTAGACGAGGGAAAGCTAGACCGCTATGTCATGAAGAAGGATGGAAAGCGGAAGCGAAAGGAGGAGGAAAGTGAAGATGACGACAAAAGTGAAGACGGAGAACGTAGGCCTCCTAGGGCCAAATTGCATGTGATCCGTGAAGAAGTGACTTCTACCAGAAAGCTGAGGGACCAGATCCATGAACTAAGCAAGGTGTACCACGTGCCTGCTTGGATTCATAAGGCGGAAGAGGTCATCAGTTTTTCTCCCAATGAACTAGCAGGGAGCCGTGCTGCCCGTGAACAACCCTTGGTGATAAAGGGTCGAATCGACAATGTGGAATCGGAAAGATTACTTGTGGACACAGGGGCCTCCCGTGACATTCTGTATTATTCCACTTTCCGACAGATGGGATTGAAAGACACTATACTGGAACCATATCATGGTAGGCTGGAAGGATTCACCAACCATAAGGTTGGAGCTAAGGGAACTGTGGAATTAGAACTTGAGGTCGGTGACCACCCCTTCCGAGCCAAAGCTACTGTCAATTTTATAGTCATGGACTTGACTAGTGATTATCATGCAATCATAGGCATTCCAAGTCAAGCTAAACTTGGGATGGTGGCCTCCCTTCCTCACCAACGAGTTAAATTTCCCACTCGTGCTGGAATTGGATGTGTAAGGGCAACCCCCAAAAACTTTTTGGAACATGTCGTGAAGAGCAGAAAGAAATCTAAAAGTGTGGAGATAGATACCCCCGAGGAAAACATTAAGATATCTAAATCTCAGAAAACCACCGAGACTAGCTCTAGAATGAGCTATATCCGTGAGGTACTTGAATATGAGGAAGAGCCTATGGTCCTAGAAATTGCAGATGACCAAGGCACAATCCCACCTGTATCTGAGGAAATACCTATGGTCCAAGAAATTGCAGATGGCCAAGGTATAGTTCCGCCCGTCTCCGAGAAAGACCCCGTTCTCATCAACGGCCAGAACTCGGGGGCCAACCATGACTTGGGGAAGGTCGATCTTCCTGACGTTGATAAACTTATGGAGGAAGAAGGCCTCAATGTAAACGACAACAAAGGGAGGAGAATTAGAGAAATTATTATCGAGTCTCTGGAATTTCGAGACGGTCCTGAAATGAAGCCTGTAGATGAGCTGGAAGAGGTAGTCATCAACCCTGACTATCCTGAACAAAAAATTAAACTCGGGGGGCCAACTATCTCCAGAAGAGAAAGAAAGAATCATCTCCCTCTTGAAAAACAGTCTTGACGTCTTTGCCTGGAGAGTCGAAGACATGAGGGGGATCAATGAAGAAGTAGCCCTCCACCGCCTGGAAGTTAATCCTTTGGCGAAGACCATCTCCCAGACAAGGAGAAACTTTGCAAGGGACAAGGAGGAAGCTATTAAGGAAGAGGTGCAGAAGTTACTTAGCGCCAAAATAATTCGTGAAGTCAAGTACCCCGTTTGGTTGGCCAATGTAGTTATGGTGAAGAAGAAAAATGGGAAGTGGCGTATGTGTATAGACTTCACTGATCTGAACAAGGCCTGCCCCAAGGATAGCTATCCTCTCCCCAGAATTGACAAGTTGGTTGACTTTGCTGGACACCAAACTCTCAGCTTCCTAGATGCCTATTCAGGCTATCATCAGAATAAAATGGCGGAAGAGGACATCGAGAAGACGGCCTTCCAAACACCTGGGGGGAAATTACTGTTACATCATGATGCCTTTTGGGCTCAAGAACGCGGGTGCCACGTACCAACGAATGGTGAACCAAGTATTTGAAGCACAAATAGGTCGCAACATGGAGGCTTATATCGATGACATGGTCATAAAGACCAAGGAGGGCAGTCACGCTCCTGATCTGGAAGAGACAATTAACAACCTCCGAGCTAATAACATGAAGCTGAATCCAAGCAAGTGCGTATTTGGAGTAACGGCGGGAAAGTTCCTAGGCTTCATGGTATCTCAAAGGGGAATAGAGGCCAACCCTGAAAAAATTAAGGCGCTCATCGACATGAAGGAACCTATCACCATCAAGGTGGTCCAAAGACTTAATGGAAGAATAGCGGCACTTGGAAGATTCATCGCCAAATCCGCCGAAAAGTCACTGCCTTTCTTCAAGGTATTGAAGGGTACCAAGAGCTTCTCCTGGACTCCTGAATGCTCTGAAGCGTTCCTCCGGTTGAAGGAGTACTTGGGTTCCCCTCCCTTGCTCAGCAGTCCGACTACCGGTGAGATCTTTGTATGTCTTCCTAGCTGCCACTAATCATGCTGTCGCAGCTATCCTAGTTCGGAATGACGAAGGAATTCAGAAGCCCATCTACTATGTCTCTAAGGCACTGTCTGACGTGGAAAGCAGATACTTTAATGTGGAGAAGATAGCGTACGCGCTAGTCATTGCATCGAGGAAATTACGTGCCTATTTTTCTGCACATCCTATCACCGTGTACACAAATGAACCACTGAAGAAGATATTACATAAGTTGGACGGCTCCGGACGTCTCCTTAATTGGTCCATCGCTCTTACTGAGTTTGATATCACCTACCAACCAAGGAAGACCCTCACAGCATGACCTTTGGTTGACTTCATGGTCGAGACTGCCTTTATGGGTGAGCATCTCCCCACCTCCCGGAAGCAAAACGCACCGGAGAAAAAAGACTCTCCCATTGAACTCCCATCCAACTGTTGGATCCTGTATACAAACGGATCAGCTACAAAAGAAAGAAGCGGAGCTGGATTTGTACTAGCAAGCCCGGAAGGAGAGTACACTATGCAAGACGCCATCCGTTTCAAGTTCCCTGCCTCCAACAATCAAGCTGAATATGAAGCTCTAATATTTGGTATTGAGTTGGCCTCCTTCTATGGAGCAACTAAGGTGGCGGCTTTCTGTGACTCCCAACTCGTTGTCAAACAAGTAAAGGGAGAGTATAACACCCAAGACCCCACCCTTGCCAAATATAGAGACCTTGTCCTAGACATGACGAAGAAGATGGAATTTTTCGAACTCAAGCAAATAGGCAGGGAAGATAACCAAGTCGCAGACGTTCTATCCAAACTAGCAACCATGGATGTGTCTACATCTAAGACCAGTCCATATGTAGTTTATGCCGAGGAACCTGCGTATGAAAGACTACAAGTCATGCTCCTAGACGAAGAGGAGAGATATTGGATCGATGACTACATTGAGTACATTGAGAAGGAGAAACTCCCAGAAGATGAAGCTCAAGCTAAACTCATCAAGAAGAGGTCCCCAAGGTTCGTGGTGATGAGCGGAGCCCTCTACCGAAGATCTTTCACGAAGCCCCTGCTAAGGTGTGTCTATCCCAAGGAAATTGAGAACCTCTTGGCAGAAGTACATGAAGGTGTTTGCGATGGACACCCGGGGGCCAGAACCTTAGCTGACAAGATCATATCACTAGGTTACTATTGGCCAAACCTGAGGGAGGACGCGCACGCCTATGTTAGAAAATGTGACAAATGCCAAAGATTCTCTGACATTCCTAGACTACCGGCATTTGAGCAAACACTTGTGATACCTACGTGGCCATTTGATATGTGGGGGATCGATATCATCGGACCCTTCCCTCCCGCCCGTGGTAATTGCAAGTACGTGATAGTAGCTGTTGATTACTTCTCCAAGTGGATAGAAGCCAAGGCATTAGCCAAGATAACGGAAGAGAACGCAATCAACTTTGTCCACGACAACATCTGGTGCAGATTTGGCCTTCCACATACAATCGTTTCTGATCATGGACTCCAATTTTCTACGGCATTTACAACAGAATTGGGAAGAGTCAAAGTCCGCCATGCAAAATCCTCAGTTAGCAGACCCCAAGGCAACCGGATCAGCCGAAGGTAGCCGCTAACAACCGGTCTCTAATGTACCTTACCAAGAACCTTGAAGGACGAGAGGGTAGATGGTTGGACGAACTTCCCCTAGCCTTATGGGCCGTTCGCACAACCACCGAGGGGGCCAACCGGAAACCCCATTCGCACCGACCTTCGGGTTACGAGGCTATGGCACCAGCTGAGATGGCCATCCCTACTGTGAGAAACTCCCATTATGATGAGCAAGTCAACAAGGTTAATAGGCTCCTAGACCTAGACCTGATAGATTAGAAGCGACTAGCCGCGCAGATGAGGATGGTAAATTACAAGCAAAGGACCAAGGCATATCATGACAAAAGGGTCATCAGAAGAGTATTCCAAGTAGGCAATTGGGTACTTAGAAAGATTGAGGCAACCGGTCGGAAGGCAGAACAAAATAAGCTCTCCGCAAATTGGGAAGGTCCCTATATCATCACTCAAGTCATTCGAGAAGGGACCTACAGATTGAAGACCAAGGAGGGGAAGGATCTCAAGCATCCATGGCACTCCGACAATCTTAGAAAATATTATCACTAGTCTAGTTTATTTTGCAGTAGATTAGTTTCTTGTTTTCTGTCTTTTGCTTTTTAGTTGATAGGATTGCAGTTCGATGTAATCACATTTCAGTTTTACGAAAGCAGTTTCTTCCAACATGCAAAGCAACTATCAACTCTTCACACAGACACCAGAAGATGAGGACTTTATCCCCGACTCTTCGAAACATACACCTTATGTCTTGACAAGGGTCCGCCTTGATTCAACGACTATAGGTTCCTAACAGCCAAGACCGAGGGTCCTCCTCGGCCTAATGGCTTACCTTACATCCTAACAAGGGTCTGCCTTGATTCAGGATTACAAATATGACAGCCAAGACCGAGGGTCCTCCTCGGCCTAATGGCTTACCTTACATCCCAACAAGGGTCCGCCTTGATTCAGGATTACAAGTATCATAGTCAAAGCCGAGGAGTCCTTCCTCGGCCTAATGACTTGCCTCACGTCAAGACAAGGAAACACCTTGTCACTATGACTACAAGGCATCACATCTAAAACCTGTGCACGAGTCACCTTCCTCGGCATAAGGAGATGAAAAAGAAGGAATCACCAACAGTCAAAGCCGAGAGTCCTTCCTCGGCCTATGACTCAAAAGCCATCAAAGCCGAGGGACATTACCTCGGCCTTGCCTGTCACCAAACAAACGGGGACGAGGGACCCTCCTCGAATCCCCCTTACCAGTCTTGCACCCATTCATTGAAATAAAATGAATTAAGACAAAAGGATTTTTTCATTGATATTCAAAGAAAAGTACAAATCCTACCATCTATTACAAAAAAGCGAAAAAGGAAAAGAAAAATCCTATCTAAGTTTGCTTGCCGTCATCAAAAGGCTTTTCAAGCCACTCCTCAGTAATAGAGCCAGGAGGGGGAAGGTTGGTCTGATCAGCTTGAGTCCCCATTCCCTCGGCATCTCCCTCGGCCTCGGCTTCCCCATCCTGGAGGGCTCCCACCAAAGCCTGAAGGTTGCCTGGAACAACTGACGGGGGCACCCACACTTCTCTGCCAGCCTGGGCATCCACCTCGGCTATCACATCCAAGTTGTACTGAGAGAAGGGGATTGAAGAGTGAAGAGCCCTAGCTTCTTGGTCATACTGATCCTGGCAGACCAGCAGAGCAATCTTGTTTAAATCCAAGCCTGTGGAAGGATCAGCAATCAGACGACGAGCCAGGTGAAGGTACCCGTCCTCGAACATTGTCGCCGTCCTCTTATCCATGGCGTCTTGGAAAGCTTGGCTCTCCTTGAAGCGGATCACGGCCGCTTCCTCCCTGGTGACAAGGGTTGTCTCGTAACCTCGGCACTTGGCTACGGCTTCCTCGGCCCTTACTTGGACCTCGGCCTTGGCTTTCCTTGCCTCGGTTACCTCGGCTTCCGTCTGCCGGAGATGTTCCTCGGCCTTCGTACGAAGCTCCTCGGCCTTAGCCCTCTCGTCACTGGCCCTCGATACTTCGGCCTCTACCTTGGCCTTTGCCGCTCCCAGCTCGGCCTCCTTGGCCTTCAACTGCTCAACCAGGGCAGCCTTCTCGGCTTCACTCGTCTTCAGAGCAGCCTTGGCCTCAGTCACTTGCTTCTCTTGTGCCTTGGCCAAGACATTCTCATATGCCGCAATGCTGGCCGACTGCAAAAATAAATTTGTGTTAAAACCTTGAAACAAGCACAAATAAAATCAACTAAGTTAGAAAGTACGAGATAGCTACCTTAGCAAGCATGAGTCCTTTGCGGCATAGCAGGTTATCCCTGCTCGGCTTCTCCTTTACCAAGGCATCATAAGCAACCTCATCCATAGCCCTTTGGATAGGAGCTCTGCCCAACCTCATCAGATGACTCTTCCTGTCTTGCAGAGGAAGGCCCTTCAGGCGGGGAACGTCAGCCACCATGAGTCGAGCAAGCTCCTCGGCATCAGCTTGAGACTTGGCATTTTGGATGGTCAGACGGGGAGGAGCATCAGAAGTGGATGTCCCACCAACGGTTGCCCACTTAGCCGCAGGCTCCTCGGCGCTAGCAGTTTGGGCTCTTTTGGAGCCAGATTTCCTTGGGACGAGGGCGGACTCCTCGGCCCCCACCTCCTCGGCTTCAAATTGGAGGCCATGCCCCTCTACAGTTGATTGGTTAAGTTGTTCCTCGGACGCTGCCTCCTCGGCATTAACATCCTCATGAAGTCTGAGGGGGAGGGGTTGATCACCCTGAGCATTTAGCACCAAGTTGCGGGCATTGGCCTCCTCCCTCCTCTCTACCAAGCCCGACTTCTTGACTTGTCTCCTCTTCTGCTTCACCAGCTCTATGGGACTTAGTCTCTTCATGGCTAGTGCTGCTTCTTCCTCGGGGGTTAAAACTGCAAAGACAAGGACGAGATGGTTAAGTACGAGCAGAAGAAGAAATAAACATGCAAAAATTATAAAGTATTAGAGTTAAATATTTACATCCAACCACATCTACTTCCTCCAGACACTGATCAAGGGGAGGGATCTTGCACCTCGGACAATCCTCATGAAATATGAGGCCAGGGTGTGTTGTCCAATCGTTAAAACGCCTCCCCCTCTTAACGGTAACGAGGGAACCACCCCGTCCTTCGGTCCCGGCATCAATCCATCCTGGACGTAGTAGTGATCAGTAGATTCTACCGCCGACCAATCAAGGACCCCCACCTCGGCAAATGTCTCAAGGCGTTTGATCAAATCCTTGGTCCACTCATACTGTTGAACAGGACCTGATGAAGTTGGATCCTTGCAAGGAGATTGGAACTCCCAGCCTTGGCGACTCTCAACCCTAATAACGTGGCTATCCCAACCTGCAACTTTGCTAGACATGGGGAGAAGCAGCTTTGGTTTCTTGGGTGCACTCCTAATGACGAGGAGCCAACTTTCCTTGACAAAGCCAACTTGGTAGAAGTGCTTGGGAAGCTCCACAATGGTCGGCTCATACCCTAAGCTACGGCAAAGGACAATGAAACTAACAAGAACCCTGGTACCATTGGCTCCCAGCATGGCCGGCACCGCTCTCACATCGTCTAAGAATTCATTGATAAAGGGGTCCAAAGGAAGACGGAGCCCCTGTTGAAATTGTTTGAAGTAAAAGTGGACGTAGTCTTCATTGTAGTAGAAGCTCTCCTCCTCCTTCTCAGTCTTAAGATCAAGTTTGCCCATATAAGTTAACTTATATTCGGCCTTGTTCACCCCGTACGTGGAATACAATTTTTCGAGCATGGGATCCCCGACCTTTGGAACCCTTTCTCGTTGTTTCCCTTGGCTTCCCCTTCCTCGGCCTCTTCTGCCCTCAACCTGGGCACCCTCCATGAAAGCATCAACAATTCGGGGGGACGAGGAGGTTTCTCCTTCTCTACCCGTCATATCTGCAAAAAGATGAGGGGACAAAATTAGTTACCTCGTCAATGGCTAATCTTATGACGGGGAAGGGAGATAACCCTCCTCGTCATTATCAGAAGGCCGAGGAGGGAGCCTTACCACTCAAACGCTCGCGAACTATGTGATCAGATGAAGGATAGAACAACTCGATATGTTTCACTATTTCTGCTCTATCCTCAAGCAACACAACATTACGAGTCGAAGAATCAATTCGGTCTATCCTTGTATTATCTGGGTATTGGATGAACATCCGGGTACGGCCATAACTTCTCAACATCTTACCTATGTCATCTAAGTTCAGCATCAATCATGGACCTCTCTCTCTACGGTAAACCCTCAGATTGCCGGTGTGATATCCATAACGGAATCGGGGAGAATGGTCCCAAGAACGAGCCATTTCTAAGGGGAATCAGAGATTAAAGGAGGAGTTCATTCAATATTCAAAGAAATCCATATAAAATCCAAAGAAAAACAAAGATTCAAAGTGTTTGAGAGTTAAAAACAAAAAATTCATGAAGAAAAGCTTCAACCTTCAACAATGGCGGTCCATTTTCTTGGCACAATCGAAATATTTCCTAAAAACCCTAGAAAATGCAAGAGCATGAACAGAATGCGTGAGAAGGGAAGAAATTTCATACCTGAGTTTGAAGATACGGTTGGAATCAAAACAGAATGCTACGTCGCCGGGAAAATCGTGTTCGCCGGAAACTGGAAAAGGAAGGATGCTGTGTTCGCCGGTGAATCTCTCGCCTTTGCTCTCAAACAATTGGGGTATGTAAAGGTTTAAGTGAAAGGGTTTTAGCTTTTTATACTCCACCAAACCGGGTCAACCCGTGGGTAAAGCAAGTAAACGGGTATGGCGCCCCAAGAATTAAATGCTGGTAACAACTTCCAAGGCATGACAAGAATGGGGGCCCCCATGTAATCATTAGAAAATTAACCGTCAGATAATGAAGAGACGCCGAGGACGCGTGTCAAAACCTGTTCGTATCCCATAAGCCGAGGACGAGATGACTTTCTCCTCGTCATAAGCCGAGCTAGAAAGTCGGGGGCCACTGAACAGTATAAACCGAGATACGAACATGGGCTTGCCCGAATTGGGCCCAAAGGGATTGGGCCATAAACATAATCCAATGCACAAGTGTCAGGGCCGAGGAACATCTTCCTCGTATGCCGAGGAGCATACATCTCGGCCTTATATCTTCATACTTGGTTCGTCGTATTCCGAGATATCACAAGTGACGAGGAGAGAAAAGTTCTTACCTCGGCATATCATCAAGTGACGAGGAGACAGAATCATTCACCCCGGCAACTACACATGCCGGCCAATCACCAAATGACGAGGAGGCAAAATCATGGATCTCGGCTTATATACAAATGCCGAGATAAAACATTCTTGCTCCTCGGCGTTCCGGCTAGAAGATAACACAGTCCTTATCAAACAAGGATTCTACAGTCTTGATCCAATCAGGATTACAATTACCAACACCAGTTCAAGTCAAACAATGACTCCTTAACAGATATAATTCTCTTAGGATTATATCTTATCTCTTTACAAGTTCACTTCAACATGGATTCTATCAATCCATCCCTATAAATACAAGCCCTATGGCTCATTATTTGGTACGTTACTTTATACAATACAGAAACTCTGTCAATTTAGTTTCTTACATACAAACCGTGAACTTACTCTCACGCCGGAGGGCCTTTAGCCGGATCCGTCCCGACTTAGTTTACGTGTTTTCTCTTATTTTTAGGCCTTGCAATCGCCGGAGCATTCATCGCTTGGATTTGGGCTGATTTGACGATTTTGGCATCATCAGAGACCATTTAATTCTTCCATTAGTTTAGCATCCATTTTTTTGTTAAACTAGTCTAACACCCGTGCGTTAAACGCACGATCAATTTTTTTTTACAAATAATAGAAACTAAATAAAAAAAGTTACTATTAGTATGTATAAAGGTTAATTTAGAAAAATATTTTTTAAATAAAAGACATTCAACAATAATATATAATGACATTGAAACTTTTTCCATTTTATTAATTGATTTATTGTTGTAAGTAATGAAGGAGAAATAATAAAGCATGAGAATATTGGTATTTTAATCATGAAGTTGGTATAATAACTATGTTTTTTAAAACATGTGAAAAATTTAAAAGTGATAAATATTTTAAACCGAAGGGAGTATACTATATAATTATTAAATTGCAAAAAATCTTATAAGAAATAATAATAATTTTAAAAAATATAATTTTGAATACACTTATACAAGATCATTTATTTTGAAATTATAAAATCATTCATTTTGAAATATAGGTGGTACCACATCACTAAAATAATTCCATCTTCTTTTTTAATTTTTTTCATTCCATTTCCTATCAACTTCTTAAGTCAAGAAAAAAACCATTAATATAAATATCATATTTATTTTGAGATCTGAAAATAAAATTTTATTTGCCTCTTATATAAGTTTCTACCCACAAGAGAATAAACCAATAAAATACAAGTAATTTTTTTACGATGGACTACTATAATAAATCCAGTTAATTTCTTAATGGACTGGGCTGTTAGCTAATAGAACCCACCCGAAAATAATCTGATTCAACCCTAGACCCATCATATAAATATAAACCTTCTCCAAAACCCTAAATCTAAATATTTATTTAACCCTCAATCTTACTCTATCGATTTTGAAACCCTAACCCAATACCAAACCAATTTCACGATTAATTCATCAACTATACTTATACTTATATGTATATATCTTCTCAAATCATCAACATATGTATCTCCATTTAGAAATATCATTACAAAATGGTTAAACAACTTTTGTTTCAAAGAATTTCATCATCTTTTGTTTTTCCATTTATAAATATACACATTCATTGTTCGCAGTCTCAAAATAGATTACAAAAAAACTTAGATCAAATTTGAAATTTTGTTGCCATTCAATTTTTTGTTTGGGACAGAGGGAATATATATTAATGGGATATACATTACCATTATGAAAAATGCATTGCATATTGTACTCAGTTGATGATGCAAACCAAGCAAAACAAATAAACAAATGAGACATTGTTTGTACTTTATGAAGTTAAAAATAGTTACTCAAGAGACTAAATGTTGATGCTATTTATAGGCACGTTTGTTATGCCTTCTCAAATATCTATGCCGGAAAGTGTGTTGTAAAACGGTGGTTTCAAGTTCAAATCAAGATACCAACAAATGATTTCTAAGCTTTTCAATAATCAGTCAATCTTCAAAATATTTCGATCAAAAGTATTAAATGGATTTAATTAGCTTGTATTAAATGCTTCTCAAAAATCAATTACTAATTACTATTACATTTATTATTTGAGATTAAATGCTTGAGGAAAATGAATATGACCAAAATTATGTCTAGGTGAGAGTTTTGGAGGAAAAGTGTTATAGTGACTTCATCTTTTATATAGTAATAGATAGATTACAATATCATTCATTTTGAAATATAGGTGGTACCACATCACTAAAATAATTTCATCTTCTTTTTTAAATTTTTCCTTCCATTTCCTATCAACTTCAAGAAAAAACCCATTAATATAAATATCATATTTATTTTGAGATCTGAAGATAAAATTTTATTTGCCTCTTATATAAGTTTCTACCCACAAGAAAATAAACCAATAAAATACAAGTAATTTTTTTACGATGGACTACTATAATAAATCTAGTTAATTTCTTAATGGACTGGGCTGCTAGCTAATAGAACCCACTCGAAAATAATCTGATCCAACCCTAAACCCATCATATAAATATAAACCTTCTCCAAAACCCTCAATCTAAATTTCGATCTAACCTTCAATCTTTCTCTATCGCTTTTGAAACCCTAACCCAATACCAAACCAATTTCACGATTATTTCATCAACAATAGTTATACTTATATTTATATATCTTCTCAAACCATCAACATATGTATCTCCATTTAGAAATATCATTACAAAATGGTTAAACAAATTTTGTTTCAAATAATTTCATCATCTTTTGTTTTTCCATTTATAAATATACA